>OX359273.1:38631022-39263522 GCA_947179155.2 Hedera helix
TGTTGACTTGCATGATTATGATCAGAAACTGTGAGTTTGTATTATCATGACCAATGGTATTTTAGATAATAAAAATTGATGATATTTTTCTTAAAAAGATAAGCGAGTGGACATCATGGTCCGTATGATTTTTCTAATAGTTGTTTTTCTACTGCAGTTATTGATCTGAGCTTTGTTTAAGAATTTAATTACAGTTGTTGAATTAAAATTTGATGTTTAAATTATTTTATCAAGAACTCAACTGTTGAAAGCTAACGACAATTTATTCGTCATTATCTTAATTATGATATTTTTTACTAGGCTATTTGAGCTCACCCTTTCTTTTTTGTTCTATTGTTTTTTAACAGGAGATAAGAACGTAGCTGAGTTTAGCCAGAGGATGGAGTGAAGGTCCGAGAAATAGTTATAGTAGTCTTCACATGTTGTAAAATAGTGTGACAATAATAATGAAGACTTAGTTGTGTATTATTGTACGATATACTGTATTGTAATAGTTATTGTGTATTTTGATAACTCAAGTTTTGACTGTGTGAGCCCAGATTTAGGGCCGTCACAATAAAATCTTACCAAATAGACAAACATTATCCCATATTAAGTTCAGCAAACTTTGGCACACCCGTACATAAAATTATTCAAGCACAACATTTTCTTAATTTAGGTAATAAAACACCTAATTAGCATTATAACAAGATCTTAGAGAATTCCTATAAAAGCTCATTATTTCAAGACTGTTAAATCCAACTTAATAGATGTTCCATTGTTTTTTAATTTCCAAATTTCATACTAGGTTGAATAAATGACTATATTGATAAATTTTCATGTCTTCTTACAGTGTTTATAAATACACAAACTAGAGGGGAAAACAAAATATAATGTCTTCTTACAGGTTAAAATATAATGTTTGTTAAATTTTCATGTCTCTTACGGTGTAAACATATAAATATAAATGTATTTTTACTTGAAACACACAGAAAGAAGGAAATTATCACTAAATTTGAAATGGAGGTAATTAATTGAAGTTGAGCAAACTTTAAGATTATTAAACAACCTGCTTATTTTATATAATTAATTAGCGTATGCCTAGTCAGAAACCATGTGCAAAATATGGAAAGCAAGAAAAGTTAAAAAGAAAGATAAAGCATACGCAATAATTAAATATTATATTTATTTATATTATTAAAAAAATAAAATATAATATTAAAATATTAAAATATTAAAATATATAATATTTAATTATTGTGTGTTTATTTTTATTCTATGATTTAAGGTCAATGATGATTGCTTTAATCAATAAAATTGTGGGCCCAGCTAAAGCCACAAAAGCATTTAAAAGGAACCAAGTCTGTTAAATTTTTCTTTTTTTGGTCACATGTAATGCAATAGTTTTCAAAATAAAACAAAATAGTACAAAAGGTTCTTTATTTTATCTTTTTAACTCTTTTCTTTCATTTCTTGAGGAAAACAAATTATCAACTTCTAACTTCAAGAGAGAAAATTGAGGAAATTTATTAGATTGAATTCACCTTTATGTTTTTTGGGTTATTAGAAGAAAAAAATTTAAGCCATAATTTCGTAACTATCGCACCTCATTTTTATTGATGTGAGGAAAATTTTATGTTCTTGAGTAATTTACGTTTAAAGTAATTTTTAATTAAAAATATCGGCTCAAGACAAAACACAATCGACAATTTTTTTAAAATGTAATGATCAGATAATATTCAAGATTTTTATTAATGACCAATCTTTTAATTTTTATTAGTTTTCAGATTCAAGATGTTGAAATGCCAAAATTAAGTAAATAATATTCTACCAAGATGATTCATATCATCAAACCATTTATTACAATTATGTAGTAATAGCATAAATTGTTTATTTTTAGAAAAACTACAATGATTTTGGCATTTTCCCAATGTAGGACTAGATCATTTTTCCAGTGAGCTACCTTTATTTTTTGTCAAAATTATTTCGGATAGGTTAAAAAAAAATAAGAGTAAAAGATATTTTAGATCGATCTAAAATAAGTTATTATATATCATTTTTAATATAATATTATTTAATCGTCAATTTAATAATATAATCGTACGGATATAATGAGAATATAAAAATATAAAATTTTGTTTAATAAAATATCAAAATATTATTTTTATAATAATTTATATTTTGACAACTCAAATTTTTAACCAAGGTTTAAAAGGTGAAAACAACGTGTTCAGCGGCTTTGGCATGTCATGATGTCAAGCATGAAATGTTTGGGTTTTGGGCGCCTTTAGTTATTTGCTCTTTAAAGACAGCTAGATTACATTGTCTTCCCCCCACTGACTATGGACTACCCATATATAGTTTTCCTTGGCCATTTTGGATAAATACAAAATTTGATACAAATATAAAAAATGAATTGATATTTTTATAAGTATAAATGATAATTTTACAAGTTTTCTATCGAAAAATTATTTAGTGTTCGTGGAACATTATCACATAGTGTTGTAGGCCAATCATATGCTGTCATTTTAGTATGTACAGTGAACTCATATACAAAGGGTCAACTGCACATACTAAAATGACAGCATATAATTGGTCGGGGTATCACGTGATAATGTTCCAAAAATATTGAATAACTTCTCATTCTTTAACTATTACATGAATAATAAATAAATCTCACACTCATATGAGAGAGTCTTGTAAAACTATTAATTCCTTATATAAATTACTCAGTCAATTTATTTATATTTTATAAGAACTAAACAATGCCTAAAAGTATAGACCATAGATCAATCATTAGCCGTTGCTATGGAATTTTGACGGGAGTGAAACTTTCTACTACGCCAAAAGAAAGGGAGTTTTTTTTTACTATTTGTTTTACAAAAAAAAAACACAAAAAAATTAATCTTTATTGATATTATTATAAAATTATATAATACTCTTAAATTGTCATTATAATTCTATTATAACGTCACAATTGATAAATATTTAGTATTTTTAAGGGTAAATGTGCAAAAAAATACAATCTTAGAAATTGTAAAGTTGATAATTAGAATTCCTTTTATACACCATAATAAGGATTAAATAAGCATCTCACAATTGAAAATTTGTTCAAGAATGAGAAGAAAAAAAACAAAATTGTTCTCTGTTCTCCCACCCTTTATTTGTCACCAAATTTTTAGAATAATACGAGATAAATGAAGACTTTTTTATAAAAAAAAATCCTTGAGCCTTATAATTTTTTTCACATGTACAATTGAATCATCCTTTTTATGAAATGAAACGTAAGGGAAACAATGTTCTACCTGGACATTCTTTTTCAATGAAATGTATGTTTGTATTTCGTGTATCAAAAATTATATATTGTCGTTGAAAAAAATCATAATTCTATATGCATAAATTATTCATAAAAGGTTATGTATTAATGATAGACATGCATAAAAATTTTAAAATTTAAAATTTGGCCTGAACGGACTTAGACTCGTCCTGAAGGCCTAACATAGGCCCTAACTTTTACTCTTATGGATGACTTGAAAAAAAGTCTACGTCTAGACTGACTTGGTCTGTCAGTGCTAGCACTCAATGCCCCAGCGCCCAACGTTTGCGACCCACCCAAATGCTTAACGCCCAACGCCCAACACTCAACGCCCAACGCCTAGCCTAAGTTTGGATCGACATTGACTTGACTTAAACCTATTCAACAAGCTTTATTTTCAACTTAGAAGTTTGACCTAGCTTGACCTGTTTAAAAAAAGGTTTGGCCCTGACTTGATTTATTTGAGAAAAAGGTTTGGACCTAACTTAGCATGGTCAACAGTCAAGACTTGAAAAGTCAAGCCACGATAGGTCCAAAAATATATTTGTACATGCCCAACTAATGTTATGATCCATGTCTTGCATAATAATTAAGATGAATACAAAATTTAATAATAAATTTTATTTTATTTTCTCTTTTTTTTTACTATTTGTACAAAAAAAATTTGTAGATAAATACACTTAGTTCTACTCTTGAAAATATAACTGCCCATTTAATCTCAACGGTATCTTAAATGATGTAGTGATAAGTAAAATAAATAATATTTTATAGACTTAATGACCAAAAAAATCAATCAACTTTGCAAATATTATCAATTTAACTGACGTTTTATTTTTTTAACAGATTAAATATCGTACTCTTAAAAATCCTATCAGGATACCAAAAAATCCAACCATGGTTAACCTTCATATTAAGGTGGCTGCTGATATGGTTGTTAATGTATAATTTAAAATATATATATATATATATATATATATATATATATATATATATATATATATATATATGAGGTGGTTGCTGATGTGTAATTTTAAAAAAAATATTTTTTTATCTGAATTAGACAAAAATATTTGCTCAGTAAAAAATAATAAAAAATTATTATTGTTTTTACTTATTAACCTGTTTGTATTTATTATTAATTATATATAGTATTATATTTTTTTAAATGATAAAATTTTAAAAGGAAGCAATTAATCCTTATGAAAATAAGCTTAACCAATAGTATTAATGATATATTATTATCATCAGTATTAAGATATAAGTACAAATATAATACAATCAATGACTTTGTGATTTAATCAATAAGTTGAAAAATAAAGCTTAAATTATTCTATTAAATAAAACATTTGTTAAACTACAATTAAAAGTACTAACTATTCCCTCTTTTTGAAATATATAGGATATATATTGACTTTTTGAAAGTAATTTGAGATATTTTTAAATTTAAATTTTATATAATTTTTAAATTTAAAATTTATATAATTTTAAAGTTAATGTTAGACAATAAAATTCGAATTTATTTATTTTTGTTAGTAAAAAATGGTTGATACTCCCCATCAAAAAGATATGCAAATTTATATATTCTTAATGTTCTTTGCATCTCAACAATTCAATTTATCTAAAACTCTTGTAAACATGCTAGTATATAAGTTAATATATATCCATTACTATAACAGCTATCTTTTACACATTATCTCTACAAAAAGAATTCTCTTTTGCAATTTGTCCCACGAAAAATATGTCTTTTTTTGTTGTTGATGATATATAAATACATAATACCCTAATATAGCAGCATAGTTTTACTCTCACCGTTATTATCAAATATAAAATTAGGCGGTCCATAAAAAATTTACTCTTTCGTATTAAAATTAAAAATTTAATTTAATTTTTTAGATCAAACGACATAATTATAATAATTATAACAACTAAAATTAAATAAATTTATATTAGTATGTCATTGTTTGATTTTAAAAATTAAATTATATCTTTAACTTTAAAATGAAATAGATAGATTATATTTTTAGCAGGGAGTATTTTTCAAGAAATTGTTTAGTAATGTGATCAGCAAGTAGCCAACGACTATCAAAAGTGAGCCGCGGCCATTTCCATGGCGGAGGGGAGGTTCATCCCAATCTTGAATGCCAATTAAATTTGGATTAAAATAATGGAATCCTTTTCTTCTCCACCATTGGCCACCGACCAAGACGTCCATAAATCAATAAATGTAATCCCCGAATAATAATAATAATAATAAATAAATAAATAAATTTATTTTAAAATATTTTATTTGAATATTATATTACTTTAAGTTAAATTTATACGGACTAATACTAAATAATATATAACATTAATTTGGTCAAGTTAGACCTCAAAATTAATTAGGCCTAAATTATATTTGTGTAATATTACAGTTCTATTAAAATTGGGTCCAAAGAAAATATAGCAGAGTTTGGTGTATTTTAAATCACACATAAATAATCACTTCAATAAAAATTAATCGTGATTTAAGTTTTGAGTATTATGAGAGATTTTTCTTAAAATATAATATTTAATTTGTTAAAAAAATAACTCGTTAAGTAAATTAATAACGCTTACAAAGTTAATTAATCTTTTTGATCATCAAGTCTGTTTTATAATATAATCAAGCACATAAAACATACGTATCAAGTTATTTAAGACAAAAAAAAATAAAAAAAAATCCCTATCACTAATTCATTATCATTAAAATAAATAAATCACTCACTCACTCACTCGAGTGTTACCGACTCCAATCTCCAAACATACTACTATTAACTTTTTATCGCCAACATGCACGAGCTCACCTTTCTAACATGCGCACTATTTTGTCCTTGGTTACCAAGATTGTTAAATTTCTTCCCCAACAAAATAAGTCAAATCGTGTAATATACTCTTTATCTTAAAAGAGTAATTTTTTATTTTTGTCAAAAATAGTTTTAAAGAGTCACTGATTATCATGTGTTTAATTTTAACTTTAAAGTAGTACTATTTTACTGCCGACAGCTAAATGGTGTAAAAGTCCCTTTTTCTTTACTCTTAATTTGCTAACCTGCGCATTCACTCTGGTGCTTTGGATGCTTACCATAGTCTTGGGTTTCGAGCTTACTCCTCTCCTCCAACCTCTCTCTGCACTATCTCTCTCATACCATTTGATTGTCTCCTTTTTACAGAGCATGAAAGTATGAATTTTTTGGAACTTTTCTTGAATATGTACTCCTTTCTGTAATTTTATTTTCTTTAAGATCTCTGATATTTTCTCCGAACTTAACACAAGCCCAAAAAATATACCCCAGTATTTTGCAGTCTATGGAGCAGTGATCCGTCTCTGACAGTTTTTAAGTCTTTACCAGTGTTTCTTTGTCGTTTCCAATTTTTTGTACAATTTTTTAATGAAACAAAGAAATGCCAAGTGAATGACTTTGTGGCCAGTTTAAAGGGAACAGCAGAACATTGAGGAGATCCATTTGGAGTTATATTTAGCAGAATTTTTATTTTATTTTTTCAAAAAAATTGGATTGTTTGGTGACAAAATGGAGATCTATGAAGTGAGTATTTTTGTTTAGTGTCGTTTTTGTGTTTTTGGTCAGAAAAATGAACGGGGTTGGTAGGCTGTGGATTCGGGGTGTGGAGTAAAGTAGAACAGCTAGGGTTTTGTTATTGGGGCTTAATTCTTTTTAACTTTCTTAAACTTTGATATCAGAGAAACAAGCAGGCCCGGTACAATGGTGTTTGTATAACAGATTTGGTGGGTTTCTAAAAAGCTGAATTGAGCAGATTTTGAAGGTAGGTACACTTGCTCATTGTTGTTTATTGTTCTATTTGAGCCTTAAGAATGCAGATATGCAGTGCATGTGTGTGACAAAAAGTAATTTTGGGTTTGAATGATTTGCAGGTGTTGTTTTGTTATCTTTTGTTTTGAAGATTATTTTGACCTGGCATGAATTTGGGAAATTTAGTTTTAAGATTTAGATAGGACGTTCAACTTTCTTGTGTTTTTGCTGAATGCAGATTTTGATAATTGAAACTAAAAAGTGCTGTAAGTTTGTTTTGGTCTCATTGTTGCTTTGAAATCAACTGAAATAGGAAACCAAGTGACTGTAATCACAGTGAATTTGGACAAGGAATGTACTGTCATCTGTGATACTTGGATCTCTGTTTGAGCTGGGTCCTCCTTGGCTATAATTTCCTGTTGGTATTGATCTTTGCTATATTAAAATTTGACAAATTGAGACAGCATTTTAGGTACTTCTCTGCTACATGTACATGCTAGAGTAGACTCCAGAGAGCATAACAGTGTTAAGGTCTTCAATACTTTAAAAATGGGTTGTGTTGCATCGCGGATTGATAAAGAAGAAAGGGTGCGCATTTGCAAGGAGAGGAAGAGGTTAATGAAACATGTTGTGAGATTTAGAGGAGAATTTGCTGAGGCCCAGTTAGAGTATTTGACATCTCTGAAAAATACCGGTGTAACCCTTCGCCAGTTCACGGAGTCAGAGTCACTGGAACTTGAGGATAACCCATTTGGCCCTGCACTGCCTCCCTCGCCTCCTCCCCCTTTGCCTCCTTCACCTCCGCCTCCACCTAATTTTAGCCCTGATTTGAGGAAGTTCCAGGATAACCACAAGGTGGAAGCTTCCCAAGAAGAAATTATAGAACTTGATGGGGATAAAAGTTGCACCCCACCACCACCTCCGATTCCAAGTTCATCATGGGATTTTTGGGATCCTTTTAGCACTTGTTCTCCTCTATATAAGGAGAAGAGTGAAGCAGTGAATCAGGTTGAGGAGGAAAACTGGGCTGAGGCTAATACTGAATTTGAGGAAGAAAATCTGGAAGAGGAAACTAACAGTAATAATGTTGCAAGTCTTCTTCCTGAGAAAGCACATCAAATTGAATTGCTCGATGATAATTCATCAATGATGAGCTGGCATACTAAAGACACTACAGATATGGCTATGGTAGTGTCGAGGAGTAAGAGGACCTTAGCCAGTATTGTTAAGGAGCTAGATGATTACTTCCTGAAAGCATCAGCTGGTGGTAAAAATGTTGGTGTCCTATTTGACATTAATGTGGTGGACACTATCCTGTGGCAGAATAATAAAGCAAACAAGAGTAAATACATTTTTTACTTATTCTTTACAAAAAGAAAGTTTTTTCATTGTTGCTCTTATGTTTTACTATCTTGTTTTATCATGCTTAAGCTTTCATAGATAATTTATAACATGAAAATTTTGCCTGATTGAGCTATAAAAAGAAAGACACAGAAAAGTACTTAGTACAACAATTCTCTGTAATTTGTTCCGAGTTACTGTATCGTAGATGCTTTACCATTGTCCTTCATTGTTCTCCCTTTGATGCCTACTGTAGCCAATATTGTATGTGTAATGGTAGCATAGGTTCCATATTTCTCTTTAATCACTGTAAAAGTGTAGTCTGAGGATCACTGATTGAAAACAAGCATGTTTTATTGCAAGTTGCTTCGTGAACATAGCATATTATTTTGTCTTTCAATGCTTGCTATAGCATTATTACTTTTGTTGTTAGTTTTTGAATTGTCTTTTTGTTTTCTGGAGTTTGCTTTCTTTATCATAAAATTAATGTCTGGAATCATAAGGAGCTATTTTGAGATCCAAAAAAGTCATGTACCTGATATTGTCTTGCATATTCTAATTTCAAAACATACTCATTTTCTTTTAGAGAAAAAGTTCATTGGGTGTTGGTTATTCTTCTCTGGGGTTTTGACTCGGATGAGTGAAGATTTAATACTGTCATCATTCTGAAATCATTTTGACACCATAGACAACAAGATACCTAGACCGCTCAATTTAAGAAATTCATGTCAAATTTTATGAAGAACACATTTGTAAGTCATACTATTGACCATGTGGATCTTTTATAAATGTGCCTAGACATTTTATTTGTGATTCTAACAAATTGAGTAGTTCAGGACTATACTGAGCATACACTCACTCCAAAGGCTTACGATACTAGATATAGTTTTTATATATGTTTATAGATAAATATTATACACATATATATCATACATATATATACATACATAAATTTGAATCCCATCCCAAGAAACATTGAATCAGCTCTGAACCACCTCTCACCCTTTTTCTCATAGTTTGTATGATTTTCTTTCTTTTTGATACTATTTCTTAAGGAAGAGATCACTACCAAACAACTATTTGACAAGATAGCATGAGTCTAGGAGGTTGGAAAATAATGGTTATCAAGTTCTAGAGTTGTCATAATCAATCTACTCCCGTATGGTGAGGACAATTAGTCACTGAGCTAACTGTCTCAAGTTTGTAGTTTCTGCACATGTTCATAAGATTGCAAAGTTTTGATCCAATAAAGACAAGGTCATACCAGAACACATTGTATACTTGGTGAGGAATCTTATTCCTATCTATTCATTGAGTCAGATACTTATATATGCAGGGCTTGTGATATCCTCTGTGTGTGTTTGTATGTTTGTTCACAGTGAATTAGTTGTACGTCTTTCTATTATTGAATTTTTTATTCTCAATGTTCCCTGGAACTTAAAAGTAATTTTTCCATGCACAGGGAAGAGATCCAATTCTGCCAAGGTCTTTAGTGCACTGACATGGAGTTGGTCGTCCAAGTCACTTCATCATACAAGAGATGCTATAGAGTTCTCTGGTCCTAGTGAAGCCTGCAAACCTGGAGCTCACTGTATTACCCTTGGAAAGCTATATGATGAGGAGAATAGGCTCTACAAAGAAGTAAAGGTAATTGCTACTTAATGTAATAAAAGTGAAAATGTGCATGGTTTTAACTATAACAGCTCAATAGTGTAAAATACAACTCTCATTCTTTTTCCTAGTTGATTCGACTGCATTTAGATATGGTTTTTTCAGAGTAATATTAATTCTTCTCATAGTGATGTATGCCTTGAGGATAGTGGCTGTTGGCAAATTTTGAAAATGAGGATCACCATCTGGTGATAAATGAAGGATAAAGGCATCCCATATGGTTGTAAGGAAAACTTTTCATATTTGTCACTTTATCAATGATTCTCTACACAATGTTGTTGTTTATGGTTATCAAGAAATAGGTCACGCTGGTGACTTAATGTTGATGCCCACTTCCATACTCTACCAGGGAACCTATTTCCTGCAATTGTTATCTTTATACTTCTTATCGGATGCATTTTCTTCCCTATATCTGACAAAGTCTTTGAAAACTAAAAACTCTTCACTTGGCATGTATTAGTACTTAATTTATTAACCCCAGGGCATGGGAGAAATGGCAGAGGCCTTGATGAATAACCTCAAGGTCTCTAACTCCTATCCCCATACTTGGGGACCAAACTTACCTACAAAAAAAGGTCTATTATTATCATGTACCACAACTTAAGAAAGAAAGGACTTGGGATGCTTATTCTGTCATGTAGCTTATACATGTCTTATTGGCATGCCTGTTTGTTTCCATATCAACAACAATTATTTCATAGTTTAAGTCATTGTCAGCTTACCACTTTGATGCTTAATATGTCCTGAGAACTAGTAAATGAGGGTCTTCAGTGTCGATTTCTCTCTATTTCAGAGGATACTTTGGCCTCAGATTCCCTTGCAATAGGACAACCAACTGAGAAACTTGTGTATGAGCAAGCAAGGAAATAAGCCTTTTTTGCCATGACTGTTGGTCATTACTGAGATTTATAGTGCTTCTTGTTATGTCAATATACTACAACAAAAGGAAAAAAGAAGAACCTTTACCTTTACCTTTTCTGAAGTTTTTTATGATCACATTGTAGGAGGAAGAGATTACCAAATTAGAGCACGAAAAAAAATCCTTACAACTGCAAAAACAGCAAAATGAAGATCAGGATTGGACAAAGACTGAGAAAACTCGAGCAAGTGTTGAGAGTTTGCAGTCTGACATCATACGTCTACAGCAGTCAATCAGCCGGACTTGCTCAACCATTTTGGTACTTATAACTGGGGAGCTGCATCCACAGCTGTCTGCATTAACTTCTGGGTATACCATACCTGTCATTAAATTTTTATATTAGTTGACTATGCCATTGTTTTTGTGTTGTATTGCATCGACACAATATGGTTCTTGAAATTTGGATTAGGCACTAGACTTATGTATACATTTACTGAATGCTTTGTAAATCAAAATTAAGGTAACTGACGTTTCTGTTTGCAAATCTGTGAAGCTGGTCAATTATTTTAAACCAAGTTGAAATCGCCAGACTAGGTTGTGAAATCACCAATATAACAAGTTCATAAGTTCTTCGAAGGCCGGTCCATTGAGATCCTATTAGATGGTCCTTGTAAATTATTAAGATACTACCATAATCTTGCCCAAATTCTTCTTTCTTGATCAAGGATGAAAATTCCTGACAGGCCTCTATATTTTTTCTCGGTGGATGCTCTACCTTTCTTCTTGGTAGGACACATAGTACACTTTTATTTAATTCATTCTCATAGAAAAATAAAATTGCAGGCTGATGCATCTGTGGAAGAAAATGTACGAGTGCCATCAAGTTCAGACCCATATTTCCCAGCAGGTGAATCATCTCACAAATCACCAATGCGTTGACCCAACTACCAATTTCCATAGGCAGGCAGCAGCTCAGCTAAAAACAGAGGTCACTTCCTGGTATGACAGCTTCTGCAAACTCATGAAATCTCAACGAGAATATGTGAGAACTCTCTACAGGTGGATCCAGCTCACAGATTGCCTTGTGAATGATTGTGAACGGACTGGTGGCTCATCTGCAGTTCGTACGCTTTGCGAAGAATGGCAGGTTGTCCTTGACAGGTTACCTGAAAAGGTACTTATCTGCCAACTCTCATGCAGTAATATGATCAATGTTATAGATACATATATATTATATATATACATATATTATACACACACACACACACACATGTATGTATGTGTGTGAGATTTCCCAATTTTTTTATCACGAAAATAAACGATTATTCCCGTGACATTTAAGTATGCTATTTAATGGTATTTGGAACCAGTAGTCACCAATGTAGATGCAAATTGTGTATGGTCCTACTCTTATAATTCCTGTAAATTGTTTGGAAACAAAGGTGATTAATGAATATAGATAGATTGCTCTGCCATCTGATTTGGAATGGCTTGGATTATATTTCTTTGTTTAAACATGATGCCTAGGGGCACACATATATAGCTTTATTTAGTTTAGCTTAATCTGAAGTCTGATCTGTTTACCGGGCATAGAAATCACATCACAATTTTTCCTTTCATTTGGTAAAGATGATGTCGTCTGATATATTTGTCTCTATTCAATAGGGTTTGGAAGTTTCTTGGCAATCTTGATTGTGCTGTGTACTACTGAAATTTTGTAACACTGTAAATGATTTTTTTTTCTCGTCTTTTTTTTTTTTAAGTTGAAAACCTTTATGATTCTACTGGAGCTCAACAGGGTTTGTCATGATAGAATTAGTGTTGTGCATATGGCTTATGCAATGAGGGTACTTTTTTTCGTAAAAAAATTTCAAAGTGCAGATATACCTAAATATTCCCTCCGTCCCAAGATAAAAGTCATTATTATTTGAGGTAGTTCCAAATTAAATGTCTACTTACCTTAAATAATCTATTTCATACAATAATTTGCCTATAATATCTGTAGTATTAATTGTCTTCTGTTACGTATCTTGCTACTACCATGCTTTGCTCACACGGAGTATATTTACACATGCTACCCATATGATTTTCTCTACCAAAAATAATCCTTGTCCTATTCCTAGAGGACCATTTACTTTTTTAGCTGTAAACTTTTGAATCAAAATTTTCTGTTTGTGGCACATTTTTAGGTAGCAGCAGAGGCCATTAAAAGCCTTTTGTCAGCCATCCACTCGATAGTCTTGCAGCAGGAAGAGGAACTTAGCCTGCTCAAAAGATCCGATAAGCTTGAAAAGAGATTGCAAAGGGAGCTAAACTCGCTGGCTGAAATGGAGATGAAGTTTGAGGTGAGCTTTACTATCGAAGATGCACATTCCGTTATGAGCCCTAAGCATCCATTAGTAGTTAAGCGTGCTAAAGTCGAGGTATTGAAGAAGCAGGTGGATGTTGAGAGAGTCAAGTATCTTAACTCGGTCGAAGTTACTCGAGCCATGACTCTGAATAACCTACAGACTAGCCTTCCCAATGTATTCCGGGCACTAATGGGGTTTTCAAGTGCCTATACTCAGGCATTTGAGGTCATTCAAAGCCGTGCCGCCCCTGCAGATCATCCTGATGGATCATTGAGTCCAATGTCTTAAAGTTGTGGGTTTCATTTTGAGGAGTTTGTCCAAGTCTTTGTTTTCTGGTTTCTGGTACCATTTAGTTTCCACTTTGAAGGAAGGATAGTAGTAAAATTTTATATGTATATATATTCATTAAATCTTAGGCTTTGTGGCTGATATTGAGATATCTGATACATATTTACATAAGCATGGCATATGGTTTTGTGGCTGCTAGCCACTCGCTCAGAAATGATTGGCAAATAGGATTCTTTTTGTTAAAGATAGGAGGGAGCGTCATCTAAGAATAATTAGATAATACATAACTGAAAAAAAAAAAAAAAACAGATCAAAGTTTTGCAAAATTTAAAACAGTTAAATTTTACGGTGACCAAAAGGATAAGTAGTGCATTAGGCTTTTTTACGGTGACCAAACGTATGTACACTTGGTTCATATCCATTGTTTTAGATTATCATTTTTTGTCAAGTTACATGTTATGGATCAAAACTATTATAGATTAATATGGGTAGTTTCAACCCATATATTGTAATTCATAATATGGTTCCAAAACTAAACCAACTTATAACATATAAACTAGTTAACCAACCCAATAAGACACAAAACTTTTTGGTTAACTAGATGGTTCTCAACCCAAATTGCCAAGTCTAACGAGATCTATCCTCCTAATCTCGCTCTCACCCTGAATGTCTTACTTTACTTTTTTTCTTACATAATCAATTAACTAAATTTTTATTTTTTTAAAAAAATTGAATTTATGTCTTAGGTGTCAAATTAACATGTTAGTGTCACGTACTCATGTAACTCTAACCGTGATGATTTTTTTTTCCAATAGTAAAGCATAATATCAAGGCATAAAAGCAGTAGATCTAGAGGTGCTAGCAGTACAAGCCAACTTCTTACCGATGATTTATGAACCTTTGTGACACGATTCTAACTAGTGTTACATCAAACGAGAGTGATCAGTGATTCAATCAAGCCAATTGAGATTTCACTTGGACCAATTTCAAGGATTAAAGCTAAAAGGGGTCAAAGTAACTCCTGTAACTTTATTTAAAACAGTCCAATGTAACTATTGTTTCAAATTTAAAATTTTAAAATATGCAAAATTATATTCCAAAATTATTTATAACCATACTTAAATAGAATTTAAATTATACACAAAAATATGAAAAATATTTAAAAACTTAAAACTCTAAACCGGTGCAGTTTTTATACAAAACCTCATCTTAGCCGTAAAATATACTATTTCTATTGGAAAAAACGTAACGTGTCACTAGAACCAATTGTGCGGTTTTTGCTTGCAATTTTAGTTGTGAAATCGATTTTTTCTCTCCTCTAAGTTAAACTCGATGTTTTAGCCTAATAATTAAGATTGAGATTGTAGAATCACTAGATCTTAATTTTTATTTTTATTTTCGGTGTTGATTTTAAAATTAGCTGCTAGAAACAAGGCTAAAAAAGCTTTTATAAAGTTATTTATGCCTGAATTAAGCCATACCTACGAAGGGAGAGCACGGTGCGGTTTATTGTGATTTTTAATTTTTAGCAATAGCGTCAATGCAGTTTCTTATGGTTGCAGTTTATTGTAGTTGTGGTGCAGGTGCAAAGCCACACACACACACACACACACACACACACACACACACACACACATATATATATATATATATATATATATATATATGTTACACAAATTAAAAATATGAATTAGCGCCATTTTCATTCAAATTAAATTAATATTATTCTTAACAATAACTAGAATGTTTCAAATAAAGAAATAACAATTAACAATATATTTTAGACTAGAAAACAAATTGCACCCCAAAGTTATAGAAATTTTTAGGTTTGCACTCCAATGCTTAAAACGTATCTAAGTGCACCTTAAAAAAAAATTGCTTTAAAAAATACAGTTCGCATCTAAAATTGAGGGTGCATATTATCTAGTAAAAACCTTTGAAAGGTGCATTTGATCGGACAAAAAGAATTTATAGTACACTTAAATATATTTTAAATATTAAAATACAAAACTCAAAATTCTTACAATTTTGGGGTTCAATATGTAATTTAGTCTATAATTTATAAAGCATTACTCTTTAAAGTCTTCTAGTTATATTATCTTCCTTCAACTTTTGTCAAATGTAAAAATAAAAGAAGATAAGTCATGAATTACTTTTATATTTATTTATTTTTTAATAAAATTAAAAAAAAATAAGATAATTGTATTTGTAAACTTTGAAGTGAAATTTATTTCTCAAAAAATATTAATTATTAGAATATTAAGTATAAAAAGATCTATTGTATTATATATATTTATATTTTTTTGGTAACAAGTTTGTTGGTATATATAAAAAATTATATATTTACATAAATGTGTATGTAATTATATAATACAGGCCTACATGGCCCTCTGCCAAAACAACAGCCCAATGCAAAGTATCCACAAAAGCGGGGCTAGAGATCAAAGAGGGAACAGAATTAACAACTGAAGTGTTACGTGACTGCAGGAATTTTGGGATTCACGGGTGAGTGTTTGTTAATCGTTTGCTCTTTCCTTTATTTTTTCCTCTTTTTTTTTAATTATTTATGCGTGGAAACCCTAATTCCTTACTTCCAATCATTACTATCAACAAAAGGATATCAATTAGGAATTTACCAGAAAATTGCGGAAGAAAGCTATAAGGCAATCTTGGTTGTTTTTTGTTTGATGTTTAATTTGTTGATGATAAATTTGAGTTGAAGTATTCAAAAGACAAGAATTCTTGTGTGAAGTTTGAATTCTTGCCCTGAAATTCCTGTTTAATATGCCCTTAAAAATGAACTGCTACTTGAATCATGGCCACTTGCTTCTTCTTATGCTGCCTTTGGGAGCTAAAATCCTCGCCTAAGAATTGGAACTAGAGAAATTTTAGATCAAAATTTTAACTGGTGTTCAATTTAAATGAACAAATTTATTTGGTGTTTGATTTAAAGGAACAATTTTTATATTGAATGAAAAAAACTCCTATTAATTCGGAGTCTAGTGAAAGTTGATGACTATGTGCTCCTCATATAAATATAGGGTTGATTAGAAATGTGAAAAAATTATTTTTTGTAAACTCTCTTTAGAATCATGATTTTGGTAATTGCTACAGGTTTCATTTCATGTTATACTTTCCTAGCTTGTAATTAGAGCTTATTCTAGTAGCATCAGCTCGAGGAATACCTGGTTGCTTTTCCATGAGATTTGTTTGAGTTGATACTTGATATTCAAGACACGTGTACAGTCTCTGTGTTTTCTCTTTGGGTACAAGAGGAGAATATTGTGTATTATGATAATGTTATCTTAAGTCTTTCTGCCCTGATTTAAACTTGAAAGCATCCCTGTTGTAGGACATTGAAATGCTACATGTTATGAAGGTGGTTTGATTTTTTGTGGATATAAATTACAATATGTTTGTTAAAACACACTTAACTCTTAGTTTGTTCAGATTCAGCTGAGAATATAAAACACCCGCTTAAACAGATAGTCATACTCAATAATTGGAGTTTGTGGATCTTACAATTGTTATTGCTTGCTGTCTTGGCGGCTTTAAAATTTGACTATTCTCTTTCTCTACTATCTAAGTTCTGGTTTGTTTCTTTAGAGGTTCGCAATTATAAATTTCTAGGATCTATATAACTGAAGGTTGGTTGTCTATTTATTACCCTTTTTGGTCCATTACTTTTTTCCCTTCCATTGGTTAGGTTTACTATTACATAAGCCGTGAAGAATTTAAATTTTTTGAAATGTTGGTGGCACAGGGTGGAGTAATTTTACCACGTTGAACTGGTGGTCATGTTCTTAGCTTCTGACTTGTGTTCTGATATATGTTGTGCAGAAATTAGAAGAAAGGGTCTTTAACTTTAGTTTGAGTCTCAACAGTTTTACCCACTTCTGGAAGATGAAGGAAGAAGAAGTAAATAGATGCCAGATTCAAGAATGGTACCCAAAATTCAAATCAACTTCCATAAAAACCGTAATTCATGAACTTCCTGAATCCTTTGTTCAATATCTTCTTGATGATTCTGGCCCCTTCGTTCTTCCTCTTTCCATATCAAATGATGATGCCTTACCTAATAGAATTCATAATCCTGAAGAGGAAGAGGACTATGTAGTATCAGAAGGATCCGAAGATGAATCAGAACGACCTTCATCACCTCCTTCTTTTCCAGAACTGGAATTAAAGATCAAAGAATCAATTGAATCCCTTGGGGGTGCTGTCTTCCCTAAGCTGAATTGGAGTTCCCCTAAAGACTCTGCTTGGATCAGCTCGACTGGGAATCTTAAATGCACTTCTTTCAGTGAGATAGCTCTTCTGCTTCGCTCATCCGACTCACTGGTCCATGATTTATGCCATGCATATGATTCATGTGGTGATAAGACCTTGTCGAGACCCTCACGCTACTTCCTCGCCCTCCGTAAGTGGTACCCATCCCTCCGGCCTGAGATGGAATTTCGTTGCTTTGTTCGCAATCAGCTCATAGTTGGAATTTCGCAGCGTGAGGTCACTGGATATTATCCTTCCCTTCTCAAGAATAAAAACCATTTGAAAATTATAATCCAGGATTTTTTCATGGATAAGGTGAGGCAGAATTTTGAATCAGAAAAGTACACCTTTGATGTCTATGTTACTATGAATGAGATGGTTAAGCTTCTGGATTTTAACCCTTGGGGCGCATTTACATTGCCATTGCTGTTTACTTGGGAAGAACTTGATCAAAATATTGAGGAAGAGGGGAACGAGTTGGAATTTAGAATTGTAGAGAGCCAGTGTGGAGTACGGCCAGGTCTGAAAACTGCAGTTCCTTATGATTACTTGGATATTAGCCCAGGGAGTGGTTGGGATCAATTCCTGAGGAATGCTGACGAGGAGTTGCAGCGACAGACTACTTCTGCCGAGGCAGGTGCTTAAGGACTTGATTCATTCCTGGGATAAATAATTTATTGTTTTGCTTGTTCATCGGTTCAAGAAGGGTGGGTTTTCTGTTGTTTCTTCCCTCTTCGTCTGAAACTTGTTTCTAATATTGCAGATATCTTTTACATTCTATTATGGATAACCTGAAGTTTAGTGGTGGTTGTTTCGTTGTTCTTTTATGTACTCCCTCAGTTTCTGGAATTTTATTTTGAGAAAGTTTTGGGAAAATTGTTTGTTGATACTAGTACAGTGATGCAGTTAGATGACCCTATTGGGTTCTTGATGTGGGTTTAGATAATCATGTTACCTGGGGCCTGTTAGGATCACCCATGCTAGTGGTAGTGATTATTGCAAATGCAATTTAGGCATTGACGACTGTACTTATCATGGTTCTTGATCCTTTTAAATTATTGCTAGTTTTTTTTTGTTTTTTTTCTACCCAAATTGTATTTGAATTTCATGAACTATACTCCTCTGTAGTATTGTGTTTATTTACTACACTGTATTATCAAACTCATCCTTGATCCTTGTTACTGTTTTAGAGTAAAGTGCTAGTTTTGTGAATTGCTTGTATAAAGGTTGTAACAAGTGATGAAGTTGTGGTATTAATTACAATAATACCCAAATGAGCTACAGACATTCATTTCAACAGGGTGCTGATTAGGTTGCCTCTTTATGAAGTTCTGGTTGACTAGCATAAAACTACTTCACCTAATGTCAATTTCAATGAAATTGTAGCAACTCTATATATACTCAAAAAGTAATGTTCATATTAAAAAATATTCTCTCAATTTTAAAATATAAAATTATTACTGATTTTTTAAATTAATTTAAAATATTTTCAAACTCAAAATTAACATTAATTTTTTTAATCTTAGTTAATAAAATGATAAAATTTGCAAATTATTCAAAATATACTATTTATTGTAAGATTTATTATTTTATAAATTTTAATAAACCAATTTAATTTTGAGTGTAAAAATATTTAAAATTTATTTTTAAAAATTAATAATAATATTATAATTTAAAACGGACGTAGTAAATTTGACTTTTGAGAAGAAGATATAGCATCTAGTAGTCTAGTGCATACATATTATCCATTAATAAATGCATTACTGTTTCACTCATGTGCAATAATCTTTTTTATATAAAAATTGAATGGTATTAACATTATGAAAGTAATTTTGTGATCATGCAGTTAAAAAAAAACCCTTAGGATATTAAGAATATCAATATATTTAATAATGTTATATACTTCTTCCGTCTTAAAATATAAAATTATTTTAAGATTTTTAAAATTAAAATAAAATATTTTAAAACTCAAAATTAATATAAATTTCATTAATTTTAATCAGATAAATATATAAAATTGTCATAGTAATACTCTTTGGACGGTTAGCAATGGGCTTCCGAGCCTTTTATATAGATCAAACTATATTCCCCGGTTTTAAAAACCTACTCTCCGTCGAGCTTGGGACGCATAGCCAATGAATAAAACCCTACATATATAGTCTGAGACATTTTTGAGGTGATCATTCATGGCGACAATTTCACTGCTCAAGGCAAATCTCATAGGGTGTAAAAACCACAAATTTTCCTCGGCCCAATTCTCCGGCAACAGTTTCTCATTCAAATTAGTTACATTCAATCCAAAATTTCCCAAATTGCCAATTCTTACCACTAATTGGGCTTCCAAGACCCACTCGATTGTCATAACCAAGCCCAATAGTTGCACAAAAGAAAAAGAAGAAGAAGAAGATATTCAATCTGATGTGAAGAAATTGATAAAAAGTTGGAGGAGGAGTTGTTCATTGGACAAACTTTTTGGAGATTTTGTATTTAATGGCGGTCCAATGGTGGAAACCCTCTCTAGAAACTTGGCCTCATCGTTGTTATATGGGCTTTTGGTAATTATGGGCTTGACTTTGAGCAGCCCAAATTCAGCTTTGGCCGCTTCATATGGGCATATGGGAGGAAGGGTCTCAAGATCTTCATCAAAATCCTTGTCCTCATCTTCGTCTCGATGCTCATCCTCGTATAATAGTTATCGCACTTGCAACAGTTACAGCTGCTGTTGTACTTGCAATTGCGATAAAGAAGGCAAAAAAGCCAGTTGTTGTCGTACTTGCAATTGCGACGAACAAGGAGGGGAAAAATGTACTTCTAAATGTTGTTGCACTTGCAATTGCGAAAAAGAAGGCAAGAAAGATAGTTGTTGTTTTACTTGCAATTGTAACAACGAAAATGTAGGAATTGGTGTCATTTTCCTACTAATATTTACATTTTGTATTATTCGAGTCTTCTTCTCGGCCAAAGATGAGGAGGGCAAAATGTGGAGTGTTCTCATGCTTCAGGTTGGGTACACATCTTAGCTTTTTTTCCCACTACAATATTAATATTAGATTCCGTTATCTTGAGGTTCTAAATTAGTCAAGTTTTTTTGATCCTGTTCTCTATGTCATAGCATCAAAACCAAATAACCCTTTTGTTTTCTTTATTTTTTTTCGATAAGACCTTGTTATATAAATATATTTTAACAATATTCTAAGTAATATTAGTAGATACTCATCACTATTTCGTATAAAACGTATTATGTAAGCAATAGTATCCCTATCCCTATTCATGATGAATTAAAGCTCCCAAAATTTTGATATAATCGACATGTTTTCTTGTTCTTTGATTATTTGTTTATGGATATGATTTCTGTGACATATAGGACTATGTTGTACAACATATAGTTACGTTAACCAAAAATATTTGATATGCACCAATGCAACAATGTCTTAACATTTTTCTCTATGAAAATATTTGTTTGCACGAATTATAATTTAAAATTATGATCTATGATATTATAATTTCAAGATTATTAATCTTAGGATTAAATAGTCTTGAAATTCTAATACTCGATTGAATATAATATTATATAGTCTCCCATATTAAGTCATTTTATAATCTCTGGACTAATAATCAAGTTCAAATTTAAAAACAAACAAGGTACTTGAGATTAATAAGTTTATCTCAAGTATAATTTTTACCAACAAATATAATTTTAAGATTATAATTCTTATCTTGAGATTATAATATCGGAATTATAATTCTTACAAATAAACATGGCCTATGAGTTACAAAATTTTGAACTTAATGAGAGGTGGATCCGTCAACATTTGAATATATTGGTATCTGAATTTTCTTGTACGTACTCAGGTTGGAATTTTGGACAAAAAACGAATATTGCAACGGAAGATTAATAGAATAGCAAAAACTGCAGATACATCCACCCATGAGGGTTGGAACGATGCCTTGCAAGGTACAACTTTCTAATGTTTGTTTACTTATATATATATATATATATATATATATATCAGGATGCATGTTTACTTTATTCTTTGTTTAGTAGAAACCTTTTAATTGTACGCATGCATTTACTTTTGGTGATATATATATTAAAATTATTTACCAGAAGAATCTTACGAAGCTAGACCAATATCCTCTCCGTTACACTTTTATTAATTTCTCTTTATACATATTCGGTGACAAATTAAATTTCAAGAAATATATAATTTATTATTAATAATTGTCACCGGAGGGGGTCGCTAAAAGCACTATTTTGATAGTAAATATATATCGAAAGAAATTGCCTGAAAAGTGTAAAAGAAAGAGATCCTCGTTCAAAAATTGTCTTTTCGAAAGATACTAATTTTGTTAAAAAAAGAAGAGAGAAAGAGAAAGAAAGCATATGGCGCGGCTGCAAATTATTTGAAGATTCTATTGGCACGGAAGTTCATTAAGACGTTTTTGGAGTATATCAAAATTTTACATTATGGTTGTCAGTAATATTAAACTGTTAGTGAATTCATTATTCTTGTATCTTGTAACATATATTTATTTAGGTTGGTATTAGGGGTTTTTAAATTTTGTTATAAAAAAAATGTGATGTGTCGTCATAACATTGGTTGAGTAGATTTTATGTGATTGGTTATGCCATAAATTATTATTAAAATATTTAATACCATGTCATTTGAGATCAAAATTTTAAAATCCCTAAAGTTAGTTATTTATTTAACTAACTGATTTATATTGGTTGTTTTTATAAGCTACTCATGTTTTACTTGTCAAAAAAATAAAATAATTATAAGATAACCCTATTTTTGAACCTATTCTGAAATATGAATATTAATATATTACTACAATTCTTGAGATATCTTGTTCTTAGAATTCATTGTTCTTATATGTTATGTGTAACGATCTGAGTCAAATGCGGAGTTCGAATCAAATTATAATATAATAAAGTTCAATGTGTTTGTCTCAATAATATATTTTTAGGTAATCTTAATTTATCACAAATTCACCCAAAAAGTCATAACTGATTGTATTAATGATAGCAGGTTGAGTTCTCGTATACATATCAAAGTATTCCACATGTTACGACGTGGGATTAAAGTGTTACAAAACTCCTCCACTTAAATACCTGACGTCTCTGTCAGGCAGAATACAGAGACAAGCAGGGTCAAAAAAAAATTCCTCTTTAGCCATTATGGTTTAATACCAATGGCTTATTAGGCTCATCGGATAATTCGACACGAGTTTTCAAGAATTGTCTCTAATATCATATGTAATACAAGTCAAATCCCAAATTCAAATCAAATCATAGTATCATTAAGCTCAATAAACTAGTCTCATCTTAACTCGCCACAAGCTCACCCAAGAGGTGATGACTAAATATAATAATAATAATAAGTTAAGTTCTTATATACACATCCAAGTATTCCCACATATTAGGATGCGAGACTGGGGCGTTACATTATACAACATATCAAGTAATTTCATTTATCTTCATTGTTTCTGAAATTATGATATTAACTTTTCGTTTTCTCCTTGGCTGCAGAAGTGCTGAAAGCTCTGCTTCAACATTATGATTCGTGTCATTTTGCCCATCTATTTGTAAGTCAATATCCTCTCATGAATATCACTAGTGTATTTAGAATCCTTCTTTGCATTAATTAATTCTTCAATACAAAGTGCATTAATTTAAAAAATGCAACCAACCAATGAAGAAAACATAACAATTAACGACGCCGTTGTTAACGTTCATTTTCGTCTTGAAGATTTTGAGCCAGACAAGTAACAAATCGATGATCTAAATAACAATGTTGGGTGAAAGTTTTGGGTGTGAGATTGTGAGTTAACTTGTACAGAGAGGTAATATTAACGATAGCAGTTCTATAATTTAGAGAGCGATAATGATTACTACCCTTCTCTTTGTGCCTTGTGCAACAATTTCTTGATCCGAAGTGGGAACTTTGTCATTAAAATGATACTGTATGCACGTCTAATAATCAAATCTAATTATTTATTTAGCTGCATAAACTAAATCAATTTAATTAGTATTATATCACTTGTAATTTTTCTTAATTACGAACTCAATAAAAAACATTTGGAATTGTTGCAGGAGCAATGTAATGACGGCTCTACAGAGAAGTCAATAAAGCGCTGCTACAGGGAAATTTCAAGTAGAGAACGTGGAAGATATGGTAAGGAGGAGGAGGAGACATTCGTGAATGTAGATGGTGTAAAATTAGAAAGGGCGGCAGCTGTTCATAAAGCTAATGGCGTTGACAATGAGTATTCAGTGGTAGGATTGCTTTCCAAATTGCATCCATCTATTTGTTTTATTATTTCTATATAATGTTTTCGTTGATATTAATTAAAAGCAATATTTGTTTGTGTCTCTGATTGTGCATTAGAAAAAATTGGAGAATAGATGTAATGAAAATAGTCATAATCTTACATTTTCTATTGAATTTGCTTATTTTATGATCAAATTTTCGGCAGTTTTGAAATATCGAGGGTAAATAGAGTAATTTTAAAAGTTATTATACATCTGAATTCAAGTCAACTCAACTCTGAGTTTGAAGATATATTTTTATTTATTTTTTTATCCAGGTAACAATTTTGGTACTTGCCAGAGGTAAATACTTGATTCCTTCGTCTTTGAAGTGGTATACAGAACAAGTCAAGAGTGTTCTGCAAATATTTCGCTCGATTCCAAGTAGCAAAGTAGAGGTAACTTATTAGTAGTATCTTTGTCTTAATAATAGTAATTCAGTATTTTTATTTGCTTATTATTTACTTTGTTGTTTTTGTACAGACAGTTGAGATGTTGTGGACTCCTCAAAGAGAAGATGAGGCAGTATCAGAGCAAGAACTTCTTAGAGATTTCCCGCATATGAAACGTGTAGAAGGGGTGAGTAAAAAATCGAAATTGGTCCCGAAACCTCATCAATAATCGACCAAACCACACTAACAGTTCCGGCGTATAGGGCGATTTTAGGAAGGTTGAAAAATACTATTTGTAGTTTGATTTCGATTTCTACAGCCCATCGCACTGCACCAATAATGGCGGAGATAATTTTAACCTTGCTGCAGCGAAGTTTGTTGATCCTGACATCTGTTGATGCCTTATTGTCTGAAAATTATCAAAATGAGAAAAAGACAAGTATTCAAGATTAAAATTATTAGTATTATTAATACTTTTTAGTAACTACTACGTCTTTCTATATTACATTGCAATGTTGCTCTAGTTTTTATTCTCTCTCTTTGTTTCATCAATTTGATGAATGAAATTTTGTAGCTTTAATTGATATGCAATAAAATGTAGGGTTAACTTGGTTGTTTATTGGCTTATATGAAGCAATTTCTAGAAAGTTCATAAAGTAAAAGTATAGCGTATTCTCTATCATGAATGGCTTCAGCTGTGCTACTTGATGCACTTTCTCTTTTGTTTAGTTACGGAATATCTTTCTAATTTACAAACAAACTAGAGCCAAGAAAGCACTTGAGGGAAGTGGATTTAGTCTTTTAATCGCTACTCCATGGCAATCAACCTTTGCCCCGATAGCTAAGAGGAAGTCTGTTCGACTCCTGCTCTTTATTGTTGCAAATCGAGATTGGCCACTATTCAAATTAGATGTTCAAAATGCCTTACTCCACCACGTTTTCAACCCCCCCTAATCCCTATGTTGTAAAAGGGAAGTGCGATCTTTTTGCAACACTCTTCTGACTTGATGCCGCCCCTGAATCCACAAGTACTGGCTTGATTACCCCCTAAGAGAAAGGATATAGAGGTTTATACTTGGAATAAAAAAGATTTTATCAAAAATATACTTGAAACAAAAAGGTAACTTCGATGTACTAGCAGACGAGGTATCTCAAGTAGTAGAAAAATAATGGAGTACAGCTATCCAATCCACCACCAGATTGGACTCAACATGAGAAAGTATCTTGTGATCAAAATGACATTCTTCTACATGTTTATCAAACTTCTTAATCAAAATATGAATTTATCTGAAAAGTTACCTGAGTCTTAATTAGGTGATTCTTTCGGTGTGTATTTTTTCAATCATAATTTTTTTTATATATTCAATTAATTTTGAAACTAAAACCGTACTAAATGAAACCGCACTGCATCAATCACAAGTAGTTTCATGTGTGATTTTAAATTTGTCAAATCGCATCTAAGCTGTTTCATATACGGTTTGAGATTTGAGCTTCAAACCTACACCAAATCACACCATGCTACAAACTGGTCAAGAGTCGAAATAAAAATAAATTAGGAATATGAAAAATAGTTTACAAATAGGTAGCTAGCTAGCAAGCATATTCTATATATGAAAATAGTTTAGAAATATGGAGTACACTTTCATCCAATTTTTTCTAATAAACATCTAAGCTATGTTTGATTGTAAAACACATACTTAAAATTTGACTATTTGTATTAATTTAACACTATTTTAAATTATTTTATCCCATGATGGAATATTAATAGTCCTTTAAATAATCTTATAGACTATTTTTTTTTATCATTCCTAAGACTATTTATGTGAGATTATATAATTCCGTAAAAAAATTAAGATTAATTAATATTCTCCTTATTTTAAGTTATTAAATGACCTTATAAAACTAATAATTCAACATTAAAAGATTATTAATACCCTATTATAAGATAAAATAGTCCGAAGTAATATTAAATTAAGATAAATAATTTAATCCCAAATATATTTTAATAAACAAACATAGCCCTAATGATAAATCCTCTCTAATTATAAATAATATATGTTAAGTTATATAAAATAATAAATTGAATAAGTGCCCTTCATACAAAAGCCTGAAAATTAAAATAAAACATGACTTCACAATTTTTACCTTTCTAAACTCTCACGACCTTCAATATTTTATCCGGTGGCAGGGGTGGCCACCTGAATTTTCAAAATTGTAATTAGTTTTCTTTATTTAAGAAAACATAGCATTTAAATTCAGATTACCAATTACTAAATTAGTACGTTTACAAATAGTGATACCAGATAAAACTACATTTAATTTGTCATGTCAAAATTTACATCATTTTCTTTTCCGTCTAAATCTATCCCTTTTTTTAACATAAAACTCGACAATAGAAATGTTTCATCCAATTCTTTCATTTTCCCTCCATTTTAAAACCCACAAACACACTTCAGAATTGGCTGGAGAGGCGAAAGAATAATTAAGACGATGATACACATACAGGCCAGCAGATTAAAAGATGATAAGACGTTGCATATCCGAAATGAATAAAATAACAGACAGGAAAAGGAAGAAAGTAGAAATAAAAGCAGAGAAAAAAGCAAGACTAATGAAACCTTGTTAACTCTTCTACTCTCTTCATAAGTTCCTCAACTGGTACAGTCATGGCCTTTGAGATTTCTTCCATTTTATTCCGGCCAAGATCAAGGAATGACTCGATCAGATCCCCGTCCAAGAAATTCTTCACATCTACAGTTTTCTTCTCGCTGTAATAAGATCTCCATTGCTCATGACTCAATCCTCCCACACCCTTTAACACCCTCCTCAAGTTCGCCTGCAGCTTCTCCAAGAAAATGTACCGATCTTGTGGGAGTGAGGCAACTACCCCAATGACGCCATTAACTGTGCCAAAAATGACAATAGGAATCTGACCCATATCGGAATCTGGCATTCGCATGACAAGAGAACCGTGCCTGAACCGATTAACAAATTCACCAAGGTGGTATTCACCAGCCACCTCAAGATGACCCCATTCCTCATCTTTACTATTTTTCCGGACTGTGAAGAGGTTGAAATTATTCTCAGCGCCAAGGTAAATGTCATCATCAAGAATCTCAACAGCTGTCATCCAATTTGCATTGTAGTCACGGGCTTGCTCCTCAATAGCACCCTCCTCGTGCTGAAAAGAAAAAGAAACATTTGATGAATTATAAGCAGAAATATGGAGTAATAAAAGACTTGAAACTCTGGGAAAATGGAGTTGCAAAGCAGAAAAAGATGACTACAACAAACATTAACTACAAAAAATAAGAAAGATAATATTTATACTTCAAACATTGATAGGAGAGGTTGGTGGTTAGTATATTGCCAGGAAAGTTACATACCTTGTAAATTAATAGAGAGAGAGATTTCATCAAATCACCAACAACAATAAAATCTCCTCGAGTTTTTACATAAAGGGCCAGTATATGACCATGATGTCCACATTCAGATTGTAACTCACGGGTTCCATCATCATGGAGCATCCATTTGTACAACTGAATCTTTTGATTGATAGCAGCAAGCAGTTTTCCATTAAAGGCATTTAGCGAGTAAACAGCACCCTTGGTTTCCTTCTCAGCAATTAACTGCAGTTTTCCATCTTCAACTACAAATACCAGTATTCTTCCCTACAATTGTTCATCAATGAAAACTTAGACAGAGGGATAAACAATTAACATTAAGGAGCTCATATTAAGAAAAAATAATACATCAAAATTCAAGTAAAGAGGTAGCTTGTTAAGCATAATATTAATTCAATATAATGAGAAAAAATACAAAACATGAATTTACAACAATATGAAAGATGGCATATATTTTTTTTATTTTTTCTTTAAAGTTAAATTCGGTACCAAGTATGGGGATTGGAACCAATGACCTTGAGGTTATTCCTCAATGCCTCTTCCATTTCTCCCACCCCTCGAGGTCAGCACAAGTTATCCTTTCTACGTTTAAAAAAGTCATGCAAAAACTGTAGACAGGATCCCACAATTTTGTAACAACTAACAACTGGATCCACTTCTATTAAGCATTAGTTCAGTGGAGTCTTACTCTTTTCGCCTACTGCCAAATTTTTCTGTCTTTGATTAGCCACACTAAAGAAAATCTAACAAGTTCATAGATTAGTCTAAAACCTCAAAAAATAGTCAATTAAATGTCAAAACAGATGATTGATGTCATCCCTATCCAATATGCATTCTTTGACCAGAATTATAGCCAACTTGACATCTAATGGGAATGATCAGCAGTTCAGCACAGAAAAAGATGCAAACAAAGCAATGAACTATTTTATGTAGCAAGCAGCGCCATAAGAACTTAAGAAACTTAATAAAAGAAAGTTTACCATAAAAACAACTTACATACGACTATGTGCAGATGCACGTATTGGTCAAATTTTATTTCATGACTAGTGTAACATATTGGTCTGATTATATTCTTTGACTAGTATCATTTATCAGTCCAAAATAGTTGCATACAAACGTTAACTTGCTTGGTTCGTTCTCCTCTGGCATAACATATGCAGTCCCAACACAGTAATAAACATTAATATCATCGGAGAATGAGCAACTAAGTATGGAGCAACCATACTCAAATTGGTCGAGCGAGTAACTCGATATGAAATCAAAGGTCTGGTCATCTAATAAGCGAATAATGTGCATCTCAGAGTCTTCTGCACTTGATTGATTGTATTTTACACTACACAAAGCAAATGTTCGGGACTGCTCCTGATGACAGATACGGCACGCATGTTCCCCAAGTGGAATGGAGCGAATGTGAAGCTTCTGAATATCGTCAATCGTGCCAATTGTTAGCTCACCTTCTTTTGCAATAGCTAGGCTGTCTAACAACCAAAAGAAGTCGTCAAATCTCTTAGTCTAGATTAGTTTTTAGGAAGGGGGAAAATCCCAGTCAACCCTTGTACAAGTAAATAAAGCAGCATTAGGTTGAGCAAGCATCAAGTTCCATGTTCAAGATCAATCTAGAATGCTTAGAAAAATGAATCATCGCCTTGAATCTATGCTGAAAAGAAATTCTGTTAGTTTTCCAGTTCACATGAATTCTGGTTGAAAGACTAAAAGCCATATTTAATATCACTTCACATACCATTTTTGTTGAGAAATCAGGCTCACAAAATAACACTAAGATAACACACGCACACAACTGTATGAGATAAAAATAATGACACAAGAATTTTACGTGGAAACCCAACTGGGAAAAACCACGGGGAGAGATCTCAGAAATCCACTATGAAAATAATATGGGGAATACAACCTTTTTTCTGAGAAAATAAACTCACTGATTATTTTCTCTCTTTCTCTACCTAGCTCACTCTTTACTCTAACTTAATTGAGTTTTTATCTCTCTCTATCTCTCGGATACTTTTCTGATATGCGTATAAGCTTCAGATATGTTCTAATAAGCTTCTGAAGGATGAGTGCTTTATAGTGCATATGAGGAGACAATGATCCTCATTTCAAGGAGCCAATTTCAAACAAGAAGATTTCGGAGCAAACTTTTCGCACGGAGCAGACTTTCCGCACACAAACTAAATTAGTTTGTGTGCTAGCTACTGTGGCTTCTTGAAAAAATGGTGGCATGCATTTAATGAGCTTTAATGGGGAGGCCACCGTCTGACAAGATTTGAGCCAATTTTCAACAATCTCCACCTTGGCTCATATTCTCCAAATATTACGTACTGTGAACTTTTTCGTGTTTGTGAATGTATCCCTCTCCCTGGATACTCCACCACGAACTCAGCATTCAACGAAATGAATTAAGTCCAAGCAATGCTTGAACTTTTCTGTCGTAACTGACTTTGTGAGCATATCCGCAGCATTCTCCTTTGTGTGAACTTTGCGAACTGCAATGTCACCACTATTCAGCCACTCACGAATCTTGTGATACCGAACATCTATATGTTTGGTCCTGGCGTGGAACACCTGGTTCTTCGCTAAATGAATAGCACTTTGACTATCACACTGTATCTGGATACTGTCCTGCTTGAAACCTAGTTCTTCAACTAGTCCTTTTAACCACAAAGCCTCCTTGCCTGCCTCTGTCAACGCCATATACTCAGCCTCTGTTGTTGATAATGCTACCGTAGACTGCAACACTGACCTCCAACATATACATCCTCCACAAAAGGTGTATACAAACCCTGTCGTAGATCTCCTTGAATCTAGATTTCCAGCATAATCCGAATCAACAAACCCTGTAACCTCACTTCTCGCAGTATCACGATCAAACATAAGACCATAATTGGTTGTACCTGCTAGATAACGAAAAATCCATTTGACAGCATTCCAATGCTCTTTCCCTGGATTTGCCATATATCTGCTAACCACACTAACTGCATGTGAGATATCTGGTCTTGTACGTACCATGGCATACATGAGACAACCTACCGCATTTGCATACGGTACTTTGGACATAGACTCCACCTCATCCTCTGTCTGTGGACCCAACTGTGAAGATAACTTGAAATGTGCTGCCAACGGAGTGCTAACTGGTTTAGCATTGTGCATGTTAAACCTCTCCAAGACCTTCTGCACATATCCTTTCTGAGTTAACCACAGCTTTCCCTCCTGACGATCTCTGTGAATTTCCATACCTAGGATCTTCTTGGCTGACCCAAGATCCTTCATTTCAAATTCACTGCTCAATAAATTCTTCAACTGAAGAATATCTGTCATCCTCTTTGCTGCTATCAACATGTCATCGACATATAACGTCAACAGTACTAGAGAACCATCATCAAACGATCTGAAATACACACATGGATCATACTCAGAACGAGAGTAACCATGAGCCACCATGAAGCTATCAAACCGCATGTACCATTGTCTCGGGGACTGCTTCAAACCATAGAGAGACTTTTTCAAGCTACAAACTAAGCCCTCTTTCCCTGGTTCAATAAACCCCTCCGGTTGCTTCATGTAGATCTTTTCTTCTAAATCACCATGGAGAAAAGCTGTTTTCACATCAAGCTGCTCCAACTCCATATCCTGTGATGCTACGATAGACAAGATCAACCGAATCGATGTGTGTTTCACAACTGGTGAGAAGATCTCATTGTAGTCGATTCCTTCTCTCTGAGAGAATCCCTTTGCCACCAATCTGGCCTTGAATCTTTCACCTTCTTTATCAGACTGAGCTTCCTTTTTCCTGAACACCCACTTGCATCCTATAGCCTTTGATCCTTTTGGAAGTTGAATTAACTCCCAAGTTTGGTTCTTCTGTAAAGACTCCATCTCTTCTGCCATCGCTATCGCCCATTTATCATTATCCTCGGACTGAATAGCATCTTGATAGCTAGTTGGATCTCCACTACCTGCAATCAAGGCAAAGGCAACCATGTCTTCAAACTCGTATCTTTGCACTGGTTTGCTGACTCGCCTTTCCCGATCTCTAACAAGATTATAGGACCTCTCTTGGGAATCTGAAGGATGATCATCTTCAATCTCTTCAGCTTCTTTTGTCTCTTCAGGAAGCTCCACCTCAACTGGGTGTTTTTGCAACTCATTTGCTGCAGATTCTTCATTTTCTGATTTGTTCAGCATATGTTTCTCATTGAACACCACATCTCTGCTGACAATCTTCTTCTTGGACACTGGATCCCATAACCTGTATCCCTTGACTCCATCTTCATATCCAAGGAAAATACATTCCTTTGACCTTGGATCAAGTTTGGATTGTCGCTCCTCAACCGGCAAATGAACATAAGCTGGACAACCAAAGATTTTCATTACAGAAAAATCAACTGGTTTCCCAGTCCATACCTCCTCGGGAATTTTGTAATCAATTCCAGCTGAAGGGGATCGATTTATCAGATAACATGCTGTGTTGACTGCCTCGGCCCAGAAATTCTTGGACAAACCTGCATTCAACCTCATACATCTGGCGCGTTCCAACAGAGTTCTGTTCATCCTCTCTGCAACCCCATTTTGCTCTGGAGTTCTTTTAACTGAGAAGTGCCTGGTGATACCTTCATCCTGACAGAACTGTAGGAATGACTTGTCCTTGTATTCCATGCCATTATCTGATCTGAAATACTTCAGCTTCTTTCCGGTCTGGTTTTCTACTTTAGCTTTCCACTGCTTAAAGATTCTGAAAACCTCGGACTTTTGCTTCATAAAATACACCCACACCTTTCTGGAGTAATCATCTATGAAGCTGACAAAGTAATGAGCTCCACCCATTGATGTATCCTTGATCGGGCCCCAGACATCTGAATGTACATAATCAAGTACATTTTTACTGGTATGTGCTCCTGCCTTGAAGCTGACCCTTCGTTGTTTGCCGTACAAACAATACTTGCAAAATTCCAAACTGCACGTTTTGACACCTTTCAGCAATTGCCTTTTGTGAAGTTCTTTCATTCCACCTTCACTCAAGTGACCAAGTCGCATGTGCCATAATTCTGTGCAATCACTGTTGGAATTATCCTGCACAGAAACCGCTGCTCCACCAGTAACTGTGTCTCCTATCAGCTTGTAGAGGGTGCCCTTTTTCTGGCCCTTCATAATTACCATTGAACCATTGGTAATTTTCATAACACCATCTCTGACTGAGATATTACAGCCTATAGAGTCGAGTACTCCAACCGATAGCAAGCTCTTCTTCAATTCTGGAATATACCTTACATCACCCAATGTTCTGACGACCCCATCAAACATTTTAACTTTGATGGTGCCTATCCCAGTAACTTTGCAAATTGCATTGTTACCCAATATCACGGAACCACCATTGCAGGATGTAAAAGTATCAAACCAATCCCTGTGAGGGGACATATGAAAAGAACAACCGGAATCCATGTACCAATCTGTAAGGCTGCTACTGTCTCTAACGGATAAGAGATCACCTCGTGAAGCTTCATTTTCTGCCACTGTGTACAGCTCTCCGTCGCTGCAGACTTCTGCTTTCTCAGCAACATTAGCAGAATTTTCAATATGCTTACCTTTCTTTTTGTTCTCCTTTTTCAACAATGGGCACTTATTTTTGAAGTGACCCTTCTCGTGGCAATGATAACACTCGACCTGAGATATATCCTTCTTGCCTGGTCTCGACTGAGACCTTCCTCGTTCCTTGCCGAAATTCTTCTTCCGATTAGGACCCCTGCCACGCCCATTTGAAAATGCAAGAAGATTGTCTCCTTGATCTCTGGAAGTAGTGCCCCTGAACTTATCCTGGTCCAGGACTGCTGACATCACATCGTCAACTGCAAGCTTTTCCTTCCCTACAAGGAGAGTAGTCTGGAGAGTTGAGTATGAATCTGGTAGAGAAACCAGAAGCAATAAGGCTTTATCTTCTTCATCCAGCGTTACATCGATACTGGTCAGTTGGGTCACCAATCTATTAAACTCATTAATATGATTGGTCAAATCTGACCCTTCTTCCATCCGAAGCCGGTACAATTCCTTCTTCAAATATAATCGGTTTGACAGAGACTTCGACTTGTAAACTTTCTCAAGTTTCTCCCACAAGTCTTTCGGAGAGGTTTCTGTCAAAACCTGATATTTGATCTGTGGCGCCAAACTCAATCTGATTGTTGCCACAGCCTTTGCTTCAAGTTCTGCCCATTTTTCTTCTGTCACAGTTGCTGGTTTCTTTTCTTTCCCTTCTAGTGCCTTCGCCAATCCTTGTTGAACTAATACATCTTTGACTGTACTTTGCCAAATACTGAAATTTGACTTTCCATCAAATGGTTCAACATCGTACCTCAAACTTGTACTTGTCATCTTTATATTTGTGACCTGCGAGATTTCTCAATAAACGGATCGTTTCTAGACACCAACGGCGTGAACCAAAAGCTCTTGATACCAATTGTTGAGAAATCAGGCTCACAAAATAACACTAAGATAACACACGCACACAACTGTATGAGATAAAAATAATGACACAAGAATTTTACGTGGAAACCCAACTGGGAAAAACCACGGGGAGAGATCTCAGAAATCCACTATGAAAATAATATGGGGAATACAACCTTTTTTCTGAGAAAATAAACTCACTGATTATTTTCTCTCTTTCTCTACCTAGCTCACTCTTTACTCTAACTTAATTGAGTTTTTATCTCTCTCTATCTCTCGGATACTTTTCTGATATGCGTATAAGCTTCAGATATGTTCTAATAAGCTTCTGAAGGATGAGTGCTTTATAGTGCATATGAGGAGACAATGATCCTCATTTCAAGGAGCCAATTTCAAACAAGAAGATTTCGGAGCAAACTTTTCGCACGGAGCAGACTTTCCGCACACAAACTAAATTAGTTTGTGTGCTAGCTACTGTGGCTTCTTGAAAAAATGGTGGCATGCATTTAATGAGCTTTAATGGGGAGGCCACCGTCTGACAAGATTTGAGCCAATTTTCAACAATTTTCCCTAGTGTAATCTTGCTGCAACTAAGTTCTAGACTGACCTTAAATCAAGGCATTTCTGCTTCTTTTATTTCAAGTTAAAAATGTTCAAATGAGTTTCTTTTCATGCTAACTAGAATATTACCAAGTTTTAAAACATTAATTGACAGTAACGGAAAAGCTAAAATTAACAGCAAAGAGAGTACCTGTCAGGAAAAGCAGCAGAGTTGAAAGGGCACATGTGACTGACTTCTTTCAGGTTCACATTGCTGTAGAGTAGTTTCTTGTTACTGCTGTATATAACAGTAGGTCTGTCTGAGGCAGCAAAAACATGAGTGGTATTCTTCGATGAGAAAGTACTAAGTGTTATGGGTTGGGTCCCAAGAGACACCTTTTTCCTATCTGTTAGTTCACCCGTATTCATGTTCAACAAAAAGTAAATGAAGCTCGATATGAGTGCATTTCCTGAAAACAGATTTCACTGTGAATAGAACTCCAATGAAGTAAGTCACTTGAGACACGCACACTACTTGTCAAAATAAGAATGGAGAGCAAAAGATAAAGAAATTGAAAGAAAAAGAAAATTGCGTAATATAACTGGGGGACGGGGGGAACTGAAGAAAAATCAATATGAGTATCTCTTTAACAGTTTTGATCCACGAACCACTCGAGGCTCATCTTGGATATCATCTCTCTTTTCATTTTTAATATTAATATTAAGTTTCTGTCTCGATTCTCATGTTACATCTCAACTGCAGATATCTCCACCGTATTGCAATTGAACATGTTCTTTGATAATCTTAGGTCCATTATTTTTGTTTTCTACTGAAAACGACAATCAAACCCAGGGGAGGGGGCATTTTAAAAATTAGTTCTCAAACTGAAAAACAATGCAATCTATCCAAACAAAATTTGAAACCTTTCTCCTTAATAACATGTTTTTCTCCTTTCATAATCATAAACTCTCTAAGATTTCAAATCAGCTGGAATTCATATTTGGATGTTATAAAGAGAAAACTTGGTTAAAAAACACACATATTATACATGGGAATTTTTTTTTTAAACCTTTTGAGATGACTTTAATGAGAATTTAGCTAAAAAAACGAAAATGATACACATATTTCAGATATCAAATAAGCTGAATAATTGTATACACAAATAGAAAATTAGAGAAAAAGAGGCATGTATATGCAATGATGGAATCTAATAAAAAGCTTACGCTGTGATCAAATTGAGCTCCTGAGGACTGGTGAAATTGCCTACACACTAATGCGTTACGTTGGTCGGCTTGTGAGCCGTCACTACATAATTGAACGAACTCATTCCTCAGAATCTTCTCTCTCTGTATATATATATCTGTGTGCATATATAGTTTTACGTATCAGCTTCGGGAGCTTGAGATTTTCCTTCAATGGAACCCTGATCCCCTTTCCGACTCTTCGTATTTTTGAAGTGAACTGCGACTCCTCTGAGCATTTTGTTCATTTCAGCTCCCTTTACTGATGATCTTTGTTGTCTCTCGCATTCTATGACGTAGCACGAGATCTCGTTCCATGCGAAGGTCACGCTGTTGTATATCTATGGACCTTTTTATTACAAGTCGTAATACCTTGGGCCAGTCCTTTCACCTTGGACCAGTTCTTTCCAATCCAACCCAAAGTTTGTATTTTTATATAATTATTATTATGATTAAATGCATATATGATACCCTGCATTTAAAGTCTCTCATCTCGACTTTTAAGTAAACATTAATCAGTTTTGTGTTAATTCCTGTGAGAAAAATGGTTGAAATTGTCACGTGTTCCAACCAAGAAGTATACATACGATTTGGCCTTATGTTTTTAACATTTTGCTGTTTAGAATTATTTAATGTCAATTTAATACAAAATCAAAATAAATTAATAAGAAAATAAAAGTCAAAACAAATTCAAAATCATCTTTCTTGAAACTCGTCTCCGTAAAACCCGGATGCTATAAAAAATCCTCAACATCTTCATTCGGGTATTATTCTCTTTATAGAACTTCAAACCCGTTTAAGCGAAAAAGAGATGACCCGAACTATTTTTTATACATGTAAAAATTAGGAGAATAAAAGCAGTTAAATGGATCTGAAAATAAAAGCATAAAAATGAGGAGAATAAAAACAATGAAATGAATTTGAGAATAAAAGCAATGAAATGGAGGAGAATAAATATTTTGCATTAAAACATGACGTTTCATCAAAATCCTATATTATTTATCAAAATCCCAGCATCTGGGTACGAAATTCTCACATTATTTATCAAAGCCCCAATATATAAACCTTCAACTGTTTTACGGATTCTTTGAAACCCATCCGATAAATTTTCAAAAAAATCAACAGCAATCGTGATTTGAATTTGCCTAAATTTAGCTTGAATTGCCTCCAAAGCATGTTTAAGCTTGTCACGATTTCGACCCACAAGAACTTGAATACATACGAGGAATCGACATCCAAAAGAAGAAAAAGCCATAAAGGTTGCGACTTTAGTTGGTTCACGGAACAAAACTCTGTAATTACATAGAGTAAATGAGTTATAGAGAATGATCTGATAATGAGTTTTTCTTTTAAGGGATAATAAATATTTTGTATTTAAACAATTAACATTAGTTAATATTTTGTATTTTGTTTAGTTAGTTTATTTTTGTATTTATCTTGTATTTGTACATATTAATTAAGTCAATCAAGGTATTTATATGATCAAATATATTTAAATATTAAATCACGATATGTGGTTATTTTTTAACAAAAAAAATAGTCGAAATTATGAAAATGATCAATTATCGTTACTTATAAGTACTCTGAATAACGGAACAAGAGAGTTTAAACGCAATAGATGATATATAAGAGGGATCACATTTCGAGATAATATATACATTTAACGCTTATTATTATATAGATATAGAGAGTAGGTCACTAGAATCTTTTTAACAACAAAGTTTTAAATTTAAATTCATAAATACAATAAAAGACAATATAACTATTATATTTATATAATCACTCCAAATAAGAACGCCAACGGATAATGACTAGCGTCTAGCGGTAATGGTGTAAATCTATTTTTTTTTTATATATTCTTTGGTACTCTATTTATATATATATATATATATTAAATTTAGACATGCCAAAATGACGAGTATGGTATGAGACCTTTTTCTATACTCCATATCCGCCCCACCCTATTTTTTTTCGATTTTTTTTTCTTTTCTGAAAATAAATTCTTTTAAATATTTTTATATTATTTTTTATAATTATTTTTAATTTAAAATTAAATGACATGCAATATTTATATTATTATAAATTTGTAATGAAATCACTTAAATAGGTACATAATTATACACATATATATACATCAATGCAAAATAATTTTAAAATTTGGGTCTTATTATTGTTAGGATCGAGGGTTCTTGTATAAATCGAACAAAATAGACAACTCTAACTAAAATAGTTGACATACTATATAGTAGTAAATCAAATTTTTACTAGCAAAATTAACACGTGGTTATTATTTAAAACACTGAAAAATAGGAAGAGTACGTGCAAATTTCAAAAACTCAATCATAGTTGACAATCAGCTTTAATATTATCATTTTTTTTTTTTTTTTTTTGTGAATTGTGATTATTCTACCCTTATCACGTGTTGGAAAAAAAATATCACAAAAAAAAGAGAGTGAGTAATAAGAATGCACGTGTAATCATCAATATAAAAGAAGGGATCAACTAATCTGAAAAATGGTCGAATTAATTGTTTTATTTTATTTAGAACTACACAAATTAAATTACAAACTTTAGGTTTGTCATATTAAAAAAATTCAGATATTTAACGATAAGTTTTGGACAACAAAAAAAAATGTTAAAATAAAATAATATAATACATTTTAAAATATTATTATTGAATCACAGGGAAAAACATTTAAATTACTATTTATAGCAAAATCTTTAGTCTCTTGGTGTCATCACTTTATAATCTCAATTATATTCTTATTTTGTAATTAAAAAAATTATACTCTTTTCGTCTGATGATAAAAATTCTGATTGACTTTTTACGCATATTAAGAAAGAGAATAAAATGACAAAAATTTATATATTTAAAATCTCATTTAATTATATTATTTTTTACATATAATTAGTGATATTTTATGAATATATACAAAAAATAAAAATATGACAATTAATATTAAAAATATTATAGATAAATTATTATAAAAAATAAATTATTTTAAATAAATAAATATTTAACTTGAAATTACTTAAATAATAATAATTTTTTTTATCTTAGAATGAAAAAGATATAATTTAATAGTTATTAACATAATTTAAGACTATGTAACGTGCTTATCTTTCTCTCAGCTACTTCCACTTTCTATTTCAATTTGTCTACTTATCTATTATTTTAATCTTTATTCCTTTTATCCCATTTTTTTTTAATTTTTAATTATTATTACATTTTTTTATTTCTTTTCGTTAAAAACCTCACTACCAACTTAATTGGAGAAAAAGTTAAAAGTTCACTGTTATTTGCGTCTCTCCCTCCCTTCTTCGTCTGCGCTGGTTTCTTGAGGTTTGATTCTCTTCATTTGCTTAGTTTTATTTTTGGGGATTTATATTTAGATTCTCCAGCCGAATTGACAAGCTATCCTTGCTCTCTCTTCGATTAAAAACCTTACTGGTATGACTGATTCTTTCTCGAATCACTTTCTATGTATTTTTTCTTGGTGGGTTTTAGTTCTATGTTTACGCTTGCTAATTTTGGATTTTTTGGTATCGCATATGTAATTTGATGAACAATTTTCTTATTTTGTTCCAAATTTCTTCTCAGAACAGTAGAGAACTCAGTATTTTTTTTCACTGAATAAAGTTTGTCAATGTTGAACGAAATTGAGCTCAAAGCAAATCTTTTTGTACATAATTTAACCATTGTATTTATTTTTTGCATACAAAATTCTCTCTCTAAAGATGTGGTTTTCATATTTGCTTAAGATTTGAAGTGGTTTTTGTATTTGGTTAAGGTTTGAAGTAAGGGCAATGTTTGAAGGTCTAGTGAGGCAACTGCTTTTGGGTTATTTAGGCCGGTATATCAAAGACATTCACAAGGAGCAACTCAAGATTACACTGTGGAATGGTAAAAACTTACTTTTTCAGTAACTCTTTCCTTTGTGTTAAAATTTAAGATCGAATAGTAACATAATCACATAAAATATTAGATAAAGAACATAAAAATAAAAGCACGCGATATACTCAGGTTCACCAAATTGGTTAGTTTTACTTGTTTGATATATTCATTAGATGTCTCGTACGCTCTATAATGATTCATATATTAAATAATTATTTTTATTGTAACTACAAAATCTTAACTGCTATAACATGGACTCAAGCCCAATACATTAATAAACCAAATATTGGACTACTAGTAAATTCCCAAGCCCAATTACACCCTTGTGCTTGCTTTCACCGACCCCTGACCACCCTGTTGTAGTAGCTAATAGTCGAACCTGAAGAAGTATGAGCCAATCTCAACACATTGTTTGGACTTTCTTCGAAGAACATAACAAGTCAAGGTTTTTGTTTGCAGCCGTATTTTGTTAAGTGTTATGCATATTTATGTGTATTTGGAAATGAATATTTATCCTAAGAAAGCACTAATATATAACATTTATTTACTCTGCTATACATACGTATATACTCTATAAATACACGTAGTAGGCTACTTGTGATTGTTATTTGATCAAAATTTTAAACTAACTTAGTTTATGTTTATATTACATTATTTTGTTTCTTTTAACATGCATACTTCTATTACCTAAAAACAAAGTCTTATCTTAACGTGGTTTAACCGAGTATGCGACAAATATAAAATTGGTGCTCTAGATGTAGAAATCTACTGTTTTTTTTTATTACAATGGATGGTGCATCTTTGATCATAATACTTCTTTTGCTTACTTTTTTTTTGAATACTCATATTTTTGTTTAGACATTATTCAAGTGAGAGTGTCAGTATTAGATACATGGATATGTTAAGGCATTTAAAATAGCTGTTTTTCTTAATTTTACGTATAAAATTTGCGTGAGTTTATGATATAACACCGTTTAAAATAAAAGTATATAAATAGTAAAACAAAGAAACATAAAAAGAATAAGCAATAAATCCATCAAAGGTATGACCACTAAAGAAATTATGGGTCAATGGTAGTTGGAGCATAGAGCATAGATTTAGTCTCAATCATGTTATTTTAGGTCATATTAAATTACTTATGTTCTGGTTGAGCTTGAAGCTACAAGAAGTAAAATAGAAGAACTTGCTAAAAAATGAGAAAATATAGGAAGGTCCTCCAACTATAAATACTTCAATAAATAAAAATAAAATATATTGCTAGAATTAGTGCAGTGGGCTGTTGATTCATTGATTTCGTATTTAGCTTTCATCATCCTTTTCTTTTACTTCCTTCTCCTTGCACTTTTTTTTTGTTTTAAAGAAAATCAATAACTCATAAGAGGTTGGAAGTTGATCTTATAAGAAGAAAGATGCATCATTAACAATGAGCAAACATTTTTCATATCTTTTTAATGCCGATTCTTGTTCATATGGCATATGTGATAGTAGTTTTACTTAGAATAATGTTTGTCATCAGGATTATGTAAGTTTCATTAATTTGTTTACTTGAATGTCATAACCCTTCATGCAGAAGAAGTATTATTGGAAAATGTAGAGCTAATTCTTGAAGCTTTTGATTATCTCCAGCTGCCATTTGCTCTGAAGGAAGGTAATTTGTTTCCCCCTCTTATTTTAGTAGATACTACTATTACTTTATATATTCTTCTATCTTTAGAATGACGACATCCATGGGTGTTCTTCGGTAATCCAAGTATGCATAAGAGGCTTAAACCCTACAAATACTCGACCTTAGATGAATGTTTTGTGTTTGTAAGAGAGTGCGACACATTCTCATTTTTTTGTATTGCCTGATGGTTCGATGGCTTTGATTTTCTTTTCTTGGAGGTCTAGGAGAGTGTTAGCTGTATTTCTAATGTAATCATTATTTCTCTTAGTAATTTATAGGGATTTGACGATGGTATGGTCCAAGGAATCTTGTGGAGTTGTGTATATGTTGTCATTGTATGGGGGTGTTGTTAGAAAGGAACGTGAGGATATTTTGTGGTGGTCAATGACTTTCCAATTGCTTTGGGATAGAGTGATTTCATATAATTCTTTGAATTCTCCTCGATGGTTTTTCTCCATGGAGTTTCACTCTCAAATTAACAAAGGGATTGGCAACCTTTGCTCTATTAAGAGTAATGATTTTTTTCCTTTCCATTTTTAATATTTTTGGTGTATTTTAAATTACTCCATCCATCCCATAATTATTATTACGCATTCCTTTTTAGGAAGTACCAAAAAAGTTACAGCACTTCTTTTTCGAGTAACTTTATAAAATTAAATGACCACTTTACCCACAATTATATCAACTTTATCATCAAATATACAGTGGTCCTCCACTATCTAAAAAATTTGTGGTTCACATGTCCTTAGAGTACTAAGTTCAAATAGGAAATCAAATGATATTTTGAAAGTTTTTTAAAATTTGTGCAAAAAGGTGTGTTAGAATAATTGTGGGACTGAGGGAGTATTACTTTGTTCGCCATTAGCACTGTACTCTATCTCTCTCCTTTTTTTTCCTTCTAAATCTTCTTCTCTTTTCTTCTTTTAACTATGAAAAGAAAAAAAAATGTAAAGTGTAAGGTTATTTTGTGCTAAAACTCTTGAGAAAGTGGCATTTAACTTATGTATTTTTTTCCCTTGGCATTTGATAAGTAGGCCAAAGGATATGCTTGAGCTGAGTTCACCCTTGCTAAATGAGTCTAATATGGTGTTGAATACCGGGCCATTTATGTAATCAACATGCAAGAGCCCAAGCTTATTCCTAGCTCGAGACAAGCGTATCTCAATAAAATTGAAAATAAGTATTGATTGCATAAGACTTATAAAATTGCTAACATTAAATTTACCAAATTTATGTGGAAAATTTGGAACTTACGATCGACTTATAATAAATATGGTAAAAGTTTGATGAAGTTAAATTATACAACTTAAAGTTTCGATAATTTTTGTAAAAGTGGTGTAGAATTTGAAACAATAACCGTTCAACCTTTAAATATTAATTAACCTAATCCAAACCTAAGGAAGCGGAATTAAACTTGATTTGTTTAACAAGTGGGCATGAAATTTGAGGCTAATCCCAGCTTGGCTTGTTTACATAATGAATGAGCCCAAGTCAAGCCCTTAACAAGTCAAACACCTCAGTTCATTTACAGCTTTCAACTGTAGCAATCATCTTGTTTTCTGCAAAATGAACAAGTCCACATAACTTTTATACGATATGAGCACAAACAAAAGTAGATTCTGACAAAGATAATGTCACGTCAGTCAATAGCTGTCATCTAGATAGAATTTCAAATATCTTGTTTATTATATATGCCAGGAAGTATTGTTAGAATATTCTTACATAATATCATATTCATTCTGTTAGGTTTATAATTTTGGTTAAGAACATCTACATACTGCAGTTTTGTCCTGTACACCAGGGCCAAGGTCAAGTTTCAGTTACAAAATAGTTTGCTAAGAGTAATTAAATTGTTCTTCCATGCTTCATATTCGTCGTCTTCTGACTATTAATTTGCTTGAGAGCTTACGTGATTTGATTGCTGTCAATAACTTCTAGGATGTGCTTTACTTAAGAAAAGATATTAGTAACTAATACTACTGTTAATGTGTTGCTGAGAAAAGATGTGGTTGCATGGAAGTTTTGACGACCTGTTATGTGCCTTAGGACAGTAATGATGTGTACTTGAATGAAAGCATGAGTTCTCTCAATAAAGGCAAATTTTGGCATAATTTTACAATTCAATACTCAGTTCCTTGGATTTTTAAAACACTAGGACACATAAGATGGATGTTGGCTGGGCTTGATTTTTTAGGACTCCAGTCCTTGCATTCTCTATATGTTTATCCAAGATTCAGTTATCTGTTCTTTTTAACATCCAGTTGTAATAAATTATGGTAGGTCGGGTTGGAAGGTTAAGCATCAAAATTCCATGGAAAAAACTTGGGTGGGACCCTATCATAATTCTTTTAGAAGATGTTTTAGTTTGTGCGTGCCAGCGGCAGGATGAAGAGGTAAGCTATTCTAGTTTAAAATTTTTAATATAGTGATTTGAAAATATATCGCTTCATTTCATGTTTCAAAACCATTTTGTACATGTATTTTAAGACATTTAACGAAAACTTTTAAAAAATATATTTTGTAATATAATTTTTCCTAAATTATTTATTACTCCCTCAGTTCCACAAAAGAATCCCACTTGCCATTTTTTTTTTCCAAAAAAAGAGTCCCCATTTTTTTTATGTTAGTATAAAATGACATTATATCCATAACTTTTCCATCAACAATTTTATTATTATACCATCACCACTAATCTAGCAATTCAATAAATTTAGGGATAGACATGGGATAAAATATATCCTTAATTTAGCAAAAATAAAATAAAATATGTTGTGTGTGTGTATATATATATATATATATATATATATATATATATATATATATATTTAAAGTTTGTAAATTTTACGAATGGGAATCTTTTTGTGGAACATAATTAGTAGCATCTATATTTCAATTTTAAATACATGAAAAGAGAAAAATAGTGTATTCAATTGTTTCAATGACATGTCTTAAACTTCGTGCCACAAACAAACATGGTTATTAACCATGACATTTGAAGTGGAATGGAGGATGTATGTATCTCATAAGTAGATACTTTGTATTTTGTTTTTTAAATGGAATGTATGAGTTTACAAGTTTGGAATGATGACAGCCAATATTAGATCTTCCCTTGTTTTCACTTAAAAGAATTTTAAATGTAATCCATTCTCCTTTTCTTTGTGGCAGTGGAGTATGGATGCTGTTGAAAGAAGAGAATTTGCTGGCAAAAAGGCAAAACTCGCTGCAGCAGAATTGGCAAAATTATCAAGACGTGTTTGTGGTGAGTAATGGACTTCACGTTCAAATCTCACTGTGTAGTTTTCTATTCTATTTGCACTAGTAGCATGCAAAGACAAATCTGACACTTTCTGATTATAGCACAACCTTCATGGAGAAAATTAGAATTTTAATATAAATTGATAAAAATAAGTTTGGTCCTTGACACATGCTGTAATGGTAATTTTGCATTCAGATCATATTTTTACCAACAACCAACAATTAAGTTACAGGGCCATTTCATATGCAAACAGTTAAACTGAAAATAACTAAGATCATATTTTTACCAACAACCAACAATTATGTTACAGGGCCATTTCATATGCAAACAGTTAAACTGAAAATTTATTAAATAATAAATATATGTTGCTTGGTTTGCAATCCCATATAATTTGCACAGAGTTTACTGGCATAAGATAACTAAGAACTAGAAACTGTAACTCTGCCACATGGGCCTGGGGTTGTGGTTAATTCCACGTACAGAGTAGGCCTTAATGTTTGCATGTTATGTCCCTCCTATTATCACATTGTTGATTGAAAAGATAAATTTGAAGTAAGCCTCCACTTTCGTTGGGTTGTTTTGGCACAATGACATGTGATCCCAGCTGTTTTGTATAAATATGTATATCTACAAACTTATCGGGGTGAAGAGCTGAGGTTCAGATGAAGTATAAGGAGTCCTTCACAAGCACAAGCAGGAAATTTTGTATGATGAAAGGAAACTTCATCAGGAAGACGTCCCTCTTAAACAAAAACTTGTGAAACTTATGGGGGTGAAGAGCTGAGGTACAGATGAAGGATTAGGAGTCCCCAGTCCTGCACAAGCGGTTGCTGAAAATTGTGTAGGAGAAACACACTTCGGATTAGACCAGCTGAGACAGAATTCCTTTAATTTATTAGACATATTTGGTGCTAATTATTTTGTCCTTTTATGCAGATAATCAGGCTGGGAAATCATTTATTTCATTCATTACTGCAAAGGTATATTGCGTTCTTTTTCTATGTGCTCAATTCACCTATCCATGTTGATTAGTTGTGATTTTTCTGGTTCAATTATCTATGCTTGTGCTTTTACTAGGTTTTTTATATTATGAAATTTAAAAATCTAGCAGAGATCTATTTTGTCCTCGAGTGAAAATTAATTTTAGATTAGATGCTCATGTCGAGGCACAGCTAATCTTTAAATTTTTTCATGTGCTCTAGATTCTTGACGGCATCCAAGTGTCCATAAGAAATGTCCATGTTCTCTATCGCGATATGCTAACTGACTCGGTATTTATACTCTTCTTCGATATTTTGTTAATTTTTGTCAGTCCTAAGTTCCCTTAGTTATTTGATGTTTACCTTTTATTTTTATCTCATATTTTGTGTGATGAACATAATTGTAATGGTAACCCCCCACCCTGCATTCATTTTGCATAAAAGAAGAAACTATTTGCTAAAATGAGGTCCTAAATGGGCTAACAAGTATTGAGGATGCTCGTCATCATATGCTGCTGTAGAGGCTTTTGAAATGTGAACATAAAAGCTAATGTTTTTTTTGTACTGCACATTTGATTTCAAATTAACCTTACTGAAGAAATATCAATAGCAACAGTCTAATCTGGTTTCTTAACACGAGTTCATCTGATTTCAGAACATGAAAGTTTTGCATGTAGATATAAAAGGTGATACATCTACATTTTTCAACTAAATATTTAGATAGCATTTTCACTAAAATGCTGGAAGGTTTTTATGGTAGTGACAAATTGGAGTGAAAGTACTCTGATAAAGCTGAAATTTTAAAGATATATTGAGCCATCCGGTTATTGAGGGGGCGTCAGGTTATTTGAGTTGGGATCAAATTTATTCCAATTAATTTTCTTCCAACTCTTATTTGTTTAAGTTATTGTTTTTAACATGTGGTCCTTATATCTCCATGTTAAATTAATTGCTTAATTTCTTGATGTTTGGTAGGCACATGCTGTATTTGGTTTGAAGTTTTCTAGCCTGACAGTAATGAAGCAAAATCTTGCCGGGTATTTTAGCTCGCATTCCTTTAATTTGCTTATCCAAATTTAGTACTGTTTGTATTGTGGCCTTTCTTGATCTTAATTTCTTGATTGATATCTTAACACAAGGTGTAGTTTAAAAAACTTGTTCTAACCATTTCTGATTTCCATGTTTTATGACATGCCAAAGATGATTGCTTACCAGTTATGTTCTCTAATATTGACATATATTTGAATGATGATAACGAGAAAGGCTGGTCGTTGTGTTTTTATTATTTAGAAGCACTTTTACATTATCTTTCACTGATGTCCGCAATGGCACATAAATTTATCAATGGTGGACACTGTTCAACTAATTAAAATTAATAAAGATTAAAAAAAGTATTGAATCTAGATTACAATCAAAATTAAATAAAAATTACTACAAAAATTCTTAGAGGCATCATTTCTTTAATTTTTTATATTATCGCCTCATTTACCATGGTAATAAATACATCCTTTTCAACATAAGTCACTATTTCATTATTCATCCTTTTCACTTTGGGAAACCATAAAGATACATTTTATTTTAAACTTCTTTTTTAATAGATTGGTGAACACAATCAATATTTTTTTGAAGGGTGAACACAAATTAATATTTACCTTTGTATTAACAAATTTTTTCCATATCCATGGGTGGGCACTTGCCCACCCTTGGGCGTTGCTAGATTCCCCATGGATGTCCAACTTACCTTTTTAACATTTTATATCTATGTTCAAAAACATACATTGCTAGCAGGATTAGTAATTGTAGTTAATATTTACTACTAGAACTTTTTCCTTGATAAATATTTGTGAGTATAACTTATTTTATTTAAGTTAAATGACCCACTCTATGGCACCAAATAGGCCTCATGTGTGCACAAGGTTGGATGACAACAAAACACAGGGTTATCAAACTGAATAACCATTTCAACAAGGGGTTAAACTTAGAATTTAAAATGAAAGAAATGTAACCAACCTAACCTATCCATTGGACAAAAATGTTGGAGCTTGCAAAATATAAATTACTATGATCTTAATGTTGGGTTGCCCAAAAAATATAAAGTAAGTAGACGGGCATAGAAGAAGAAATTTTGTTAGCTGAAAACTGAAAAGAGAAAATACAAACATAGGAGGACATGGAGTCCACCCACTCTAAAATGCCATAAAATACTTGTCGCTTTAATACATTGATACTTTGGTATTGTAGACATAGTTGTTAAATCGTTAATCGTATCGTGTATCGAGAACCTTCGTATCGTAAGATACTGAAACAAAATAAAAAATATAGTAATATATATTTAAACATATAAAACACAAGTTTAACTATATATAAAAGTAGTCAAGTAAATATTATTATAGACTAAAAATAAATTTTAAAATTAAACAGTAGCCAAAATACTCTAAATTGATTTATTAGATATTATTTCAATAATCTTTATAGAGTAACAAGAGAAAACGAAAATTCAGATTCACCTTTAATCTATAAAACAAAAGAGAATAATTTAAATGAACAAGTGAAGATTTATATATCTGCTTATAAAAAGTGATATAGAAAAAATAGAGCGACATTTTCAATTAGATATAATACTCTAAAAAGTGATTAAAGGCTCATGAAGCGATATAGAATATGTTATATTCGTGTTAGAAAACATCTTCAATTGAAAAAAGCTTAAAGTTTTGTTTTTTGTCTTTTGGATCTACATGAAAACTTTTTCAAGTTGGTTGTTTTTAAAAAGTATCGTGTATTATATCGTATCGTAAGAATTGTATCGAATCGTAATTAAATTGTAAAATACGGTATCATTTTAAATTCATCTTGCGATATGTATCGAATTGTATCTGTATTGTATCATAAGATACGTATCGCGTATCGTAAGATTCTGATAACTATGATTGTAGATTAAAGTTTTTAATTGTTGGCTATTGCTTTATGCATGCTGGCTATGATACGAGTATCTAATTCACTCTTAGTTAGCAAATGTGGATTTTGACAAAATGATCAAGGGTTGAAGAACTATTTCTTACACGCTGTCTGAGTTGATCATTATCTCTTATATTAGGTCATGACTATATAGCATTGAAAATATAAAAATGGTATCTTCAGGGAAAAAATAAAATATAAGTGGCATCATCAGCAAAAAAATATATAACTCGCATATGTTTGTCTGCTTTTTCAGGGTTTCTAGCGGAAAGGTGAGAGGTAACCAAGTTACAAAACTTGTAGAGGTTCAAGGCTTGGAAATTTATTGCAGTACCCTCCAAGAAACCCTCGATGAAGTGAGGATCAACAATGATGATGACTCTAAGTTGACAGAAAATGCAAAGTACCAAGGCAAAAATATCTACATGTTAGCTCCAGTTGATGTATCAATGTCTCTTTTGGTATATATGCTTTACTAGCATTTTTTTTAACCCTCTTAACTGCTAGCTAGCAAATTCTGTGTATTTAAAGTTTTCCATCTGGATCATTTACTTGTGAATTATTGACTCAACCAACCTGTTTTAGGGTTCAGTTTTTCATATAATATATGCTTTACTAGCATCTTTTTTAACCTTCTTAACTGCTAGCTAGCCAATTTTGTGTATTTAAACTTTTCCATCTGGATCATTTACTTGTGAATTATTGACTCAACCAACCTATTTTAGGGTTCAGTTTTTCATATGAAGTTTTGACTTTTTATGCTCGAGTGTGAAATGTTGGGGTTCTGTCAGTTTTGTTCTTTTTCATCTTTCCTTTATCAGTTGTTTTGTTGCAAATTATGATTATTTCTTCATTATGGGCTTGTGATATGAGAATCTTTAGGTGCATTTTTGTATCTGATCTATGTAGAGATTGAAGGGCTGCATTTTTTCAAATGTTGTTTTTCTTTTTTAGTTCCACTTATTCTAGGGTGTCATGCTAAAATATGGTGAAGTCATTTTGTGTTAGTCATTGTTCTTTGTGATGAATGGGATTGCATTTTATTTAAGAAAGCTTTAGTTTCTTTTTACGGAATCATCCGATATCTGATCTATTAGCTTAGCAATCTCAGATGAAAGTGTATTTTGCTTCCTGAAATACATATTTTTAGACTAATCAATCATTCAAGTTACTTTGTCTCTGAAATCTATCAAGAAAGCTGGATTTAAAACCCCCTTTTTGGATTTAAATATCAATCATGTAAAACTGCCATTCTTCTTTTCTTTTACTTTTCAATTTGCATCTTTTGCTTGATGTATGTCAACATGATAATGATGAGCATCCAGTAATAAGTTAGAATATTGATATTTGTGCAATTAGTGGTAGAAAACAAAGAAAAATTTGGATCACTAAAGTTGGAGTTCTGGAACGCGAGTGGAAGTATGTGATCGGAGTAAAAAACGCAGTTCTCTAGGTCAAGAACAGTGCTACTAGCTCTGATCTCACATTAAAATCTTCCATTGGTATTGCATTAAAATATATATATATATATATATATATATATATATATATATATATATATATATATATATATATATATTTATTTATTTATTCCTTGTTGGAATGCTTTCTATTTTTTGTCTTTTTGTCCAGAGGATATCTGTTTGTCTTGCAGATGTTCTTAACTAAGATTGGTTGCTGTTGGCTGAGTGCTACTAATAGATTAATTTAAACTTAATTTTTCGTGATATTTATAGTTACTAGTTTTCTAGATCTTTTTTCCATGTAGGTGAACAGACCTGGAAAGGTTGAGAAAGATGCTCCACAATATTCAATGAATGTCGAGTTAACTGGCGTGGTGAGTTTAGTGTTAAGTAAAATTTCAGCACGATATATATATATATATATATATATATATATATATATATATATATATATATATATATATATATATATATAATTTGAATTATTATTGATCATTTTCTGAATTTTATCAGGTCGTGTCTCTGGATGAGGTGCAGTTGCAACAAATCTTGACACTATATGATTATTTAAGTACTTGTCGATTGAGAGAGAGGTAATACTCACACACACACACTATGATCATTGTTGTCATTTGTATTTATTCTTGAATATGCTTTTGATCTGTCCTTTAAATTGAAATACCTATTTGCAATCTTTTAATGAAACTTACATTTTTGAAAAGACATTGCCGTTTTGCTTGGATCTGGATTGGAATGGACGTCATTTTCTGTAATTTGATGGATGATCATACTTGATTTCCTTCTTTTGATCCCTAATTAATTTTGTTAGTTTTAATTATTTTGGGGCTTACTTGAGTTTGGTGTTGTTTGAGACTTGTATTCTTTACAATACTAAGTGACTAAGGGGCTGTTTGATTAGAATTTAATTGAACTAAATGGCTAAATCGGTCCGCCATTCAGTGCGTTTGTTTAAAGCTGATGAATGGGACTGAATGGTTGAATTTGTCAGATTTTTGGACTGAATGACTAAGTCTATTTTTTTTTGACTGAATGGTTAAGTTCCGGCTGAATGAAGAAAAAATAAATAAATTAAATATTATATTAAGTAATATTAAATAAATTTACAACTTTGAATTTTTTCAGATGGGTAAAATAGTAAAAATATGTTATTCAGATATTTCAGACATGTTACTTATCAAATAACTTTTGTCATTCAGTATTCAGAAACCTACTTCATTCAGCTCATTTAGATTACTTAAGCATTTAGAACTATTTCATTCAGTTTTTATCAAACACCCCCTAACTATGCAGATAAAATCTAACATAGGACTTCTGTTATTCTACTTTTGTGTTGCAATTTTTTGTTTATTTTTTTACGAGATCCTTGAGATGCTGAAAGACTGAGATTTAATTGTTTTGTTAAAGTTATGTAGTCCACCTACATGAGCTTTCAGACGTATGAGATGCATAAAGAGCCTTTTGGACAATTTGCTATAGCAGTGAGTTTTGTCACAATGGTGTTCAGGGGAGAGGGGTGCATTATAAGGCATATAGCAGGATAGTACGTAGGGAGGTTATGTGCACAATTTGGCTTTTTTAAAAGATGCTCGTGAAAACCGGCTAGCCAAGGGCCTAAGAGGTAACTGTAAGAACATTAGCTTTCTAGAGCACTCGTGGTAGTTGATATACTTAAATATCTAGGCGATGATATGCTTGGGTGGAGATGATGATTTGTTTGGATTATGGGAGGACCTTTGTTTAGGATATGCTATATTTTCTACTGATTCCCTCACCCTTCTCTTCATAAACCACAATCTATTGATTTTGTTTTGCAAGTTGAATAACAAAGTGACAGAGGATTAATCATCCGACTTATGTTTAACACTTGTTCTTTATCAAACTCTTGATTGGAGAGGGGTCGTTGGGATTTTTTTTCAAGTCTTTTTTTCTTCCTTTTTTTATTTTTATTTTTTATTTGTACTTCTAATAGGTACTCGGCCTTTTACATTATAAAGGCTATTGTCTGGTTTCCAGCTTCCAATAGGTTCAATCAATGACTTTCCAGGCAATGAAGCTCCTCTATGTGTGTATGTGTATGATGTGTATGTAGAGTTTTGGGTCCATGCTCAATTTTTTCCTCATTGTTTGATAGCATAGAGTTTTGGAGGACCTTGTTACTGGTGCAGGCTGGGCAAGCAAGTGTGGCTCTTCATTGATCTAGTCAATAGTGAAGGTGGCTACCAGAAGTTGCTGGTGGTTGCCCATAATTTAGACAACACTTTGTTAGGACAAGCGAAAAGGGTGACGGCAAGGCTGTTGGCGCACAGATATCTGAAGGGTTTGGCAGTTGACAATTGCTAAGCACATTTGTTGCCTGTTGCTATGTGAATGATTAGGCACTAGGCAGACCCCCAGGCACATGAGAGTGTCATGTACCACTAATTTTGAAGGATTATATATATATGGTATGGAATTGTATGCACTAGTGAGTATTTTACCCTGTCCAATTGTAATCATGTGAGCCAATATAAGGTTGGGATATTGTCCTTAAGTGGTAGCTTTGTGTGTGTGCATTTATGTGGGGATAACTCTGGGCAATTGGTGGACTAAGTCGTAAAGAGTTATGCCATCATAGGGTCTAAATTGGGTAAAGAAAGTTGGCCCTGTGACAAGTTAGGGATCCTTATTTGGGTTTATGATGAAGTGTGTGTCTGCCTTTTTGAATGAAGACTCTGATCCGATCTAGATTCTAGGGGTTTGGGTTATGCAAAGATGATAAGAAGATTGTGTTATCATTTAATCTTGTGTTCCCATTAAATATCAGATCCCCGACTGATTCTATACTAGAGGCTACATGGCATTCTATTTTGGTAGTTCAACTACGGAGTTTCTTTGTTTCTGTATATCTGAATATCCATCTAGAGTGAAAGGAATAGCAGTGCTTGTAGTGACAACTATCTCCCTCTTCAGTTGCTTTGGGATTGCTCGTCTATCCTAGTGCTGCTTCGGTAACCCGAGTGTTTGATGGACTGACCTTGATTAAGGGATTTCGTGTTTTCTTCCATTCTTTGTATTTCTTTCAAAAGCTTCTTAGTGTCTATTGTTCTTTTCTCTAGCTAGCTGGAAAAGAGTTCGTTAAACCAGTTTCACGTCTTTTGCATTATTTTTACATTTTGCGCTGTGTTTTGCATTCCATTTACCTTGTCTTTAACCTTGAGTTGACTTAAAACTAAATTTAGGCATCATGGTACTATTTTTTCTCACTCCTGCACTAGTGCAAAGAGAGCAGGTAGGAGACTATAAGAGCTAATACTCTTTCTTCATTCGTTCAGTTTTCTTTTGGCTTCTTTCTATGAAAGTCAAATGCCCTGTCCAAAGTCGAGGCTTTTATTTGGTCTCTGGTATTATACAGGCTGATTACTAATGATCTTTGTTAGTTTTCTAGTCCATACAGGGCTCTATCTCTGGACAATTGTGTTATGTGGAAGGATAGTAATGAGACAAACCCATTTACTTCGCATTTTACTGTTGCTTGGGACTTGTGGAACTCTATATTTAGTGTGTTGCTTTGGTTTCCCACTTTGGTGGGGGATACGTTTGCTATTCATTTTTAAAGCTTTGGAGGGAGTAAAAATACAAGCTGCTATGGAAGTGTGCAATTGATTATGTTCTTTTGGGATTTTGGAATGAATATAATTCTCGGCTTTTTAGGGACAACTATTTATCTTTCAGTTTGACAGAAGATATGATCATTTTCTTGATTCTTTACGGCTGCATCTAATATGGAAGCTTTTAGGGGCATTTTTGTATCTGATGTGGGCGTTTTCTTTGTCCCCATGCTTGTATTCTCTTTTTTTCCGACACAATTTAATTTTTATGTAAAGAAACATTAACTTACATTTGTGAATACTATTTTTTTTAAAGATTAAGCAATCATTATAGTTCTGTATGTACTTATATTTGTTAATAGTTTTATCTGTTTACTGGATGGTTGTCAGTCTACTAAGATTAACAAATATGTAAATTCTTCATCCGATTCTAAGATATTGTATGACATTTGAATGATGTAGGTATGGGCGTTATCGGCCTTGGGGGAGTCCTTTATCGAAGAGACGCACGGGATGGCAAATAGTATGGTGGCATTATGCTCAGCAATCTGTTCTATCAGATGTGCGTAAGAAATTAAAGAGAACTTCTTGGAAATACCTTGGAGAGCGGCTGTAAGTTGATTGTTCTTTAGGAAGGAGCTTTTCTGTAGTATCTAGAAGCAAGCATTTCGCATCTTGGCCCTTGCATTGAACCCAATGTTCTCATTTTATAATTTGAAATTGAAAATATGATAAATACTACAATAATTTCCATTTTTTTTGTTTTGGCTGCTTTATGCAATGGCCTCGTCATTTTCTGGTCTGGTCTGGTGTCGGATACGTTACTATCTTAGTTATATTTATGGTGGGATGAAGTATGTGTATGTGTGTGTTTTTTTTTTTATAAAATTACTTGCACAATTAGCCATAAATAATGTGTTCCTCCCCCATCTCCCAAAAGAATAGAATGAGAGCATGAGATCATTAACCTATCATTTAGAGGCTTAACATTTCGATGTGAATTTTACAAATGGAAATAAGCAACAGGCAGACTATAAGAGATAAGAGTGTCCAGGGCATGGCTAAATGGTTATAATTGCAATTAGTTTACACCTAGTACTTACCCCTACCTATCCCAGAGTTGGTGCAAATATTATTTTTGCATCCTTCTCGCCAAGTCCTCAAAACCGAATTAACAACATATTATCCACGTAAGGAGGGCAAATTCACTCCTCTTAACACTCTGAAAGTAGAGTTCGACAAGCCTCGTCTAACAAGATGACGTCACGCATCTCATTATTAAAACCAGATATTACTTAAAAATTAAAAGCCTCGCCTTGACTATTGGCTGGAATTGTGGCCATCAATATATAAGAAGCCAACAGAAATGAATTGTTACAGGAGAACGAGTCAAAATACAGGAATAATAGCTAACATGGAAAAGTACTAGTTGACGGAGAGTTCTTTTAGTGGTGTGAAGTGTTAGGGCAGATTTTACTAAGGAGTATGTGTGCCTATTGTCTAAATCTTGATCTGTTGAAGTCGATGAACCACAATTTAAGAAGTAAAAGATCGTTTCCACTTTTAACTTTTTAGATGCGAGAGTCGCAATAAGCAAATATTAAAATTTAGGTTTGTATAATTAAAATTCAAAACTTGAAATCGTAATAAATGGAAAAAAGAGTGAGGTGACATCAAGGTTCTAAAAAGCGCTAGGTGGGAGGCGGGCGGCCGGGGGGCCTAGCGCCTAGGGGGCCTAGGCGGGATTTTTTATTTTAAGCCAATTTTAATATTTTATCTTATATTTATCCAAACAAAACAATAATATAAAGGAAAACAATCTATAATAAAGATAATAAAGACATTTGCTTAAAGTTCAAACACATATCCATGTTGCTAATGTCAAAATTCAAACAGAAACATACAATTGTTTAAAGTTCAAACACTAACAAATAATAAAAAATACAAACTAATAGTCCTCATCTTCATATCCCTCTATATCTCTCTCTAACTCTTCTTCTCCATATCCCTCCAAGATAATGTCCCCATCGGGCTCACACTCATACTCTTCATCGACCTCTTCTTCCGTGTCATCATCAGACAAAAAAATTTCTTCATAGAATTTTCTTACTTTAACATTTTTATTATTTCTCTTACTCTAGCACGCTATCCGCTTCGGATGCTTCACCAACCGCTTCCTAAGTAAGGCCCGAATAGCCCTCAACTTATTCATCTATTCCTACGACGTAGTTTTGTAGCTTAGTTATTAAAATTAAAAAAAAATAAAAATTGCAGCCCTAAATTTTCCGTTTAGGCTTCGCCTAATTTCTCCGTCTTGCACACCCAGTCCTGTATAATTTTCTTGAGGGATTTTTTTTTCTCCTTGGACATAGGCTAGGCGCTAGGCGTGGCGCCAGGGGGGGGCCTAACGCCTAGACAGGGATTAATTAGACCCAGGCGGGGATTTTTAGAACACTGGGTGACATGGATAATGGCACAAAAGTACCTAATATAATTGTCTGTGTGATTAAGTATGCTGATCTTTCCACTTAACCCCACTCATCTTACATACTTATCGTCTTTGTTCCAAACTATTGTCGAAGTTCTAAAAAGTTCATCCAGCATTTTTCATGATATTATGCGTGGATCTCATACGTATATATGAATGTACTCTCTTTTTCATTGATCAGATTTAATCTATGAATACATTCATACTTTTTTCATAGATAAAAGAGAATCATATGCTAGATTTTTTGTCATTATGTTTGCAATTTAGGCTATCTTGATCCTTTGACGACCCTTCAAGGAAATGATCTGTTAAGCCATGTTTCAATGTGTCGTTAGTGGCCAATATGTAGTGGCCTCGGCTGATACGTAAAGGTTGTGCGATATTGTACAATAATTATTGTTATTATTTTATTTTTTTTACAGTATTTGCATAAAAAAATTAGGCTACCACTTATGTATGTTATACATATTAAATGACAACTTTATATGAATCAATGACAACTTTATATTGATTTAATTCATTGTTTTACTTACTCTTATTGCTTTGTAATTTTTTCAATTTCTTAAGAAATATATGGTTTTTTGTTGCGTATGGCCCAATAACGTACTGCATCAAGAATTGTGGTTCTGATACATCGTTCGATGCCACGGCTTTGAACCCTGGACTTAAGCCCTATTTGAATTTCTCATTAGTATCAGTTTCCATATGGATTTTTCATTAGCTTCTTACATCTTGAAGGTCGTGATTTCTCCAAAGATTAAGGCTTTTACATGGTCTCTGGAATACTAATGATTTAAGGCATATGCAGAGGAGACCTCATAAGCTACTTATTCCATATTTGTTATCTTTTGGGTTTCATTGGGTTCTTAATAGGTGATGCCGAGCGGAAGAGGATCAATATTTGTCATTGTATATTATTATTTGGATATAAATATTTGACATTTAATGTAATTTTATTTATTATTAAGATAGAATAGTTATTAGTAGATTGCTTCCTATTTAAATTAGAGTACCAAGGATTTTACTTGGTCATTCAACTTAGGTTTTTCTTTTGTCCTATATAAAGAAATGTAATCCATCATTTTTATTTATTTATCTAGAATGAATTAATTTTATTGATTGAGAGTTGTGTTTTTGTTGCTTTTTAGGCTTGTTATTGTCCCTTTTATTTTATCCCTTTACTCTTCTTTCATCTTTGTCCTACATCAAAGAGTATGTTATATTAGACTCTTTTTTTTTCCACTGACATGTCTTTAATAATTCTCTTGTAGTTTATGTTATGGAAGATGTTGCTTTTCGCTGTTTGCATGCTATGCCAAAACAATCCTGTGTTTCAACTATTGATTATCTTTCCATGTGCACAGAAACCGTCGTTTTAAGTATGTGAAACTGTACAAGACAAAATTGGAGTGTCTTCAACAAGAACAGGTGAGGCTCTTAAATTATCATAATTGAGACAGCCTCATCTATTTTACTTTTTTGATAAGTACAGATTAATCTATTTTTTTTGTTTGATAAGTGCAGAATCATCTATTTTATTCTATTACGTTTTTCTTGTAGAAAATATCATATTGTCATATGATCTATCAAATAAATTATCTTGGTCCTGTGTTGGATTTGTGATTTCTGTGTTGGATTTGTGATTTTGAAGAAGTAAAAAATCTCTGGCTGCTAAAGCAGATACCTTTTCTATCAAATTTGAGGGGCTTGAGCTAGCTTTTGTTTTATGTTACTGTTGTTTAGTTCAAGTTGCTAGGATATGGGATCAGAATATAATCAAGTGCCAGTGCTGTTCTGAAATAGCATCATCTGGCATTAGGACGATGGAATATAAAGTTCTAGTGATATTTGATGTTGACGAGTTAGCAACAAGATTTACTGATTTTTTTCTACGGATTTTCACAGCATGTTGTGTGACGGTCTTCAAAAATGTAATGGCATTGAAAGGAGGTCATACTTTCAGTCACGTATTTTTGGTGAAAAAGCTAAATATTTGAGAGTTTTGCAAGATACTTGCACTAATCACCTTCAGATATTGCAGTTCCAGTGCAATGCAAGATTCTTTTTACTCATTTATTGGAAGAAAATTCCGTATCTGATGCTCTAGGATTACATTTTAGCTCTTCAAATCCATCTCCAACACCCCCCCCTTCCCCCCCCCCCCCCCCCAAAAAAAATAAAAAATCAACCAACACTGCCTTCTCCAACAATCTGAATTGCACATAGCAACTTCTTGTGAAATGCTACAGTTATTTTTCTTGTCCACAGGCTCTTTTAAAGACATCCAGTGGTCATCACAAAAGTATAGATGTGTTATTTTCTGTTCTTTTGGTTATTCTACAATTTTTAATATTTTTATTCACAAGTAGGCTTTAATGGGGTCTCAAACTCTTGGTACAGATAGACGCATGCTCTAAGGATAATATTTATTTAATACATAAAAATCCGGTAACCATAAACTATAGAGAAGCCACAAGTAATATATTAAGACAGTAATCCAAAGAAATACAAGGGAGCAAAAAATTGTCATTGAGAAAATATGTTTACCCATTAATCTTTGCAGAATCTCTCTCTTTTTGTATTGAACATAAAAGGGCAAGCCAGTGCCTAAGGATTTCATACTGTTCGTCCTGTTGTAACATAAGATGGGTAGATATGAGATAAATGAGATGAACTTTTCCTTTCATCTGTATTATATTCTGTGGCTCGTTGCAATATCAGTTCCATCACGTGCTGCTTTTCCTCATCTATGCCTTCGCTCCTCTTCGCAACATTATTATTTCTTTCTTTCATTAATTGTAAAAGAATTCAATATGTCATTCTCATTCTCAACATTTTAATGAAGTGCATTATAGTGGTTTACAGTTAACTGGAACCTTATAGTGGTTTCTATCTTTTTGTCTTGGGGTTTTGATTAATGTGGTTTTTATTTATTTTTAATTGGTTAATTACTGTTATTTACAACTATTATTGTTCTTTTGATCAGCTGCTTGATGACAATGTTCTTTGGGAGTTAGAGCAAATTGAGAAAGAGGCAGATATAGATGATATATTAAGTTACCGGTCTGTTGCGGAACGTGAGATTGAGGTGTGATTATTGTCAAATATACCATGCTGTTCTGTTTTTACTTCATCATGGAGATTATTGTTTTAATTCTGTTTGTGAATCATTTGGTTCTTTGGTTACCGTGACTTTCAGCGACCATTTATCTGCCGGCAGTGCTTATGTTTCTGCAAAAATCTTGCTTTGTAGGAATTCCTAGAAAAATCATCCTCAAGCGTTGGAGTTAATGGTGCCAATATCACTGCTGATAAGTCATTGGATGATGAGCGCCTGTCTAGCAAGCCGCGTGGATGGTTGAACTGGTTGTCACGTGGCATGCTTGGTGCTGGAGGAACAGACGATTCTAGCCAATTTTCTGGTGTTGTTTCAGATGAAGTGATCAAGGTATTGTGTTAAATTTTGTTACTATAAATTACCATCTTTTCCCTATATTCATTAACACCCATAATTTGTGCAGGATATTTATGAGGCTACCAAGTTCCATTCTGTGCCTTCATCCAGTGGGGACACTGCTGCAGATGAAATTTATTTATCTTCTATGAAGTTCAACATTCGTCAAATTTCTGCAACACTACGGAGCATGTACGAGATCCAATGTTTTATATATTGTTGGTTATAATAATTAGTGAATATCCTTGCATATTTTCTGACTCCTTGAATATATTGCTTTGATTGTCTTGAAATTATCTCTACCTGATGAAATGTAAAGTGAAGGATTTCTAGAGGTTTATGAAGTTTATTTCCTCTTAAGGATGTTTTTGGTTTTGTCGCTTTAGTTGGTTTGTTATCAACTTATCATAGATACTCTTTTAGGGGATATGTGGGAAAGAAATATTCTTTTTAGCATTGTGTTTTCATGTTTACTATTCTCTCTTCCCCTCATCCTCATCCTATCTTTCTCTTCAGTCTTTATTTTTTTTTTCTTTTTTGCGTACATATGCGATTCATTTTCAGCCTACCCCAACCAGTTTGGGATAAAAGACGATGCTGAGTTGAGTTGTAGTTTCATTTTGTTGCTCCTTTGTTGAGTTGAGTTTATTGTTGTTCATGTTTTTGGCTTGCCTTTTTTATAGCTCTCAATGCATACATGTATGCTAAATTTTAATTATATTTTCACTTCTTTGCTTGGTTGACTATTGAGAAGGCAATCTATTATAGTTTCTAGAAGAACTACTATATCTGTCTCACAATGGCTTCCACCTTTTTTGGCATATGTTTCATGTGATATATATTATAGTTTTTAATTATCTCTTAAAGTACATGAACATATGATACACAAATAGGGAATCGATAATGCCAGTGCAAAAAGGATGCTGGTACAGGTAAAGCAACAAAAATAAATATTCAATACTCAGCTGTACCGTTTATATTAAAAATTGTACGTTGCTGGCAACATCCTTTTTGCTCTTGCATTATCAATTCCGTACAAGCAAAAATATTGAAAATATAAAAATACATGATGCAAGATGGATTTGTTTTAATCTTTTAACATAATGCATGCATAAACACATCCCAAAAAAGGTGACAATATAAGCAAGAGGCAATTGAATTAATTTAAGCCTCGACTTTTCAATGACACCGGGAGTTATATGTGTCATAAATTGCAATCATGCTATAAATTTGCAGGAAGTTTGATCGTGCTGTTGCTGAGTTACTTTTTGAAGGGTTATTAATTGAATTTAAGATTTGGGAGGAATCTGCAATGATTACTTCAACAGTCAACTCCGCCAAGATAGTTAATCCATCAAACAAGCAAGTCATTTTACTTACAAGAAGGGTTTGTATTTGCTTATACCATTTACTTTTTTTAAGATTCAATTTAATATGCCACATATGTCTTTATTGTAGTCGTGAAACATTGAAAGAAAGATGTAAGATCTTTTGTAGTATAAGAAGGCTTTGGCTTAAAACTTTGTGACTAATTCATTTCATGCCCAAGTTGTTGAAAATTATGATCGAGTTTTGGCGCAAAAGATGATCATATATAACTGCTCTATAAATGTCTACGTGGACTACCTTTTAATCTCCAACAGCTTCAACTTACTAAACCTGTTTTTCACATCAGTGATCAATTGACAAATGAAACATAGTACCTCTTGAATGGTGTATCCCTGCCAAATTTTATAGAGTAAAATAGGAAGAATGGAAAACAAGATGTGGTTCTAGTGATGCTGTTTACCCAATAAGATATCTTATTTATTAAAACCGTAACCACCTCATGCGATTAAGTTAAACATTTCCTTTTCCCAACGTGCAAGCAGCATTAAGAATAACTAATCAGCTGCATCCAAGAAATTCTGCCACGTGGAATGGTCTGATTATGATCTCCTAATGTCCTCTAACTTGTAGATGATCTTATAGCATATTAATATTTGTTGCTTCAAATGTTTAAGATATTATGGTGCATTGCTTTTAACTTAACTTAGGGGTATTTGAATTGATTCCTACCACTAATTGCTGCACCAGAATTACCTAACGCACTTATGTAGTATCACCTTGCTCGAAGGTCAGCCAATGAGACGGTGGGGGATAAGTTCTGAAGGTTTGTGTTCCCTCCAATTGTTGCACTCCCAAAGTTTCCCAGCACACATGTTCATCAGCGGTCTTAGTTTGAGTTGTCTGATTAGACTATAATTTCCTATTTCATAGAAATCGCGTCTCCTCAGTTTTGCGTCCAATTATTTATCACTGCCTTATTATCAAAAGCTTGTGGTAATAACTTCCTCTTTATACATACCACTCTGTTTAACTTTACTTATCATGTCTTGTTTGTTCACTAAGGTAGTGGAAATATATTCTGAGGTTCCATGTGACCTCACAGTGTGCTACCATTAGACAAAACTTACAAAATAACTTGTCTAGGTTTGTTCTTTTGCGGGATTCCCAAATTTTGACAATTATTATCTAGTGGAAATATTAGCCAAAGATAATGATAGCTGTGGCTAAAAACGCTTCTAGGCTGAAGGCCTTGGATGCGTCTAGATTCTAGAGTGCCTTGTTCGGCTCAAATGAGAATTCCTTAACTAATATGCACCTAGTATCCCTAAGATCCAAGCTCAAGGTCTGGCTTAGACATGCTTCACTTGACGTAATTTGTACCTTTATGTCTTTCCTTGCTCAAGCTCACATGTGCATTGAGCTTAGAATCTTGGAGGCTTTGAGCTATAGTTCCTCCACGACCTTTTAATTACTATGATATATGCTTAGTTGCTTTGACCTTAAGGATTTTTGAAATAGCTCTTTGTTTTACCTTTTCCAGTCAAAATGTATTTTCAAAGGTTTCCAGGAAAGCTTTTGATCCATGAACTACTACAAATATTGAACTGATGATTCCCTAGCCATGGTGATTTTTACTCACATAGTCATATATTGAGCAAACAAATAATTTAGAATCATGGATATCTAAAAAGCTTTATGCATACTTCTTTGAATCTCTATATGTAGATGTAGTTATGTTTCTGTATATCATCTATTTACTATTCATTATATGATATTCTTTGCTCTTATTTAACAATCATTTTTGATATTCTTTGCTCTTATTTAACAATCATGAGCATATAAAATTGTTCAATCAATTTCATCCTTTAGTGCAATAAATAGCTTCCTGGAGTATTTTTATTTTTATTGTACTTTCCTTTCCTCAAATTGGTGTCAGCAGTGGGTGCCCTAAATCTTTTGCAGGCCATATGCGAGGAAATTGTTCCTGAATCGAATAAAACTTCTGTAAATATTCAAGTTGATATTTCACCTGTGAATCATGAGAGTGAATTATCAATAAAGGTAAATACTTCATCAGTAGCTTTGTACTATTTGCTGGTGTCTTGTTTTATAGTTATCTTCTGTTTGTTATATTTGGGACACACATTTACCATTGAAACTGGTATCTCATATCTTTGTACTCAGGTTATGCTTCAGGCACTTGAAGTGACTTTTGTTACAGATTTTTTTCTGAATATCATCGAGTTTTATCAAGTATTACAATTCTTCACATTTCAGCAAGAAAGGGTGAGTTGTTTCATGTTATCCTTAGTGTATTATTTATAAGTATATGTGTGTGTGTGTGTGTGTGTGTGCTGCAGAAGATAAAAGGACTGTGGAAGTTAAATGACAATTTAAAGAACCTGTCCCAGCAAAAGATCAAACAATGTTTTCTTCAGCCTTCGTCCAAAAATCTTCAAAATTAATCATATTTACTTCCCCTCTCCCCAAAATGTGGAAAAAGTGACTTAACCCAATTCACAGAAGTGTATTTCAGGAAACCTAATCTAAGACCCACAATTTATTCATATAAAGCATATATAGTTCCAGACTGAGTGAAATGCAAGTTGCTTCCTTTATCACGCAAGACATGGAATCGACTTGAACTTATTCCAATTGAAAACTTATAGAGGAGTATCTATAACAAGAACTCAAATACAGAGGAAAACCGCCTGACTAAATTCCATTTGAAGATGATAATTATTAATTACTTTTATTAAAGGTGTAAGATGACTAATGCCAGTTTATTTTTTCTCTTCAGTATACTCGCATGACTTCTCAGTTTTAATGCAGCCTTTTTTGTAATCTTATTTATGAAAAGGCTGAAGGAAAAAAGAAAAAACTAACTAAATTAGGTAACAAAACTACAGAATTTTGTTAAATGGGTCTAGACAAGCTTGTATAAGGCTAGCTTTAGAATGGATTCTGCTTATATATATTATATGTATGGCTGTTATAAACACTTAAGCATCAGTGTGAGTATTATTTTTACTGGTGCTTATTAAGATCTGTTTGTCTTGCATACTTCATGATTTAAGCATGTCACAAATCTAACTGTTGGTTTTTTTATGTTATTTCAATTGCTTCTTACCAAGCACTCAAATAGCAGTAGATTTCTAACTTCACATTCATTCCAGCAACATTACCAGGATACTTCCTGCAAATCTGCTTATCTGGACCTAGTCTGCAGATTTAATCGAAATTCAACCTAAATCTATTCCTACACTGACACACCTTTTAGTGCTTTTAGAATATTATGATATTCAACCTTAAGCTGAATCTTATACATGTATACAATTTAGAGGCTCTACCTTGGATACATTCATGCACCCATTCATAAAATAAAACTTTGTTCGACATTATATTTCCTGATGAGTGATGAAGTGTTCATGGATCAATCTCTCGCCCCCAAGTATTTCTTTTGGTTGCAACATTATTTGTGAAACAGAAACAATATATCTTTCATGAGTTGCTGCATCAAGTATCCTGCAAGTTTTAGAATGAAAGGATATCATTTCTCAACCTTGATCCTAGAAAATTAATTATATTTATTTGCTATGTATTAAAATAATTATACAAATCTAGACTCTAGAGTTTCGTTTATGTAACATTGAGGTCAAACTTCAGGTCTTATTAACTCCTTTCTTTTGGGTGGTGCATCTACAGGTCTTATTATCGCTGAATGGTATTGATGATGACAAAGTACGTCTTTTATCAAAGGCTGAGTAAGTTTTTCCACTTAAAATGTTGGTGAGCTTTGAACTAGTTGAAAACTACCTAACTCTTTGAATGCTTTTATAATGTATTTGTACTGATTGCATGCTTATATAGATCTCTGCTATTTTATTTTTCTTTCTTAATTAATTATTATATTAGATGCTAAGAAGTTTTTTAACATTGTGCTCATGTATTTGGCAGATTCATTTTATCCAGTCGCAAGAGTATTATGTGGGATGTCCAATTCTTCAATATTCAAATAAGTATTCCTTGGGAAAATGCAGAATCAGATCCTTACAAAATGGTATGTCCTTGATTATAACTAGGGGTGAACACGTAAATACTATTCAGGTCTATCTTCAATATTCAAGCTAATTTTATTTAAAACTAAAATGATATGTTCTTCATCGTTGTTCATTCTCATATATCTAGAATGCTGCGTGTTGCTGTTAGTTTTGTTAGTATAATTGCAAAGTTATCTTTTGCAGTCTTTTTTTTCAAGATAAAAGGACAATTTTTTTTGAATGAAGAACTATAGCAAAATGTATGAACAAGGAGTCCTGCAACAAAATATAAGAAGTGGTTATAATTTGCTGAATTTTGCATCCTGATTTTTGCACCCAGATAAAGACTCTGTCCAATCTGGCCTGCTGCATGACTATTAAGTTGCCCACCTTTCTGTTCTGTAGTTATGTTTATTTCAAGTGTTGCTATGTGAAAATTAAGAAATATTATTGAATAATATTGTTATGTCTCTTATTATGAAACTCTAAACTTGGCAGGTATTGACAACACGAGCTCTTTCCTTTGGCTCTAAATGTGATATAGAATCTTTTGTATCTGATAGGAATGTTCAACAGTATCTTGTGAGAAATTCTGTAAACTCTTTTCCTACAAGTGATATGCTTATGGGATTTCAGTTTAAAGATCTCTATGACCACTTTGAGATTAGTTTAGATGATTTCAAGGTCAGTATTCTTAACCTTTTGACTGCAAGTTCTTTATTAACAGTGTGAGATTAAAGCAGAGAATTGACTTCTCGCAGATGGAATTGTTGCTGCCTTTTTATCCTCATACTCTTTCTGTTTTGGATAAACTTGGTGCTTCTGTTACTTTGTCATCTTGCATTGTCCCAGATGAGTCAATATTGAATAGATTTGAGGTAACTAAACTTTCTGCAAATTGGACAATTACTTCTCTGTAAATTCAAGTTGTATATAAAGAATGTGTTATTATTTTTTTCAATTGTGTAAACTTCAACTGTGATTGTTGCTGCTTTGATAATGCATTCCTTTTAATTGGCAAATCTTTATTCCCCCAATATTCATAGCTGTTGCACTTGATTATTCAGGAAAATTAATTGATGGGAAGCATATCTTTTGTACTTTGAAATTATCATTAAAATGCAGTTCTTATTTTTGGTACCATCTTACTCTTGATAAATTCTAAAAGTTATCTGGGTCATCTTAAAATTCAAATACCATGTGTTCAAGTACCAGTTAAAACATGAGTATATATAAATATTATTGGTTGGGATTCTCAAACTTTTTGGCAAACTATGTTGATTAGTTTGTATTTTCAGACATTCTAAATAAATGTATGATTGAATAGTTAGATTTTGACTGTGCATGTTTGTATGTATATAATTTTCATACATAAGCAAAATTCTATCCAAACTGTTTTACTTGGGTTGTTTCATTGGTTACTCTAAAATAATATGTTAATGCTTACATTTTGTTAGTTGTCTTTTTTGTTGTAGGTTTATATAATTATATCATCTTTTCTTGCACACTTTTCGCTCTCGATATATGGTGCAATTCTGGGATTAATTTCAAATTTCAATATGATGAATTTGACATCAGAATCAGGAATGTTGACAGCTGCCACCTCACTTAATAAACAGTCCCATGGAGCAAGAACCTCTAATGTTTTTTGTTTCTCTGTTGTTTCTAAACTGGAATCAGCCAGCTTACTAGTCGACCTTGAAAATGATATCGAAAATAGCTCCATTCTTATGTTTTCTCTGCAGGACTTGGATATTAGGTATGTAGCTTGGCATTTTCTTTATCCTGGCACATAAATAAGCATGCCTGCTCATATAAGCACATATTTGCATCTCTTGACGTGCGCATCCACCAGATTTGTCTTTTCATAATAAGGGTAAAACTTTAGCAATGCCATATGCACATGCTTGCATCTCTTGATATTTCCTTACAATTTTTTGACTGGAAAAACTTGTTTCTCTTTGTTTAACTTTCTTTGGTCTGGGAAACAAATAAACAATATCACATTGTAAGCTGCTTTGCTGAGAGTGCTAATGGGGGAGCTATGTCCTGTTATGAGAACTATCCTCTGGACAATTGCAAAGTTTTAGTGTTCTTGAGTACTTAAAAGTTTTGAATGAGTATTTCATGCGAATGGCAGAGGAACTAACACCGCACTAGATAGGAATATCCTATAAAGATGTATTAGATGCTTTAAATACAGGCAAGTAATTTGAAAGCAAGGGAAACCACTTTTCAAGTTAAAATATGCTATATGTACACTTATAATTACTGTATAAGCAGACAACCCTCTGAATCTTCCACATTGTCTCCCTAATGCAACACACGATATTGTGTGCTCCTTCCGTCCCAAATTAGATGTTCTAGTTTAAGAAAGTAAAAGGTCTTAGAGTTATTTTGGAGTTCCAAAATTACTCTCTTGAATCTCACAACAAACATCTCTTTTTCATAAACATTCCACTCATTTTCTTTTTCTTTTTTTAACTTTGTTTTCTCTCTTTTCTTTTCATGAAAGCATCTTCTGATATGGCTATGCACCCAAAACTTCTATGACCGTATAAAAACACATTGCCATTAGTAGAAGCCTCTATACTATTCCATTAACATGTTAAATGCATGTAAGAAATTACCCAACAACCAATTGTAATAGCTTCTCATCTTGGTGGTGGGGCAGACAGTTTGCACTGCATCGGCTTCTGGCACCTGGATTTATACATTGAAAACTTGGGCCCGAGAATAGCCTCGTTTGTGGAACATAATTCTTTTGTGGCTGTTTGTGGTGCCATGCATCAAGTCTTTAGTGGAAGACCTTTTATGCTATTATTTGTAGCTGAAAAAGCCCCCCATTTGCTACTGGATCTAGTTTTAATATTTTTGTACATTTTCCCCATGACTGTTGTAGTGAGCCATGCCTTCCTCAATTTGAACTCATTAACTCATGCTTCATTTTCCAAATTTTAGGTTATCTATTGCAGAACTCCCAGAGTGGTGGATTTCTGCCAAGGCATTGAAGATTATCACTTATCCGAGGAAAAACAAGGAAGAAAGCCATACTCTGTGCTCAGCTGAATTTATGTTTGCTGACCGTTCTGCACAACCACATGATTTGGGTGTCAAAATTAGCAAGCAAAGTGGAAATTTTGATGAAGAAATTTCTTGTGCTGCTAAATGCTTCCTGTTACATTATCAAGCTAGCAGAAACTTGGACTTCGTCCGGCACAAGTATTCAATATGGTTAAATGATGTTGACCTTCACTGCTATCCATATATAATTGGCCTGCTGATTGGATTTTCTGAGAAACTAGCTACATCTGGTGCATCTCATGTTTTCAAGGATAGACCTCCTGTTGAGAGTAAGAGTCCCTTATCAGGGTGTGGTTTTGAGTTCCAAAGATTTGGTTCCTCAAACTTCTTTGAAATGAGTACTTCTGAATGGGAAAGCATTCCTGTGGATCATTTTCCTTTTGTTACGATAAATAATGCTGGTTCTCTTCTCAACCTTGAAAGTTCACTTATCTATGCCATTCCTGAGTGGAGGAAGGTACTCAAATTAAGAGACAGAAAAATCAGAAGTCCAAGATACAGTTTTAGAAAGGGATTTAAACGATTGAATGCGCGACCGCTAAAATCTACATTTGGTACAGATGTTTTGCCTACATTGGAGAGTGGTGATGTTACTGATCTCTTTGCTGTTGATTTAACTTTCAGCAGTTTTAGAGTGCATTTACATGACTCTGCGTGCATTGTTGGAACCATTACGGTCCCTACCTCTAAATCCTCTATTGTTATGTATGAAGACTGCTTCGACATCTTGTTTTCTTCTGAGGGATTGACTCTTTCTTCATCTTGGTGTGCTCAAATTCTTAGTGACTTTTTGTGGGGCCCCTCGTTACCTAATCTCTCTCCAGTTTTAAACATGCGTGCAAGGAAAGGAAACAATGGATCACTAGGATCTTTATTTGAATTAAGTTTCAGTGTTCAGCATGTTTCCTGCATTTTACCACCTGAATATCTGGCAATATTAATTGGTTATTTTTCGTTGGCTGATTGGAAACCCAATGCGAAGCAGCAGCCTGTTACTGAAACCTCCGGATACATGGATACTGAAACCAACAATGCCATTACTTACAAGTTTGAGGTGTTGGACTCCACTTTGTTTTCACCCATTGGTAATGTTGACTATGAGGTTCTAAAACTTGATATTCAACAGTTCTACTGTACTTTCATAGAAAACTGCAGTTCAGAAAATATATTTAAGGACATTCCCATTGAATGTTTGGTTCCAGCTCATAAAGTTCTTGATAAGAATCACTGTTTAAATATATTTGGACGTGATTTATCTCTAGCACTGCTGTTTCTGAAGGATGATGCATCTGATTCCTTAATGTTTAATCAAAATAGTGCGCAAGGAACTACTACCTTGATTGCACCGTTAAGTGCTGATGTATGGATTAGAATACCCTGCGAGTGTGAGTGTGAGCCTTCTTATGCAGGTTCTTCTCCTCCAACATGTATTATGGCGAAGATCTATGATTGTCAACTTATTGTTGACGGTAGGGCATTGTTATCTTCCATGTTCACTTTTTGTAATCTTGTACTCTTTTGATCTCTGTTTTCTATTGGACTAAGTATTTTTTTCTTCATTAATAGGGAGTCATGTAATTGTTGGCTACGAGGCATTACTAGATGTCATAAATCAGTTTTCCTCGGTTTATGCTGAATCTCAAGGTTTCACATCTGATGTTCTACAGTTTCTTCAGTTGAAGGGGAGTCTCAAAGAAAATAATGAACTTCCAGCTGAATCTTCAAGTGTAGCCTTAACAGAAATTAGATGTTCTGTTCATTCTATATCAGTTAAATTGTACCGCTCAAGGAGTGAGTCAACCACTTCTAAACTTGTTGCTAAAGCGCAGATGCAATTGAATTGTTATTCATCTCTAAGAATTGACAATCGTCATTGCCTAGATATTTCATTCTCTTCTCTGTCACTATTTTCACTGGTTAATTCGGTAATGTTAGTGGAGTGCACATCCTCTTGCTCAAGCTCATCAGTAATTGAAATGAAAATTTCAACTGCAGAACTGGGTGAAATTGAGACATATGTTTCCCTTCCTTTTGTAGATATTTGGTTACATTTATTTGACTGGAGTGAGGTCATTGACCTATCTAGTTCGTACTCTTCACAAATATCCAAAACTTCAACTGAGAATGCATCCTCAAAGAAATCAATTAGGGGACCTGTAGATCAGTCTGAAAATGAGACAGTTGATGTTTCAAATTATTCTTCCCAATCTCAGAGTATGTCAAATAAGCTTGCATCGCAGAATATGAAGCCTGATCATGTTTTCCTTTATTTGAAGTCAGAAAATATTAGCATAACAGTTCATATCCCTGTCCAAGTCAGTGGTGAGGCATTTGGTGTATTTGCTGAGCCTCAAGCTCACAAGGATTCATGTGACATACTTGAAGAAAACCAATATGGCTTTGTTGCAGTTGCTTTGGAGAGCAGATGTACCGAATTGGTTAGTGATGGCAAAACTGCAAGACTGAAGTGCACCGTGGAGAAAACGAAGGGAACTGTTGAAGTATGCAAGGAAATGAGCATCCAAGCTCAGCCTTTCTTTCAGTTCTTACATTTGAATTTGGAGGCTGAGATTTGTAGTAATGAGGTAGACCATGTGCAAGTGAAATCAGAAGTTCGATGTGACAGCCTGGATGTTTGGCTTTCGTATCATATATTCTATTTCTGGCGATGTGTGTTGCTCGAAGTTCCTGCAAGAGGGTCTTCCGAGTTTGCATTCAATGGAATAGATTTGACAATTAATCTAAGGAAGCTCTCTCTTCTTTTGATTGATGGAAAGGTATGAATATTTTATTTTTCTCTTTCTTTTCTGTTTTTATCTTTTTACAGTGTCTCAAACTCATAACAGTGGATATGATGTTTGACAGCTTTGAAAGTTATTTTTTTTCTCTGTTGTATCACTGAATCTTTTGCTGCCCTTTCTTTCATTTTCTCTTTTTATTTCATTTATCCACCAAATTAGTGGAGCTCGCTAATTAACAGTGGATATGAGGTTTGATGTCTTTGTTCAAATAAGTGGACTCATGCACACAACACGCTCAAACACAGACGAACAGATTGAGCAGAAATAGAAACATTTTGTGGCAGTAAAATATCATCTCAATTTTTGTTAATTGCATTCTTTATCAAATCATATATGGTGAGCGGTGATGGTGACTCAGCTTAGGAAAGGAGAGGAGGGTGGTCGGTGATAAGATAGGGGAGATAGATTTTCTTATATGGGCGAGTTCCGTGGGATGGTGGTGGTTGGCAGTGACTCAATGTAACAACTCGGGTCAAATCTTGAATCTAAATCAAATCATAACGTACCAAGACCCAATTCACTGTGTCAATAGTATCTTATTGATTCATCTTATCCCCACACCATAAGATCACTAAAAGGCTATATTGAAGTTATTATTAATAGTAGCTTGGATCTTTATATACATATCACACTATCCCACATGTTATGATTTAGGATTAGGGTGTTTACAAACTCTCATACTTAAATACCTTATGTTGACGTCAGACTGAACACATAGTCGCACATAGCTCATAAACTTTGCCTCTCTAACCATTGAGGTATAATACTAGCGGCCTTCGTGTCTCCACCTTCGACAACCTGATTGGATGATCCGACATGAGATGTCAAGAACTCGACTTTTATACCATATGTAAAAATGCAGGGTCAATTTTCGAATCCGATTCAAATTGTAACGTACTAATGCCTAATCTATTGTCTTAGTAATATTTTCTTGGGTCAATTTAGCCCACCATAGGCTCACCCAAACAATAGTATCTTCTTGGATCATTTTAGCCCACCATATGCTCACCCAAAAAATCATGATTGAGGGTATTGTTAGTAGTAGCTTGGATCCTTATGTACATATCACGCTATTCCATATGTTACAATATGAGACTAGGGTGTTATACTGAGATGCAGTGGTGACTTTTGAATTTTTACTTTGAGTTTGAAATAGAGAAAAAGAACGGAGAGAGGAGCGGAGAGAGAGAAGAGTTGCAGTTTAACGTAGTGCTTATAATCAGGAAACAAGGAACACTGAAATTACAAGATCTGCCCCCACAAGTGAATGAAAATTGGGGGATTTTGTCCCAAAATAAGACGGGCCAACAGGTTAACATATAACCATTAGTGGATAGGTTAACTTTCCCCTTTTACTATATGAAAGTTTATAAAAATAAAATCTGTAAATTTGTGCCTTTCCTTGGATATTTGGACATCTTTTCATGTCAAAAAGATTAATACTTTAGACATTCTTGATCTACATCTATTACTTACACTTAGTTATAAAAGTCAGGTTTTCTGTATCACTGTTACTGTCGATTTGTTCTGTCCTTGAGCTTTAGATTTTAACCTACAGACTATCATTATAAATGAGTGGTTGGATAATAATCATTATTCTTTGTCTTGTTAATTATACAATTTTTTTGCTCATACAGCGGTGCTCTAATGGACCTCTGTTGGAAGTTCTCATGCGGAATTCACTCTTGTGTGCTAAATTTGATGAGAACAAAATAGAGGCTTCAATTACAAGTGACCTTCAAGTGAACTACAATAACATTCACAAGGTATTGATGGTGATCAGAATCATTACTATAACTTATTTAGGTATAATTTTTCTAATAGGGGTTCTTTCGTCGTGTAAAATGCTTCCAGGTCTTGTGGGAGCCTTTCTTGGAACCTTGGATGTTTAAGTTAAGCTTAAATAGGCGGGATGAGAAGAATGCTCTCCTAAACTCTGCATTCATGACTGATATTCATCTCACATCAACATCACAGCTTAACTTGAATCTTACAGAATCTCTTGTTGAGGTACTTGTTTAACAATTATTGTGTGGTTCCTAGATCCATTTTTAACAAAAAATTGATAAGGTTGCATGCAATTGTCCTTGGGAATATATATGTGATCTTGTTTTTAAGACTTTTTTTAAAAGTTTTTTTTCTTGCTCTAACTCAACATATGGAGTCATTTAATGCTCTACATTTTGGAAAAAGCTGACCAATTCTTCGTCAGTTTGTAATTTCATTTAGTAACTGGTCTCCTTATTTTTGAAATGCTTGCAGTTCTTGATAATTTAGACCTTATCCCGCACAGTCAGTTGCATATCTTCCTTCTTAGTTTTGATGGATTTATTTGATCTGATGAGTTATTTCAGTTGCTTCACAGAAAATAATTTTGTTCAATCAAATACCGGGGGACTTTTCTATATCCTTGCAAATTGATTATGAGAATAATTCACTTAATCACCTGTAATTGTCTATAAATTGCAATTTGTGTATCATCCTTTTTTTTTCTTTCCGAGTGCTGACAAAATAATGAAGAGATTCTGTTCTATTTAGTATGTTTTGAAACTTATCAGTTTTCTTAAATGTTAACGTTATTTATTATTCAATTTTCACTTCCTAAAGGTTGTCTTTAGGGCAATTGATATGATTGCGGATGCCTGGGGTCTTATGGAGCTGACTGGTCTTTCTAAAAGCCCTAGATACTCAAAAAATCAGATAAGTGATCATCTATATAATGGAAGATACGCCCCCTATATACTGCAAAATTTGACTTCCTTGCCTCTATCCTTCCATGTCTGTGAAGGACTAGTTAGTAGTGATGATTCAAATTTATCAGCATTGAAAGATGAGATAATTGTGCAGCCAGGCTCTTCAATTCCAATATATATTGATGAAACCCCAGAGGAACAACTCTTCCGCTATAGGCCCTCCCATTCTTCTGAGAGACTCAGTGACAAGCAATTCATGGACACAGCACACCGTTATATTATTATTCGACTTGAGGGAACTTCTATCCCTTCCACTCCTATTTCAATGGATCTTGTAGGTCTCAGCTGCTTCGAGATGGACTTTTCTAAGTCGTCAAAGAGTTTAGAAGTTCACAATGTTGCAGATGATTTAAAAACCAATTTTATAAGTAAAAACAACGTAGAGTCAGACAGTGGCTATGTTGTTCCTGTTGTAGTTGATGTTTCTGTGCAGCGATATACGAAGCTGATACGGTTGTACTCAACGGTATGTCGATATTTAAAGTATGCTTGCTGTAATTTTAATCTTTTGAGCTTTCACTGAAACTGTCTCATTTCAGGTTGTACTCTTGAATGCTACTTCGACACCATTTGAAGTACGGTTTGATATTCCATTTGGTGTGTCTCCAAAGGTATCATATGAACAACTTTATTTCTTTTCTGTATCCTAGCTTGTTGTGGATTTTCATACTCGTTACAAATTACCATTTAAATTTCTTAAATGATTTTTCATTTCAGATGCTAGATCCAGTATATCCTGGTCAAGAGTTTCCTCTTCCCCTACACTTGGCTGAAGCAGGTCGCATGAGATGGCGCCCACTTGGCAATGCTTACCTATGGAGTGAGGCTTATAACATCTCAAATATTCTTGCACATGAAAGTGGGATTGGATTTTTGCGTTCCGTAGTTTGCTATCCATCTCATCCAAGCAGTGATCCATTTCGCTTTTGTATATCAGTGCACGACATGTGCTTACCTGCTTTTGGCAGGCCAAAAGGTGGTGCATCTATTTATAGTATTAATACTGTAAAGCAGTCGGTTGAAAATTCTCATCAAGTGGTGCAGAGTATGGATGAGTCAAAGAAGCGTTTCCTTCACCTGGTGACTTTAAGTAGTCCATTAGTAGTGAATAATTATCTCCCATTGACTGTAGCACTGGCAATAGAAAGTGGTGGAGTTACACGTACTGCTTTACTTTCAGAGGTTTGTAGCATATGTGCAAGCCTTTTATAGCATGACCGCATATATTTGTTAAGATTTTCTTGAAGTTGCCGCTGCAGATAAACTGAGCTCTGCTTATAGTTATACTGATCGTTTTTCAGGTAGAAACCTCTTTCTTTCATATTGATTCTTCACATGACCTTGCAATGGTTTTCACTATGCATGGGTTTGGACCTTCGATTCTTAAATTCCCCCGCGCAGAAACATTTGGTGCTATGGCCAAGTTCAGTGGAACAAAGTTCTCTGTATCTGAAACCATCGTCTTTGATTCTGATTTATCTGGAAGTAATTTATCCTTGCTTCTGCGAATTTCACATAATTATTTTTCTATATAGAAATTTATTTAAAGAAATTCTTTGTATCTTGTAGGTCCTTTATATGTTACTGTGGAAAAGATTATGGATGCACTCTCAGGAGCTCGTGAAATATGCATATCTGTCCCATTTTTGTTATATAATTGCACAGGTTTTCCCCTCATTGTTTCCAACTGTGTCAATGATATGAAAGGGCGGGGATATACTGTTCCTTCCTGTTATAATTTGGAGGAGGATCTATTTCCGGTCAAAAAAGATGGGTTGGGTCTTCTATCCTCTAATCAGGATTTTCGTACAGCCTCACATAATGATAGTCTGAGAAAATTTTCCATGAACAATCATATTGTCTCAATTAGGAAGAATGTTGAATCCCACCCCTCCAAGTATTTGTGCAAACCATTGAATTTGTCTGCTGCTTCATCGGCTTTATGTGGAAGTCCAGATAAGCTTGAATTAAATGCTAAAGAAACATCAGCTAGCAATTTAACAAAATTATCAGGTTCAAGCAGTCGGTCAAATTTAAAGTCTCCTGATTTTGTAGAAATCGATCATAACAAGGTTAGTGGTTGCATGTATTCACCTGACCCAAATTCCTCTTCAAGTGATATCAAGGTTCAGTTAAGTAGGGGCCAGTCTGAATGTCACTCAGAAAGCACCGAAAACTGTTTTTGGTCAAGCCCATTTTTCCTCGTTCCATCAACTGGTTCAACTAGTGTTCTTGTTCCTCAGCCATCCAAGAATGCTTACATATTATCTGTTACATCAAGTGCTGTTACTGGGCCGATTTCAGGGAGAACAAGAATTATCACTTTTCAGCCCAGGTATTTCCTTGGCTATCTTTATGACGAGGTTACTTGCATTAATTGGGTGAATGATTATCATTTCATTGTCTGAATCTTCTGTTTTGTTAATGGTTCTTCTTTTCTCTTTTCTTTTTTTTTTCATTTTCTAATTCTGCAGATATGTGATCAGTAATGCCTGCAGCAAGGATCTGTATTATAAACAGAAAGGAACTGATTCTGTTTCTCATCTGAGGATTGGACAACATTCTCAGATTCATTTTGCAGATAGAACAAGGTACTTCTCCTGCACGTGAACATGTTCTCTTCCTTTTCAGTCCACAATTATGAAAATCATAAACTATTTAAAAAGTATTACTAATTACAAGATTTATTATTCTCACAAGTCAAATGATTCACATCAATTTTGAATATGAAAATACCTTAAATTGACTTTAAAAAGTCAATATTGATCTTGTATTTCAGGATGGAGGGTATAATTTACCTGTTATTAGACATATGCTTGTTCCATGCTCTCACCTAAGCATTTTTGTTATTCTGTTTTATCACTAACTGATTGAGTCTTAAATCTTTCCATATGCACATGGTCAACTATTGTCTGTTTGTTTATCTTTCTCTCTGCCTTCTGGACTGACCTGTATTGTTGGTCTTGGAGCGTATGAGATTATAATATGCATTGTTTCACAATCCTTTAATTGAGAAAGCTTGTAAAATAATTATTGATATTGCATGGGGTCAAATGCCTTGAGGTGAATGTAACTATGTGATACTAACGTGCTCACAAACCTTCAAAATGACCATCACAGTTTCTCCGTTTCAAATTTTGTAGTGCATCAACATCTTTCTTAACTATTCTACTTTTCTAGTTGTAAACCTGTATTACAATCATGCTTTAACTTTTTCCAGGGAGTTACTAGTTTCTGTTCGTTTTGATGAACCTGCATGGCAATGGTCAGGATGCTTTTTGCCCGAGCATCTAGGTGATACTCAGTTAAAAATGCGGAATTATGTTTCTGGTGCAGTAACTATGATACGAGTAGAAGTTCAAAATGCAGATGTTTCAACTAGAGACGAAAAGATTGTTGGAAGCTCCAATGGAAATTCTGGCACAAACTTGGTTCTCTTATCTGATGATGATACTGGTTTTATGCCATACAAAATTGATAATTTCTCAAAAGAGGTTAGTGGGTGGTTAATGTAGTTGGTTTGCAATCATGTTAAACCAATCCTAGAGTAGTTGCAATAGGGCCTCGATGAGTAATCAGGAGATTATGTTGCAACTTATAATGGACCTGCGTCCTTGATTATCTAACGCTATCTGACACTCTGTTTATTTTCTTCTCGAAAGTAAACATTTATAGTGTTAATTGTTATCGGTCTGCACGAAGTTTCTCCAATAGAGAACTATGAAATTGTCTTTTTTTATTGTGTTTAGTCTGCAAGAAGTATCTCTCTCTCTTTCACACTCTCTGTGTCTCTCTATCAGACAGAATGTGTATATTCACATACAGAAATTGACTAATTGGTTGTTTATCCATTAAAATTGGGCAATAGACCAATTCTTAGAAAGCAAGGATTTTACAGGGCATTAGTATAATTATGAAGAGCTATGATGTTAAAATATATAGAATATCACAATTAGTCCAAAATGGCGATTTCCTCTGAAATTTATGATTTCACTCTTGTTGGAACATTGTAGAGGCTACGAATTTACCAACAAAGATGCGAAACTTTTGAAACTATTGTTCACGCATACGCCTCTTGTCCTTATGCTTGGGATGAACCCTGCTTCCCACATCGTCTCATTGTTGAGGTATGGAAACTGTCCTCAAGGTTTTAAATGATAGCTAATTGATGCCTCTTACTAATTGATTTTTTTCTCTCGAAAATTTCTAAGGTTCCTGGTGAGCGTGTTTTGGGGTCATATGCTCTGGATGATGTAAAAGATTATGCACCTGTATACTTAACTGCAACTTCTGAAGTAAGTTTTGGTATTCTCCAATCTGCGTGTTAATTTAATAATCCATACATTATGCAGTTACAGAATCACTGTACGTGCACTAATCTAGTGAAGCACGTCAGTCGTTCTGATAATAAAAGTGAGTTTTATTGTTTGTCCATGATATCTTAATCTCGAACCACATTTCTGTGTGTGTATGTAAAGGTGTTCTTATATTAGATGTGTTGATCATTTGACAAACATTGGAAGCACCAATACGAACACAGTATACTGATACTACTTATGGATGCAAGGATTGCTCCAATTTTTGAGAAACTAGGATATGGATTGAAGGAGATATACTTTTCCCAATATAAAAAAAAAGAAGGATTTGAAGGGGTATGTCAATTCATCAACTGCTAGGACTGAACTTATTGATTCCAATTATTAATAACCATCTTCCTTATCCTCAAAATTCCTCATCATCTTTCTAACTTTGACCATACAGTATATAAAAGTAGCAATTTACTTCAATTTATTGTAGAGTAATTTGCAACTAATCATAAAAGTATATACATCATCATGTAATTATACCAAAGTATCACTATTTTACTACTTTAGATATACAAATGTTACAAGAACCATCACAAGCATTAGACAATAAATAGGGAAGAAATTTTTTGCAGTAAGAATTTTTTCCTTTTTCAAGATGCAGCTAACAGAGAATTATAATAATTATAAAAAAGAAAAATAATTAAATAAACAAAATAAAGAGTTAAAAATCATCTGTGGGTAATATTGGTCTTCAGCTGCTTTTTGGTTTTGAAACCATTATTGAATATGCTGAAAAAAAAAGAGAAACTCTCGGGTAAACTCCTCTACTGGTCTTATCCGTCAATTTTTCATCCTTATCAATCTATAACAGTGCAGTGTCTAGTTTGTTTTCAAATTTATTAATCTGACCATTTACACATTGAATGCATTTCCGTTGTTCTTTGTTTAGAGCCTTAATGTGTCATATTTACTAACTATTTTGTTCTATAATGATTTTCATTTTCTATATTAATGTTTCTGGCGTGAAATTTTAAGAGTTATCAAAATAAATTTTTTTCTTTATCACTTTAATGTAGTTGTGATATAACATACAAATATGTTATGAATATAAAATAGTATTTAAAATGCAATCTTTAGTTATCTCTTTCTATAAATATATTTTCTATAAATCTTTAGTTATCATCATCTCGAGCTTGAGTATAGTTATTCTTTTGACAGGGCTCCTTTGTATGGGGTTTCTTTTAGCTTGCATTGGTTTTTTTACCCTTTTTGTAAACATCGTGTATACATGGACTCACTCCCCTTTTGCCAAATTTTGTTCTAATATACTTGTGAAAAACAGACATCTTACACGACTTAAAATGTGCAAAAATCTAAAACAAGGGGTAATAATTATGGAACGGAAGGAGAATATTATTCTTAGTTCTCATTAATACTTTCTCTGGTACGTAAATCGTATCGTGTAGTGTGGAATACGTGTTCAATATAATTGGGCAACAATGATACACTTTTGCTTGCATCCAAGATAAATTTACTGCTGATGGATCTCGAAGGATCTAATTAAGATGCTAAAATTGCAATACGTATACCATATATTGTGGACCAATTTGCTTTTGAGTTCAAATTTTCTTAGTCCAGAATTACCAATATGTATTCACTGCAATTTGACCTTTAATTAAACTTTCATAGCTGCCCCTTGACATTTAGTTATAGCTGCCCCTTGACATTTAGTTATATTTGTCTTGGATTGTGTGCTAGATTTCATCAATCAATTTTAAGAATTCTCGCTTGCCAGAATATTTACTAATACAAAGAAGCTTATAATTTTCCCTGCGGGTCTTGATGGGATTCTACTTATTTAAGTTGGATCGTTACCAGTTGCTTGACCTTATAAATTTGATTCTTTTTGACTACCACTTCAGTTCTCAACTAACTGTTTTCTTTTTCAGAAGCCTGAAAGGACTTTGATTGTTTATGTCCAAGCAGCAGGAGTCGTGAAGGTGCATTTCTTGTGATTTGAAATGGATTATGGATATTTTTGCTTTGGATGTCTGGCTTATTTTATATTAACTGATATAGGTTCTTAGCATTGTCGATTCAACTTGCCATAATTTGAATGATTTAAAGGGTCCCCATGTTACCAAGTCAAAAGAAAAAAGAAAGGAAGAACAGAAACAGGAAACATCTGCTCAATACAAGGAGAAGATATCATTTTTCATTTCCTTCATTGGATTCTCGGTGATGAACTCCTACCCGCAGGTTTATTAATTTTAGAGATTAAATTAAATGAATAAGTTGCTACCTATATGCAAGCACTACTTTATACTGTTTGCTGTATTCTTACTTGCAGGAACTACTTTATGCATCTGCAAAGAACGCAACAATTGATCTGGTTAGGAGTATGGATCAGGAGACATTTTCCTTACAAATGTCATCTTTGCAAATTGATAATCAGTCGCACAATACTCCATACCCTGTAATCCTCTCCTTTGAGCATGAAAATAGAAGCAATATAGTTGGGCAAGTTAGAAATAGAGACGATTACACAAAGTTCATCAGTGAGAGTGAGCTGCAGATTGCTGACAGTTTGTGTGATCCTGTATTCACCTTAGCTGCTGCAAAGTGGAGGAACACAGATACATCTTTGGTTTCATTCGAGTATATAAGCTTGAAGTGAGTATTGCTGGGTCAATTGTACCTAAAATTTTTGTTAACCGTTCAGAATTTGATGTGTTATCTTCAATGCTTGCAGAGTGGCTGATTTTCATCTTGAGCTCGAGCAAGAAGTAATCCTGAGTTTGTTTGATTTCTATAAAACCATATCTTCAAGGTTCGATAGCAGCATTTTGCCTGATAGGGTTTCCACTCTGCGTTTTACCTCTGATTTTGGTTTAGTAAATGTCTCTTCTACATACACTCGGGCTCATGAGGTTGTGAAAGAAAATGGAGACCAACTTTATGATAGTAATATTCCAAAACTTAATGATACTCGCAAGAACAGCTCTTTATTTCCATCAGTTTTGCCAATTGGAGCTCCCGGCCAGCATATTTACCTCCTAGCCAGAAAACAGAAGAAAATATATGTTGAACTGTTTGATTTGGCTCCTATAAACTTGACTTTAAGGTGAATCTGAAACTATTCCTTAGTTGGTATGTAGTACTTAAATACTGAATTAACTTCCTTATGTATATGTGTGTGTGTGTGTATATTCACAAAGACGAATAATCAGTTTGTTTTTGCAGCTTTTCGAGTAGTCCATGGATGCTTAGGAATGGAGTGCTTACATCTGGAGAATCTGTTATCCATGTAAGTGGAAAATCTTTTATTAAGGGTATCATATACACACAAGCGCGTGCTTCAGGGACCTTCTCTTGAATATGAAATTTCTGTCGTCATGATGTTCTTCTACTCTTTCTTTTGTCCTTTCCATTCCTGCACCGAACCCCACCCAAATTCCTCAACTTACCACCCCCCCCCCCCCCCCCCCCCCCAAAAAAAAAAGAAAGAAAAGAAAAAGCCCAACACCCTTTAGCTTACTTTTGCTTAGCTTCATGTGGTTACCTCCCACAAATTCTCTTTGTTGGTTCTTATGTGGAGCAATTCATTACAGAGAGGTCTTATGGCACTTGCTGATATTGAGGGGGCACAAATTCATCTCAAACAGCTTGTTATTGCACATCAGTTGGCTAGCTGGGAATCCATTCAAGCGATCTTGATCAGGCATTATAATCGACAATTTCTTCATGAAATGTATAAGGTATTGTGTGAATGATTAACTTTTGGGTTAGATTTGATTACGTTTCCGAACATAGTTATTAGAAGGCAAGAGGAACATTTTGTTTGTAATAAATTGATTATCAAAGACTTATTATGGGTTAGCTGTGATGAGATATTAAACCTTGTTTTCAAGGTTTTGTTCCACACTTGCATATTGGAAGTACATTCCATGCACGACCCAGATACAGAGGTTCATTATACTACTCATGTCTTGGAATGATCGTCACATATGGATTTACTTTTTGCGGTGAAAATGAAAGCCAAAAAAAAACTCAAAATGGTTTTGTTGTTGCAAGAATATGCATTTTTTTCTGAACTTTTTAATAGAAAAAATGCAACCATTTTGGTGGGAAGATAGTCATTTAGAGGTACTTTCGTGATCATTTCTACCACATAGATAAAGCCCACAAGTGACATTTATTGCAGGACCGAGTGAGTACCACTTAATCAATGTCACAATTGCGTGTTTGAACCATATTATCGACTTACCAAAAGTTGGCAAATTTTGTACTTCTTCGCTCATTGATCATAGATTTTAGGATACTGAAGGTTGACATGTTTTAGCTTTTCCATATTAGCAATTTGTCTTGCCATTTGCCAACTTTATTGCAGCAGATATCAAATTACTAATTTTTTGTCTTTGACACACTTTACATGGTTGTGTGATTCTTCATTCTCCAGGTGTTTGGTTCAGCTGGTGTCATAGGTAATCCCATGGGATTTGCAAGAAGTGTGGGCCTAGGCATAAGAGATTTCTTATCTGTTCCAGCCAGAAGCCTTGTGAAGGTATGTCATGTTGCCAATTATCGATGTTTCTCCTTCAAAATAAATATATAAACTTGCAGTGGCTTTGCAGAACCCTGCAGGTCTCTTCACAGGCATGGCACAGGGCACGACTAGTCTTCTGAGTAACACAGTCTATGCCATTAGTGATGCTGCCACTCAATTCAGCCGAGCGGCACACAAGGTATGTTCACATATAATGACATTTGAGCGTCTTTTGGACATTGTTCATACTCAATATTGAATGAATCTTCAACTTGTAGGGCATTGTTGCATTTACATTTGATGACCAGTCTGTAGCAAAGATGGAAAAGCAACAGTTTGGTGCATCTTCATATAGTAAAGGCGTGATTAATGAATTCTTGGAGGTATAGCATCTTGTTGTAGTATTCATCATCATATAATCTGTTTTCGTAATTTTCAACAGCGTAGGTATCTTGGAAATGGCACCTTTTCTTTTATATGAATAATGTAAAAAAATGACATGAAAATTGAACATTTGAGAACAGGATAGTAATTTTTTAGTAGCAAGCGCCATATGGTTCGATACTATTTGCAGTTTGCATAACTGTAATCCGTTTACAATTATATTGGTGCTTATTTATCCAAAAATAAAAAAATTATATATAGTGCTGTACCCCATAATGCTCATTAATTTTAACCCTAGGTACAATTACTCTGGGATATACCTTTTGAAATTAAGATTTAATCTTTTGCCCTCTACAGGGACTCACTGGTCTTCTCCAATCTCCAATTAAAGGAGCTGAGAAACATGGCCTCCCAGGAGTCCTCTCAGGTACTGCCTTAAAGTAATGGTTTGAAAGCTTTGTTGCTTCCCTAAATGGAATCATTGTTGTTACCAACACTGGAAACTAAAAAAACCTCACGTCAAACTTTGCATATGATGACTATTCTTTGCCTGGTTATTCAATATTGTATTTGTGTTGCCCTTCCCCTTTTTGCAGGTATAGCCCTTGGAGTTACAGGACTTGTGGCAAGACCAGCTGCTAGTATACTTGAGGCCACTGGAAAAACAGCACAAAGTATCAGAAACCGAAGCAAGCTCCATATGGGATCTCAGCGCTTTAGAGTTCGTCTCCCTAGGCCTTTAAATAGAGAATTGCCCCTGAGGCCTTATTCTTGGGAGGAAGCTGTTGGATCATCAGTACTTTCAGAGGCTGGCGATGGCTTGAAGCTGAAAGATGAAATGTTAGTCATGTGCAAAACACTTAAACAGGGCGGTAAATTTGTTATAATAACAGAGAGACTTGTTTTAATCGTTAGCTGCTCCAGTCTGGTAGACTTGGGTAAACCCAGATTTCGCGGCATTCCTGCTGATCCCGAGTGGGTGATAGAAGCAGAGATTGGGATGGATAGTGTGATACATGCCAGTACTGATATGGAGGTGGTACATATTCTTGGAAGCAATTCAGATACTTTATCAAGGCAGAACCAACACCAGCAGAAGCGAAGTGGTGGAACAAGGGCAAAGAGGGTGGGGAGCAATTCAGCTACACCAATCCCACTTTTTCAAACCGATGTGGATTTCACATGCAACGAAGAAGCAGAAAACTTTTTGCAAGTATTATTGTCTACAATCAAGAAGGGGAAAGAATGTGGCTGGGGCTCTGTGCATCTTTTGCATCAGAGTAACCTCAAATAGAGGGGGGGAAATAGATGTCCTAGATGATTTTACTTCAAGATAAACCGCTTTTTTTAAGGTTGGTCGTAGCTTTTTCCATAATTTTTTTTCCCTGGGTAATCCGAATTTAACCTTAGATATAACCATAGTACCAGAATCAAAACAACCCAGAATTTTGGTGAATGTAAGTAGTGCCGTTGTTGTACATCATGTACATATTTATATTGAACGAGAATTTCTTGTATAATTGTAGGATCAAATTTGTATTGTATTATTAATTGGCTACCGTCTTTACCTTTTCCCTGTAACTGAAAACAAATGATCAAATATTATAACCACCAAACGAGAGATCTGTAGCTTATAAAATAGCAGTCTATGTGATGACTCCTGGTAGTGGAATGTTGAAAATGGTACTCTCTTATCTTAATCTTCAATTGCTTTCAGTGAATGGGCATTCATTTACATACAAAATATTATTTTACATTCCTTTTGATGGGAGGAGGTTAACCCTTCGATTCTAGCCCAAAATTAAATTAAAATTTGATGCTTAATTAGTTAATATTGATTTTAACTAAATTATGACAAATCAAACCGACTCTTGACAAGTTCTAATTTCCATTTGGTCATGAAGAATTCTTAAGAGAATTTCCCCTTTATGATCCTTACCCTTTTCATCTAATTTCCATCAATACTCATACCGACATAAATGCTATGTTTAGGGAGTGTTTATTACATACTTACCTAAACTCAAATTATTGAATTTTTTATTATTGATAATAAAAAAATAATCATATTGTGTTATTTTTATTTGGTAAAAGATATGTGATTATCGGTAATTACTATTGCGAGAGTTTAATATGAATTCTATTGATATTTTACTAAAATATCTTAACACTAATTTTAGTCGAATGATTCACTCATATAATTATTGTCATTTTTAATCAACAATTATCAAAGTACTATTAAATTAATTAATTTAGTATTACTTAGTAAATTGTATTAAATTTTTTAATATGTTTATAAAATAACAATTCATGATTTATTTAATTATTAATTACAAAATTTTCAAGTATATCGTTAATAATAAATTAAATTAAACTTATAATAATAAATGACAAACAATACCATATATTTTGTATGGACAATGAGTTATTTTAGTTTAAACTAAACATGTCGACAAACAAATAAAACCAAAAAATAAAAAATATATATATATAAATTATGCGACTAATAAGGATATTTATGTTCTAATTATTAAATATAAAAGATATTTTTGTCTAAATAAAAATTTAAAATGACCACTAGTTTTAGATTACCACCTATTTTTTGGTCATTTGATTATTGAAATCTCGACATTTTACTGAATATCTGATTATCGGGAATATAAGATTATCAGTATAATAAACACAATTTATAAAGATGATCAGTTCACATTATCGAATATTTAAGATAATCATTTTAGATGACCTATAACAAACATACTCTTAGTGATTGTAAAACCCACATTTTTGTCATTAAATATATATTTTGAAAAATTGGACTGAAGGTGTAATAATAAAACTATGATGATCAGGATATTTGGTCATTTATGCTAAAAAAAATGATTTATATTTCAATTAATTTTACGTTAGATTTGGATTTAATATGAACATAAATTTTGACAAACGTAAAATTATAAGTCATAAAATGAAATAATAACGTGTGACTCCCTTTTCTACGCCCTCCTATCCCATATATTCGTTATTTAATATCTGTATGATATTGATTGTTGTCATTATATAACCACCCTCTTTATACTTTTCTCGTTAAAAATAGATTCTTTTCGTAGGGAAAAAAAATATATATAAATTTTTTTATAGACCGGATGTGTACTATTTAAAAACAAAATCTAAAAATGTTTGACGTTTTAGATAAAAGAAGTCGAATATTATAGGCAGATGATAGAAAGGAAGATAACAAGAGATTGTTATTAACAGATCAATTTGGGACAAATGTTTAGAGTGCACCAATGTTCTTAAGGCCAAGAACAACCCCAACCCCAATAATGTGACCTACAGACCCACAAGCCAAGGTATCGGCAAGGGTAAAACCAGCAGGGTCCCCTGTTTGTAGGCCAGAGTCCCTTACTTCAAGCTTCAACCCTGCAGTTGCCTTCCTGTTTGCCGATGGCGCCAATCCGAACCTTCCAGCAAAAAGCATCAGGCTTGTAGCAGTCACCATTATCTGTCCAATACACAAAAAGTTTTACCATTTCTTTCATACATAAAATAAACTATGTTCCCAAACCAATGGTTCACGAGTAATTCTATGTGCAACCACAAACACAACCACAAACACCAGAACGAGTATTATCCCACATATTGAATAGTAGAAAATTGATGTAAGAAGTAGGTAAATCCAATCATTTAAGGAAACTAATATTTCCACTCCTCCGCTCACATGAATAGTAAATAGTAGATAGGACTCACATTCATTGATGTAACTCTCTTTGTGCAATTAGGATACCATGTCAATAAAGTGCTTACCAAGTTAGTTGGTGAGCCAATAAAACCGCAGCGAGCTCCCAAGGCTCCATTTCCTCTGCGCTTCATTGGTTGAACTGCAACCTACACAAGTAGAATATATTTCATATTCAGATTCGATACAACTTCAATTGTGTTTTGGGTATCCCAACTGTTAAGGAAGTTTGTCAATGCCATTAAAAAGAACCAAAGTAATGTTTTTCCAAAAGCTCATCGAGATTGATTCATTTCTAACATCCTGTTTCTATTGACCTCATACACGTTTTTCATTCCACTCACTAAAAATAGTTTGAATTATCTAGTAGAGCTTACATTGTTTGTGACTTAACACAAATGTTCAAAAACGGTGGGTGATTAACTTCCGATTCAACCATTGTTATTAGGGAGTATGGATATAACAGGTCACAGCAGAGTGAAGCTAAATTTTCATTAAGCCTAAATACTAGAGTAGTTAATTCCTGATTTACAAAAATGCTACCTTATGACCAGTTTGGCTCACTTCATAATGGGAAGGGTTGTAAAGAGTAGTAGCCATTTTGTTAAAGCAGCTTTGTGTCTACAAATATATAGTCATCTATAACAATTTTTCTAAATCATCTTTCATATACATATACATATATGTGTGTGTGTGTGTGTGTGTGTGGACATGATAATGAAATTGTAATGATAACTTTAGGAAATTATGACATTAACCAAGTTAGTCATCATGCAAGAGGCTTTATAACTGGTAAAAGAACAATGAAAGCAATAAAACAAGAGATAATATAAAAGTATAAGAGAACACCTTATGAACAATATATCCAACATATATATATATATATATATATATATATATATATATATGGATATGGATATGTAGAAAAAATGTAGAACTATAAGTAAACCAAGTGAAAAAAGAGGACTGACCAAGCTTTGGGCGGGGGAAACGGAGGAGGTTTTTGGCCTAAGCCCATTGAACTGGGGTAGAGAAGTCATCACGGCAGTTGCCATTATCGTTGTTTCAAGAGGAATGAATGATCAATCAAGTGAATTTGCAAGATTTTGTATAAATTAGAGTTGCAGCGGATTGGAATGGAAGGATTATAAATTGTAAAGCATCTCTGGGCTACAACAGCCACATGAAGAGTTTGTGGCCTCAGAATGACTAGGGCAGGATACACTGAGATACTTGTTGCTGACATGGCAATTTTGTATTGGGTAATTTTAGTCAGTTGGATAAGATTTGATTCTAGCATGGAAATTTGTTCTTGGAACTTGGAAGAGATGTAACAGATGTATATTTTAGGCCCATAACATTTTTAAACAAATAATCATGGCTGACAGACATGCACAACCGGCCTAAAGCCTAAAGGACCGAACCTACAAGGCCTGAAAAAGTTCAAAAAAGACAAACCTGGTATGGGACTTAAAAGAAACCGACCTAAAATCTAGGGGGAGAAGACCGGACTGGTTCCTGGACAGATCTGAGTTGAAGCGTAGACCCATTTTGAAGCACAAAGTATTGCCTAGACCGACCTAGGTTGACCAAGCTTGAGGTCTGGGCCTGGACTAATCAAACTAGGCCTATCCAGGACTAGCCCGAAGATCGGCCCAACCTAGACTTTGTGCATGCTAGGCAGTAGCTACTTGGATGGGTTAAATTAAAATATGAAGAAGTCATTATGCATTATTTTTTTTGCATGTCATTTTCTGTAATTATATGCAAACTCATAATTTGTGTCTTTGATTTTGGGACAAGTTGACAAATAATTATTAGACTTGTCAATTTAAAGTAAGAGACAACTCATGATGAATGTTTTTTAATAATGTTTTTTTCCCAAGAAGAAAAGGAAAAGAAAACTAGATTTGCATGAGATTCTTAAACCAACAACAACGAAAAGAATTCATAACAAATTACACTTCCAAAATGCCAACCTAAAATCATCATGAGCCAAATTCTTTTATATTCCTAAGCATTTGTACTCAAATTAATCTAATCGTCGGTCTCCCCGACAGGCTAGGGCCATTGCAGAATGTGAAAAAAGTACTACATTATCATCACTCATCAGCTTCCCAAGTACAAAAGCAGCACTATAACTCCTCCTGCAGCTTTCCATTGCATAAACCTCTGTTCGTTCTTCGACAACGCAGACGCTGAAGATTGTGATGACCTGAAGCCAAAACACGTATGCTACTGAATTAAAACAACGGAAATGATTTGTATTGCGATAAAAACATGTAGCTTTCTATTGCGAGTAGACACAGTCACGCATTAATTAGTTACCCGTGTAGTTGTGTTATTTATTTACCGATTATGTCATTGTGTCTACTCGCAACAATAGTCAACTAGACGTCATTAATTGCGAATACTCGAAACGTACCCTGATGTAGTGTAAGTACATTTTCCATAACCTGCAATTAACAATATTTAAAGTGATTAGAATAGTAAGAGATCAAAATGAAAGGGCAATGCATATTCTCAAACTAAAAATAAAATAAAAACAAGAACTAAAAATAAATAAATACTTCTTTCCTTATAATCTATATTCAATGTATGAAAGAAAGTACATTTTCCATAACCTGTATTCAATGTTATTTATAATTCTTAATTATTATTGTAACAACATAAACCTAGCTTAAAAATTGATTAAGAAGCTACCACTTTTGCATCATCAGAGCTAGTGAAAAATTGAGAGTATAATGCCTTCTGACAATCACAAGTTCATTAGTACTAGAATTTAATTGCTGGAAAAACATAGGAGAGTACTTACTTGGGTCTTTATTAGTTAACATTGCAGTTCCTCCGAAATTGCAAGCAATATCAGAATTGCCATTCTTTTGGTAATAGCTATTGAAAGCAAAAGAGGCATGGGACAAAAGTGTATCGGGTTGAAAGCATGAACCACCGTGTCGAATTGGACCACAATCAGTCATACCCAACCCGCATGCCCAGTCCAACGCATTCTGCAAATCCTTTTGGGGGGCTCCTGGCCTCGCAATGCACCAATTTGTGCCATTGAGGAACGTTGTGTTGCCTTCTGGAGGTGATAAAGTAGTTTCTGGGATTGTTGTATCAGCTTTTTCTTGCACCGGTATTGCATCTAGTGCAAGAACTGAGAAAAATCAAATAAGAACAAAAAAAGAACAAGTTAAACACGAGTATAGAAACCTCGGAACTTTAAGCAAAAAAATCTCGAACAAAATAAATTTACTAACCGATAAAAGAAAATGTTTAATCGTTGAATTGAACTCTAAAGCTTGATCATTGTAAATTTGTAACCATTTCAGAAAAGTATAAGATTACGCTATATGAATGTTAACCTTGTGGCAGATAATAGAATGCGACAGTACTCTATGCAGCAGGGGATTTGAGGACATCAGGCATAACAAAGAGGATCAAAATCCTGATCTATCAAAATAATATTAAGCAAACTGCTCATAATGCAATAGCTACAATGAGGGTGCTTAACTATAGAATCGACAGATTAATCTCTTAATTCAATATTGCATGGTCTTATCTTGATAAAATAATACATATGATGGTTTTCTAAATTGTGTTTGGTTGAGTAGAACATGACCTGCTATTGTTATAACATCTTGTAGTGTAATTACAACAGCCATTTCATTAAAACTTGAAAAAGGAGGAGAAGTTATTCGTATCATAATTAGTAGTCACATTACAGATTTGAAATCTTTATTCAACTTAAAGAATGCAACTATCTTTGATTGATAATCACCAAGCATTCTGATAAATGACTGATATCATAATAATCGACTTTGGTACTTATTATTGATATTAACAATCCAATTCACAAATTGCAAATAATTATTAGTAGGTTGTGTTTTACGTGTTCAGATAATCTATATGATCATATACCCTACAAAATCAACATAATTAAGGCATTACTAAAATAAACAAGAAAGCAGCCTAAGACCACACATCTGACATGACAAGGCTGGCCATTATGCACTGATTAATGTTTTTCTAAAGCGCATTTTGTGTTTTTGAACTACCATTCTGCATACAACTTAATATCAGAATGATTAGCAAGATGCAAATTAAATATATAATACTAATATAGTTTAAGGAACTTCGGTATCATTAAACAAAAGGTGCAGCAGCAATCAGGAAGCAAAGTATACCTCTCTGTGTCCTTTTCTGTTTCGGGTGTCTATTTGTTTATTTCCTCATCCTCCCATTTCTTTAATGCTTCTTATCCTTTTTTTGTCTCTAGTTTAGTTCTAAACATACACCATTCTTTCTGGAAATCATGAAGGTTACATGTAGATGAGAAAGATACAATACAAAACCCTCGTACCAAAATTATAAGATATATTTATAAAACGATCACTTTCCATTTGTAGCCTTAATATTAGCAAATAATTTAGTAGTGGTGGTGGCAGTGTGAAGTAGAAACGATGGTCTTAAAATAAATATGTATATCTAATTTTGCAAACGAAAATATATCTAATTTTGGGACTGCTTCTGCTTTTGTAAAGCCCCAGTCCACATGGGTTACTGCAAGATATTTAGCTTTTTGTACGTAAGGATCTAAGTTATTATCATTAATACATTCCGTTGTATTATCATTAATACATTCCGTCATGATTTTTTGGACGAACCTATTGGAACCTACTGTTACAGCTTTTACTTGGTAAACAGAGAAACCTGAATTTGTCTCCCAAAAAAAGGATCAAAGACCATAGGACTTGAGAGTCTATTTCATAAACATGATCACCCAAGTGACTTTTTCCTATTATTTTCACTTGTATCATTAAAAACAGCTCCAATGATTTAAAAAATAAAAAAGAAGAAATTTCTGGAACAGGTTCATACACAAAAGAAGAGAAATGTAGCAAGATACAGAAGAAATTTGCATACCCAAATAGCATTCCAACACTATAAAGCTCCACAAAATCCTGACTACTTTCCTCATGGTGGATACTAAAATCTTGAAACCCTCTCAACTTCTTAAAAACTGACCAGAAAATGCTGCTGCCTATCACTCTTTCTGTGAGTTAAAGCGACAAGGAGAAGGAGAAGTGATAATGACACCTATAAATGCAGGAGGAGTACATGAAGAATCAACCGTTTCTTCAAAGAAAATTTTCTTCTTTTCTCTGTTTTTTTCCTACGTTTTATGCCTTTTCTTTGCTTCTCTCTCTTTCTGATCTTTATGACTAATTGAGTAATGAATCTCATTACCACCTGAGGAAGCTAAAGTACGTGACAGACGAGACTTAAAGCGGTGGGTTTTATAAGAATTTAATCAATTTAATTATATACTAGTTTCTGAGTCTATAAAAGAGCCTCAATTTTAAAATATATAACATTTATTAATAAATTTTGATTTCATATTTATCTCTAAATTTATTATGTTCCAAAATATATCAATTTGATTTTTCAAAGAATTTAAAGCATTAAAAAAAATCATTTCATTTCAAAGGGGAGTTTAATTTATAATATCTTACACATAAATTGTCTAAAATTATTATTAATTTTAATTTTAATTTTCATGAATCGCATTAATTTAAAAATTCAAAGTTTATTGTCTCTACTTTTCTTTCTAAACGATCGAAATTAAACACAGTATACAATAGTTTTGTTTGTCGTTTGTTTAGACTTAGATTCAGGAGTATGAATGGTACAGTTTGTTCGATTACAAGGTCTAATCATAATTAAACTGTATAGTGCAGTTAATATTATAGAAATAATCGTAATCGCAGTTAATCAAATCATTCGGTTATTAACGATTTCAATTAATATTTTGCTGTTACGATTTATTTTCAAATCAAAATGTTATTCAAAGAATAAAAAAAAAAACCAAGTTAATAATAAAAGGAGTTTAAAAGTTCAAACTACAACTATTATCCACTATTAATATTACTACAATAATATATTTATATAATTATTAAAACTTATAAGCAACATTATATTATAAAAAAAATATGAATACTCTCTACAAATTTATTCTATATGTCTGATATGAATTAGTAGAAGAAAAATTATATAAATAATTAAAAAACTAATAACATTTAGATAATTAATTTATTCATGAATATACTTTCTATTATTAAGTTAGTAATCAGAACCTAGAGTTTTATCATACACGTGTGTTTGTGTGTATTGATTTCAATTTGATTGATTTTTCTTAATAACAATTGTTGTAACCAAATGTGCGGGTTATTTTTTTTGGTTTATTAAATTTTTTATTGATTACAATTTTTTGCGGCTTGGTTTTATATATATATATATATATACTGACACAATTTTTTTTATAGATTTAATATAATATAACTTTGGAAATTGATATTTTTACAGGATAATTTGATATTTTCAAATGAAAAGTGTTGTTATAGGTTTATAACGACTGTTTTGACCGTCGTTATAAATTTATAATGACAATTTATATATAAAAATATCAAAAAATTCTATAAAAATAACACTTTCCTGTAATTTTTGACTTGGGTGTTTCTGGGTTGAGAATTAAAAGGAAATAATTAGTCACAACCCTAGAGGAAAAAATTATTACTACACTGGTAAAGACACATCAATATATGATATTATAACTTTTACACAATAAAACTAGATAATAAATCATACATTCCAGCCCTGACAACAATAGCTTGATGGGAAAGAAAAGAAAAAAAAAAAGAGAAGGGAATCATTAATTTTTACAAAATTTTTTAATATTTTTATAAAATCTCACTTTTACGAACGTGAATCCTATTTAAATAATTTTGTGAAAATGTAATTGTAAATTAGGAGTATTAATAAGTTAGTATACAGTCCCATCATATAAACGCAGACCATTTCCACATGAACATTATCCGAGACACGAGTTAGGTAGAAACTCTTCAATACTTGATTTAACATAATTATAATTTTATGTGCATAAATAGTTGTTTACCGATACTTCTATTTTATATATTTATACGAAAAATAATATTATCTTTATTTTAAATAATAATATTATTTTTGTTATTTTAAAAGTCAATTTTAAATATTTTTAAACTTAAAATTGATATGAATTTATTTAATTTATGATAATACAATTATGAATATTATAAACTATATAAAAAATATTATTAGTTATTATATTTATTGTGTTCAAAACTAAAATGAATTATGTTAATTTTAATTTTAAAAATATCTCAAATTAATATTTAAAAAAGTCAATATTGATCTTATATTTTAGAACGAAAAAAAAATTATAAAATATTAATAAACCTTAACAATAGTTTAAATGGAGGACCAGCATTTTAATTTTTCACTGTGTTTGTGTGCAACTATTTGTATATAGTTTGTGCATGTAGAATTATTATTCTTAAAATATGAGTTAAAGTGTCACTTCTTATTAATAAAAATCTTTATACTGAATTAAATTATATTTATTTTAATGACTTATCATAATTGTAATACCATCTGTATATATTCTGTTAGTGTATCACATTTAAACTATTAAAATATATCCCATAAGTTTTGAAAATTATTTTAATTAGGTAAAACAAAATGTTTGATTTTCCTTCAAGGTTCGGACCGGACTAGGTTGAGATCTTGACATGAAATCTATAGGAAACTTGGGCTTGGGCTCAGGCTTGGGGGAAATAGGAAAAGGAAATGGAGGAAATATATTACCACAAAACTACGTTAGCAGTCTGATCCTAATATGAAATAATGGGCTCGCTTTTTGGTGTTGAGCCATCATGCTAAATGGAATTTGATTGTGCTTGAAATCAATTTTTTTGACTTGACATGAAAGAGAAGTCTTTCTTTCTTCTTCTTCTTGTTTGCTTTTCACAAATAAGAAATACCCCTTTGTCCACATAAAAGAAAGAGAAGATCTTTTTATTAAAAATTTCAACATCCAAATTACATTGTTTTATCATCATGACAAAATAATAAGCTACATTTCCTTTACCATGAAGGAGAAATTTTTTACGAGGTTCAAAAAAGAAAAGGCTTATGACGGAACAACTCTCTCTAAACAACTCAGCAAAATATTCCAGGAACTTCGAGAAAAGGGTGCTGACAAGTGCGTTTTTAATAACCCGTGAAAGATATTATCATATTCTCACAATTTAAATGCGCTTTTAAATGTCATACATACTCCTTTTATCATTTTACTCCATAAAATTCATTACTTTTTATCTTTAACGCATATATGTTACTTGTAAAAGAAAGCTTAAAATGATCATATTTTTGTCTCAAAATAATTATGCATTTTTCAGTTTTTCACAAGATAAACAAACTCAAAATATCCAAAAGTTCCAACCAAGCTATGTAGATAAGTTGAAAAACATTGAATTAATAGTGATGGGCATGGGCTCATTAACACTCCAACCAAACCCCCCCCCCCCCCCCCCCCCCCCCCCCCCTGCGGATCACCAACTACAGTTTTGCTCACATTTCGTAGACACAAGTCGCCATTTTCTTGTGTACGGGTTCATCTTTCAATTTGTAACATGGCGGCTTTCCTTCTTCACAACAAAGACATTTTTTTTTCTTTATAATTATTTCATAAAATATAGTGAATATCTTGTTTTTCTTCTCATTAATTTCTTTCATTTTTTGTCTCTTCTATGCACTTTTGTTGGCTAGCCAGTCTAAGAAAACTTTTGTTTCTCATTTATTTATTTTTTAAAAAATAGTCAGTAGGGTGAAGATTATTATTTGGCACAAATAAGAATAACGGAGGAGAAATTTAAGTCAAATATTCACATCTGTAGTAATGTGAATTGAAAATTTTGGTAGACTTTGGAAATTAACAACATAAAAATCAGGGAAAATCTCCTACACATCATCGTATAATTAAATGTGCATAATTTAATTAAAAAAATCTTACCCGGTCTGACAAATTGGAAGAATTATAGGAAAAACCACATTATTATACTCTAATGTCAGCACACAGAAGAAAATGTGAACATTTTTGGGAACATTAGGCATGTTAACTTCATTGAACCCATACATAAACAAGAAATTGGATCCCTTGAATTCTACGTTTTCCTCCTATTTTTGGCTTGGTCTTGATCCAGTAATTAAGCTAATATTATACTTATTAATTATATCGATTATCGAGTGCTTTAATTACTAGTATTATTTTGATCAAAAGATATTCTCTTTTATTTCGACATTAAATTAAATATATTTGTCAGTGCATGACAATAGATTTTGTTGAGATAAATTTAAGAACATAAAATTTAAATATAAAATTAAATATTATATTCATTTTAATAATTAAAAAATAAGACATAAAATAAATTTTAATATTATATTTTATTTTTTAATAATTAAAATAAATATAATATTTAAATATTATGTTCAGATATCGTAAAATTGTACTCGTTCATTTTATCTTCATGTCAAAACACCAAGAATATTGATTGGTACGGTGTTTTACTCTTCTCCACCCTGTTCATATCAGTATTATATGCATTAATAAGTCTCTTGTAATTGTTATAAATATCTACTTACCTGACTTTAATATTTGTCCTTCACAGCCATTTTAAATTAAATAAATAACATGCATGAAAATATTTGAACACATTCTTCAAGTAATTAATATGACGTAGAAGCTTTAATTAATCATTTATTTTTCTTTCTTTTTTTCGTATGTAACTTGATCAGAACTTTTTTCTTTTGGTGCAGTAAATGTGATTAGTTTCTCAGAACATTAAATGATGTATTATTTTTATAGTACCAATAAACAAGAACTTAAATGATCCTTCACCAACGTTATTATTTTATATTTCTGGGTTGTTCCTGATACAGTGATTATGTTACTTATATTTAACTGAAATGTTATTATTTTCAACTGTTAGTATTATTATTTTCAATTATTATTTTAATTATTTTATTAGTACATTGAGTAGGATTTGTCCATCTTATAACAAATTTTGTCCGGTTGTCTCCCTATCAAAACACCGATCATATTGGTTAGGTGTTTTCTCTGCTCAATCTTCTTCTTCATGGCTATAAAATATGCATTTACATATTTCAAGTAATTAATGAATTGCGTAGTTTTGATTAATTATTAGTTTCTACTTGCTAACTACTTTTAGAAAGGCTTCATAGAAAAGCCTGTATGGTAAAATGTAAAATATAAAGTAGCGGTGTTGTTATATACGAAGATAAATTCATGTCGATATTAAATATTAAATTTTAATATCATCCCCTACTTTTTAATGATTAAGATAAATGTAGTATTTGAATATTGTGTATTTATATTTATTCTCTTTTTTTATTTACAGTTCCATATTAATTACAATTCACATTTGATATAAAATTAATCAATATATAAATTATTAATTCGTACAAAAAAAACACATAAAAACAAGCATCTTTAATATATGGGGTAGTAGGGTTCATTTTTCAGTTGCTCTCAAATGCAAACTATACATAAGTTCCCACTTGATGAGCCTTTTTGCCGCTTTTTTCCGGGACACCAATTTCCATCAAAATTATTATGGTCCCTTTGGATTCAATTTTTCTCCTCCAAAAGTGTGAGAATTTGGATGAGATGTTCCAATCATAATTTGGCTCCATCCCCTCCGATGCGGTGGACCTTTTAGCGCCAGTTCGAAACGTACTTGTAAGTTGATTAATTTAACTTATAAACAATTAAGTTAAAAAATTTATTCGAGATTAATTTATTTTTTTTACTTATAAATTAAGAAAAAAGTCAAAAAAAAGAAAGTTTTTGCTGCTTAAAAAACTAACTTATAACTCTCTTTTTTTTAAATCGGTCAACTATTATGAAATGATAGAAATATCTTCTTTTATTTTTTTAATGTTCTTCTTACTAAATAATATTTTAGTAATCTCTACATTTTACTTAACTTATAAGTCATTATTAGCCGAATGCATCTATAACTATTACTCATAATTCTCGATTTATAAGTAAAAGTGATGTCAAACACTTTTACTTATAAATAATACGTAATATCTGAACGTATATTGTTGAGTATAGTCGGTAATATTTTTTTATCCAGTATGTAAGAAAATAATAATAATATAAATAAATATAATCTAAATTTCAAAAGGGGGCCCATTAGCATGTATATATCCAGGTCGATGAATAAATGTTAGGTCTTTCATGTCTCATTTTTAAGTTTCATGTTTACCAACTTTTTTAAAGTGGCAGATTTTATTCCTTTTTAATGTTCAAAAATAAAAGAAAAAGAAAAGTAAAAAGAGTTTATCGGACCATGTTTAATATATATTGGCCTACCATTCTCAATCCTATAGAATTTCTTTTGATAAGGTTGTTTGGACATTTGGTTGGCCAAAACGTCTGTGTTTAAAAAAAAAATTATATAGGAGAGAGAAAATCATGGTCTTTACTTAATTACCAAGACTTCTAGTGGACATAGTATTAAATTTTTTTAGGACACTAGCTACTACATACACAATTATATCTATTTTAATTATTAAAAAATAAATTTTGATAATTAAATTTTATTTTTTAATAATTATAATACGTTTTATATTTTATTTTATTATTAACTTTTGTATACTTTTCCATTTTTTATGACTACAGGTGGGCCATGATCGGCGAAAACGGACGAGGAGAATTAAAGCATTGTGTGGATATGGATATTTTTCATTTGCTGAAAATAATAAAGGTCGCACATTTTATAACCTCTAGTGTTGAAAATGTAAAGTATTATGTATTTGGAAAATAATATATCCTATGAATTTATATGTCGATTTTTAATTACGAGATACGTGAATAATTATAGTTGATAATACTTTAACAATTTATTTATTTAATATAGTGAATTAATATTATAATTGTATGTAATTAATATACGTCGCAATCATAATTTAACCAAAAAAAATTAAAAACATTTAACAGAACTCTGTGTATTTGGTCAAGATAATTCAAAGGAATTGTTAGAATTAGACAATTGTGATTACAAAAAAATAAAATAAAATGGAGTATTTATTTTGGAACAAATAAAAAAAAATTATTGGGACTAAGAGCATCTCCAGCAATGGTTTTTGTTGAGTTCCTAGACTAAATATAGTCTAGGATTTCTTTTTCTCCTCCAGCAAATGGACTAAATTTAGTCCAAGACTATATTTAAAATCCTCAAAAGACTATATCTAGGAATTGGATAGTCCATGGACTATAAATATAATAGTATTTAAATAGAAAAGTAGAAAGATGATAGGAGTTTTATTAAATTTATTAATTAATTTAATCTTTTTATATTATAGTCCATGGAATAGTCCATCTGCTGAAATGGTGAAAGACTAAAGGACATTTGATGATGTCATATGGACTAAATATAGTCCATAATATAATCCATCTGCTGGAGATGGCCTAAGGGAGTAAAAGAAACAAAAGAGGGTATTTTTGTCTTTGAATAAAAAGGGTTCTTACAAACTCTCAACATCGAACCACGCGCAGTCTGCAAATTTACAGAACCTTAAGCAGATAAGCAAGCAACAATCCTTCTACTTGCCACGTGCCAATCGGGCAGAAACCAATGGATTGGCGCACGTGCCAAGAAACAAACGTCAGTAAAAGCTAAAAATTTACCTCTGAATCACCACACGTGCCTGTACTGTATGTAGCCCTTCTCATGTGTCAAACACTCAAATTTAACCCCGGGAAATGTCGATGATTAATGACACTTCTGTCTGTTAATTTTTATTTAATTTTTAGTATCATATTTATATTATATATAAGAAATATATTCTGGTTAAAATGTTATAAATCTTATTGCAAGGAGATATATTAATAGATTATTTATATATTTTATTTGATATTACGTGACTTTTATAGCAATAATATGTAACATACTCTAATAATAATATATTACTTTTATAAATTTAAAGATTAAAAAAAAAAATGAGAGACGCCGTATATAATTGTTTGAGTTTTATATAAAAATGACGTTATTTTGTATAACTAAATAAATTTATTTCCATGTTAAATATAAAAAGGCATTTTATATTTTTTCAAAATATTATTATCATAAGTGACATCTCACGCAAGAACGCGAGATGTCTCTCACCTCACCTCCAATGTTCTATATTTTATTATTGGACTATGTATTTTTATTAAAATAAATGGATTGTCTGAATTGGTTCTTGACCTTATAGCTCCTTAAGCTTAGTTTTCTCAGTCCAATAGATTTAGACTATTGGATATTAAATTCTAGAAGATTGAAAAGTGCGACAGTTATCATAACGATTACTATTCTGCATTCATTTCAAATGTTGTGGCAATTATCAGGAATATTGGAACCGTGAATTACTTTTCTGAGGTAGTCGTTGCACGACTCAACGGTTAAATGAGAATAATGACTATAAAAGAAAAGTGGGCGATAAAGATAAAACTAATATCATTCTCAGTCTACTAAATACTAAGTACCCCAATTGTTAACACTTCTTGAAAATTGTATTTAATCTTACACCGGAGTTATTTCCTGACGTCCTAAGCTGTGAAATATTTCTGCTTATTCATTTGTGTAGGTAAAAAGTCTTAAACAGCGGTTGAGCGTCCCAACATTTTCAAGCGTTAACATTTATATATAACTGTTAATCATATTCCGAATTATAATTTATCATATTCCCTAAGACTTTTTAAGTATATAAATGTGACACCCCCAAATCTGGGCCCATACAGTCCAAACTTGAGTTGTCAAAAGACTACAACAAAATTATTACAAAGTAGAACAACGTTCAACAATACAGTGTATAATAATACACAACTAACTCTTCACTATTATTATCACACTATTTTACAACGCGTGAATGTGACGCCCCCAAATCTGGGCCCACACAGCCCAAACTTGAGTCGTCAAAATACTACAACAAAATTATTACAACAAAGCACAACGTACAATAATACAGTGTATAATAATACACAACTAAGTCTTCACTATTATTGCCACACTATTTTACAAAACGTGAAGACTATGATAACTATTCCTCGAACCCTCACTCCATTCCCCGGCTAGACCCTGTTATGTTTTCATCTCCTGTTGAAAACAATGGAACAAAAGAAAGGGTGAGCTCAAATAGCCCAGTAAAGAATATCATGACTAAGATAATGACGAATAAATTATCATTAGTCTTCAACAGTTGAGTTCTTGATAGAATACAATAGACTACAAGGTTTATATCAAAAACTGCAGTTAAATTCTTAAACAACGTTCAGATCAATAATAGCAGCGGAATGAGTAATCTATTAGAAGAATAATGCAGACTATAATGTCCACTCGGTTCTCTTTTTAGGAAAAACATCATCAACTTTTATCATCTGAAATATCATTAGTCAAGATAATACAAATTCACAGTTCCTGATCATAATCATGCAGATCAACAGTTCATCTTTGCACTACGGGCCAAAGATATTCAATATAGCACCAACGGTCATGATTATACCAGATTCAGCCTTTGGTCATAATCATACCAATCAACAGTTCATCTTTGCACTACGGGTCAAAGAGAACATTCACCACGTGCCATAAAAGACACCGAACAGATGTATCGCCTTTAACCTATTATATCGCCTTTAACCTATCATCTGTTCAACAAATATATCACATCTGTGCCCCCGGCCACAGATATTCACAACAGCTTGATTTTTGGATGATTAGAATGATATAAATGATGAACAGAAGAAATAGGATAACAATAAGTATCGGAAGTTTACTTTGTACAGATTCAAATAATGTTCAAATTGTCAACATGATGTGGAGTGAAATTTAAAAATGATATTCAAGATCCACAGTTCAGAATAACGGTTACAATTCAATAGAAAGGTTCACGTAAATAGGAAGGTTCAGTTGAAATAATGAAGTTCAACTATTATGGAACATATAATATTTTCAGGAATTATAGAAGCAATAGTTCCATAATAAATTTCGATTTAGGAGTATGAAAGAAAATAATATCCCTTACCGTAGCAGGTTTGATTAACAAAAGGTGAAGGAAAATTAATACAAAGGGTTATTCACCAACAGGCGGCAATCCGCTCCGTAAGGTTATTCCCACAATTTAATAGAATTTGAGTACAAAGAGTTATTCACCAAACAGGCGGCAATCCGCTCCGTAAGGTTATTCTCAGAGATTAATAATGAATGAATACGAAAGGTTATTCACCAACAGGCGGCAATCCGCTCCGTAAGGTTATTCCCACAATTTAATACATGGAAATAAAAGGCACGTCTTATGAGTAAGGAAGAAACAATATTATTATCGAGAATCAAATAATGATAATCCCTTACCATAGTACGTTTGAATAATGGAAGATGAAAAAGATGGTATCCCTTACCTCAACACGTGACTGGATATTGATTTAAATGAGGTTGATTAACTTGAACAGTACACGTATACTTATAGATCTTCACAAATACTCAAGATGACTTAAGCACACTTAGAGAGAACTTTCACAAGAAGTATTTAGAGAGAGAAAGAAAGAACAAGTAAGGAAGTTTATGAAAAATCCTTAAGTTAAGGCTTCTATTTATAGCCAAAAATCTTATCATTCATTTAATCTAAACCATTCATTTAAAAATCATCTTTTAATCTACACCATCCATTTCAAATATTATATTATCTTTAATCTACACCATTCATTTCATATCACCTAATAATCACCTAACTTTATATTATAAACAAATCAATTTAATTATTCAACAATAATTCACACTTTAATCTACACCATTCATTTCATATCACCTAATAATCACCTAACTTTATATTATAAACAAATCAATTCAATTATTCAACAATAATTCACATTTTAATCTACACCATTCATTTCATATCACCTAATAATCACCTAACTTTATATTATAAACAAATAACTTTATCAATTCAATTATTATGACTAATTGTTATAAATACAGTATAGTTAGCTCTTAGATATCAAGTCAATAAATTAATGAAATACAACTGTTTAAATAACATCATAATAGAGATAACAATAATGTAAAATAAAGCATACGTTACTGTGTAATGACAATTATTGATTCAATAATGTGAATTACTGTGCATATGTTACTGTGACAATTATTAGGTTCAATAATTTTAAAAACAGTGCAACAACAATTATTGACTCAATGATATAAAATACAGTGTAATGACAATTATTAAATCAATAATGCAAAATACTGTGTAACAACAATTATTGAATTGATAATATAAAATATTATGCAGTGACAATTATCGATGAAATGATGCGTAACAGTTACGGTGTCAATTATCAGACCAATAATATGAGACACTATGCAATACCGTGTGTTACTGTAGAGTACCGTGTGCTACAGAAAATACCATAAACTACCGTATGCTACTATTCTTTTATCACCGGTATTTTAACAGTTCCGTTGACTATTTTTATTTTAAAAGGTTACTTCTGTCGTTTTCTATATCCGACAAATATTCCGTTGTGGGGTCCACCAATAATTTATTATTTCGGCGCCGTCGTACGGCACGAATATTCCCCGACCAAACGAATATTCCCCGACAAAGCGAATATTGTCCGACAAAATAAAATTTGCACATAACATCCTTAACTTTCAATTTTGTTAATTTAACCACTTACTGTTTCAAAAAAAATATATATATGAAGAAAAATTAAATTTTGTATTTCATAAAATTCGGGGTCTTACAACCTCCCCTCCTTATGAAATTTCGTCCCCGAAATTGACGTACCTGACATATCGAAGAGGTAAGGATACTTCGATTTCATCTCAGATTCTAGCTCCCAGGTCATTTCCTTAGTATCTTGGTTCCTCCATAAAACCTTAACTTGAGGTATAACCTTTGAGCGTAGGATCTGCTCCTTCTTATCCAGGATCTTAACAGGTACCTCCTCGTATGTTAAATCCTCTGCTATAACGTCTGGTTCTAACTCAATGACGTGGTTTGGGTCCTTCACATATTTACGTAACATAGATATGTGAAAAACGTTATGGATGCGAGACATACTTGGTGGTAGGGCTAGTCTGTAGGCTACGGTTCCTATTCGATCGAGGATTTCAAATGGGCCAATAAATCGAGGGTTGAGCTTTCCTCTCTTTCCGAATCTCGTAACCCCTTTCCATGGAGAAACACGTAAGAATACATGATCTCCGACGTTGAAACTTTCGTCTCTCCGATGAAGATCAGCATAACTCTTTTGTCGTTCTTGTGCGGTCTGTATTCGTTGTCGGATCATTTGGATCTTTTCGGTCGTCAAGCGTACCAACTCGGGTCCCAACAATTTTGCTTCTCCTACCTCATTCCAACATATTGGAGAGCGACACTTCCTTCCATACAATGCCTCGAATGGAGCCATGCCTATGCTTGCTTGGTAACTGTTGTTGTAAGAAAATTCCACCAACGACAAGTACTTATCCCATCTTCCTTTGAAGTCCAATACACAAAGTCTCAAAAGATCTTCGAGGGTCTGGATCGTCCTTTCCGATTGTCCGTCCGTTTGAGGATGATATGCAGAACTAAAACGTAGTTCAGTGCCCATAGCTTTTTGTAGACTGATCCAAAAGCGTGAAGTGAATCTAGGATCTCGATCAGAAACTATGGAAACTGGCATGCCATGCAATCTCACGATCTCATTTATGTACATACCGGCAAGACGTTCAAGTGAAAAGTTTTCTCGTATAGGCAAGAAATGAGCAGATTTGGTCAATCTATCTACGATCACCCAAATTGCATCTAAGCCTTGAGAAACTTTTGGAAGACCCGTCACGAAGTCCATATTGATGTGTTCCCACTTCCATTCGGGAACTTCAAGTGATTGTAATGGACCTTTAGGAACTTGATGCTCTGCCTTGACACGTTGACAAGTTAGGCACCTTGAGATAAACTCCGCAATCTCTCTTTTCATATTGTTCCACCAAAATGTATGTCGAAGATCTCGATACATCTTGGTACCTCCTGGGTGGATTGCAAACGGCGTGTTGTGTGCCTCCATCATGATTTTATGCTTTAATTCAGGATCGTTAGGAACACAGAGTCGAGAGTTGACTCGAAGTATTCCTTTCTCGTCGATTCTTGCTTCGGGAATGGCACCTTCTTGTACTTTCTTTATCATGTTTATCAGTTCCGAATCGGTAGCTTGAGCAGCTTTAATTTTATCGATTAAAGTTGGTTCTACTCGCACGTGAGCAATCTTCGAGTGGGTCCCTGGTGTCTTTAGCTCTATCTCCATCTTTTGCAAGTCGTACAAAATACACTTTTGTGTTGTCAGCAGTGCACTTGTACTTGCATAAGATTTTCTGCTCAAAGCGTCAGCTACAACGTTCGCCTTTCCCGGGTGATACTGGATTGTGTGGTCATAATCCTTTAACAGCTCAAGCCAACGTCGTTGTCGCATGTTGAGTTCCTTCTGGGTGAAGAAATACTTGAGACTTTTATGATCCGTATAGATATCCACTTTTTCTCCGTACAAGTAGTGTCTCCAGATCTTCAACGCGAAAACGACTGCTGCCAACTCTAGATCATGAGTAGGATAATTTTTCTCATAATCTTTGAGTTGTCGAGAGGCGTAGGCTATAACCTTTCCATGTTGCATAAGGACACAGCCTAGACCTTTGCCAAAAGCATCGCTGTAGATAACAAATTCTCCTGATCCTGATGGTATGGTCAGAACAGGAGCTGAAACCAGTCTCTTCTTGAGTTCTTGGAAACTTTTCTCGCATTCCTCGCTCCATATGAATTTTTTGCTTTTCCGAGTAAGCTGCGTTAATGGAGTGGCGATTCGAGAAAATCCTTCTACGAATCTCCGATAATAACCAGCTAGACCCAGAAAACTTCGGACTTCGGTTACTGTTTTGGGTTGTTCCCAATTTAGTACCGTTTCAATCTTCGCAGGATCGACTGATATTCCTTGACTAGAAATCACATGCCCAAGAAACGCGACCTCCTCAAGCCAGAACTCACATTTCTTCAACTTGGCATATAATTTGTTTTCACGGAGCTTTTGTAGTATCAATCTCAGGTGTTGTTCATGATCCTCGCGACTCTTGGAGTATATGAGGATGTCATCAATAAAGACAACCACAAAATGATCCAAATGTTCCTTGAATATCCGGTTCATCATGTCCATGAAAGCTGCAGGAGCATTAGTTAGTCCAAAAGGCATGACTAAGAACTCATAATGCCCATAACGAGTTCTGAAAGCAGTCTTTGGAATGTCCTCAGCTTTAACCTTTAACTGATGATATCCAGAACGGAGATCAATCTTTGAGAAATGTTGAGCGCCTTGCAATTGATCAAACATGTCATCAATCTGAGGTAACGGATACCTGTTCTTGATGGTGACATGGTTCAATTCTCGGTAGTCAATGCACAATCTCATACTCCCGTCTTTCTTCTTCACAAAAAGGACAGGAGCACCCCAAGGTGATGCACTCGGACGAATGAAACCGGTATCCAACAATTCCTGTAGTTGGACTTTTAATTCTTGAAGTTCAATGGGAGCCATTCGGTAGGGAGCTTTGGAAATGGGCTTGGTACCGGGTTCAAGATCAATATAAAAATCAATTTCACGGTTTGGGGGTAAGCCAGGAAGTTCTTCAGGAAAAACGTCAGGAAACTCATTAACAATGGGAATATCATTTAAGTTTGACGTATTTTTATTCAAATCAGTGACATGAGCTAAAAAGGCTTGACATCCGTTTTTCAATAAACGAATGGCTTTATGGCTAGAAATAACAGTTATAGATTTCAATGGTTTAGTTGCTTGAATTTGCATGACAGGTTGATTAGGAATATGAAAACTAATAATCTTATGAAAACAATCAATTTTAGCATGATGGGTAGTCAACCAATCAATTCCTAAAATCACATCAAATTCATGCATCTCCAAAGAAATAAGGTCAACAGGTAATGTGAGGTTGTTGATTTGAACTAGGCAAGATTTATAGATAGTAAATGTAATAGGTATTTCTCCCAATGAGGTTTCAACTGATAAGACAAGATTTAAGTTTTCAATAGTCAAATTTAAACGTTGAGTACATATAGGTGAGATAAAAGAGTGGATAGAGCCAGTATCTAATATGGCATAGACTTCACGAGAATTTATGAATAGCTTACCGGTTATCACCTCATTCGGTTTCTTGACTGTTATCGTCAAATTGAATCCCGAATACTTCATTCGGATCTTCACGTATTTCAACCATGGGAATACCACTAAATAATTTTTTAGCAAACTGTTTCTCGGGTTCATCAACTTCATCAGTAGTAAGGTACCAATGATTTCCATTAAAATAGTATTTTCGATAGACTGCAGTTTCCACGATAGTGACTAACTTAACCTGAATTCCTCTAAATTGTAACGCCCAAAAGTATAGAAACATCATTTTTAAATAATCTTGAAAATCATAGCTGGAACACCATAAATCCCAAAGACTAATATGAAAAGTTCATATATTCTGATCCTTTGTTATAGAGCATAACCAGGTGATATCACTCTCCCAATTAGTGAGTAAATTAAAGGCAATAATTTCCGCAAGTTCGTTACTTCCTTTAATTGCTTCTAATAATGGATCTGGAACGACTGTAGCAGAGCTTTCACCTTCATCCTTACTGGATAGAACACGCATAATTTTTGCCTTAGGCAAATGATTCAACTCTGAGTTTGTAAGAAGATTATTCGTCGCCTCTTGTTTTGCAGCTACATTTGTTTCGGTAATTTCATAATTAACCTCCTGATTTCCAGATGCCATACTTAACTGTGGTCACAAAATAAATGTTAGTTCAAATAAACTGACTCATCTCTTCATGTTCCTACATTCAAATCGACTCATTAGATAATAAAATCTATTTTAGGTAGGACACACTAGTGACTGATTCTATTCGTCTCTCCCCTCCTAGTTCTACCCCAGATCTCCATTAAATACCATATCCCTAAGCTCTGATGCCAACTGTGACGCCCCCAAATCTGGGCCCACACAGCCCAAACTTGAGTCGTCAAAATACTACAACAAAATTATTACAACAAAGCACAACGTACAACAATACAGTGTATAATAATACACAACTAAGTCTTCACTATTATTGCCACACTATTTTACAAAACGTGAAGACTATGATAACTATTCCTCGAACCCTCACTCCATTCCCCGGCTAGACCCTGTTATGTTTTCATCTCCTGTTGAAAAACAATGGAACAAAAGAAAGGGTGAGCTCAAATAGCCCAGTAAAGAATATCATGACTAAGATAATGACGAATAAATTATCATTAGTCTTCAACAGTTGAGTTCTTGATAGAATACAATAGACTACAAGGTTTATATCAAAAACTGCAGTTAAATTCTTAAACAACGTTCAGATCAATAATAGCAGCGGAATGAGTAATCTATTAGAAGAATAATGCAGACTATAATGTCCACTCGGTTCTCTTTTTAGGAAAAACATCATCAACTTTTATCATCTGAAATATCATTAGTCAAGATAATACAAATTCACAGTTCCTGATCATAATCATGCAGATCAACAGTTCATCTTTGCACTACGGGCCAAAGATATTCAATATAGCACCAACGGTCATGATTATACCAGATTCAGCCTTTGGTCATAATCATGCCAATCAACAGTTCATCTTTGCACTACGGGCCAAAGAGAACATTCACCACGTGCCATAAAAGACACCGAACAGATGTATCGCCTTTAACCTATTATATCGCCTTTAACCTATCATCTGTTCAACAAATATATCACATCTGTGCCCCCGGCCACAGATATTCACAACAGCTTGATTTTTGGATGATTAGAATGATATAAATGATGAACAGAAGAAATAGGATAACAATAAGTATCGGAAGTTTACTTTGTACAGATTCAAATAATGTCCAAATTGTCAACATGATGTGGAGTGAAATTTAAAAATGATATTCAAGATCCACAGTTCAGAATAACGGTTACAATTCAATAGAAAGGTTCACGTAAATAGGAAGGTTCAGTTGAAATAATGAAGTTCAACTATTATGGAACATATAATATTTTCAGGAATTATAGAAGCAATAGTTCCATAATAAATTTCGATTTAGGAGTATGAAAGAAAATAATATCCCTTACCGTAGCAGGTATGATTAACAAAAAGTGAAGGAAAATTAATACAAAGGGTTATTCACCAACAGGCGGCAATCCGCTCCGTAAGGTTATTCCCACAATTTAATAGAATTTGAGTACAAAGAGTTATTCACCAAACAGGCGGCAATCCGCTCCGTAAGGTTATTCTCAGAGATTAATAATGAATGAATACGAAAGGTTATTCACCAACAGGCGGCAATCCGCTCCGTAAGGTTATTCCCACAATTTAATACATGGAAATAAAAGGCACGTCTTATGAGTAAGGAAGAAACAATATTATTATCGAGAATCAAATAATGATAATCCCTTACCATAGTACGTTTGAATAATGGAAGATGAAAAAGATGGTATCCCTTACCTCAACACGTGACTGGATATTGATTTAAATGAGGTTGATTAACTTGAACAGTACACGTATACTTATAGATCTTCACAAATACTCAAGATGACTTAAGCACACTTAGAGAGAACTTTCACAAGAAGTATTTAGAGAGAGAAAGAAAGAACAAGTAAGGAAGTTTATGAAAAATCCTTAAGTTAAGGCTTCTATTTATAGCCAAAAATCTTATCATTCATTTAATCTAAACCATTCATTTAAAGATCATCTTTTAATCTACACCATCCATTTCAAATATTATATTATCTTTAATCTACACCATTCATTTCATATCACCTAATAATCACCTAACTTTATATTATAAACAAATCAATTTAATTATTCAACAATAATTCACACTTTAATCTACACCATTCATTTCATATCACCTAATAATCACCTAACTTTATATTATAAACAAATCAATTCAATTATTCAACAATAATTCACACTTTAATCTACACCATTCATTTCATATCACCTAATAATCACCTAACTTTATATTATAAACAAATAACTTTATCAATTCAATTATTATGACTAATTGTTATAAATACAGTATAGTTAGCTCTTAGATATCAAGTCAATAAATTAATGAAATACAACTGTTTAAATAACATCATAATAGAGATAACAATAATGTAAAATAAAGCATACGTTACTGTGTAATGACAATTATTGATTCAATAATGTGAATTACTGTGCATATGTTACTGTGACAATTATTAGGTTCAATAATTTTAAAAACAGTGCAACAACAATTATTGACTCAATGATATAAAATACAGTGTAATGACAATTATTAAATCAATAATGCAAAATACTGTGTAACAACAATTATTGAATTGATAATATAAAATATTATGCAGTGACAATTATCGATGAAATGATGCGTAACAGTTACGGTGTCAATTATCAGACCAATAATATGAGACACTATGCAATACCGTGTGTTACTGTAGAGTACCGTGTGCTACAGAAAATACCATAAACTACCGTATGCTACTATTCTTTTATCACCGGTATTTTAACAGTTCCGTTGACTATTTTTATTTTAAAAGGTTACTTCTGTCGTTTTCTATATCCGACAAATATTCCGTTGTGGGGTCCACCAATAATTTATTATTTCGGCGCCGTCGTACGGCACGAATATTCCCCGACCAAACGAATATTCCCCGACAAAGCGAATATTGTCCGACAAAATAAAATTTGCACATAACATCCTTAACTTTCAATTTTGTTAATTTAACCACTTACTGTTTCAAAAAAAATATATATATGAAGAAAAATTAAATTTTGTATTTCATAAAATTCGGGGTCTTACAGTGAAGACTACGACAGCTATCCCTCGGACTCTCACTCTATTCCCCGGCTAGACCCAGCTACGTTCTCATCTCCTGTTGAAAAACAATGGAACAAAAGAAAGGGTGAGCTCAAATAGCCCAGTAAAGAATATCATGACTAAGATAATGACGAATAAATTATCATTAGTCTTCAAAAGTTGAGTTCTTGATAGAATACAATAGACAACAAGGTTTATATCAAAAACTGCAGTTAAATTCTTGAACAATGTTCAAATCAATAATAGCAGCGGAATGAGCAATCTATTAGAAGAATAATGCAGACTATAATGTCCACTCGGTTCTCTTTTTAGGAAAAACATCATTAACTTTTATCATCTGAAATATCATTAGTCAAGATAATACAATTTCACAGTTCCTGATCATAATCATGCAGATCAACAGTTCATCTTTGCACTACGGGCCAAAGACATTCAATATAACACCAACGGTCATGATTATACCAGATTCAGCCTTTGGTCATAATCATACCAAACAACAGTTCATCTTTGCACTACGGGCCAAAGAGAACATTCACCACGTGCCATAAAAAATACCGAACAGATGTATCGCCTTTAACCTATTATATCGCCTTTAACCTATCATCTGTTCAACAATTATATCGCATCTGTGCCCCCGACCACAGATATTCACAACAACTTGATTTTGGATGATTAGAATGATATAAATGATGAATAGAAGAAACAGGATAAACAATAAGTATCAGAAGTTTACTTTGTACAGATTCAAATAATGTCCAAATTGTCAACATGATGTGGAGTGAAATTTAAAAATGATATTCAAGATCCACAGTTCAGAATAACGGTTACAGTTCAATAGAAAAGTTCACGTAAATAGGATGGTTCAATTGAAATGATGAAGTGCAACTATTATGGAACATATAATATTTTTAGGAATTATAGAAGCAATAGTTCCATAATAAGTTTCGATTTAGGTGTATGAAAGAAAATAATATCCCTTACCGTAGCAGGTTTGATTAACAAGAGGTGAAGGAAATTAATATCCTTTACCATAGTAAGTTTGAATAATGGAAGATGAAAAAGATGGTATCCCTTATGAGTATAAAGGAAAATAATATCACTTACGAATATGAAAGAAAATGATATTATAAACGAATATGCAATAAAAGTGTCATGTGATAATTCGTGTAGACAAATTATTTTCACAAGAGACAAATAAGAAATGAATACAAAGAGTAATTCACCAAACATGCGGTAATCTGCGTAGTCAGGTTATTCTCAGAGATTAATAAGGAATGAATACGAAAGGTTATTCACCAACAGGCGGTAATCCGCGCCGTAAGGTTATTCCCACAATTTAATAAAAATTGAATACAAAGAGTTATTCACCAAACAGGCGGTAATCCGCGCAGTAAGGTTATTCTTAGAGATTAATAAGGAATGAATACGAAAGGTTATTCACCAACAGGCGGTACTCCGCGTCGTAAGATTATTCCCACAAATTAATACATGAAAATAAATGGCACATCTTATGAGTAAGAAAGAAACGATATTATTTTCGAAAATCAAATAATGATAATCTCTTACCTTAACACGTGACTGGATATTGATTTAAATGAGGTTGATTAACTTGAACAGTACACGTACACTTATAAATCTTCACAAATACTCAAGATGACTTAAGCACACTTAGAGAGAACTTTCACAAGAAGTATTTAGAGAGAGAAAGAAAGAACAAGTAAGGAAGTTATGAAAAATCCTTAAGTTAAGGTCTCTATTTATAGCCAAAAATCTTATTTTAACCAAGATTTCCTAATTTAATCCAAACCGTTCATTTCAAGATAATGTTTAATCCATACCATTCATTTCATCTTTTAAGATTTCTTTAATCTAAACCATTCATTTAAAGATCATCTTTTAATCTACATTATCCATTTCAAATTCTATATTATCTTTAATCTATACCATTCATTTTATCTTTTAAGATTTTCTTAATCTAAACCATTCATTTAAAGATCATCTTTTAATCTACACCGTCCTTTTCAAATTCTATATTATCTTTAATCTATATCATTCATTTTATATCACCTAACTTTATATTATAAATAAATAACTTTATCAATTCAATTATTCAACAATAATTCACACTTATTCATTATTATGACTAATTGTTATAAATACAGTGTAGTTAGCTCTCTGAGTTAGATATCAAGTCAATTAATTAATGAAATACAACTGTTTAAATAACATCATAGTAGAGAGAACAATAATGCAGAAAGTATGTAAAAGAAAGAATACATTACTGTGTCATGACAATTATTGATTCAATAATGTGAATTACTGTGCATATGCTACTGTGACAATTATCAGTTTAATAATATGAATTATTGTGCATGTGACAATAAGGTCAAATATTGTACGATAACCACTTTATTAGTTTAATAATACGAAACACTGTGCAATGTCTTGTGCTACTGTGCAATACTGTGTGCTACTATGCAATACCGTATGCTACTTGTAATACCGTATTTTACTATTCTTTTACCACCGGATATTTTAACAATTAAAAGTTATAGTACTATTGACCATTTAAAAATTATTTATGTCATTTTCTATATCCGACAATTATTCTTTGTGGGGTCCACCAATGATTGGTTCGTACGGCGCCGTCGTACGAATATTCCCTGACAAAACGAATATTCCCCGACCAAACGAATATTGTCCGATATAATATAATTTACACATAACATCTTTAACTTTTAACTTTATCAATTTAACCACTTACTGTTTCATGAAAATATATATGAAGAAAAATTAAATTTTATATTTCATAAAATTCGGAGTCTTACAATAAAAGGGTATATTCGGGTGTAACAAAGTATACATGTAGGCTAGTGAATAATTAACAAAGTATCTATCGTACTTCCAGTAAAAGGGGAAGATGTCTTATACAATTCGATCAGTGACAATTCAAAAATCTCTAACGAGGGTTAAATGAAATTTAGAAATGAGTTTTTAATTAATATTAACTAGAGACGTGTTTCTAAAAATTGAAATGTATAAAATCAAATAAATTAAACTTGACAGATAATTCTATATTTTATATTTGATTGAAACATTTTGTGATAAAATGATTTTTATTGTGCAGTAACTATTTACTGAATATGTTCTTTGTGGTAAAACGTTAATTTCATATTATCCGGATAATCATGATATTCTAAAAGGTGTCGTTCATGATATAAAGTAAATATAATTAATTTTATTAATTATATACAAGAGTTAAAAAATTTTAATTCGTTTAAATAAAATTGAAATAGTTCTAATTTTATTTATTTTATTAGCTGCATGCAAAATTTTGAACCTAAAGGATCACACCATAAAAGATAACTATTGATTTAGAAGTAATTGACTCAAATAATAATAAATTAAGTATAATTAATTTGTATCCTGGTGGACCAACTTAAATAACTTAATATTTATAATAAAGTATTTAAAAAATATTAATTATAAATTAATAAGAAGTTTTCTTATTATTATTTTATAAATACGTTATTTCCTATATAGTTTAGGAAGTAGATTAAAAGCCTAAATTTAAAAATTGTCTATATAAGAAGAGACTTTATTATAGATTAGGGTTATTACTATTATTTTATTCTTAAACCTAAATAATTTAGGAAAGATACAGAGAAAATAGACTAGCCACCCTAAGAATTTTCATAACCTTAAATTATTTTTTTTTTATCTATATTCTCTGAGAGAATCACTTTAGAGTGCTACACACCGAGTAGCTTGCATTGGATTCGTGGAAATGAAGGAGCGCAAAAAAAGGAAAAATTGAACTTGAAGACCAAATTAATAATTTATTTGTCTTTATACAGTATAGTTTTAAATATTTCTCAATTAATAATATTTCATAAAAGTATTTATTAAGATTGTAATAAAATTTTAAATATGATTTATACGTATTTTACATCAATATAATTATATGTTTTGCAGTAACAATTAATGATAATGGACTTAGTAATATATGTCCAAAAAAGAAAGCCATAATAAGTTTAACACTCCATTTCATAAGGGGTGTTTTTTTTTTGTTTTATTTTTTTGAAATCCCTCAAACACCTCATTTTTAAAATATAAGCGTAACATATTAAAATATTCATTTATATTTTTTATTTTTCTTTTTATATATTATAATTTGTTTCTTTTAATATGTTATTTATAAATTTCAAGGAAGCATTAATAATTTAATTTATTATATTATCTTTATATTAAATATTATTTTATTTCTATTTTATATTTTTAATAAACTTTAAAAGGGTATTATTAAAATTTAATGTTTATATAATTTGATCAATCAGACAAGATATTAATTATATTTTTTAAATATTAAAAATTAAGAAAGATAAAAATATAATAAAATTAAACTTATAAGAATAAAAGGATTAAAAAATTTATAACACAAGTTTAAGAGTAGTTATTTTTATTATTTTCTTTTAATAAAGTACTTATTTATATGGCACACAATACATGTGTTAAAGGAAAAAAAATAATATTGTCATTTTTTGGTCTTGGTCTCGTTTTATAATATAGATATATTTATAAAATTAGTATATAGTATTACGTTCACCAAAATCAACCATCAGTAACAGTAAAAAATATCTCGAGATCATGAACTGTAAAAAGTTGGTTACGATAACTAAATTTAGAAACTCAATCCGTACCACTCCAGCATAATACCCCCAACCACCGTCTTTTCCAAATCACTACATCGCTCCTTTTTCTCTCTCTAAAACCCCCATAAATACACCACACCATAAACAAACCAGACTCCCATTCATCTGCTTTCAAACAATCTTTCTCTCTCTCACTTACTGTACGGATACTCCAATAAAGCTCTCTTTAATGGCGGTCCAAATGACGCCCCCTCTCGTTCAACTTTCAACTTTCTCTCTCTTTTTTAGTGTCTAGTATCTTCATTCCCCATTGTTGGTGCAAGGAATTTTTGACACTTTCTTCGCATCTGATTCGATAAAAAGTGAATTAAATTCATTGTTTCTAACAATTTCAAAGGACTAATTAGGCTGTAGATAGTTTTTCGCCGCTGAATTTGAATTTCAAAGTGGGAAGGAATCGTAAAATGTTGCGGAATTATTCAGACGGAGAAGAAACAAATTCCGAATTACCTATAAATTCATCGAGCCAGAGCTCAATGAGTAGCAGCGATAGTTGCCCTAGTTTCAGCCGATTATCCTTCGACGCACTTGAATCCATAATTCCTCACTCGCCGGAGAATCTCATGCTGAAACCGCACCGGTCATCGGATTCCTCATGGCAAGCCATACGCTCCGCTTCATTCCACCGCACCACCGGCGGTGGTCGTCTCGGATTCCGAGACTTCAGCCTCGTCCGCCAGATCGGCAGCGGCGACATCGGAAAAGTGTACCTCTGCCGTCTCCGGAGCGACGAGAGCTGCTATTACGCCATGAAAGTGGTGAACAAGGAAATTTTAGCTCTGAAAAAGAAGCTCCAAAGAGCTGAAACAGAGAGGAAAATATTAAAATTGCTCGATCATCCTTTTTTACCTACCCTTCACGCTGAATTCGAAGCATCTCATTTCTCCTGCGTTGTGATGGAGTTTTGCCTTGGCGGCGATTTGCATTCTCTCCGCCATAAACAACCGCACAAACGCTTCCCTATCAGTTCCGCAAGGTAAGAAATTCCGGTAAAAAGCTATTAGTTTTTATTTGAACTTGTAAATTGAAAACAGAAAAGTGATTATTTTCCTTTGGATAGATTATTTTGTTTGTTTCCCTTTAGAAAGAGAAGGACCACAGATATATATTTCTTTTTATCTGTACTGTCAATTTCTGTTCTCTGCAAAAACGAAAGGAGCACCATCTTTCTGTCAATTTATTTTTACGTAAAAATTTATCTGGGGAAAATTTATACGAATTTCCTTGTATTGGCCACTTTTTTTATTTATCAGATCTGACATTTGTTTTTTCCATTGGAATTGGAAGTGGAAGTTTGGTGGTTCCCCGGAAAACGGTGGGTGATCATTTTGCAGCTGTTTCTTTCTACCATTAATTCGAGCTTAGATCTCCCGTAACAAATCTTTGTTATCAATTTTTGTTATTAGATACAGAGTATATATATGTATATATATACTCTGTATCTAATAACAAAAATTTGTTACAAGGATCTCACACCCTTTAAATCTTGTTTGTGCTCCTAGTAGAAAAAATGGAAGTAAAATTTTTTTTTTGACTATAATAAAGAGCGTAAATTTATTATATCATCTACTGTCTGGAATTTTGCTTTCATGTATACTTTGATTTCCTTTTTAGTTTGGAATTTTGCTTTCATGTATACTTTGATTACCTTTTTACAATTTATTTTTGGTGAGAAATATTATGTGATACCAACTCATGAAAAAATTGAAAACTAAATCTTTTTGTAAAAATATTAAAAATTTGTTTTTTCAAATTAATGTTTAACAGAGTTATCTAAAAGTATTGTTATGTTTACACAATTACTGAGCTATTTTAGTGTTAATGCTAATGCTGTCCCGAATTTTATTCATAACTTCACTTCTTCATTGAGTAAGATAAAAATTAATATGGTTAAATTTATATTTTCAATTGTGAAATCAGTAACATGTGAAAAAGATCAGAAAATATAAAACAGTTATCGGATCCTAAATTTGTTGTTTTATGAATATTTTTTCAGGTTTTATGCGGCGGAGGTGTTGGTAGCATTGGAGTACCTTCACATGCTAGGAATCATATACAGAGACTTGAAGCCGGAGAACGTTTTAGTCAGATCAGACGGTCACATCATGCTTACTGATTTTGATCTATCACTGTGCTCTGATGCAATCGCAGCCGTTGAATCACCAGACCCCTCATCATACTCACCGCCTGTATCACCATCTCCTCGTAGACACACTCCTTTCTCCTGTCTGCCTTCCAGGCTTTTCCGGTCAAGGAAAATCCAGACACTGTCAGGTAGCCGTGTGTTCGTTGCGGAGCCGGTAACTGCCCGCTCATGTTCGTTTGTTGGGACCCACGAGTACGTGGCACCTGAGGTGGCTTCAGGTCTGGCCCACGGAAATGCAGTGGATTGGTGGGCCTTTGGGATATTTATTTACGAGATGATATATGGACGGACGCCATTTGCCGGTGTAAGTAACGAATCTACGCTGCGTGGCATAGTAAAACTGCCGCTGACGTTCCCTACAGATTCGCCGATGAGCAGTAGTGAAATGCACGCGCGTGATTTGATATCCGGATTGTTAGAAAAGGACCCGAGTTGCAGACTCGGGTCGAAGCGTGGGGCGGCCGATTTGAAGACCCACCTGTTTTTCAAAGGGCTGAACTTTGCGCTAGTACGGACGGTGAAGCCACCGGACGTTCCAGGATTGCGGCGAAAAAATACGACGGTGCGTCACGACAGAAATGTGCCGTTTGATTTCTTTTAAATTTGGTAAGAAAAGGAGAAAAAGAGGGAAATGAGGAGAGAGAAGGGGGATTTGGTGTTTACTGAGGCCGGGGGATAAGGTGGCCACGTTGCATGGGGAGCGTTTGGTGCCAGATTTTGTCGTATAAGAATGGTTTATTTCTGATAAAGGTTAAGTTGACAATTATTGTTACTGTACATGAAATATTTCGTTTTAAATTATAAAATTAATATTAATATTTTAAAATTTAATTTTAAATATTTTAAAATTTTAAATTAATATAATTTATTTAAATTTTAAAAATAATAAATATTATAATTATTAATAATTTTTAGATAGTTTATAATATTTATAATTATATTGATATAAATTATATGAATTTATGTTAATTTTAAATTTTAAGTTAATTTTAAATTTTAAATTATTTAAAATTAAATTTAAAAAAAATTAATATTGACTTTATAATTCAGAACAAAACGAATGTATATTATACTTCTTCAGTCTTAGGATAAAAATATTTATTATTATTTTAGATAGTCTCAAGTTAAATATTTACTTGTCTTAAATAATATATTTTTTTATAATAATTTAACTATAATATTTTTAATATTAATTATTATATTTTTATTATCTCTGTATATTTATGAAATATTATTAGTTATGTATAAAAATATATATAATTAATTGATTAAATAAGAATTTAAATATAAATAATTTTATTATTATTATTATTATTATTATTATTATTTTAATATATATAAAAAGTCAACCATAATTTTTATATAGGGAGTAAATAAAAAGAAAGCTGTATAGTTTGACAAATGTGTTGAAATAAGCTTAAGCTTAATTATAAATTAGTTACTTTTAAGTACATAAACTTATTGGGAGTCGTGCCGCTGGCGGAGTGGGTACGCAACTACGCAGCGAGACGTAGTTATCTTTGTACTAGCACAATTGAAGTTGAACTATTTTAACTTTGAATGGACATTCTAGAAGATAAACCAAAGGCTAATTAATATTAAGGTGTAATTATAACACTAAACCCTACCTATTAGTATAAATATTACTACTACTTTATATAATACCCTTACTTTCATTTGTTCCTACTTTCTAGGTCATCAACTCCATTATTATTCTATAGTTGCAAAACATATTAACTCATTAAAAAAGCACTTGAGTACTTAACCGAATCTTATTGTCGATTATAATAAAACTATGAATGTAAAGGTCAAAGCAACTTCAATACAATAGTGCCACCTTCATATAAAATAAAATTATTTAAAATATATATATATATATATATAAATATCATTTTTTTTTATATATTTTATTATGTAATCGTATGAAGCAATTAAAATACACTCAACATTTCCAAATTTGAAATTTTATTATTATAACTAAATTGGAAAACTGATGGTATTATTACGAAACTGATATTTTTATAGTAATTTTTTATATTTTTATACGTAGGGTTCACATGTTAATTATTGTGGAAGAATATGATTAATTTTTACATGAACTTTACGTGTGAAAAATTAAGGAAAATAATTTAAAACCGGACAGTTCACACAATCAAGATATATATTACCAAAGATAGAACAGCTACATTGTATGTATATTTACGGGATGAATCAATGAAATGTGTGTGAAATTATTCCCATTAAAACTGCAGTATTTTATTCTCTATAGGTATGGTATATCCATCCATCTAATTTTTAATACCGCATCCAACGCCTCAAATTTTTTGTCTTCTTTTTCTAATTTTTAATAGCCACCAGCCTTATAAACCATTTGCATAATAATTAAATTTTCTGATTAAAAAAAGGGAACAATTTTTCATAAGAAATAGAGCTTTAACTCTCATGCGAGAGGTGGGAGATTTTATTTATTTATTTGAATTTATGTTTTTTACATTTAAATCTTCAAAGTCTTTGAAAATATATGCATGCGTTCAATTTGGTAAAGAGATAAAATCGTACGTGCGTGTGTATTATTAAATTATTTAATAATATTATTATAAATAGAATAAATGGTGATAAAAAAATAATTAATTGTGGAGATTTCTAAAAAAAAATTATTTTATATTGCTGGAGCAAGTGAATAGTATACTCATTCTCTCATATATCTGCAGGCTGTAAGATGGATCTCACAAATATGTGAGAAAGAAGAACATACTGTTCACTTATCCTAAAAATTTCAAATAATCTCTCTATTCTTAAGTAGTTGGTAATGGAAATAAATACTAAAATAATTAAGAATTTTTTTAAATTTATTTTAAAAAATTACCTATTAGTTTTATTTTAAAAAATAAATAAAAAAGTATGGCCTAATTTTATTTATATTTTATAAATAAAATGGAGTTATACTTTTTTATTTTATTTTTTAAAAAAATTTATGAATAATTTTTTTAAATAAATATAGAAGCACCTGATAATTAATAGGCAGGTTTTTAAAGCCCATTTGACAACACATGGGCGGTCCATGTGAATACCTGCCAACCAGGCAGCTTTCCTAGCTCACTTTAAAGTACGGTCCCCCTCTCCGGTTTATACCCCACAAAAAGCTTTTCCGTGGCCGAACAACCCAATCATTCTCTCAAACGTGGTATGTTTCGTTGCCTGCCATGTGTAAGTCTCCCAAAATTTCAATTAGTCAAATAAATGTACTAAAATTTTAAAAAATTATTATTTGACAAGATCAATCTCACATAAATAATAAATAAATTTTATATTTATATGAATTTTTTTTTATAAAAATATTAATTTTTACTCATAAAAATAATAATTTTCAGATTTTAGTTCTATGATTTCGAGAATTCAAAAAGAAAAAGTATAATTAAATACAAATTAAACACAATATTATCCTTACTATTAAAAAGTATTTTGTGTCATAGATTTTAATATAAAAATATATTTTTTAATGGTGAATATTATATTATATTTAGATATTATGTTTAGTTTGTGTGTGTATATTTATCCACTCAAAAAAAAATAAAAAATACACACATAAAAATCAAACACAAATCAAATATTGTATTCATATCAATAATTAAAAAATAGGTCATCATAAATTTCTGTATCAGAACTTATTTTTTAATTATTGAGATCTATTTTATTATCTATTTTATCACTGATTTTTATAAAAAATATATTTTTTCCTAAAAAAAAGTCTAAAATGATTGAAGACTTTAAGAAGGCCTAAACATGATGATAATAATTAATAGTGATGATGAGACAAAGGAAATACTAGTATGTAATCATAACAAAACACCCTTCTCTTAATTAAAATCAATCATTGAATAAAAGTACTTGAAAATACTAAATTTTGTAGCTTATTTCTTTTCTTAATCGCGTGGGAGTTATCTTCATTACCTTTCGACGTCTGTCAAGAGTTATAAAATTAATGTTAAGTGATATAATTTTTGGATACTATTACACACACAATATTTAAGTAAAATATAAAATATTATATTAATTTTTATTATTAAAAAATAAGATCTGACATAAAAATTTATATCAGATTCTATTTTTTAATGATGTAAATTAATATAGTGTTTCATATTATATTTAGATATTGTGTGTTTATATTTATTCATAATTTTTTGGTGAGTCACGTTAATTTTTTTTTATTTATATAATTGTTTGTGCATAATTTGTATAGTGTGATTTAAATTACGTTATTTTGTTTGCTCTTGTATATAAGTTATCGTATAGCTAATTCTATTTATATTTATATACATGTCTTTAGAGTGATATGGATTAAAAAAAATAATAAAAAATTAATCTCTTAATTAAAAAATTGATAAGACAATTTTTTTAATAAAAAATATTAAAAATTCAATCACTTAATTAAAAAAATTAAGAGTTTAATTTTCAAAAGAGAAAAACGTTAAAAATTCAATTTATTAATGTATATTAAGGCCTTTATATAAATTTAAGATGTTCATAGCATCCGTTTTAAATATTAACTGCCGAAATTAAATTGGGGAATGCGGCGTCTACTAGTAATTCTAGCGGACTATAACTAAAACATATATCATTCGCTATTAATACTAGCAGACGCTAATCAGAAAAAGAGTTTGACCTATATTAACTTGAGTTTTTGTGACGACCCCAAATTCGGGTTCCTTGAATCTCAAATCCGGTTCAATACGAGTACAACATTTTTCTTATTGTTCATGAATTACAACAATATTATAATTACTAAAAAATCATTTATTTACAATTTTACAACATATCTTTCTATTTCAAAATTGAAATCTTTACACATTCCTAGTATGTCTTAATATCATACATGATACAACATTCTATTACAATCAAATTGAGTATTTAACACTCATATAATATACCAACTAAGTATTATACTACATAGTCATTTACCTGTCCAATTTGGACTGATATCTACAACAAATATTTAGATCTTCAATGAAAGTAATATATTTTCCGGTTCCTTGATCTTTATCGAGAATTTCAAATAATTTGCACTATCTGAAAATGTTGGTTTAGGCAAGAGTGAGCACGACGGCTCAGCAAGTCTAACAGATAACACATAACATATAGTTCATGTTTATACATATTTCTCATGCTTCATACATTACATTATATGAATGCATCATGCTTCTCATGCTTTGCATTTATTTATGTAATATACTGATCATGCATTGGAATGAATACATGACATACAGTTCAACTTATTCAATTAATTCAGGCTTTCTATCATATAGAATCAACACACCTCATATGGTTTCACAAAAAAACATATTTAATTCAAATTCTCACATGCTTCAAGTGCACACACAACAGTTATACACATAACAACAATATTTGAAAAACTTGTCTGGTTCGCTTCTACCAGTTATGCTTATTTGCGTCTTTCGTTCAACCTACAATTTATATAAGAAATTGACATAATCACTAGATATAATGACTATTACTTAGCCATTATATAAGACTCTAACTTTAAATTATTAACTCTTAAGTTGTCCGACAAACGAACCCTTAAGTTCCGGACAAAACCCTAGCCCAACCCCAGTTGGACATGTTGGGTATGCTCATCTAACTTATACCTTCACTACATGTTCTTCGTATGACTTACTTTTAATAAGTTGTCTAAAAATTTAGTCACAAATTGACTATTTACATCAGTTTAATTTAATTAAACATTCTTCTTTTACATAACTTAATGATTCAGACATTTAATATATAATGTACCAAATACCTCAATATATCATCTACCTTTGATGATATACAAGTATATAACTACATTCAAATATTATTAACCATTTAATAATATTTTAATCACTTATTAATATTATTATCCATTTAATAATATTTTAATCTATTACAAATATTATTAACCATTTAATAATATTTTAATCACTTATTAATATTATTAATCATCTAATAATATTTTCAACACTTATTAATATTATTAACCATTTAATAATATTTTAATCATTTACAAATATTATTCACCATTTGATAATATTTTAATCTCTTGTTAATATTATTAACCATTTAATAATATTTTAATCAATTCTTAATATTATTAATCATTTAATAATATTTTAATTACTTACTAATATTATTCACCATTTAATAATATTTTATTCACTTCTTAATATTATTCGCCATTTAATAATATTTTAATCATTTATTAATATTATTAACCATTTAATAATATTTTAACCACTTATTAATATTATTAACCATTCAATAATATTTTAATCTCTTATTAATATTATTAACCATGTAATGATATTTTAATCATTTACAAATGTTATTCATCATTTAATAACTTTTTAATCATATACTAATATTATTGATCATTTAATAATATTTTAATAATCTTCAAACAATACCAATAGTTAACTTTTTAATTGTGTTAACTTTAGTCTTTATGTTAAATGTTTAGCTATCAATTAGTTACTTATAAACTTCATATATTGGTTTACTATTCAAACTCATTCATTTTACACTTATTTCAACTTAAATTTTTATTAAAAACTCGATCTGGACCGACCCGACCCGACCCAGACAACGTACACATTCTATTTTGAAAGTCGGGGCGCTCAACTGGGCGCCGGGGCATCCAAAACAGAAACAAAACCTTAAAAATGGGTTGTTCGCCCTCCGACAGCCATAACTTTATCATTTTAAAACATTTTGGGGTGATTATTGAGTCTATTCTCATCAGAATTTCCCCCTCTACAACTTCTCTTTAAATCACAAATCCAAATTCCAAACGAAAGTGGACTAAAAACTGCTCACAAGGACAAAGTGAAAACTAAAATCACAAATCCTTGGTTTTAATGGTTTGAACTTGAATAAAATAAACTCTACGCATCCAAATGACACCAACTTAGTGTTGTTGTCTTCCTAACTTCTTTTTTTACAATATTTCATGGTTCAATCATATTTTTGAAAATGTTTGACACGAAATTTAAAGATCGAACCACTTAGGGTTTTACCGGTAAATCGTTATATGGACTTTTCTTCTAATTCTTTAAGTACCACCACTACAAATACATGTATTAACTATATCAAACCATGAATATACCTATATATCATAGTTTTAGACTTCTAGATCATCAAAATAACTTTTAATCGGTTAAAAATACATTTTAACCGTTCAAATCATTTCTAAACTATAAAAATGAACTAAGGAAGAGATAGAACACTTTTGAACCTCTTGGACATGGATGCTCTTCTTCTTCTTGATATGATCTTGCTAAGAACTCCTCCTTGACTATTCTCTAACACTTTTTCTTGGTGGATCATCAATCTCCCAAAGGTTTACTTACTTTTTCTCTAGAGTTTTTCTATCTATATTTGGTGAAACAAATAAACAAGCACTAACACATGATTCAATGTCTCTATTTATATGTCTTTCTATCATCTCTTTTTATTACTTACAATACATATATCTATATAATTTGACCAACATTACTTGCAACCATCAAAACTTGGCTTGATTTAAGGGAAAAGACTTAATTGAATGACTAACATGAAAGACTTCCATCAAGGTTGCTTATAAGCAACTTTTGGAGTGTAAAATAAGCAAAATTAAGCCACACTCAATATTTTCATGTGGGGCCCTCTCAAAATTCGGGAATAGCAATAAATTACACCAATTTGACTTTATTTTATGTCTTATATCATTATATAAGCATTCATATATATATACACCAACATATGTATACATATTCACCTATACTTGCACATTGGACTCCACTTTGGACCTTAGAATTAAATTATGTTGGGCTCATTTATTTAATTTGGTTAGGCTCAATTTAATTGTTACATTGGGTTAACATTAAATACCCTATGTTACATTTAATTAAAACAAGCATAGGCTTGTTTAATTATTACATGGATTAATGTTAAATTAATTATATGAACTACTAGATAAATTTATTTGACCTAGATTAATACCTCAATTGGACTTATATTATAGTCCAATTAAATTTGATTTAATTTATTCTACCACCTTGGGTTACATAATTAACTCATCCATAGTTAATTTTTATCACTACCTTTCTTCCTCTAGCAATTAACCAATGTTTGGTTAATTCTCTATCTTACCTATCAACTAGGGTTATTTAATTAACCCTACATTAGTTAATTCTGTACACTCAACAATATCTCCCAACACTTTGACCAACATTGGACTTTTAAGTGTTTGGGCTACATAGCTTACCTTGCATTGGGCTTTCTTATTTAATTACTTGGGCTACCCAACACAATTCACATATCATTTATAATTTAGGCTTGGTAATTAATTTAATTGGACTATCACAATACTTGCCAACATAATTTAATTGAACTTATATTAATTACCTCTTGGACTATTAATTAACTTAATATTTGAGCTTATTAATTAATTACCCACCTTCATGCAAGTATTCCTATCTTGGGCTTGTTTTAAATCCATTAATGGACTCTATATAACAACTTAATAATTAAGCTAATTACTTAATTAATCACTTCTTATTATTGTCATCCTAGGCAATAATTCTAGCTCTTCTATAACTTTAACTCAATAACTAATATAATTAAATTAATTAATTATATTTCATGACTTTCCTCCTTACTTCATATTTAAACTAATTAATTTATTAGTTTTATTGAGTATTAATTTACTCATCTTCTTATTTGGCTGACAAGCACACTTTAGGTATCTATAATTTAATATAATCACATTCACTTCTCAATTGAATTTATTCCCTTAATAAATTCTCTACATGCATCATTACAATATCCTCACATTTAATTTCTAACAAGTAAATCATAAAAAAAAATGTTTACCCATTTTCTACACATCTTACTTATCAAATTCTAGGTTTTAAACCATAACTTTTAATTAATATTTAAAATCTTATTTACAAATCTTGTAAATATCTGGGATATTACAGTTTTGGCCTATATTATCTAGACTTTATGAAAGACCCCGAATTTGAATAAATAGATTTTAATTTTTTCTCGTAATTTTATGTCTAACAGTAAGGTGTTAAATTAATAAAAATTAAAATTTAGGATGTTATGTGCAAAATTTTTATGTTGGACAATATTCGATTGGTCGGGAAATATTCGTTCTGTCGAGGCAAACTATCTGATAAAACATCCCGATAATCATCAATCTCCCAGTTAACTTAGTATGTTATTATTCCTTCTGTCCCAAGATAAAAATTCTAGTTGATTTTTTGCACATATTAAAAAAAATGATAAAATGACAAAATTGTCTATATTTAAATTCTCATTTAATTGCATAATTTTTTTGCATATAACTAATGATGTTCCATAAATATGCATAGAGAATAGAAATATGATAATTACTAAGGATATTATAGACAAACTATTGTAAAAAATAAATTATTTAATGTAAGTAGATATTTAACTTGAGACTACCTAAATTAGTAATAAAGATTTTTATTTTAAGACGGATGAAGTAGTATTTAATGAGTTCATCACCACCGTTGCTCAATTTATTGTTAAAAACGAAATATGGTATTAATATAGTATAATTGAGTTTTATTGTTAATTAAATAAAATATTTTATTATACTATTATTAGGTCCAATATATATATATATATATATATATATATATTGCTCGCAGGCTACTCGTACAAAATGAATCTCAAATTTTTTTGAATTGAAGGTAAAAAAAAGTTCATGTTTAATACATAATTATTAGTACAAAATTTTCTTTATTTCAAAATAAGAAATCTGATCATAGATAGTTCAAAAAAATTATAAAAAATCCAAATCACAAAAAAAAAATGTACAAAAAACTAACTTAAAGAATAAAAAAAAAAAAAAAAAAATTATAATTAAAAATAAATTATTAATAAATAAAATTTTATAAAACCCCAAAATATTAACATGTGAAAAACAAAATAGTTTTTTCAGTCAAAAGTAATATTATTCATTCTATTCAAAATATTATATTAAAAAATTAACCCAAAAAAATATAAAATTTAGGAATAAGAATAAGACCCAGCAAGAGGTATACTGCTAGTTCATAATCATTACAAAATTCTCGTCCAAGCGGATCAAACATACTCCAAATTCAGATGCAAAAACAATTTAAAAATTAATTATACAATTAATATTCAATCCTCCATTCCATTTTACTTGTCCCCTCCTTTTTGCATGTATAACACTAATATTAAAACATAATATTTTAGAAGGCTCAAGCCTACTATCTGTCTGGAAACAGTTAAAATAAAATCTACAAAAATAAAAGGTGCAAACCTCTTAGTTTTGACCAAAAAGAACAGATTAAGATTTTACTCGCACAAATGCAGAAGCACATAATTTGTCACAATGAATATCAAATATGGCTCCTCCTATTACAAACTATGAACAGATGAATCAACAAATTTGATCCAAGCTTCCACATAACTATACACCCCACCCCTAATATCCTGCAGTGTAAACCATGCACAAAACTATAAAACCCTAAAAATCCAGGACACTTGACATAATGTTCATCAAACAGAGGATACTGTCCTAGAAACATGAGGCGCAGCATCTTCAAACTGATCATCATCCGATTTCTCGGCTGCCAATGGAGGTGGAATATAACATCTGAATACATGTTCCATGTTTGGAATTTCCTTCGGTTCATGGCACGCGACCTCCAGTGCAGTGGATTGGGAAAAAGGATAGAATTTCTTACTGCAAACTATTGCAAAGATTAAGGAACAGATTGGGAGTGGTATTAGAATTGGGGTGTAATAGAACTTTTTCACTCCAAAGTAACCAAACATGGTAACTTGAAATAGGAGTAAGATAGCTATGACTCGAGTATGTATGTGAGGCCACATTCGTCCGTAGCTCTCATACGAAGGAACAAAGACTTTCAGCGCCTGTTAATAAGATAAACTATCAGAACTCTTGAAACTAGCGAAGTTATATTGATAAGCAAAAACATGGGGGCAGAAGCTTCTTTATTAACCTTTAACAGTTCAGTCAACAATTAACAAGAAAAATTGAAATACACGCCAGAAACTTTTTTGGTAGCTAGAAACGTAACAAAAACCAAAATGTATATAGCATCTTTAGCGAGCTCATCAAATGCCATTCATGAATAGAATGGTGAGCGGAGCTTCTTTTCAACGCAGTTTTTATCAAATAATATTTTATACAATTTCTTGTTTTCATTGCGCAGTGATATAAAATCTTGGAAGTAAAAAAGAAGTTCCTGGTCATCACCTGATTTCGAAGAACAAGCCATCCCAGGCCGAAGTACATCACACCAAATGGAATAATTATAGGAGCAATCACAGAGTAGCAAAGGACGATTGTGAGAATAAGCATATCCCCGGGAATTCTAGTTCCATATCCAAGGTCGCCAGGAGTCCAAGCTTCCTTCAACTCAGCTTCAGTTTTACAGATATACTTCCGCTTTAGATGGTATATAATTAAAGGAACTATTCTGGATAGCTCAAGCCCATAGCCAACAAAGAACCTGAAACCACAAGAGTGCAACAATCAGTTCACTTCTCATGGTTTGACAAGAAAAGGCAAACTATGATTTCCTGTATTCATAGTATGGGAATCTCAAGCTCCATGTCTCTACCGTCTCCAAGAAAACTCACCTCCCATAAGTCATAGATAAAGTAATGAAAAGATTAATCAAGATCTTTTTAATAAGTACATTATAGGAATATTATAAAAGCCAACCTAAAACAGGGGGACGCAAAAAAAATGGTTAATAAGGCGTTCACACGCTTGCTAATTGCGGGTTATTTCCTTTTAAAATGTTGAGACATTCTATTCATGAAGCAAAACTTGTCATTTCATAGTTCTACAGAAATTCTTGCGTAACAACTTCAACTCCTCAAACAAAGAAAATGAGGATTAATGAAAATAGCAACGAGAGAAATCTCCGTCTGAAGGTTAATAAGATCTACACATTTATTAATGCAAAACCTAAAAGAAGAAAAACGGGGAGAAGGGGTTATTTCCTTTGAAATGTTAAGGCATTCAATTCATGAAGCAAATTATCCTGTTTATAGTTCTACAGAACTCCTATCTTAACAACGTCAACTCCTCAAACAAAAGCCATTTGAAAACTGCGACTAGAGGAATCTCCATTTGAAAACTTCAGCAGTTAGTTAGTTACTTAAAAAGAATACTGCCTAATAAATCAATTTATCATCCTACATCAAGACCTGAACAAAAAATAGCTCAAACAATTTTTTGTTGCCAATACAAGTAGTTGGGGGCAAGTTTCTTGCCCACGTTATGCACTAGTATTTATGTGGCTAAAATCATAAACTAGCAATAATGTATTGATATGAAATAGTTTTCTAGATAGTATTAAAAAAATTCATCTATCAAAGATAGTAAGCATTAATATTATATTAAACTAGCGCGTTTCAGACGGAACATGTAAATCAAGTGCACTAAAATGAAAACTCTCCTAAGAACAATCATAAAAAGAGAAGTAAAAAAAAGATCACATAGGAATGCAAACAAATTAAAATAGAAACTGAAATCTTACTTGAGAGCCACAAAAGTCAAGAAGAAAGTTGCATTGCCAGGAAGGCTGTTTGCTAGCAAGGGAACAATAGTGTTTGGATCCTTCTCAATGGTCTTGAATGTACTGAAAAGGGTTCCACCCACTGTTACACCGATAAATACATTCAACACAGAGAAATAAAAATATTTCCCTGAGGCGGCCCTTATTGCATGGCTTTCTGAAGGGATACCCTCAGCCTTGGATAAAAACAGAAGGAACTTTGGCAGCATGGCCAGAAATATAATAAGTGCAAGCTGAGGAAGGTATGCTTCTAACACCGTTCTAATCACATCCTGATTCACCACTGGTTTTATAAACGGGAGGAGCTTCTTTAGATTTGCCAGAGTAGTAAATGCAGAAATGAGTCCAATTGGAATCATGTAGAAAACTATAGTCAGAAAGACAATGACATAAATTGCATACTGTCGCATGTGCCTCTCATAAAATTTCTTAGGAAGATTACTCCATATAAGCTGACGAGGTTCAGGAGCCTCTACGACAGTCCATGTGTCAACCATACGGGCATGTAAATTCTGAGCTGCAGAAGCTGCAGTTTCCCTACTAGTGAAAAAAACAAGAGCTGAAGGTTGCAGTTTCTCTGTGAGGGTCACTTTCTGTTCATTTTCTAATTTGGGGATCAGTTCATTAATCTTCTCACTACAATATTCTATCGTATCTACCTTAGTTCCGATGAGACCAAGAAAGCCAGTTCTGTTCATTGGTCTCGTTCCTTCGGGGTTGCCTGTTCTTTTGGACTCAGCATATATGGCTTCAGCACGTGCAAGCTTCTTTTTGTACCCTTCCAACTCCTGCCAAATCTTGTTGACCTAAGAATATCAAATAGTATTAAGTCCCAAGTTGACTCACCTCCTATGGTTCATAGCATGGAGAAGATAATACATCGCTGATGTATAATGATCACCCAATCTATAGCACTTAATTTCATAGATACATTGGTGCAAGAAGTCATTTAATGTGCCCGAGAAAAGGTAAGAAAAGGCAAGAAGTCATTTTTTGTAATCGCTTTCTTTATTGCATTTATTTCATGCATATTTATGCTACCTACACTACTTTGGTACAAGAAGTTAATTTCTGTGTCCGAAAAAAGGTAAAAAAAAAAAAAGAAGGGCTAGAAGTCATTTTATGTCATAAAAAAGATGACAAAAGGCAGCTTAAGTATGGGGTAAATAAACGATGACAAAAGATGGTAATGCATAGTGCATGTGATAAGCCATCCAATGTGCCAAAAAGATATTTTTTGGGTAAAAAATGTAAAATCATGCCAGTATACGATAATAACTGAATACACAATTGGCAAGCAAAACTCCAGTGAAATCTAAAACATGAACAGAGAAATCAAGAAATCAAAAAACCTTAAAGTAGCACAATACCTCCTTGTTGTTTGTGACCACCATTGATCTGTAAAACGTTTCTGGATAGATTGCTTTGAAATATGAGTCAACCTGTTCCTTTCTAGTTTGACCTTCAGGAGGTGCAGGTATGTCTCTAACAAGAACAGCAAATTGTTCAGCTCTCACTTCAGGTGACATTAGCGCTGCAGCTCTCAAATCAGATACATGTTTGTATGCCTTCCACAATAGGTAATACGTAAAAAAAGAAACCCAATAGGCAGCGAACACAAATGCCCATAACCGAGGACTCTTTTCCTGTAACCAATGTCATAAAAAACAATGAACGAGTTCATAATTAAATGGATAGCAAAAATATAACACATGCATCAGCGACCCATTCACACTAATATACATTGATAAAAAAGTTGAATAGAACAAGCAATGGAACTTGGACAACCAAACATCTGTTCTGGTATAAACACTAATTGGGTTAAGATGGACAACAGGCTTCTGCCTTCAGCCCATTAAAAATTGTTGAAATTTTAGAAAGATGCATTAAAGTATACTTGGAAAAAAACAATCAAAGAATAGCATGCATTGGAAAATGAAAACTCAAAGCTTAATATCAATTATAACCCCAAGAACAAGGTTCAAATAGCTGTCGAACTTACTTTAACATGTCCCATAGATAAATTGTCAAGGTCATTAAATGTCCCATTGCTGGTAGTATTGCTTTTACGGATACTGTGATCAGTAGAAGCTACTGGCAGGAGTAGAGGTATTAGAACAAGACCAGCTAAAATTAATATTCCCACTACTGAAAAAAAAACATAAACTTTTGTTATGTGCTTTTCACCACAAGAACTCAATCTCAAGGCTAGGTGGTACGCATTGTTACATCCAATACAAGTACTCTATCTGCGCATGGAGTTATAGTATGCTTGATAAAATACATATATAGCAAATATGTTCATCAATATATGACATAGACATCGCAAAAAAAGATGCATCCTTTCCAATTATCAGTGCAATTTTTTCCCTTCATTGTATTTGTGGCACAATATTCTCCAAAGACCTAGGATCTCTTTCAGGCTTGACGTTCTACTATAGCTGCATTAGTTGGTTTATATACGTGATGAGTGAGTAATCACCAATTCAGTCAATACGATACAACAAGTTGCAAGCATTTAGGTTCTCTTCTAAGCCAAGTCAAGCCTTTATTAGTCATACTGATTTTAGAATTTATCCCATGCTGCTTCTTTTCATAACTTTTAATTGAATGGACAAACACATTCCAAAAAGACAAGGAACTAAAAACTACATCCCAAAAACAACAAAAGTGCATTCATACCCCAAAAAAATATTAAAATAACTATTACAGTACACTATAGCATGGAAATCTGTCATGAAAGTATGAAACCCTCCAATTAAGAAACAAAAAGAAATCAAAATTTATTATTTATTTCACGTATACTAATAACCAAAAGTAAGTCAACATTTGGAATTCCCAAATCCAACTTCTCTATTTTATCAAAACTAACCAAATCAGTAGTCAAAACTCAAAAGAGGATGATTCAATTTATAGCAAACAACTGATCATATGCCCTTTAAATTATTCTTACCAAAAATACTCGCACACAAAAAAATAAAAGTAATTTATATTGCATATTAACTCACGTACATAATCAAATATATAGCAGATAGTACAATTTACAAAAAAAGATTTCTTTTTTTATTTTTAAATATAAGTATAACATGCCACTAATTAGAAGAAAGACAAACCAGTGCTCAAGAACACAAAGTAGACAGCAGTATCAACACCAGACATGGAGATAACATCTCGTTCAGTGGAGGAGAATGCTTCCCGGATCCAGGCAAACGGGTTCCGGGTCCTGGACCCTCCTTCCCACGGATCCATCCCCTTCAAGATCCGATTAGGATAGTACACCACGCTGTTCCCTGGCCTCCTCGATAACCACGTAAACAAAAACATCAACACCACAAAAATCACAAACGACGTTCCAAGGGACGTCAAAAACGAACTGAAATCCATCTGGGTTTTCTCTTTCTCTCTCTAAAAATCAAACAGGCCAACAAGCGCTCGTTTTGTTAAAATGGGTTGAGGAGAAAGATGAAAGGAAGGCGTTAATGGATTTTGGGGAGCATTGAAGAGCGACAAAGTAACCGTTAAAAGGTGTATTAATTAATAAGATTGAAAGAGAATTTTTAGGGGAAGATGAAAAGGATTGATTAAAGCTAATGGCAGAGAAATGCCTTGCTTTGCAGGAGAAAATACTGAGATATACTTGATGTGATTGAGAGGTTAAGGAATGTGGGGTTCACTTAGAGATATAGAAATTAGATATATTCGTTGTATGTATCAGTGTATGCAGGAGGAAGAAGAAAAAAAAGAGGAGAGAGAAAGAAACGGAGAAAGACGTGACAGTGAAAACGGACATGGAGAAGAGAGACTGATGGTGTTCCTCCGCATTAACTGTCAAAAAGATTCTCGTAGACCCTATTGCCTCCATGCAACATTTTGGCGCGACTGGGATTACCGATTGGGATTCAATTATTGACAAAATTAAGATATATGTGTGAATGTTTAGATGTATGAGTCAAATTAAATATATATAAAAAAAATAGACCAAAATATATTCCTTAGTCCGTAAATACTAGCTTAGTTGAATTTTGAAATCAAATTAACGAATTTTAAAATTAAAATTTATCTTATTTTCATTCAGGTATAAGTAAAAAGAATATAATTATAAAAAATTCTGTTTAATTTATTATAATATTCAATTTTTGAAAGTTTAAAAATATAAATAAATTTAATTAATTATCAATTCTAAAATTAATCGATTTGATCAGAAAAATCAAACTAATTCAATTTTTGCGAGATAAGAGAGTATTTGTGAAGTGATATATCTTGAAATAAAAAGTTACGTTTTTATCACAAGTAAATATATTCACAAACTACTCACGTATATAGTTTATAAACGAGTTGAGTCGAGTTAGATCTTGATTTATTGAATTTGTTTAAAAATTAAACGAGTTAAGCCGATACAGAAATTATGTGTCGAAGACAAACTCATTTCAATTTTAATCGAATTTTAAGTCTGCTTAATTTATTTTTTTATTATAAATTTAAAAAAAATAATTAAGTAAATATTAAACAATTCATACTTACTTAAGCCAAACCTAGATAAATCCGGAGTTGGGCATTATACTGTTTAAACTATACTAATTTAACTATAGACAAAGTAATCAAGTCTGACCGAATTGGCGAACAATTCATTCAAGGTTCTGTCTGTTCTACATTATGTAGACAATGTGTTCATTATATTTGGTCACTACACAAGTAACAATACTTTGTTTCAAGATATATAATGATGCAACATGGCAGTTTAGTGCCAATTTTTAGTTGGTCCAGAACTCAATCAGCCTCAATATCTACAATCAAGTCGAACATGAAAGATGTACTCTCATTAGAGTATTACATCCTTCACCACTTCCAACAGCATGCATGAAAAAGCTACTAGATTAATAATAGAAAAAATGGAGAAACAATTCTTAACCAAAACATAATTTTTCTATTAAAAAAAACGTACGATATATACGTGATCCTAAATACGAATTTCAAAATTTTGAAGTTACCCCTTCAAGCTGGTTGGTTCTTAAGCTGTAGTTACTAGCAAAGCATATTGTTGTACATCTTAGCTAATTTCTGAAGGCCAGCTTCTAAATCTGCCGGAGTAATTGTACTTCTATCGATGCCTTCTGTCGCATTCAAATTGAATCTAAGAACCAAACTTTTTTTTGCCTCATAAAGCATTGAACTCGCTAAATATCCATTTAGCTCGTTACGCAGTTTCTCAGAGGCTCCTTTCAGTATTATCTTGCTGACCGTATCAATGCTGCAGGATGAATGTAACTTGAATCCATACATGTCATAGTCCTCTTTTCGATCATCGCTCATCATCGTCGTCAGAATCAAGGCAAGTTCTTCGCAACTAAAATCGCTAAAATTTACCACTGCAGAAAATCGGTTGTATAATTCTTTCTTCAACAGAATACAACGATTTAATAGCTTGCGTTGTCCGACAAATATTACTGAGGTTTCTCCATTGTCCATGGCAGATATGATTTCCTCTAAAACATCAGGCTTCTGTTCATGTATTTCATCTACATTCACGAGTAGGATTCCTCCTTCTCAATCTGTCAATAATTTTAATTAGGCAAAATATAGTATTAAAAGAAAAATACCATTACTTCTAAACATAGGTTCAATATTATGTTCACAAGAAAAATAACATGAAAATGTGTACTCTTTCTCTTTGGCCCTGCATTTCAATTATGTTATGATCCGGTAATGTTCCTGCTAGATAAAATAGTTTCCCAAGAATTTGAGCCACCATTGATTTTCCTGTTGAAAAGATTAAGAATGATCATAAGATATCTTATAAGCAGAGTAGTACAGCACCAAGAATAAAGCTTGAGACTTCGGAGTAAAAGTAGTAATCATGAAACTTTATTTAAAAACAGCAAGTAGGTAATAGGTTTAAATAATAAATACTGAAAATTAATATTATATTTCAGAACAGATGGAGTGACTAATAACAAGATCACGCGGTTCACGCCCATGAATCAAAATTGTGGTAAAACTAGAAGCTTACCAGTTCCAGAATTGCCGATAAAAACTATATGGAAAGGTTGGGGAGGAAGAACTCTATAGCCTAAAGTGGCTTGCTTCTCAGCATCGCAAATTTTTTTGACTATATCTGAAAGTTGTGACTTGATTTCGGGCAACCCTACAATGTTTGATATTTCATCCTTCACTTCTCCCAACTGATTCAAAACAACTTCATCAGTCTCAGAACAAAAGCACTATATATATATATATATATATATATATATATATATATATAGGAAATTGATATTTTCACAAGGAAAAGTTATAGTTCCACAAGTTCTCTCACATGAATAGCAAATGGATCCCACATTCATGTGAGAGAGAACTTGTGAAAATATCAAATTTTACTTGTAAAAATAACAATTCCTATATACACAAACAACTATGCATATATATATGGAGAGAGAAAGAGTGAGAGATTACAGTAGGAGTATCTTCATAACAGGTATAAGAATAAAAGAATGATGACATCTTGCACCCCTTGTGCCTTCTGGGAGAAGAATAAGTAATGGCGTGCAATTAAATGTAACAATTAATGGTACAGTAAATAGCTGCAAATATGCAAAATGTCATACTACTATACAAACGGATTAAGATTCAAGGTTTAATGCTGGGGTTTTTCTGTTGAATTTATTGTTTTGACATTCAAAGCAAATATGTTTGGAGAGAAAGGCGTAACAGAGAGAAAGCATACCCGAAAATTAAGGGAAGGGGATGGAGAATAATGATCTGCTACAAGATTGGGGATGATATGCACAGTGTACGTAAAAATTTTGGACACCCACACAGACAAGTGGCAAAAGAAACACAAGTTATAGACACTATTGAACCCCAGCACCTAAAAAATTAATAAAAAGAATCCTACCAACCAACATATAGCAACACACATTCATATCCTCAGTATGACAGTATCTTTCCTGTTCTTCACTCCTCTAACTTCTTATAAAGAGGGGCTTCTTCGCTATCCAAAAACAGGATTTTCCAAGAAACTCCCAGTCTAACGTAACAACTCCAAGCTCACATAGTTGAAACTCTTAGATTATCATCCATCCTTTTCTTGTCTGTTTTGTCTATACTTAAAGTTAAAACATTCTCTTCTTAGCAATGTCACCACTGTGTATCTAAGTAGTGCATGCATCCATTTTCTTATCAGAAATTGTTGGAATGCTAGTCTAGTTATGATAAGTTTAATTCATAGATTCATCATCAATGTTCTAAAAAAATTTATGGCAGTTTTAGATTTGATATTTTGAATTGTATGTCCTGCAGCAAAGAGACATTGCCTGATGGGCTACCCCACTACTGTGGAATCTTAAACCCTGCCCTATATTAACAATGTTATTCTTTTTTCTTATTAAAAAGAAAAAAAAAAGAATATCATATGAACTTGTTATCGCAATTCAATTGCTTTTTATATTTATAGTTGATTTTTAAAGATGAAGACTCAATCATAACAATTCTGCTCAGGTTTAAGTTGTAAATCTACTTTAGGAAGAAAAAACCAATAGAGACCATAAATAAATAAAAACTCCCAGGCAGAAATCTGAACTACATTAAAAGTTTTTACAATTCTAACCTATAAAGACCATTAAAAATAATAACAATATATAATAATAATAATAATAATAATAATAATAATAATGAACTACATTAAAAGTTTCTACAGTTCTAACCTCTACCCAAGAAAAAAAAACTCAAAAATTGAACACAATACATGTTAAAAGGAAAATTTTTGAACAATAAGTAGAACATGTCTTACAATATAATCTTGAAATTGAAAAAAGAAGGTATTTGCATACCAGGGCTAATTCACTCGATTCAACATTGAAAATAAAAAGAAATAATTACTCAAAAATTCAAGGAAATTGCTTAACAATGTCACTTGGATCAGTTGCCGCATTCTTTTCCTGCTTCTCGAACTGAGTCCTGAGCTTCTGTTGTGCGTGAAATTTTAGCACTATACTGAAAATCAAAGCAGAACCCTAGATATATATACATATATGTAAAGCCCCGATCCATAATCGACTCCTAATCGAGTCCGGAATTTTTGATTCGTTTGTTGTTTGCTGTATGTATATTTAAAACTTTTAATACATTGTCAAAGCCTTTAATATAACTAATATATTTATAAAATAAAATAAAAAAAAACTAATCAATTAACTATATAATTAAAACTACAAACTTACTTTGATTTTACCATTTTTTTTATTTAGCTTTCCTATTCATATATTATCATAAATATTATCCAAATTTATATTAATTAAATACTATCCAAATTAAAAATATTTCTATCTTTAATAGAAATAAAAAAAAACATATTTTTTTCTTTACTATTCAAATTATTATAAGTACTATAGAAATTAATTATATAATTAAAAGTATAAATTTTGTTTCGTTTCACCGATTTTTGGTTCAATTTTCTTACCCATAAATATTATCTAAATTTGTATCAATTAAATATTATTTAAATTTAAAAATATTTTTATATCTAATAGGAATAGAAAAAAAATAAAAATCTTTTTATTTCCTATTCAAATTAGTATAAGTACTATACAAATTGATAATAATTAAATATATACCAATTAAATCACAATTATATTATGTTTAAATTAAAAAAATAAAATATAAAATATTTTATTTTATTTTAAATAAAGAAAGTAATTTTATATCATCTCTTAAAAAATAAAATTTATAAATTTAAAATAAAAAAAAAATTATTTTGTTTTAATAAAATAATCAAATATAAATTATTTTATTTTTTAAAAATAAATTATTTTATTTTCACATTTATTTTTTCAATCCAAAATGAAATACTAATATCTAAACTATAGAGTCAAAAGGTGGCATTTACATTTATTTTCTATTCAAATTAGTATAAGTATTATACAAATTGATAATAATTAAATATATACCAAATTTATAAAGTATTCAAAAGAAACTTAACCAATCTCTAATAGAAAAAGCAACTTCTACAATAATATTTATTTTTGATTTTTCTAATTTAATTATAAATTTTTTATTATAATTTTATGTAATTAATTAAGACAATATAACGCATTATACTATATATTACCTAAATTTATTAAAATTTGAAATCATTCTAAATCACATGATAAATTGTATTAATAATATATGTGAATATTTTATAATACAATTTTTTTTTATCATAAACACATTATACTATATATTACCTAAATTTATTATAACTTGAAATTATATCAAATCACACAATAAAATGTATTAATAATATATGTGAATATTTTTAAAACATACTATGTGACGCCCCCAAATCTAGGCCCACACAGCTCAAACTTGAGTCGTCAAAAGACTACAACAAAATTATTACAACAAAGCACAACGTACAACAATACAGTGTATAATAATACACAACTAAGTCTTCACTATTATTGCCACACTATTTTACAATACGTGAAAACTAGGATAGCTATCCCTCGGACTCTCACTCCATCCCCCGGCTAGACCCCGTTACGTTTTCATCTCCTGTTGAAAAACAATGGAACAAAAGAAAGGGTGAGCTCAAATAGCCCAGTAAGAAATATCATGACTAAGATAATGACGAATAAATTATCATTAGCCTTCAACAGTTGAGTTCTTGATAGAATACAATAGACTACAAGGTTTATATCAAAAACTGTAGTTAAATTCTTAAACAATGTTCAAATCAATAATAGCAGCGGAATGAGCAATCCATTAGAAGAATAATGCAGACCATAATGTCCACTCGCTTCTCTTTTTAATAAAAATATCATCAACTTTTATCATCTGAAATACTAATGATAATAAAAATTCACAGTTCCTGGTCATAATCATGCAAATCAACAGTTCATCTTTGCACTACAGGCCAAAGATATTCAATATAGCATCAACGGTCATGATTATACCAGATTCAGCCTTTGGTCATAATCATACCAACCAACAGTTCATCTTTGCACTACGGGCCAAAGAGAACATTCACCACGTGCCATAAAAGACACCGAACAGATGTATCGCCTTTAACCTAGTATATCGCTTTTAACCTATCATCTGTTCAACAATTATATCACATCTGTGCCCCCGGCCACAGATATTCACAACAGCTTGATTCTTGATGATTAATACAAATAACAGTGATACATATGATGAACAGAAGAACAGGATAAACAATAAGTATCGGAAGTTTACTTTGTGCAGATTCAAATAATGTCCAAATTGCCAACATGATGTGAAGTGAAATTTAAAAAAATGATATTCAAGATCCACAGTTCAGAATAACGATCACAGTTCAAATAGAAATGTTCAGAAAATAGGAAGGTTCAGTTGAAATAATGAAATTCAACTATTATGGAACATACAATATTTTCAGAAATTATAGAAGCAATAGTTCCATAATAAGTTTCGATTTAGGTGTATGAAAGAAAATAATATCCCTTACCGTAGCAGGTTTGATTAACAAAAGGTGAAGGGAATTAATATCCCTTACCATAGTAAGTTTGAATAATGGAAGATGAAAAAGATGGTATCCCTTATGAGTATAAAGGAAAATGATATCACTTACGAATATGGAATAAAAGTGTCATGTGATAATTCGTGTAGACAAATTATTTCCACACGAGACAAATAAAAAGGGTTATTCACCATCAGGCGGTAATCCGCGCCGTAAGGTTATTCCCATCAATTTGAATACGAACAGTTATTCACCAAACATGCGATAATCCGCGCCGTAAGGTTATTCCCATCAATTTAAATACGAAGAGTTATTCACCAAACAGACGATAATCCGCACCGTAAGGTTATTCTCAAAGATTAATAAGGAATGAATACAAAAGGTTATTCACCAACAGGCGGTATTCCGCGCCGTAAGGTTATTCCCACAATTTAATACATGGAAATAAATGGCACAAGAAAGAAATGATATTATTTTCGAGAATAAAAGAATGATAATGCCTTCCAGTAAGAAAGAAAATAATATCTATTTATGGTGATGAAAAGAATGATACCCCTTACCGTAGTAATTTAGAATATGAAAGAAGATGATATTCCTTACCACAGTAAATTTAAAAGTGTGAAAAGAATAATATTTCTTACCTTAACACGTGACTGGATATTGATTTAAATGAGGTTGATCAACCTATATATTTATAATAAAATTAGTAATTACCACATATAAATTTTAAAGTGTATAATAACTCGTATAATATGAATTATCAAAATTATATATATTTAACATAATTTTTGTAGTATAATATAACAACTTTAAAATAGTTTTTAAAGTAATATTCCAAAATAAATCTTTCAAAGAAAGCTTTTAAAAATGAATCTTCTCAAAGAAGAGTCTTCTAAAGGAAGATTTGTGAATATCGTGAAAAATAGGAATTTATGAAATTACTACTCTTTAATAAAAGACTTACTTGAAAAATTCCTGCACTCATTTTGGCCTTCAAACACTCAAAATAACCTTACTATTCTCAGAGAAAACTCATAAAATTCTTATAGAAAAAATTTATGTTTTAAGTGTGATTTTTCTATTCAGCTGAGCAAGTTATTTATAGGAGAAAAGATGGTACTATGCGCGGTAGGTGAGGCACACCAATGCTGAATTCGTTCAGCACGTTTTCTGTAAAATATATTTTCATATAAAACAAAATCTTATTATAATATTCATAATAAAACAAATAACTTTATATATTATATTGTCTAATAAAACAAACAACTTTATATATTATATTGTCTAATAAAACAAACAACTTTATGAATATATTATAATAATCAAATTACCAAATAATACTACCATAGTAATAATTCATAATAATGCAACAACTACTATGCCAATTATTAGGTTCAATAATTTTTAACTACAGTGCATCAACAATTATTGATTCAATGATATGAAATACAGTGTAATGATAATTATTAAATCAATAATGCAAAATACTGTGTAACAACAATTATTGAATTGATAACATAAAATATTATGCAGCGATAATTATTGATGAAATGATGTGCAACAGTTACGGTGTCAATTATCAGATCAATAATATAAGACACTGCGCAATACCGTGTGCTACTGTAGAGTACCGTGTGCTACAGAAAATACCATAAACTACCGTATGCTACTATTCTTTTATCACCGGTATTTTAACAGTTAACACCGTTGACTATTTTTATATAAAAAGGTTACTTCTGTAGTTTTCTATATCCGACAAATATTCCGTTGTGGGGTCCACCAATAATTTGTTATTTCAGCGCCGTCGTACGGCACGAATATTCCCCGACCAAACGAATATTCCCCGACAAAGCGAATATTGTCCGACAAAATAAAATTTGCACATAACATCCTTAACTTTTAACTTTATCGATTTAACCACTTACTGTTTCAGAAAAATATATATGAAGAAAAATTAAATTTTATATTTCATAAAATTCGGAGTCTTACATACTAACTATAAAATTGGTTGGAAAAATTATAATGAATTCATTACTTACTAATAGTTACAACCAAATCAAAACTCCTTAGAGTTTGAGTTTCATACATCTATTCGGATTAGAATTTTAAGTAAATTTTGTTAATATAAACAATAATATAAAATTCTATTACAAACTTAAATAAAATTAAATAATTATTTTTTTATAATCATAATTAAATAAATATGCACTACATTCAAATGTTTAATTTAATAATTGATCGAAGTAACCTATAATATATAATTCAATATTTATTATTTAAATAAAAATTTAATAATCTAATAACTACAATTATCTTTTTCAAAATGCTAAATACTATTTACATATTTAATAATATAATGAACCACTATTCATACCGTTCGTGCTTCGCACATGATTGATGAACTTGTCTATAATCAACTATATAATTAAAAACACAAATTTAGTTTGGTTTCATTGATTTTTGGTTCAACTTTCCTAATTTATATTAGCATGAATATTATCCAAATTTACATCAATTAAATACTATTCAAATTTATATAAATTAAATACTATTTAAATTTAAAAATATTGAGGAATAGGAAAAAAATGAGAACTTTTTCATTATAGATTAAAATACAGATTTTACCCTAAAATTTATATGTTACACTTTAAACTTTAAAACGTGTTTTCTTGCACCATTTAATTGTAATTGACGTGCTCCGATTTTTTAACCGGTAAAATATGACCAATTTTACTGGTTTCACTTATTTTTAAAGGTGAAGTAGTAATTAAAATAGAAGCCAACTACCTTAAAGAATTTTAATACAAAAGGGGTCTAACCAAACAGAGTCTTCTCTCTCTTTCTTCTAAAGTCTAACCCACTTCAACCTCTTCTCTCTTTCGTCATGATGAATTTCATCATCTTCTCTCTTTCTTCTAACCCGTTTTCATCATCTCTCTCTCTTTCTAATCCACATACTCAAAAATTTATTCAACAAATTGAAGCTATTATCAAATTAATAATTGAATGATAATTTGCGGTGGCGAAAATGAGTGGGAGAATTTGGTCAGCGGCTATGGAGATAGAGACAACGATAATCAATATTTTCTTTTCATTTCTTCTTATTCTTTTTTCTTTCTCATCATAATCTTGCCTCTATTACTTATGAAGGTGATGATTCTTGTTTGGGTGGGTTTGTACTTGTTGCTCGGGGCTATAGTGATGGTCATGGTGGATTTGGGACATGAATTGGGGTTGGTATTTAGATTTTAGTATTAGGATTTGGTTTTCAGATTGGGGTATGAATTGGAATATTATAAAGAATATAAGTTAAGGTTAAAGGTTAGACTAAGATTTTGATATATTAAATTTATTTTTATTTGTTATTATGTGAATTAACGTTTTTGCCCTTTAAAATTTGAGAAAATAGTACTCCCTACAACATTTGACCGGATAAAATTTCGGAATGTACATTTTAACACGGTCTTTAAAAAAATAGAGCAAGAAGACATGTTTTAAAGTTTAGAGTGTAGCATTACTTTAATATATAAACTTTAGAATGTAAATTATATTTTATCTTCTTTGTATTGAAATTAATATAAGTACTATATAAATTTATAATAATTAAATATATTGTTGAAACAATGGTTCAAAAAAAAACATTCGAGGAAAGTAAAGCGAAACATGTCAAAGACAAAAAGAATATCACCTAAAAAATAAAAAATAATTTTGTAACAAAACCAAATAAGTACATTTATTATTCATCAATAATTATTACATGTTTTCTTTTTAAATAGTTTTATTTAGTTTATATATCTTAACAAATTTATATATGATAATTTTATTGCTACAATTTTATCAAAAATATTAAGATATAAACAAAAAACTCTTAACATATCATGCGATTTAATTATATTAATATTAATTGAGAATTTTATTATTAAATAAATATCCTAACTAATTTAATTCATTTAAACTTGAAATTTTACTAAATCACTTGATAACTATAGCCTAATAGCTATAACATTAGTTGAAAAATTATAATGGATTTTTTCTTAACTAATTATTAAAACTTGAGTTTCATAATTCTACTCGAATTAGAATTTCAAATAAATTTTGTTAATATAAACGCTAATATAGAATTTCATTACAAACTTAAATAAAATTAAAATAATTATTTTTTAATAATTATAACTAAGTAATTCTCTATTAATCCAATCAAATGTTTAATTTAATAATTTATTGAAAGAACATACAATATATAATTCAATCCCTACTTTGAAGGAATTCCAACGCGAAGTAAAAAAACTACAAAAGTAATTCCTATAATTTCTCCTCTATAATTTCTAAGTTCCAGGTATATAATATTTGCTACTGATATTGTCAAAAAAAATTATAAATTTAATTATTATAATATTTAACATTATAAATTATAAAATTATAACTAATTATTATAAATTTAATGGATCTTCTAAATAAAATTTATTTTTTTATCCACCAATTTTATTATAAGTTTTTTTATTTATAATTGTACGTAAGATAATATATTTTAACAAATTTTATGTAGGACAGTTTATTATTAAATTTTTATAAAGATATTAAAAAATTTCTTAATAAATCATGTGATTTGATTATATTTGTATTAGTCGTAGATTTTATTATTAAATTAATATTTTAAATAAATTAAATTTATTATAACTTAAAATTTTATCAAATCATATGATTAATTGTATTAATAAAAAATCGAAATTTTAGTAATAGCTATAAATTAGTTAAAAATATATAGTGAATTCATTACTAACTAGTTGTTATAAATAAATTAAATTTATTAAACCTTAAGTTTTATAATTATATTTGGATCAGAATTTCGACGAATTCATTCAATTTAAATAAAATTAAAGTAATTAAGATCTCATAATCATAATTAAATAAATATACATTATATTCAAAATATTTAACTTAATAATTAATCGAAAGAACCTATAATTTAATAATTCATTAATCAAAAAAATATTTAATAATTTAATAACTATCATTATCTCCTCAAAATTTTATTTAAATGATTATCCTAAATTTAATTAATTATCATAATAAATTATTATTTATGTATTATAATAAACCATTATACATGTTGCCCATGCGAACACAGGATTGATGAGTTGGTTATAATTAAAAGCACATACTTGATCTCACAAATTTTTGGTTTAGCCTTTCTTACTAAATTAGTATAAGTACTATCTAAATTTATAACAATCAAATATTATTCAAATTCATAAAGTATTCAAAAGGAACATTAACTTGTTAGGAAAAAAGGTAAATATTTTTAACTATAATATCTTTAATAAAGTAAGTAACAATATATATATATATATATATATATATATATATATATATATATATATATATATATATATATATATATTTCCAATTTGATTACAAGTGTTTTTATCACAATTATTTTATGTAAGATAATATATCTTAACAAATTATATGGATGATAATTTTACTATTAAAATTTTATTAAGGTATCGAAAAAATCTCTAAACATGTCATGTAAATTAAGTATATTAATATTAATTGTGAATTTATTATTTAATTAACGTTCTAACTAAATTAATTTTATTAAAACTTAAAATTTTACCAAATCACATGATAAATGTATTAATAATATATGTGACTTTTTAAACAATATAATAACTGTAAAGTTAGCTGAGAAATTATACCCATTTTATTACTAAATTATTGTTATAACTAAATTAAAATTTACTGAAGTTTGAGTTTCATAGTTATATTTAGATTATAATTTTAAGTAAATTTTATCAATATAAATGCTAATATAGAATTTTACTAATTTTTTAAATAAAATTAAAATAAATATTTGCTCATAATCATAACTAAATGAATTTATACTACATTCAAATGTTTAGCTTAAAAGTTAATTGAAAGAGCCCACAATATATAATTCAATACATTATTATTTAAATAAATATTTAATTATTTAATAATTCTAATTAAAATTTTATTTTATATTTAATTGATTATCTCAATAATTAATATAACAAATCAATATTAACGTCAAATTTATAATAGTATCCAAATTTTATTAAGGATATTATATAGTAGATTTAATGACTTTTTAAGTTTTATTTATAAAATTAATAACATGGGTCTATTGATATTAACCGGAGGTCCATGAAATGTGATCTACTACGTATATTATATAGTATATTAATAGTTTTATTAGTAAAATTAACCGTATGGGTATGTAACTCAAATTTAAATGACAATCAATCAAAAAAAATTAAATAACCAATAGGAAAAGTAACTATAAAGTTTTATTTTTAATTCTATTAATTTATTACAAATTTTTTTTATTTAATAAGAAGAGGAAAAAGTATTATTTTTTTTATTCTAAACTTCAACCAATCATATATATATTTTTTTGTCATTGTCATTATAAATTATTATTTGTGTTGCTCATGTTACGCACGGGATTAGTGAGCATGTAATAATTAAACACCCTTATATAATGTATTTATAAATTACTAATCTAGTAATAACTAAACAATCCAATATAATATATTTATTATAAATATAATAGTAATTAAACACTCTAATATACTATATTTACGACAAAAGCTTAATAATAATTAAGTACTCTAATAGAAATTTGTATATAGATACGAACTTCAACTATATATAAGAATTTTTTATCCATTAGAATTATTTATAAATACTTAATTAAATTGATGCAATTTTCAAATAAAGAGAATAACTATTAAATTAAGTTTCACACGTGCGCTTTGCATGGGATTTTAAACTAGTTTGACCCATTTGAGTTATGACTTAATTTGGGTGGTTATTTCCTTGGTAGTTTAACCCAATTAGAACTCTTAACAAAAAAAAATTCTCTTAATAAGGCTTTTTCTTTAATTTTTATCTTTTTTACTCCTATTAATTTTCTCGAATGGACCGTTTTTTATTATTCTTATTTTCTTTTTTTCTCACTCTCTTATCCCTTTTCTCCTTATCAAATCATATATATATATATATATATAGGCACACAAAAAAAGTGATTTATTTGGGTGCATAAAAATCGCTAGTTTCCGAGGTAATAAAGTCAATACACGCATAGAGAAGACCCGTCAAAAACCCTCGAAGTCTTCCATTTAATCGTTGGGATTTCTATTGTAGAGGGAGAGAAAGAGATCGGCAAAGAAGATGTCAGGGACACCGGCGGCAACGGAGGAAGACAAGAAGCCCGGCGCCGATCAATCGGCACACATCAATCTCAAGGTTAAGGGACAGGTATATCAATTTCTCTGTCTCTCAATAAATTTATTACCGTTGTAATATTTGCCTTCGTATATTCAACCATATATATACGCACACGTATATAGGTGTTTGTGTATATTCTGATTAGGATTTTTTTTCGACAATTGTGATTTTTTTTATAGGTTTCGGTTTGATTACGATGTTCTTTAGATTTCTAGGGCTTTAATCGTTGGTATATTTTTAATAAATCGGTATAGAATGTTTTCATCAGTCAGTGTGTATGTCTTTGTGGTAAGGCTCGATTTCCTTTCTCTATTGGCTAGGTTTATTGTCATCTTGCTTATTGAAAGTTGTCATCTTTCGTCTGATGATATTTGTTTTCTGAAGATAGCATTTGCACTACATTGCTACATTTTTTTTAAGAAACTTGTATGCTGCAGTTATTTAATAGTGATGTAATTGTAACAACTCTTTTTTGGTGTATTGAGCAAATTTTGGTGTGTTCTATTACTTCTTTTGGGGTTTTTGTTTTAGGTTATAGGAATAACTCACAATTCTGTCACGCACTTTAGCATGACTAGAACTACTTTTAAAATTCGGTATTTGATAGAACAAACTGATTAAGGTGATATATGAAATGAAATTGCACAATATCTCAAATGCATCTCTGGATCTATTTTAAGGTTTAAACATGTAAATAAATTAACCAGAGCATTGCAAGTTTATAGAATGAGATGTTATGGGCTTTTTTAATTCTTTCATTAGAAACCTATACTTTGTAGGTTGTAAGAGTGCAAGTAACTGATGATCCAAAATCTTTTGTACTCATTTCTATGAGAATAATATGTGGAAAACATAGGAATCATTTTTCAGTTATAGTTTATTTGGAGAAATGGTCTACCATTTTATAATACACGCATACCAACAACTTAATTTAAGTGTAAGTGGTTCTATTGACTATGTTTCTTCTTATCAATGTATCTCTCTAGTTCTACTGTATCCATTGAGGTAAAACCAGCTCGTATCTCAGACTCTCAGTCAAAAACGATATCTTCTTTCTACATGAGAAATAGGATTTTTCAAATGCTTTGAATGTTACCATAGATTGCAATGTTATTTTGTTAGTAATTTTTAATTTAAAATGTGGATTATTAGTAGCTTGTATGAATCATATTATATTTAGGTTGGATGTGGTTCATTGTTTGTCCCTTTAAGAGGAAAAATTGTCTTCTGTTTGGTGAAGGTATTGTTCTTAAGTGGAAGATTGAGGGGTGTGTTATAATATGTTGCTCAGTTAATTAGTCTTATTTTCTGGGTTTAATCCTTGATATTCTTATGCGTGTGTGTATCGTCTGTGTGATATTAACTATTTTGAGAGATTTTTCATTTTTATTATTAAGTTAGCTTAGTTTTCCTAGTTTTTTATCAGATCAACGCAGAGTAGCTGGACTTTAAAGAGATACAAATGCTCAACTTTCTTCCCCTCCAAAAAAATAAATATTGATTCCATGAAAAATTTATGAAGAAATGGAAGGAACTACTATGTTAGGACTGTTTCTTCCCTTTTGAGTTGATGTACTAATTGGCTTGAATTTTATACAGGATGGAAATGAAGTTTTCTTCAGGATCAAAAGAAGTACTCAACTGAAGAAGCTTATGAATGCATACTGTGATCGTCAGTCAGTGGAGATCAACTCGATTGCCTTCCTGTTTGATGGTCGTCGTCTCCGAGGGGAGCAGACTCCAGATGAGGTCCTCTCTCCAATTCTCTCTCCCCTTCCCCTCCTGTGTTCATTTACACATTTTTCTTCTGGTTGTGCATCTTTTAACATCTTTGTTTTGTGCATTTTCAGCTTGAGATGGAAGATGGTGACGAAATTGATGCTATGTTGCACCAAACTGGGGGTGCAACCATCTGAGTTATTGCTCTATTGGTTTTTGTGGACATAGTTTCCAAGTACTTCTTAATTTTGTGGACGTGATGTTTGGTTGTGTATGATTAGGCCTTTGAAGCTTTAATGAACAACTTTTTGCATTTTCTTGTGTAAGCGTCATTGTTCTGGAATTTTTAGTAGCAACTGAAGTATGGTAGTAAGACTTATTTCAAATTAGCGTTTTATTTTTATTTGTTTCTTTTAGTAGTTTCATTGGATGGCATGATGTGGTTACTGGTTTGCAATGTCTTTTTGCCAACTTGGAAGGAAGATATTTAAATTTCTGTTTTATTTTCTTCCATTCTTTTAGCAAGTTTCATTGTATCATTTGTGGAGTAAAATTTGTAACATAATAATATCAGTCACTACTTTCCCAATTTTTAAAAATATTTTATGTACTTTTCTCTCTTATAACACCCACTCTCAATTAGAGGAGAGATTATTCGGTGCACCGAGAGCATAACTACAATATGCTCTTCTCACTCACATAGCAATGGGCTCCACGTACTGCCATGTGAGTGGGGAGCATACTATAGCTCCCGGTGAGAACCACTGATGAGCCTTTGGCCAAATGGTATGATCACTTCCTTTGCTATGCAAATAATCAAGTTCAAATCTCCCTCTATGTGAGGTAACTAATAGTAAAAAAACAACAATCTCATCCAATTGGTTAATGCTTTTGTTTTTATGCACCACATAAACATGAAAAATAGTGATACAGTTTAAGCTATTCTCTCTCTCTAGAGTCTCTCTCTCTCTCAATAATGCAGAATTTTACAAAGGGAAGTCGATACAATGTCACTTGTGCCATCAGTTTGATGAAAATCACACAAATACGAATTTTCATCCTCAGCTGACGAAATTTATCCAGAGTCTTTTAATAGTCAACTGATCAATCTTCACTTATTTCTACAAGAGGTGAGACGCTTCAGAAACTCCCGGAATTCTTTGAGATGGATCCTTTACCGGTGTTATGAATGCAGAACTAGATTGAGTTGATTGACCCACTCTCAAATTTTGAAGAGTTGCAAATGATTCTCTCATTGCAGACATGGCCTCAAAAAAACGGGTGCATGATGTTAAAGCGACAGGAATTGGACGAAGCATTTCCTACAAGAGTTTAAACGAAATTAGTTGTGGAGACTAGGTAATGCAACAAATTCTTTGTTCATACATATCTACATAATTTGACTGTGTTTTAAAACGCTTGTATTCCTCGAGCAATAATCACATATGCATCTAAAAATCATACTAGGTCACTAATAATAACTCATGAATCTCTTGATACCAGCGTAAAAAAGGCTCGTCTTTGACATGACTATGATCGAGTGTGAACAAAGTCAGATCATAATCCCCATAAAAACTGGGAATTTTATAGATACCATCTTTTTGATAAAAATTGAATGAAATAGTTTTGAATACTTAAGTAATTTGAATTAAGTAGATTTCTGAATACTAAATGAAAAAAATTGTTTCATAAGTGACATGTCTGGAAAATCTGAATAACATATTTTTACTATTTTACCCCTCTAAAAAAATTCAAAGGAGTTGTAAATTTATTTAATATTACTTAATATAATAGTATATTTTTTAAAAAAAAAAAATTTACTTCGTTGAGCCAAAAAAAATTAGACTTAACTATTCAACCCAAAAATCTGACTGATTCAACCATTCAGCCCAAAATAAACGCACTGAATGGCCGACCGATTTAGTCATTCAGCTTCATTAAGTGCTAATTAAACAGCCCCTTAATCTTCTACAAGTAATAGAAGACTAGCAGATTAACAGAGGTCCACATAAGAGAGGCCATTGAAATTACCAAATTACTAAAAGAGGAAATTTAGAGTTCAAAACACAACGAGAAAAGGTAATACCTAGAATTCATGACTCTATTTAACTAAAGAATTGCTTGCTCAGGCTTACTCAAGTTTCTTACCGAAGTTCTATACTAGTGGTGAATGGTCTCAAAGACCTAGTAAAACTGAAATAGCCTCTAAAAGACGAATTGACACTTAAGTCAATTCTTCCATCTTCAATAGATTCTATTACTCTGATTATGAATTCCATAGTAAAGAAATCCTGTGATTTATCATAGGGAAGCATGCTTCATATAGAAAGTTTCCTACACGAAAGAAATAATATTATGTCTTTACATGTGGAAAGACATCCATAGGATTTCCAATTGAAATTTTATTTTCTTAGCCAATATAATGCTTTTGTAATTTAAGATCAGAATATGCTCAGAACTTGACAAGAATGATACAGAATAAATATAAGTAACTTGGTATCAATTCCAAAACACATACTCCCCATACTGAAGGTGGTTCCTTGAAGTTTTGGCTCTATTGGAAATCTGCAACAGATTCTGTCAAGGCCCCGTAATCACTGGCAGCCTTCATCAGAAGCTCAGAGAATTGTTTCTGCATAAAACAAGGTAAAAAAATACATATGCATCAAGTTGATAGTGATGGATAAATACTCAAAGAAATAATATAGCCTCCTCAGCAATATCTAAATTACAACCAACTCATATATAAATATATTTATCTAGATGTTATATCATTTTTACTTATAATTTTATTATGCATTTAATTCCTTTCTTTTATTTTTCTTGAAGGTTTCAAGTGCTCACTTATTGAAAGATTACAGGTTCAAACCTCTGAAGTAGCCTCTCTTTGTAAATAAAGGTAGGCCTGCATGCACTTGACCCTATCCATAGATTTGTGCGAGTCTTGTGCAATGGATATGACATTCTTACTTTTTTTATAAAAAAAAAAATTTAAATCCACTCTCAGGTCGGAGGCAAGGATTTGTCCGATCGACCGGTCCTCTATTATATTATTCTTCTAATCTATACCTTCCCTCTCCCATTTTCTCTCTATCAATATATTTGGGAGGATAGGAGAGAGAGAGTTAATTTTCTCATTTGTTGCAAGTGCTATAAAAGAAGAGAGTATTTTCTCCCATTTGTTTGGAGGTTGAGAAGGAAAAACAAGAAGTACATCCCTATTCTACCCTTACTTTAAGAAGATATCATCTTTGACATGTCATAAACATGTTCGGACAAGATGGGCACTAGAAAGTTTCATTAATGAAAATTTCTCATCTCCAAATCTTCCCACCTTGGATGATTTTCTCTTCTTTTTTTATTAGAGAGAGTTGCCCAAACTTTCTTCCCATTTCTCTTATTTTCCATCCTCATTAAAACTCTCCTAAATACTCTAACCAAACAGTGTATATATCTCGTGTAAATGTGAAATATATATTAATTAAATAAACCTATTTTCTGGAAATTCTTATTTTCAGATGCATCAGTATAAAATGTTCAGCTCAGTTAAAAATGAAAGTACTAGCCCTAGATCATGAAATCACAACCAACGTTAAAACAAATAAGGGAACTGCTACCACATCAGCTTCTGATAACGCCATATACAATTTGTTGATTGCAATATTGTACCACATCCAATAATAGTTGCACACCTTGCTGACATTATCAAAAATTGATGTAGCATTATCATTTCCATTAAGAAAAACTATGTAAACAACATGAATGAATTGTTTATAATTCTTATGTTTTTAGAATGACCTAATTAGCTACACTGGAGGGTTTTCACTTTTATGGAAAATCCCTTTGCTAAAGTAAGCCAACAGTAGGTCATTTTAGATTCCCGCAACTAAAAATAATTTCTCTCAACATAAATAAAAAACAATATAAGATTACCATAATATAACATGAAATTTATACTTCTATTTGGAACCTGATATTCTGCTTCCACAGGAATGCAATCCAACCAATATGGCTGTTGAAGACGAGCTTTAATACGATCCTGCAAAAAGAAATATCTTCTGCTTAAAGAATGCCGTACAGTGTGTAAGTCATTACATACACCATAAACTAATAAAAGATGCTTTGTGTGAGAAAAAAGGGGGGGGGGGGGGGGGGGTCATTCATTTAGGTGCTTCTGAAGGCGCTACCAAAGTAGAGCAAGGAATTCTCTTCCTGAACATAATATCGATTCACCCAAGCACATCCGGATGAGTTATTACATCTAAATGCAGATGCCATGCCATTAAGCAGTTAAAATTCCCATCTTAATGGTTGCAAGTAATAAGATAAGAAAATTTGAAAAGGTGATTGCTACGTTTGTCGGCTTCAGCCTGAAAAACAATGTATGAATAGTCTGAGAAATTCGATATTCATTATTCAACACATGTCCACCACGGGCACGTAGTCCATGTGACTATCATCACAACACTAAATTACATAGTTAATCTTGCCCACATAACTACAGATGAGCAATGAACCCATCAACAGATTAACCACATGATTCACACCAATTCTGTTATCTAAATCCCAAGACAAAAAGGCAAGGCTTATCCATTTGTGTGGTATCAGAGTGTACACATGCTGTGAATAGAAAATGACTTGAAAGTCTTACATGACAGCATCATAATTGAACCTAAAGTAAATGGAAATTTACGATATTCAAGGGTATATAGGTTAGAAATGGAAGACACTAATGGGTTACCTTATTCTGAATAACATCTTTCAATATAGCAGTGATCCTTGCTAAAGTCTCAATCTTCTTTTCCATAGCACTCACATGTGTCAGATGGGCAACATTCTTGTCCTCCTACAAATTCCATATATGCATACTAGTTTATAACAGTTCCCTGCAGAGAGAATGATATCTATCTTAATCAGATACAGGAAGAAATCCAGATAAGTATAGAACTGATATAGCTTACAATAACGTAATTTGATGTCCAGAAAATTACATTGTAATTTAATCATTCAAGGTTGTTAAACCCCATGCATACAGTAAATTGCACGGCATACTAAGGAAACTCAGTACAAAGAAAAAGTGAACCAAAATGGTTCATCATTAAAAAGGTAAGAAAAAATAAAAAAGTAAAGACCAAATTTGAACATGAATCCAAAGTTCACACTGGATGCTGAAAAATTGAAAATAACACAAAAATATCATAGAGGGGAATCCTTCATACTTTATGCAAAAAAACATGATAAAAAATGAATTAATGAGATTAAATTAGAGGATGTGTAATTTACATATATATTGACATATTATTATTCTGGTTATTCACCAAACCCAATAACCCAAACTCTCCCAACCCTCAGTGATTAAAATTAAAAGAAAAAAAAAATGATAAGCTATCCAATGTGGTGTGCTTCTCAGATAATAGTTCATACACACAAATATTGTTAGAAATACTGGTCTCATGCAGTAATAATCATGACGCTTTTATAAAATCTAGAAAGTATGCCACATAAATGCTCCTGAAATACTTCTTAAACAAAGGCATAGATCAGACCTTATCAGCAGGAAAACTTAAGAATGGAGCAAAAATATTATGGAACATAAAAGACAAATGGAGGTGACTAGTATCAAAAGTTGTCTACGTCACCTTACAACCTTGAAGTTCCACTTGTAGATCTGCTATTTTTCACTGTTCTAAAAATCCCCGCCTAGGTCCGATTAATCCCCGCCTAGGCACTAGGCCCTCCCCTGCCGCCACGCCTAGGCCGCCTAGCGCCTAGCCTATGTCTAAGGAGAAAAAAAAATCCCTCCAGAGAATTATACGGGACTGGGCGGGCAAGACAGAGAAATTAGGTGAGGCATAATCGAAAAATTTAGAGTTGCAATTTTTTTTTTTTAATTTTAATAACTAAGCTACAAAACGACGTCATAAGAATAGATGAAGAAGTTGAAGGCTGTTCGGGCCTTACTTGGGAAGCGATTGGTGAAGCATCCGAAGTGGATAGCGTGCTAGAGCGTAAGAGAAATAATAGAAATGTTAGAGCAACAAAACTCCATGATTTTTTTTTTTATCTGAAAATGATACGGAAGAGGAAAATGAGGAGTACGAGTGTGAGCTCGATGGAGACATTATCTTGGAAGAGTATAGGAAAAAAAAGAGTTATAGAGAGATATAGAGGTATATGGAGATGAGGACTATTAGTTTGTATTTTTTATTATTTGCTTGTGTTTGAACTTTAAACAATTGCGTGTTTTTGTTTGAACTTTGACATTAGCAACATGGATATATGTTTGAACTTTAAGCAAATGCCTTTATTATCCTTATTATAGATTGTTTTCCTTTATATTATTATTTTGTTAGGATAAATGTAAGATAAAATATTAAAATTGGCATAAAATAAAAAATTCCGCCTAGGCCCCGCCCAGGCCCCGCCTAGGCCCCTTAGGCGCTAGGCCCCCCCCGGCCGCCTGCCTCCCGCCTAGCGCCTTTTAGAACCTTGCTATTTTTCTTTGTACAGTAGTAAGATCTCTTAAAAACCGTACCAAGTTATCAGCCTTTTCATCACACCCAGTAGACAATTTCTGTAACTCATCCTAAATAAGCAACGAAGAAGTCAATCAAGCGTTGACATATATACACATGTGAAGCAATTAAAGCAAGAAATTGAAGAAGAAAAAGTAAATATTCGATGATTCAAAAGCTATATAGACATTTTTAATCCATTGAAATCAATGTCATTTTAAAACCGATTCAAGTATTGAATAATTAATCCATTTTAAATTTTCTCCAAAGAAAACTATAGCCAATTTCAAAATCAACTAAAATTTTAGCAAATGCTGTACCTTAAGAAAATCATGTCAATTATTTAACTGGAAAAAATCACCTTACGCTGATGCACACAGTTGAGGATTTAAAGAACATAAATCACCTATACAAGGATTTAATCTTAGAGATTTTGTATCAAAAACAATTCACAATAAGATCTACAAAATAGCAAGCTCTTGGAACCCAAGTAAATCAAGCATTTTTAATCCATTGAAATCAACAAGGGTCTAGATAATTAGCAACAAAAAAAAACATGGGTCTAGATTAAAACGAACCTAAACTTGCAAAAAAACCGAAAAAGGGAAAATCATCACTGAAATAAGAGTACTAATTACGCATTTTAAAGATAAAAGAATAATAAACTGAGCAGTAAAAAACAGAAAAAGGGTACCTGGGAAGGAGAAGGGGGAACGGAGAAGCCTAGATCAGCTGCAATAGAGAGTGCATCGGACATGCCACCAAGGAGTTTGATAGGTTTCTTTGCCACCCAAGAGTCGCTCGCCGTTGACATTTTCCCTAAGCGCCTAGTATTTGCAGAATTCCCACGGTCGGCTTTTCCTAATCAAAATGGAAAAGAAGAGACAGAGAAGGGAAAAGAAGAGGTATGCTGATTCAAAATGAAAAAAATGATTATTTTATATTTAATTTTATCAACTCAACTTTTCACGTGATGGAATGCTTATGAACACTTTGGTACGCTGAAATTTTGGACAGAAGCCGATTAAGAATTTTTTTCCCGACATTTGGTAAGTTAAATTTGGTCGAAAATGATCATTTTGACATAATTTCGTTTCTTTTATATATTAAAATTGAGATTCTTGATCGTCTTAAGAAATCGCGATTTCAACGAGTAAAATAATCAAAAAAATGTTAACAAAAAAAAATTACGATTCTTAAGTGGTAAATGTCGTCATTTTTTAAAGCCCCAATTTAAGAATAGATAGATAATTTGGTTGGTTGTGGTTAAGAGAAACATACTCCTTTTCATATATTTTGACTTTTTAAAATTTATTTTTAAAAAATTAATATTTAAAATGATATGAATATGTTTAGGTTTAAAAAATATAAAATTGACAATTAGTAGTGTTTTTTCAGTTAGTTTATAACATTTGTACTAAAAAATTTAAAATTTGCATTGATTACAAATATCAATATTTTACAAATTAATTTTAAAAAAATTAGTTCACAAGGGAAAAAATATTAAATGGTCATATTTCAAATTTAGAACGTTCCAAAATCAATTATTATATAGTGCTATCAAACATTAGAACACTTTGCCCATCAAAGCATGAGATTTTAAATCGGAATTGACCACCAAATTTTAACTGAATTTCAATTCCATGGAATTGCGAATATGTTTTCAATTCAAATTCCGAGGCATGGTTGTGAGTTGCCAAACATGGCATAACTGTCATTCCAAATCTCTTGCTCAAGAAAATCTGAACCCATTTTTTTGTTCTTATTTCATTGACATTTAACAAAGCTGATCAGAAGCCCTACAATTCTATCTGGGACCTAGCTAATCATGGCCCACAAAAAATTGGATGATGCTGAACAAGACTATGATCAGCATTTGTCTAGTTGTACCTTGGAAATTTAGTTCCAAGGAATACATGCAAATAAATCATCTGAATTAAATTGGAATTGTGAGAGAAAAAAAGAGAAAAGAGTTGAATTGATTTTGCAGTCCCTGAGTCATTCATGATCATCATTGGCTATGTAGGTGGGAAGAACCTGTTGAGATTGAAAGGCAAAGTGTAGAACTCCTCGTTTCGATTGTCGCCTCTAAATGTTCTGAATTTTACCCACCATGGCATTCCCCGGTCTTTCTTTGACTTCTCCACCTCTAATGTGTTGTCAAGAAATACCGCAATGATCAGTCCTACAGTCGGCGGTGATGAGAATATCGTGTTCAAGAATGCATTAAACTGCAAAAAGCAAGCGGTATAAGGTCGAGAACAATTATCCACCTTCTTCACCAGATAAAAAACATTGATCATCAAGTTCATGTAAATATAATGCATTATGTTTAAGTCATGGGGAATGCTAGGGTCTTTCTAAATTGCGAAGTATTCTGTCTTTCTGAAACTGAAAAGTTCGAGCATCAATTTTATTTTTTGGTAGACTATTCTAAGTAATTCTTATGAAAAATAAAATATTGCAAGATGATATTTACCCATCCAGCATTAGTGTGAACAAGCCCATGACGAAGGGTCGAGTACTCATTGAAAAATTGGGGAATAGAGATTCCAAGGAAGAGGGATAGCCCAGTTATAAACAGGTTTCTCATAGAGTTCATGTTAGTGAATTGTAGAAATGATAGACCAACTGAACCTGCAAAAGAACAAGGCAACATTATAATATGAACTAAATGGTTGGCAGAGATTTGTGCTAGTTATTAATGTCATACCTACAAGGCCAAAGAGGACACAATATAACGCGGCATATATAGGGAAGGGTATTGATGCAAAAACAGCTCCGAATTTCCCTGCAAACCAGACACAGAAGCTGGCTTGACTATGAAAACATTGTTTAAGCTATTTGAAATCAACTACCAAATTGCCAAAATTTCATCTCAAATAAAAAAGTGAATAAATTTACGGAAAGGTAAAAGAATATGAAATTATTGAAGATTAAGTCATTAGTAATCTATTTTCATTGTTTGTCACAAGGCAAATACCAACCTAAGATAGAGAATAATATCATGAAACCTGCAGAAATCTGAACAACTCTGCGACTTCCAACTCGGGTCAGTCCAAGGAGCCCAATATTTTCCCTGAAAGACATGACAAGTAAGATTTTTGGGAGGAAGGGAAATATATTCTCCATACAACACTAGTTGAGTCACAAACACACTAATCTCTCTCTCTCTCTCTCTCTCTCTCTCTATATATATATATATATATATATATATATATATATATATATATATTTCTTACACAGATACAGAAGAACCGGTGCTTGTTCCATAAAGACCATCAAGCAAAATGCCTATTCCCTGCCAAAACAATAAGGAATACCTGCTTAGCTTTCCCAAAAAGCCACATTAATTGAAACGTAATTTACTCATTTAGCAAAGCATTGTCAATGCTATGATGATTTTTGTCCAGGACAATCAATTTTCAGTTTAGCAAATTCGTGAAGATCTCACTTACAATGCCGAAAGAGCTCTTAATTTGAAATTGATCCATTTTAAAAAATTTTGTATCAATAATTATGCACGGAACTGATGCTAGTTGCTTCTACAAAAGAAAATCCCATTCTGAAGATATCCAGAAAAATCACAAAGTTAATTTTATTTTTTCAAGAAACACATCTTCTGCTCAAAATTTGAAAGCTGTGTAAGTTCATGGATCATAAGCTTTTTCATAGCTCAGGGAAGGGAGAAGGGTGCCTAATATGTTCAACTATCACACTAGTGTGAGTGTGAAGAATATATTAATTTAAACCAAGAGCATTCACACACTTTTTCTTATATTACATATTCAATATTAAGTTCAATGTTTCCTTCTTTTCATTCATCAGCAAAGTTTTTAGTACAGAGATAACAAAAATGAAAAAAGTCAACAAACCAGCTCACCTGCCAGCCAATGCCTCGACTTAATACGTACGCAGGAGGTGGAGTGGCAATTGCCAGCCGAGATGCAGCCTTGTATGCACCAGTTGACTGCAAAAAAATACGAGTTGAGACAAACTTTTAGAAACCAGAAACTATTATTGAGAAAATAGTGAACTTTTAATAAGCTTTAGATCTTAGATACCGATTTTGCAGCATAATTCCAAGTACTTATTCTAAACACACGTGGTGAACTATCATCAAGCAATTTTTGGCCTAACTGGGCATTTGGTAAAATTTAATGAGACACGCCAACCACAACCACAACTCTTTTTATGCATGCTTCTTGAAAAAAAAAAATCTGTAAACTCAACCAACAATGCTAAAAAGTATCATATTCATCTTCTTATCTCCATTTAAAAAACCCTCTAATATTACTTATTTATGTTCTGTGAACATAAAATGGTTAAATTCATCATTGCCAAACAGCAACGAGGAAAAGGTTCTGAGCATTAACATTAAACTTATTGTGAAGAACAGTATGACTCTACAAACTAAAACAACTGGTTTATGCTTTCAATGTTGATATGGAATATGGCATTCTTTCTTTAGGGGATTAAACTAATATTATGGTGCAATAATTGGACTTGCATCCTTTGACATCAAGATGTTTCTGCACTCAAACTTCAGTTTATTGGTAATTTTTAGATAATATACATTTTTATGGAAATTTTAGAAAAGCAATTCCAGGAATATGAGGATCCAATATAGAGTATCACCAATTGAATTGTCCATATCGACTTCATGTAGCTGTATGGAGTAAGTATAAATGAAATCCCAAAATAAATAGGAATTCCTATAAAAAAATTATTTATTTTTGATAAGTAAGGAATTCATATAAAGAATATAATAGAATATTATGTGGCACTTATTGGCAACATAAGAATACCTCAATCATTGACACAAGTACAGCAGACATCATGGCAAATGAATGTCCCGCTGAAAATGTAGGTGGACCCCACTGCAGAGGATATGGAAACTTGAACCTGAAAGTAAACAACTCAAGGAAATAGAACCATTTAATTCTTGCAAAATAAATAGAGGAGTGAGAATTAAATCATATTACAGACCATGGGGCAGTAGATATGAGATTCGCTCTATCTGTTCGGCAACTGAATTGAGTTTTGACAGGTTTGTCTCGGTAGGCCCCACTAGCTGTTAATATAATTGAATAGATCCAAATGATTGTGACGCAGATTAATATGGGAAAACGTTCAAAAATGGGCATTTCTCTCACAGGTCTCCAATGCTTTAGGTACTGCAATTTGGGAACTGTTATTTGCATGAAAATGAAATATGTAACGTAGATAGGCATTACTTCAACCTCATGTAACACCACTTACTTGTGACACTCCAATAACCAACAATAGCATCGGTATCCCAATTTCTACACATTTCCCTAACTGAAACACAAAAAGCATGACAACAAATTTGCAGGAGTCGGTCATAATTAAGATTCACGGTAATATGTGAGAGTAATTCAGAATCTATCAGCTATTACACATAATGCAATCACTTAAAGATGCATACTGAGACACAACAGTCCACAGGAACACCATTCAGTTAATCCATACAAAATATTATACTACATCAAATTATTTAAACAGAAATTAAAAACTATTTACTACATCATTGACACATAGAACTTGAGGTTGAACGTCAGCTTAAAAAATTCAATGAAGTTTAAATGAACAAGTTTTCAAAATTTCAAGGCATAGCTTCTATGTTGAGGAGAACGTGATATTGTAGAAGTTGGAACTATATGAGATGTAGTGAATGCTAGAAGTTAATGGGTAATGGCACTGGACCACGGTGCTTACCCAATCAAATTACATGATTAATATTAATGATCAACTTGATAGGCGCCGTATCTACCCTTTAATAGTAATTATCATAACTTACCTCAGGAAATCCTTGCTGAAATAACCCCAAACCAACCAAACCCACCACAGGTGCCATACCAAGAGGACTGAAAAACCTGTGAAGAAAACCAAAGGCCATTGCAAAACTATGTCCATGTGATTTTTATATTATTACCTAATTATATCACGTGGCATGACATTACTATACCTCGAGAAGAGACCCCAAGCTTGGCTGTACCCAAGGATGATTTGGATACTTGAGGCAACAATTAAAGCTCCTTGGATAGCTCGCATTGTTTGTATAAATCTCTGTTAGACAATTAGACATGATGTTTTCAATAACCTATCAGTCGAGAAAAGCTCTTAATTGAAGGATAGAAAACACTGAAGATGAATTTTTCCTGTGCTATTGAACTTCATAATCTAAAATTAAAGCTACTCTTTTTCTTCTTCTTTTTTTAACATCATGAAAGTGCACTTTAACAATACTACTTCAAGATATAGACAAAGACCCTATATAATCATTTTTTACCATCAATAATCCCAATGCAGGAGCCAGTCAGTATTTTATAGAGTAGAATTCATAGAGTATATTTGTTTCAATATGGCTCCCACAAATCCAGAAGAACTACAAGGAGTTGGGGATGGTGGAAGAGTGAAATCTTACATCATGATGGTCAGTAATTTGTTGTAGAGATGAATCGAAAATTATATATACTACGGGAATAACATAAGCAAATGAGCCTCCAACTACAGCCGGTAACCTTGTTCCAAAGAGTGCTTGCAGAAGTGTGTTAACGCCAGCTACAAACAGTAAAGTTTGTATTACGCGTGCTTTCTCCCCCTGGTTGTGTAAGCAAGAGAACAAATTAACTTGCAAAAAATAAGGTAGATATAGGTCATAGGAACATTCTAACTCAAATGATACCATTTAGAATAGGTACAAGATCCAGATATATATATTGCTTTCTTGTGAGGAAACGAAACAGTCAAAAAAAGACACTGGAAAAAAATGGTATTTTGGGACCGACTTAAAAAATCTCATATGAGACCAAATAATGATAAATAATGATGAGTTTGAAGTTTTCCCTTAAACTGCAAAGCTGAAACTTGAAATATATATATATATAATCAAAACTGTGAATGCAAAGTTACGGGCTCCTGAAAAATCATAAAGATAAAAAAAAAAAAAAAAAAACTTACATCAGTTCCACCCATTAATGGGACAAGCAAAGTGGGGATCATTACACTTGTGCCCAGCACTAGTATGTAGTTTTGAAATGCTAACAAAATGGTTTCAGCTGCAGGACAAAAACTTCAGTCATAAATATATAAGAATCAATAAAGATGAACAGTACAGAGTTGCAAATGAATTCCAGTGTGCCTAAATCATATTGAATTACTCAGAGGAAGTAATTAATTTCTAAAGTTTCAATATTGAAAAGTTAAAAGGAAGAGATAAATAGAGCTAATAAATCCATTAATCCAATGAGTTGGTTATTTAGATTATCGACATCAAATATCCTCCATTACCTTTAGTGTTTTGACAAGTAGTAGGCTCATTTCTAGTGTAAGTTCTCTTCCAATTTTATTCCAAAAATTTAATACTGAAATGATAGTCCCAAAAAATGGGTCCAAATGTGGTATAGGCAAAACTTTATAATGGTTAAAAAAAATAAAAATCAACAAGAACTCTTATTTCCTAACCGAGAAATAAAAAACGAACAGGCGTATATAAATATTTTAATCCATTTTATTAATTAATACTACTAATGAAGGATCAAACATGTTTCTACAAATGTTGGTGCAATTCCTCATAGCAACTATTTTCATTTCTCAATAATTTGTCGGCAATCAAAAGGGAACAAGGTAAAGTGTGGCTGCCACTAACCCAACAACTACAAACACCAAAGATTTAAACTTTATTCTCATCGATTTGAGAGAAATTTTGAAATGTCACAGCATTATCTTCAGCTTTTCCAGATACCCAATTCAAACCAAACCAAAATCTCTTTAAAAAAAAACACTTCACCAAATATACGTCACAATAATAAAGACAAAACAGAGTAGTAAATAAGAACAAAAGATGAGATTTTTCATTGAAGTTTGTAATAACTTCACCCTGCCTAGTGTCTAGCCTAGACTGAAGCCATTAATGGTCATTTAATGAAACAACTCTACCCCTTCACAGTTTAACCTTCTTCATACATACATAAGTGTGTGTGTGTATATATATATAGACAAACTTTATATATGTAATGTTGATATAAAGAGAGAAAGACATACGCCATGGAGGGTTAGAATCAATGCAGTATTCAAGGTCTTGGAGCTGTTCCATAGGAGGGTGGGTAATGTCTGCCATTGTTGAAGCTTTGGGAGGTTCCAAACAGAATATATATATATATATATATATATATATATATATATATATATATATATATAGGAAGAAGAAGAAGAAGAGGGAGGCCGGGAGGGGAATATAGGAAGGAGAGGAAGAGAACCAAGAACAAAGGGAAAAGCAGAGACAGAAAGTTGAGAAAAGTTTTAAGAGGAAAGAGAAAATAAGAACATAAACATACGCAAATATGTTGAGTTTTTGTGCGTAGTTTTAGAAAAATTATTCAGGGTATGTTGTGTCTCGTACTCTCTATTACTTGCAGTTCCAGACCTAATAAAATAAAAAAATATTATTAATTTAAAGTATCACGTGATATTATTGTAAGACAATTACTCATAATTTTAGCTCCTCTGTTACGGTTATAAGTTAAGAGAATGAAAGAATGATAGGCCTGGTTCTCATTTTTAATTTGAAATTGCTACTTCAGTGTTTAAATACATAAGTACCCCCTCATTCTTACTATATAAACAATATTGCCACCCTGGTCCACAATTTCTAAATGGGTCAACAAAATAATCTATTGTCAACAGGCTAAACAAGAAATCGATTTTGGTATTTTTTTGGAGTTTTATGGCAAATTAGTGTTTTAGCAAATGAATTCTTATTAGAGATCTATTTATTACAAACTTATTTTTATTACAAATGAGTGTTTATTGCATATTTGGTTCATGAAATTTTGTTTTTTTGTTCCTCTACTTTAACTTTTAGACATGCATAACATGTCGGGCTCGCTCGCCTTGGCCTAGGCCTGATAGGCTTTTGTCGTTGACTAGGTTAAGTCTTAACTTTTGGGTCTATAAACAAAGCTAGGCCAGGCTTCTTAATTAAAATCAGGCATATTGAAGCCTGCAAGTCAGACCTAGACAGAGTGAGAGAGAAGAAGAAAGGGAGAATGACGGAGTCACAAATTCATGGGTCGCGGATATAAATTAGATTATCTATATTAGGTTTCTCAAAAAAAGATTATCTATATTAATGACTATTAATTATTGTAATATAATATCGGATGAAAAGATTTGATTAGAATCTAAGACTTTTTTTTTTATACTAACGTGTACAAAAATACAAATCAAGGAGACCAAACATTAAAACATCGATCAAAATTATCATTCTCCACAATTTTCAGTATTGCTATATAGAAATTAGGAACGACCCATAATAATAATGACTATATAATTATATAATATGGGGTTATCCGCAAATTATTATCACCCTAATTTGAGCTAAGTGCTCATTCACAGACTAATAATTATATTATAATATAATATGGTACGAGAAAAAGAGGAAAATAGTTCAGTATTTAGTATATCCTAATTCAGTATTCATGTCATTTTATCAAAAATCGAGATTGACTTTTGACCAAGTCAGGTTTGGCTAGATTTTTGAAAAAATCGAATTTTTGCGTTCAAATCATAACTTGTTTAAAGCCTGCAGGTCGGGTCGGGCCAGGCCGTTAACCAGGCTAGGCTAGGCTAAGGCCAGACCACATTCCCCAGTTTGTTTATGCATGTCTATTAACTTAGTATATTTTCAAAATTATAACTTAACACAACTCTCTCTTTCTCATAAAAAAGTATTTTTCATTATGTATATATTTAATTGATTTTGAACTCGAAATCGCACCAAATAAAATTGTACCGCACCAATTAAAAAAAATCGTATACGATTTTAAATTTATCAAATTATACCTAAGTAATTTTATGCATAATTTATATTTTTAACTTTACTAAATTATACCATACTCTACGCTAATTGCCAAAATTATTTTTCAACAGATATGAGTAATCCATTTTACATGACCTGGTATGGTAAATTGCCGATTTAGAAACTCATGACCTCACCTAGGTTGCTAAATTCTCATGTTTTATATGTCTGACTCGATGAATAAAAAATATATTATTGATTTTAAAATACATTAGAAAAGTACATATTTTTTATTATTTAACGAGAAGGATAATTTATAATCTTAAGAATTTATTTAAGCCCCTTAAACCGTAATGTCAATCTATTTATCATTTTTTCACTTTATGACACTAAATATGTATATAGATAAAAAAAAATATGACATATTTATTATTATTTTAAAATAATTTTTGACTTAAAACTGTATTATTTGAGATCACATTATATTCTTAAAAATTATTATGCATTATAATTTTTAGAGTTAAATATATTTATGTCTCTTTAAATATAATTTTTTTTATACAAGTAATTTTAATTTATCAAAATTTATAAAAATAATCTCAAAATATATTTAAACAAATAAAAATAACCATAAATCTATTTCCGACAAAAAAATAGTCGAAAAACTGAGGTGTCACTGAAAAATATGTATTTCAGTGTATTTTTTTTTAATTTTGACAATATTTCAGTGTATTTTTTCATTAAAACAAAATAAATAAATGCAGAATAGATTAGATTCAGAAAACCCATAAATGAAATTGATCCAAATCCCCCACAAATCCCTTCAATCATTCAATCCACCATTTCATCTCTTCTTCTTTCTTCCTCTAACCCCACAAGCAGCAGTGAAAATCTGACCCCAAAAAAAAAGAATTTCACATCTGCAACATTTAGGGGAAGGTGAGGAAGAAGAAGCAGAGGAGTCCGCAGCAAAAGAAAAATAAGGCACCTATTCAAGCTGTGGCAATGACAAATAGTAACCCATCATCATCATCATCATCATCATCATCAAGTTCTGTTGATTTTTAGCGTAGGCCAGGGATTGGGTTCAATACTGATTTTGCCGCCTCCGTTGAGTGTATGATGGCAAGAAGGCCCGTTTCTGGAAGAGGAAAAATTGATGGTGAGAAGATGAATCAAAGAGAGGTATAAAATATAAATATAAATAAGACCAATTGCCATTGCTTTAATTTTCTCTCTAATATTTTCTTGTATTAATTGATAAAGGTTAGTTATTTTATTTAAGTTAATAGTTGAATAAATTATTTAATTTAATATAATTAATGTTATAAATTATTTTATTTGAATTAATTATTTTATTTAAATTAATTAATAGAGTTTATTATTTTATTTAATTAATTAGCGGAGTTAAATATTTTATTTAAATAAAATTTTAAATTATAATTATTTAATTAATGAGATTAATTTTTTTTATGTGTATTGTGGTAATTTATTATGAATTTTATTTATTTTAAATAATATATTGTTTTATTTTAATTTAATCGATAAAATTAGTTATTTTATTTATATTAATAATTGAATAAATTATTTTATTTTATTTACTTAGGGTGATAAATTATTTTATTTGAATTAATTAATAAATTTTAATTATTTAACTTAAATTATTTAATTTAATTTATATATTTTTAATTATTTTATTTATTTAATTTAGTTAATAATTTTATTTAATTTAAATTAATATTTGAGTTATATTTAATAATTAATCGGACAATCAATATTTATTATACAATTTTTATATAATTAAATTGTATATGATTGAAATTGTTGGTATTGTGACTAAAATTGTGAGTAGAGGGTCACTTTTATTTAATTAAATGTATTTGAAAATTATTTTTATAAATTTTGATATATTAAGATTATTTGTGTAAAAAAAATTATTTTTAAAAGAATAAAAATATATTTAATTTAAATTTTTAATTAAAAAATCACATCAAAATAATTTTTTTATATACGATTTTTATTCGAAATGGCACTGTGTCAGTGCACAGTATGTACATTGTACTGGATACTCGTCTGATCTGCAAATACTTCAAATGCATCTTGTGACGTAGTGTACTATATGGTGGGGACCATCCACACACAATCATAGGAGTTCTATTATATTTAATTAAATGGAATTATTGAGCCTTATTTTCCTTAAAAAGAAATTCTTTTTCTCATCATGGAGCCTCAATTGAAAAGAAATTGGAAATAGAAGGGAAATAAAGTCATAATTTTTTAGTTATTTTTATATGAAAATTAAAAAAACAAAAGAATAACACTTAAGCATAATATTAAGTCTCTCAAAATTGAAATTTCAAATTAATATAATGTAATATTATATTAGCGGTTGCTCGATCAAATACTTATTTTTATAAATTTCAAATAAAATTATCGTAAATTATTTAAAGAGATATAAAATAGGTTAGTTCAAACTGAAAATAAAATTAGCCTAAAAGGTTCTTTGAATTTGTTGTTATATTACATTCAAATACAAATTGGTGTAATAAATAATTTTGTGGATAAATAATCAAGAAAATAACTTACTACTTTTATCATTAAAAATTAAATAAATAAGAAAGATGATGAAATAAAATAAGGAGTTGGTAAGTTAATAAAAGTTGGATTCTTACTGGTATTTGAGAGTAGTATCCAGTGATTAAATAAAGGGCGGAAAATAGAAGAGGAGATTTATTAAATATTATTTATTTATATATTTATATTGAATTTAATATATAAAAAAATAATATATTAATAAATTTTATATATTAAATTCAATATAAATATATAAATAAATAATATTTAATAAATTCTATTTTTTATTTTTTGTGTTTAATTTCTGCTCTTAAAACACATATCAAGAGAATCCTTAAATAAATACTACTAGTACAGAACGGAGACTAGAGTACTAGAGTTGGTGGAAATTAAATGTGAATTCAGGGGGTAGTCACTTTCTGTCATAATTATTATCAGTACTAATTTACTACTGCCAACAAATTATTTATTTACTTGACAATTTTATATATATAATATTTAAATATAAAATTTATTTTAATTATTAAAAAAAATTAAATATTCTTAAAATATCTATCACACGGTATTCCATATTATTTATGTATTATTATTTTAATATTTAACGTAAAATAATTTATTTTAAATATTAAAATAACAATACATGAATGATATGGTCTTGTGAGGCATTATGTGAGAGATGTTTCAATGCCACTGAATAATTATTTATTAAAAAGTGAAGTGACACGGATTTGAAAGTAATTCAATAATTAAGATAAATATAACTTTTAAATATTATGCACTTATATTTATTTTTTATTTATTTAATAGTTTATACATTGTTTTTAATTTTAATGAATAAAGAGTAAAAATTAATGATAAATCTATTAGGAAAACACATTTTAAGTCCCATAAAAACAACAGGTTGTCTGCATTTTAATAAAAATAACATTTATTAATAAATGGTGAAAAAGTTATAAATACTAAATTTAAATTGTCCGTTTCTCTTATAAATGACTGTAAAGGTATTTGATCGAAATTGATCTTCATCCATTTATATACCCTAAAGGAAGGAAGAGGATGAAGTCACTTTTACTACTCCCAAAACCTCTCCCCTTGCTCCTCTTGACACGAAATTCAAATATTATATTTATTTTAATTATTAATAAATAAAATATAATAAGAATTTTAATATTATATTTTATTATTTAACGATTAAAATAAATATAATATTTTAATATTATGTACTTATATTTATTTCTTTATTTTCTAATTTTTGTTTCTTAATGGGTAGGGAAAATCAAAGAAGGAAAGAATAGTGTGCTTCCTGCTTTTAGTACTATATATATATATATATATATATCTTTTTATTTATGGCAAACTTTCTGTTGTACTAATATAAGAAAAAAAAAATGTCAAAGTTGTAAATATGAGAGAACCACAAGACCTATATTTATAGGAGAGACGATATCAAAACCAAATTGAGGTTCCCTGTGCACATGCGACCTGGCTTTAGCTTTCTGCTTCGCGTAATCTTCAGACAGACCTAACTAATATTCTCACGACGTGACAAGAATTCAAAAACCCCCCCGGTTCCATACTCGATATTAATAAATAATTAAATACATTATTATTATATTTATACTTTTACGTTTTTTCACAAAAAATTATTATATATTCTTGAAACACCTTATACATAATGCCCTGTACTACTTATGTACTGTTATTTTAGTACTTAAAGTGAATTATTTTCTTTTAAGAGTTAAAGTAACGACACATTAATGATGTGAGATACTACGTGACAGATGTTTCAGAACTATTGGATAATTACTCGTTTTTTCACTAATCCAAACCGTTAAATATAATATGATAAAAAAAAATAACACTTTACAATAATATGAATTTTGCTCTATATTGCGAACAGAAACTAATTTCTGATGAATTGTTTAAATGGGAACTATAAAATGGTCAATAGAGTTGCACTTTTTTAGTACATTACCTTTAATTACCAACTTATCATTATACAATACGATGTCAAAAAAATTTCTTGAATTATAATTATGACACATATATATATATACACACAGAGGAAATAAATATGAATTAAAAATGACCCCACAACCAGTTTGACCAAATTTGTAAAGTTGAGAACACTTTGCGTGGCATCCATCTAAAATATGAAAGGAGGGACTCTAGTTTATAGGACAATAGTTTAATGTGTACACGTAACAATGCAACAAAAGAAACAAGAATATTTATTACTTTCAACCATATTCTTTCTACTTCTGAGAAGGGTAAATATGTTATAGTAATTTCACAAGGTGGCTTCAACCTCAAACGATCTGAACAGTGGGAGGGAGAGACTAGAGAGCAATCTTGCTGCTTAGTCCCAACAAACGAGACAAACATTTTGGGACAGCAAATGGTTTACAGACTACAATAGTACAAAGTGGCACAAAAGATGTACAATTAACTTCTACACTCTGGTTGGTATCCGGCAAGCCATGCATTTGAGCCTTGACCGGAAAGAATTACGCTAAAAATCTTTCTTTCAAAACATCATTCCGACAACTCTTAGCAGCCATCTCAGTTATCTGCTAGCTAACACAGGCAAAATTTTGACAAACGAGGTGAAAGAATCTCGAGCAAAAGCAAAGCGTCTGCAAAGCAATTCAATCCGTGTTGTGTTTGAGAATCGCTCCTCTTCTAAAAGTTGCAGCAACGAGCCTGACCCCGTGCCAATTTGTCCCAAAGACATATCATTTGCCTTGGAGATTGGTAATGAGCTGTGTAATAATTTTCCAGGCACCCATACTGACAAAACTTCCAGCTATGGGAGTATTGGACGGGAGTGGAGCTGTTGAACTGTTCAACCCACATTCCCATGCTCACATCTTCCATCTTGAAGAGCTGCCAAAGAGAGAAGCATAGAATAATTTTCTTCAGTAATAAAAGCTTAAATATTTGTTCACAAGATAATATGAGGATTAGTTTTCTAGTTTACAAACCCTTAGGTTTCGATTGACATGTTGAGAGACAATATATTTGGCAATGTCGCTAGAAATTATATATCCAGGCCCATTAGCATATGGAGGATATACTAGTTGTGGCCATTCCTGTTTCATCAGAAAATCATTCTTAGATATACAAAATAAAATTTTCCCTAACAAAGAAGAGGAAAACTTTAGCATTAGAAATAGATACATTCTGTTGTTGGCAAATTTAGATTTCACATTTTCGCAGAATGAGAACTCATATACCTCGTAAGTGACGGCCCATTTCCCAGTTCTAAGAGGTCGATGCAAGAGGTTAAGATTGCCCATATAAAGAGACTTTCTTGAGGAGACTCCATCAAGTTCTTTAAGAATAGTATCCACCCTTATAAAAGTATCATCATCACATTTCATGATGTGTGCAGCTGTGACATTTTGAACCTGCTTGACAAAATCTGAGCTATGTAAGGACAGAGAATATAAAACAAACTCAATATGGTCCAGCCAGCCTGACTAAAAAATATGGTTTTCAAGTTTTTTTTTTATTTAAAAATAATAAATAAAAAAAGGAGATAAAAACTGAACTTACCCCGTACTCGCAAATAGCAACAGTTTTAAGAACCACTAGCTCATAGCGATCCATAAATGGCAGGATCACAATATCACCGAAGTAAGCAGCTTCTTGCTTCAGAACTACATTCACCTCTTTTCTCGGATTCTGCATAATAACCTTCTTAGATGAGTGGAAGGCCCGGGTAGAGTGTTATAAAGACGTATTATATACATTAAGAAAAATATGACAGTCGTAGAAGCAAGCGAGATCTCAAAAATACAAAAGAGAAGGTATCAGACGCACTACTGCTACATATCATGAGCAACTTATATACCAACTACACCATATGAGAGTTTGCACATCATAACAAGTAATATAATGATGTATGTGATGACTTCACTATAGGCCTCTACTTTTTAAGAGCATATAGTAACACTGCTATTTCTGAAATTTTAGCAGAACTAGAAAGTCCTTGTTATTTGGTTCCTTATTTCTGAGTTTCTATCCTTTTGGTGGTTGCTAAATTCCTCATCCTTTTTTACTATAAAACTCTCTCCTTAGATCAATAAGTTCTTTAGTAAAAAGAAGAAAAAAAAATTCTAGCATAATAAAGACCACATCAAATGATGCAATACCAAAAACTTAACCAAGTTATGCAGGTTCTACTCTAGCATAAGGGTATGGTCTTGCCACGGTATTTCGGCACCAGAACATCACCCAAGGCCCAAGCCAGCCCTCCATGACCCTATATAGCTATTTTAATGGGTAGTGCTTTGGGTGGGCTAAGGGTAACCAACTTCAACCCATATAATAATTAGAGAACCCAATATCAATGTTTTTGGTCCTAATATCTGCTCCACAAGAGATTGATATACTCGTATACATGCCAAAAGAAGATTTGAAGAGACTATTTCCGATACTAATGCATTGTCATTTTTGGCTTTTCTAACATTTACAGTACATAAATATTTTCACAGGGAAGTTTTTAAGTAAACATTAATGAGGGAATCATACCAGAGCTACAAAGAAGCGAACTACTACAGTTGAGGATTTGATTGCTGAGGATTGCATCCAAGTTTTTCTAACTGCCATGCGTTCAGCAAAGTGATTGGTAGCAGAGAGAACCCCAATAAAAAGTCGAATAGGACCATTGGGTAAAGGATGAGATTTCCACTTCGCTGACATTTCTAGAACTCTTTGAGGTGAAAAACTTGGATGAGTGGTTGGGAGGGAGGTGGCAAAAACTGAATGAACATCAACATCACCTTTAATTGCCAATCCTGTTGCATCTTCAAGTGTGAATCCCTAAAGCAAAGGAAAATTCTGGTCAAGAAAGCAATTTAAAGATCACAATAGCAAACAATATATACCAGTTAAGAACCACCCAGTTGAATGAGAGATTATATATGAAACTTAGAGGCTAGTACAAAAGCATATACCTAAGCTCTAGGTCAAGAAACAAGTGAGATGGCCAGCAGACATGTGGAAGGGGGAACAGGGAAATCTCAATCACAGGGAACGTAGTGATCAAGCCATTCTCATAAAACAAACATGTAAGAAACATTCTTCCTTGTAAGGTGAAATGCATCAAAACATAATCACCAAGCAGCTACTTCTATTGATTTATAAAACGTTCCGACAATTCAGTTTAATGTCATATCATCAAGTGTCTCAAATATTTAAAAGAATGGGCCAAAATGGTAGGTCATATTATCCACCTGCTAGAAATACTACTTCACAGGATCCATCAAGTCACCCCATCCATAGATATTGCATAGACTCAAATTCGTCAATAAAGCAGTAATGAAGAGTAAACCCTTTTCTTTTGAAGAAACATGAAGAGTAAACCTAACAGAACTATTTCCTACTGCAACATACCGTCCGATAAGGAAAGGAAGTAACATGTCGGCCCCCAGAAATAACATGAAATCCATCAACACCGGCTTGCAAAGTTAAGACAAACAACTTTCCCTCCACAAAAGGAAAAGGCCAGGTCACTTCTGGTTTCTGGGCACGCCCTATGAATCTCTGGAACCATGAAGCTGTCCTGGACTCTTTATCTCTATTATCATTCCGGATCCATTTTTCACATCTCAGATATCCATCAACTGCCAAAGATAACCAATTAGATACTGGACAACTCAATGGGCATAGAGCAGTGCCAAAAGATACAAAGCAAAAGGAATATATGTATTTCTGAAAATTTATCACAGACAATACAGGCTTATTCAATAATTTTCCAGAATATGCAAATTTCAATCAGGGATACTTTGAGCTCAATACATGACAGAAAATGATATGTATCTATGATAGGTTTATTTTGTTCAGGCCCATTACCATTGCTCTTAGGCTTAATTTGTATTAAATGTTTGTTGAGGTAATTTAAGCTAATTAATGTCTTAATGCCCGTTTTATGTATTTTCATTTATTTCTTTATCAACTTTGGTTGTTTACACAAAGAACTTGGATGTAATGGATTGATTTACTTGATAAATTAAATAATTGAATATTTCTCTTCATTCAGTCTCTTGCTCTAATTTTTCCTCTCTCCATTTTCTTCACATTTCTTTCTCTTTAATCTTTTTTAATAGAAGCGAGAGCCTAAAAATTAGCAAGGATAACTAATGTTATTTATTAAAAAATAACAAGCTACTTAAAATTGTCTATAATGAAAATTATCAACATGTAGACTGTTTAGTCCATATTCCACAAAATCCACCTTCCCAATGATCTACACACGAAATTTGCATGTCGCTTACCTGAATTTTTTACCAACAACACAAGCATTTTCACTCACCAAAGACAAAAAAGATTCATGATATAACAACAGAGGTGTAGACTATATATACCAATTTGTTTTTAAGTACCAGACTAGTAGATTCCATAAATGCATGTCAGATGTTTCCACAAATTTCCTAGTTAAATAAGGTCGTGTGGCTACCAATGTAAGGTTTTCGGTCTCGATAACCCATATCTTACAGACATACATGTCAATAAATACAAGAACATATTATTTTTTTTAAAACGTGGAAAAATTGTAGTTCGTAAGCTTTGGTTTGCCAAAAGCAATAAAAAGGCCTCAATCCAGTACATGAATTTAAGCCCCATTGATATAACCAAAAATAACTTCAAAGCCAATCTTTGAGGGAAGCCTCAAGGTTCAGAAGTGAAATCTTGGAACATTAATAGTCTCTCAAATCTTAAAGCATGCTTTCTAGAAATCATATCCTTAGAATGTGACCTATATGGGTTTTTCTACCTACTCTACCACATCCAAGTTTGTTAACAAAACTCTTTAATGTTCTTTGCCACATAAAGAAAAGGCAGCATTTTGCCTCTACATTATTGTTCTTTCCGTTGCATGATACAGTTTAAGGCATGCATTCAGCTTATATATATCAGTTACTCTACACAGGATTGAGCTCAACTTCATGCCAATGGTAGAGGATGTGAAAACTTGTTTAAAATGTTGCAAAGAGAAGCTATAAAGAAGATCGAATTTAAATTAAGATTCTTACCAAGCATGTCATCATCATTCTTTGATGGTAAACCATCGCACCTTTGACCTGTCCCCCATTGCATCCTATAGCATGTATTGTGCTCAATCACCGGTAGATGGCTCCAATCTCCTCTCAACCGAGGATTTAGATGCAGGATCTTTGGCGGATCCTCCCCAACCGCAGACTTTAACCCTTGCAATTCAACCATGAACTGTGAAACCAGGATCAAGGAATCAACAGTCCTCAATTTTGTATGCTGGGGTACATACTCTTGATGTGCATTTTGAGGTATACCAACCACCGTAATAGAAGAACCTGCAGCGAGCCCACATGGAAGAAACATAACTTGGTCTCCCCTAGTTAATTCCTCACCACTACTTGATACCCATGAGGGGCAGGACTCCTGCTTCCCCTCAAGTATTGAACTCTGGACAGCCTCCTTTTCATTATATTTATCTACTTCTTCCCAAGCTTTCAAGCCTAAAGTCCAAGCCTCATCCGCCAGCCTCTCCAATACCGACAAATCACTTGTCCTATTCATTTGCCTCAAAATATCACCAGTTATTCGACCATAATGATTCTGAAGAGGCTTTATTGGTGGCACTCCACTTTCCTTCTCTTCTAATGCTTTGCCCCGTGGAACCAATGGCACGATCTCATTTTCATTATCTAGTCTCCGGTGAATTGTATCCTTATTAACAGAACTTAACAATGGTTTAGTTAATCCTCCACCATCAGCATACCCAACTTCTGATCCGTCCAACCCCTCATAGCTATCATCACCTCTTAATATCGCTGCAGTTTCAAAAAATTCAGGGAACTTGATGCAGATAAATAGCAAATATAATGCAGCTATGCCCAACAAAAAATGTGAGAATTTGAACCTCCTAACGCCAGGAAGTTCACTTTTTGACCTCTTCATCTTTAAAACCCCAAAAAACGGAAAGGAATCCTCTTTAAACACCAAAAGTCACTCCAACCCACATAACAATAACCAATACTAATAATATTAGAAATGGAATGCAATCAAACAAACTTGCATTGTAAGGAAAACCCTCGAATCTTTACTCACAAGGATTTAACAGAAACGGGTCCTAGAGCTTCAACAGAAAACGGATTTAATATAAAAGCATAATAAGTACCGAAACCTTCATGGGGCAAATAAGATTAAGATACTTACAATCATGAACACTGGACAATTCAACAGCAAAACAATCTGAAACCCATAAATCAAAATACCATCTTTTGGTAAATGACCAAATTAAAATGGCATTACTCAACCTCTAATTCTCCAGCAATTCACCAACCCATTATAGATTCATACACAGCCCAAATGAGACATGGGTATTTACGAATATGCATGAATTTATCAAGCAGGAAATATAGAACATCAAAGGCGTAACAGTAGATCAATTTGAAGATCCCTAAGCAGCGAAAAATAATTTGAAAACCCTATCCTTTTCTGAAGAAAAAGGCGAAGCAGATTGATGAATAGGCCCAAGTATGGAATGTGACCTTAAATGAGAAATAAGTACAAGTTTTGGTACTAAAACGCAAAGAAGGAAAACTTGTATACTATGTTTCATAATTGTTACTCGTGGTCGACTTTTTGCGCATTAAATGATAAAATTATTTAAATTTAAATTTTTATTTAATTATATAATTTTTTATACATAATTAGTGATATTTTATAAATATATATAAAAAATAAAAATATAATAATTAGTATTAAAAATATTATAAGTAAAATTTTATAAAAAAATAAATTATTTAAAATAAATATATATTTAAATTAATATTACCTAAAATAATAATAAAGATATCGCGGGACGACGGAGAGAGTAGTTTACAGTAATGTCCAAATTGGTCAAACTAAATCAATGATTATTTGTATCTTTTTAAAATTCTCTGATTGGTTGGACGATAAAACTGAGATCACTGTCCGAATTTTTTTCTTGAAATGGACATGATGATGTACATAGATTTCATGTCTCTAGGTTTGTTTATCCATATTTATAGTAATTTAGAAATTTATGTTTTAAAATATTGTGGAAACAGCTATTTTGAACTTTAGCATAATGGTTAAGGCTTATCTTTTAGGTTTATCGATGATGTCTTAACCAGATAATTTAATATTTAAATTTTGTATTTAATTTTTATATATGGGTCTGTAAAATTATTATTTTACACTATTTATTGTATGTCATCTTTGTATATTTCTTCTTTTATAAATACATTGGACTCTCCGTAGTGGGACTTTAAAAAAAGAAAATTAATATTTTTATATTATTTTTGGATATTTTCACACGGTGAATTCTATAAAAAATATCACTATAGATGTATAACGACAATTAACCGTTGCTATAAGCTAAATATATGAGGTCCACCATATAAATATATCAAAAAACAGTGTAAAAATATCAATTCCCTAAAAAAATTATGTTTGGAACTTAAAAGGTCAAAAAAGGAAAGAAGCTAAACTTTTATTAAATATCTTTCAACAATTTACAATATCACATTATTGTTTTTTATTTTATTTTTTTCTATTGCATTTTACGAATTCCATATATATTGGTAATATATTCTTTTTCTTTTATAATCAGTGACAAAAACTGTGACTAATATAAATTCTTAAATAAAAATAAATCATCAGTTATTATCTTTTTTAGAAAAACATTATTATTTATTGGGTTAAAGCCAAATCTCATCATAGGCGTTTAGTACTATTATCTTAAATGATAATCTTACATTTAACATGAATTAAATATATATATATATATAAATGATGACAATAATTTCTTACCTTTCACTTTATCTTTTCTTCCATTTATTTCTGTGGGGTTGGACTTGGACATATGGAGGGAAAGGCCTAATTAAAGTTCAAATTCAAACTTTTGCAATAAACTTCTTTGAATAATTAAGGTTCGCCTATTAACTTTGCTCATTAGTTTTATTGAATATGTAAAGCACACTGTGAACATTTTTAAAATTATGTTTCGTAATTATAGTTATTTATTTACTATAAATATGTGAAATAATATTTTTATATGTATTTTTTATAATTTCACATAATTTTTTTATACATCAAAAAATACAAATAAAAAAAGTGACAGTGCAAACCAGGTCTAACCTTATCCACTTCAAGTTGATCCGTTTCATTTGGAGATGTATGTCGGAGACAAGCACAAAACCCGACCCGTTTTCGAACTAACTTTGTCTTCTTGTCTACTGCCCCTCACTATGCCCTTAAATCCTGAAGTTCGAAAATCCTGTCATAATTCAAATTTATTTTTTTTCATTTCTTTATAATCAATCTTTCAGTGATATAATTTAGATACCTTTAACCCCATACTACCTATTAACGCTTGAATTTGTCGAGATAATTGACCACCGTTAATGACTTTGACTTGCATAATGAAACAACCGAAAGTTTGACGGTTTGGACCGTCGGGAGATAGCTCCAATATGAGAGTAAGTATGAGTTTTAATAAATGTTAGCAATGGAGGTGCTTAGTATTTAGCATGGTGAATTGAAATTAGATTACCTCAATTGTTTACTTATCTTTTATAGCTGCCCTCTTTTCCTAACCGTTGTGAAATAGTTATGATTGGAGAGTTAATATGTGACGCCCCCAAATCTGGGCCCATACAGCCCAAACTTGAGTCGTCAAAAGACTACAACAAAATTATTACAAGATAGAATAACGTTCAACAATACAGTGTATAATAATACACGACTAAGTCTTCACAATTATTGTCACACTATATACAACATGTGAAGACTACAATAGCTATCACTCGGACCGTCACTCCATTCCCCTACTAGACCCGGCTACTCTCTCATTTTCTGAAAAGCAATGAAACAAAAGAAAGGGTGAGCTCAAATAGCCCAGTAAAGAATATCATGACTAAGATAATGACAAGTAAATTATCGTTAGCCTTCAACAGTTGAGTTCTTGATAGAATACAATAGACTACAAGGTTTGTATCAAAAACTGCAGTTAAATTCTTAAACAATGTTCAGATCAATAATAGCAGCGGAATGAGCAATCTATTAGAAGAATAATGCAGACTATAGTGTCCACTCGCTTCTCTTTTTAGTAAAAATATCATCAACTTTTATCATCTGAAATACCATTAGTCAAGATAATACAAATTCACAGTTCCTGATCATAATCATGCAGATCAACAGTTCATCTTTGCACTACGGGCCAAAGACATTCAATATAACACCAACGGTCATGATTATACCAGATTCAGCCTTTGGTCATAATCATACCAAACAACAGTTCATCTTTGCACTACGGGCCAAAGAAAACATTCACCACGTGCCATAAAAGACACCGAACAGATGTATCGCCTTTAACCTATTATATCGCCTTTAACCTATCATCTGTTCAACAATTATATCGCATCTGTGCTCCCGGCCACAGATATTCACAACAACTTGAATTTGGATGATTAGAATGATATAAATGATGAACAGAAGAAACAGGATAAACAATAAGTATCAGAAGTTTACTTTGTACAGATTCAAATAATGTCCAAATTGTCAACATGACGTGGAGTGAAATTTAAAAATGATATTCAAGATCCACAGTTCAGAATAACGGTTACAGTTCAATAGAAATGTTCACGTAAATAGGATGGTTCAATTGAAATGATGAAGTGCAACTATTATGGAACATATAATATTTTCAGGAATTATAGAAACAATAGTTCCATAATAAGTTTCGATTTAGGCGTATGAAAGAAAATAATATCCCTTACCGTAGCAGGTTTGATTAACAAAAGGTGAAGAAAATTAATATCCCTTACCATAGTAAGTTTGAATAATGGAAGATGAAAAAGATGGTATCCCTTATGAGTATAAAGGGAAATAATATCACTTACGAATATGAAAGAAAATGATATTATAAACGAATATGCAATAAAAGTGTCATGTGATAATTCGTGTAAACAAATTATTTTCACAAGAGACAAATAAGAAATGAATACAAAGAGTAATTCACCAAACATGCGGTAATCCGCGTAGTCAGGTTATTCTCAGAGATTAATAAGGAATGAATACGAAAGGTTATTCACCAACAGACGATAATCCGCACCGTAAGGTTATTCCCACAATTTAATAAAAATTGAATACGAAGAGTCATTCACCAAACAGGCGATAATCCGCACCGTAAGGTTATTCTCAGAGATTAATAAGGAATGAATACGAAAGGTTATTCACCAACAGGCGGTAATCCGCGTCGTAAGGTTATTCCCATAAATTAATACATGGAAATAAATGGCACGTCTTATGAGTAAGAAAGAAACGATATTATTTTCGAGAATCAAATAATGATAATCCTTTACCTTAACACGTGACTGGATATTGATATAAATGAGGTTGATTAACTTGAACAGTACACATACACTTATAAATCTTTACAAATACTCAAGATGACTTAAGCACACTTAGAGAAAACTTTCACAAGAAGTATTTAGAGAGAGAAAGAAAGAACAAGTAAGGAAGTTTATGAAAAATCCTTAAGTTAAGGCCTCTATTTATAGCCAAAAATCTTATCATAACCAAGATTTCCTAATTTAATCCAAACCGTTCATTTCAAGATAATGTTTAATCCATACCATTCATTTCATCTTTTAAGATAAACCATTCATTTAAATATCATCTTTTAATCTACATCATCCATTTCAAATTCTATATTATCTTTAATCTATACCATTCATTTCATCTTTTAATATTTCCTTAATCTAAACCATTCATTTAAAGATCATCTTTTAATCTACACCATCCATTTTAAATTCTATATTATCTTTAATCTATACCATTCATTTTATATCACCTAACTTTATATTATAAACAAATAACTTTATCAATTCAATTATTCAACAATAATTCACACTTATTCATTATTATGACTAATTGTTATAAATACAGTGTAGTTAGATATCAAGTTAATTAATTAATGAAATACAACTGTTTAAATAATACCATAATAGAGATAACAATAATGCAGAAAGTATGCAAAAGAAAGATTACGTTACTGTGTCATGACAATTATTGATTCAATAATGTGAATTACTGTGCATATGCTACTGTGACAATTATCGATTTAATAACATGAATTATTGTGCATGTGACAATAAAGTCAAATATTGTACGATAAACACTTTATCAGTTTAATAATATGAAACACTGTGCAATGCCGTGTGCTACTGTGCAATACCGTGTGCTACTGTGCAATACCGTATGTTACTTGTAATACCGTATATTATTATTCTTTTACCACCGGATAATTTAACAATTAAAAGTAATAGTACCATTGACCATTTTAAAAATTGTTTATGTCATTTTCTATATCCGACAATTATTCTTTGTGGGGTCCACCAATGATTGGTTCGTATACGAATATTCCCCGACAGAACGAATATTCCCCGACCAAAAGAATATTGTCCGACATAATATAATTTACACATAACATCCTTAACTTTTAACTTTATCAATTTAACCACTTACTGTTTCATGAAAATATATATATGAAGAAAAAATAAATTTTATATTTCATAAAATTCGGGGTCTTACATAATATGCATTAAACCCATGTTCGATAACCTCCGGACATGAATGCATGAGTAGTAACTGCCTTGTAACGGCCACGTCATTTAATTATCTAGCTTTTGAGGTTGATGGACCAACCCTCTTGGATTGGAATATTAGGAAGAATGGGCTTATTGGGGTCAAGCCCAATAGTTGTAGTCCATTTACTCTAGTAAAAGTACACAGTCCAACATTGCCCCTTACTCCTTTAGCATAGAAAATGTGGTGAAGGAGTAGATGAAATTGACTTGGGATTCAGTCAGATTTCAAATTGAAGTCTGGATTTCTTTGGGAACATTAATTGTGTTTGATCAAAGAGGAAAGGCTTCTTCGGGAGTTTAAGCATCCGACCGAAGAGAAAAGCTTCTTCGAGAGTTTCGAACATTTGACCAAAGAGAAGAAACTTCTTTGGGAATTTATAATATCCGACCGAAAAGAGAAGGCTTTTTCGGAAGTTTAGAACATCTGACTGAAGAGAAAAGCTTATCGAGGGTTTAGAACATCTGACCGAAGAGAAGAAAATTCTTCAAAAGTTTATAACATTCGACCGAAAAGAAAAGATTTCTTCGGGAGTTTAGAACATCCAACCAAAGAGAAATGTTTCTTCGGGAGCTTAGAATATCCGTTCGAAGAGAAATGAAATATCTTCGGGAGTTTAGAACGTCCAACCGAAGAGAAAAACTTATTTAGAGCATCTGACCGAATAGAAAAACTTATTTAGAACATCTGACCGAAGAAAATAAACTTCTTCGGGAATTTATAACATTCGACTTAAGAGAAAAACTCTTGGGTGATTGAAGAAATACTACTTTCGGGAAATCGAAGAAAGTATGTTTTCAGATGATTGAGGAAGAAAGATCATTTAGGATTCTTAGGACGTTAAACCGAAGATAGAACTTCAGGATTCCAAGGATTTTGAACCGAAGGGAAAGACTTCAAGATTCCATTAATGTCAGATCGAAGATAAAGACTTCGGGATTCCATGGATGTACTTTAGTAGGGAGATCATACATTTTTCGAAAACATGCAGTAGTTTGAGCCCTATAGTTGTCTGGGAACCATATCTCTTCTGTCATCTTTTCTGCCGACCTTATTTCTTCTGGGATTTCATCTCTAATGATAATCATCATCAAATTTCGAAGAATCCTAAAGATCGGTGAGGGCCTCTTCCATCTCTATGAACTTGTTTGTAGTTGCGTAGGCTGTTGAGGTGTTTTGAGGATGATTTCTTGAATTAAGTTGCTGGATTTATCTACATCTAGTTACAACATCAAAAGTTGCATTGTCTGTGCCAAATCTATGACAAAGATTTCAAACACTGCCTCCCTGAATCTCTTCACGAATTATCGGAGAGACTCATTTGCTTTTTATCTCACCTACAACATTAAGGTAATCATCTTTGCATGTTTTTTGTTGCCACCGAAGTGCATGTGAAATTGATCCTGTAGTTCATCCCAAGAATCAATCGAACTAGGAGGGAGAGAAATAATTCATTCCCTTGCAGTTTTCGATAGAGTGGAAATGAAGAGGTGGCATTTTCCCACTGCGTCGTACCCATGGAAGCTCATCACCTTCTCAAATCCATAAGAGTGGTCATGGGGGTCACCATTACCATCGTACTCCTTCAGGACCGGCACCTTAAGAGTCTAATCAATGGGTGCTTCTTCAAGCTCCTTGATGAAAGGAAACAAGAACGACTTCTTTCCAGCAACCCCGATGTTTCTCTTAAAAAAATTTGGACCAGAAGATTCTCTAATTTGGCTATCTCAACGTTGTCGCTGCTGCTGTTCACCACCTCTACGTCGTGGTGGAGTTCTGGATCGTCGCCTTCGACCCTCTAAGTTCGAGGATCGAACAGTTATCTCCTTATGGTCTTGTCAGGAGGGGTGTCGCCCTGTCCAGGACGGAGCCTGTGACACCCCCAAATTCAGGTACTAATACCTCGAATTTGGTGCTCACGATCAAATACATACATCACCTCTTAAACAACATATATTACTAAATGCGGAATAAATAAACATAAGTTGTTCATTACAAAAGGCTTACTACGGTCCCAAGGTTTCAACCTTAATAAAATTACATCATGACAATCCTATTAATATAAACAGGGTTCCATGATTTACAAAACAGGAATAGAAATATTTAAACTATTCTTAAAGTTTGCCTTTGCCTTTGTCCTTCTTGGAGTGCTCAGGCCTAACTGCAATTAGTTCATGATATATATAGCAAGAGTGAGCAACTAATATGCTCAGCAAATTTAAAACAATATAGACATATCATGAATAACTGCGAATAAAGTAAAAGCTCAACAATTTATAGAAGTTAATGAAATGACTGATAAGATAATCAAAATCCAAACGAATGAATGAAAGATGCTTATTTACTGCTGAGTGGTCCAATCGACCCTGAACGTTTCCAAGGAAATAACCTTCTGATTATCCTTTTATAAATCAGACTGTACTCGAGGGGATCAACCTCTTATACAACATGTATATGCATAACATTAAACCCTAACCATGTCGAACTATGACACTTATAATTCCCCATTTAGGGTTTGTTCTCTCAGTACAAGACTTCCACACTAATCAACTGGTTTGGAATAACTTTTAAAAAAATATTTACTTTATATGTCTACCCTAAACAAATGGCGTAGACCAATTCTTGAACAGTTCATGAAATAAAGAACTTTAAATAATTTACATGTTCAATGATAGAACATAGATTTCAAATACATCAACGTGCGAATGTCAATACTTGTATTTACATGGAATAATTAACAATAATCAAACCATTAACATGCTCAAAAATAATAGCTCGAGTTTGAGTTAGGAAACTTGCCTTTGTCGTAGTTTACAGCTTACACGACTTAAATTACAGTCCTTGAAAGACCTAATATTAAATAGGTTTATCTATCAATTAGTAACACATATAGGATTTCATATATCACTATTAAACAGTATGTCACGTAAGCACATAATTCTCTATTTAGCAACACGTAGCTTATACGACAATATTATCACACTCGGATAATATTTTAATTATTAAACAATATTATATTACATTCAATAATATTTAATTCGCTTACCAATGTTATTAATTGTTTAACAACATCCTAATTGATTATTAATATTATTAATCTTTTAATAATATTTAATCATCTTCCTATTATTATTAACTATTTAATAATAAGTTAATCACTTAGTAGTATTATTAATTATTTTATAACAAATTAATCATTCACCATTATTATAAATTATTTAATAATAATTTAATTGTTTGCTATTATTATTAATCATTTAATAATAATTTAGCTAATACCATTATCTAATAGTATTTTAAACACTTAGTAATTTATAAAAATCTAAACAATTTTTAAAGCAAATTGTTTAACTACATTATTATTTCCTTAATCTCTTTGCTTTATTTATTTAATATTAATTAAATAAATAATTAAGTTTGATTAACCTTTATTTCTCTTTAATTATTATATAAAATTATTTACATAATAATTAATTAAGTAATTATCACCATTTATTATTTAATATAAAGTAAATAATAAATAATTATTTTATTAACTTCATCTCCCTTTTATTATTGTTTAAATAATAATTAATTAACTAATTTATTCTTATTCCTTATTTAATTATTAATTAAATAATGAATAATTATTTTATTAACTTGATATCTTCCTTTATTTATTATTTAATATAAAATAATAAATAATTATTTAACTTGGGCCCTAAATTAATCATATCAATTTTTAAATATTTTGACCCATTTTGGTTATATCACGTCCGACCCGACCCGTTTCAAAAGGCTTGACCTGACCCGGATAATAAATATCATTTTCAAAAATCTGGCATGAAAGCCCCGGCTTTCAAAATTGCACTGATTTGAAAGCCCCGGCTTTCAAAGCAGAAACACCCTTTGGGCGAATTTTTCAGATTTTCCAATTTTTGTCCATTTGATTCCAACTTTCATAAAATCTTCAATATAAGTCCAAATGACCTCAAATTGGTATCGATGGATTCGTATCTTCTTAAAATAAAATATTCCATCATTGGATCAAATTTTTGAAAAAATTTTGGTTATGAAAAATAGCTACAAAGTGGATGGTTGCGCATTAGAGCTTGACAATGAACCACTTTGGTTTCAAAAAAACATAACTCACTCATTTTAAAACCTTTTGATATGATTCCAACTAGGTTTTATTCTTAACTTATATACCTAGTATATGAAGAAATAAATCACACATACAACTTGTAGGTTTCAAAATATAAAGCCCCGAACCACACTTTCGATTAAGGTTCCGTCGGTAAAAGTTATTTTCATGCTTTTTGAGAAACCTTTTTATCATCTAAGCATTTAAACATATATATTAAACCACCAAACCATAGATTAACACATCTAACATGGTTTTAAACATCTAGAGCTTTGAAATTAGTTTTGAACCATAAAAATGGATTTTTGACTATCAAAACCACTTCAAGCACTTAGAACACAAAGGTGAAAAATAAAACAAGGGTTTGAAAACTTTTAAACCTTCTAATAGCTTTTCTTCTCCTTGCTAAAAACTTCACCAAGCTTGGATGATCTATCTTGCTAACTAGATGATCTCTCCTTGAAGAGCTAGGGTTTATCCCTTTTTAAGCTTCTCCTTCTCTCAATCTTTCTCCCTTTCTTTCTATTTTTTTCTCTCTAGCAACTTGGAAGCAATATGACTAATGAAATGAGAATATGCTAAAAATGAGAGAGAGATATAGAGTAATGTGGTGTTAGTAGATGTTGTATACTTACATGTTATGTAAGTATGCACATCAATAGCCATCATAGCTTTCTTACACAAGCCCCCCTATTTTCCTTGCTTCTACCCACACCTTGAGCCTCTAAAAACTGAACAAAATCAGCCCCCAAATCTCTTACAAAGCTGCTGGAAATTTGAGGGCAAAATGGTCCAAGTTTTGCTTTATTTTTCCTTTTCTTTTAATGTCTAAATGTGTTAGTAAAATATATATATATAATGATACATATATATACAATCACCAACACCAACATTTGGGCTATAATTGAATCATTTCCTTGGGCCTTGGTCACGCTCCAATTGGACTCAAATAATTTAAATGTTTGGGCCTTGCATTAAATAATTCAATGGGCTAGGTATTTGGCTTGATTGGATCATTAATTAAATTACTTGATACTTAATAAAATATATCATTAATAACACATAATCCAATTAGATTTGCTAAACAATTAATATAATTGGATTGTTGATTAGGGTTTCAATTTAATTTCCACATTAATTTATATTAGGCTTTTATTTAAATCAATATCAATATTAGCTCTAATATTAATTATGTCACAAATAGACTTTGAATTCATCCTACCATCCATATTATCCCAAAACTAGGGTTTGGATTGAAATTAGAGTTTACAACTCATAAACAATATTACAGAATTTTCGGATCCTTACAGAGCCCCCTTTTCACCTTCCTCCAACTCCTTCAATTATTTCTCGAGCTCCTCCCGCTGGAATTAAAGAGCTCTCTTTTGGTCTCGAACCTCCTGTAGGCGACGCTGCTTATCTGCATCATTCGGTTGATGGGACTACCAGCGTGATTCCTTACAGAAAGGTCCTGCATGACTGTGATTATGGGGATGGGTAGACATTTTAGTTGATAATTGGGTCAAGAAAAATTCTATTAAACACTAGATGACCCTCCTTCTAGCGCCAATGTTAACGCTTGAATTTGTCGAAACGCTTGACCACCGTCAACGACTTTAACCTGCATAATGAAACAACCAAGAGTTTGATGATTTAGACCTTCGAGGGATAGCTCTGGCGTAAGAGTAAGTATGAATTTCAAGAAATGTTAACAATGAAGGTGCTTAGTGTTTAGAAAGGTGAATTGAATTTAGATTACCTCAATTGTTTACTTTCCTTTTATAGTTGTCCTCTCCTCCTAACCGTTGTGAAACAGTTAGGATTGGAGAGTTAATGTGCATTAACCTCATGTTCAGTAACTTCCATAACCTCTGGACATGAATGTATGAGTGATAGTTGTCTTGTAATGACCACGTCATTTAATTTTCTAGCTTTTGAGGTTAACGAACCAAATCTCTTGGACTGGAATATTAGGAATAATGGGCTTACTAGGTAAAACCCAATAATTGTAGTCCATTTACTCTAGTAAAAGTACACATCCCAACACTACCATTTTATATATTGATTTAGAGGTTTATCAAATTCGCCATAAAAAATGGCATCTATTTCCCCAACCTGGTTGTATCAAGGTCTCTTTTTTAATTTACATGCATTTCATGTATATTATCTTCTTAAACAGGTATAGGCAATCTTGTCTTATAATTGCTAAATGGGTGTTCTAATTTTGTGTTACAGATAGAGGATTAAGACGTATGGCTTCTGCAGATTTCTTTATTAAGAACAAGTTCTCCTTTCAACACTTGCGGGTATATATATATATATATATATGTCTCCTAAAAATATGTTTTGTGGAATGCCAGAGTTTCATACCATGCAAGTGTAAATTTGTTTCTTTACAAAGACTTTTTTTTGTGTGTGGATATTATCTTGTAGAAAATGGAATCGAAAAGTGGATTTTAGGTTTGATAATGACACCATTTAGTAAAAGGACTCTTTATAACTATTCATCAATTGTTTGTGATAAGTTTTCTAAATTTCAAAAAAAGGACTTGTGTTTAATTTTGACTTATTTTTTTTATGGGTGATTAATTATTTTTAACCTTTGAAAATGGAAAGAAGTATTCTTTACCTTTGAAAGTGGGAAGAAGTTATGGAATTCTAAGGGTCAATCTCCAGTGGCCCCACCCTTCTTTCCCCCCTTTAATGAAAGACCTTCGCCTCGCTTCCTATTCATTTTTGGGCCGGGACCCGAGGGTTTTTTTTCTTCTCAAGAGGTGATTTCGAAAAGAAACCAACCGACAAATCCGTAGCCCAGCTCACAGCCTCCCTCTCACCCAAATTCAATCAAAGCAAGGGGGACTTACTTTTCCTGACACTGAGTCATCCTATTCAAATTTAGCTATACTAATGGAACAGGAAAAATTCTCAGATGATATGGACCCCCAAGAGATGAGCGAGAACCTCCAATTGCTTCAGAGTCGCACTCTGTCCCGCTTGGCAGTATAAGATTGTTTCTGAAGCGGTACTTTGAAATATGTTTATTTCATTGATATAAGTTACATATTGGTAGAACATGTGATTACCTTGATCATGACAAGTGTCAGTGTGCCACTGATGCTAGTGCTAAACTCTAATTTTAGAACATGAACTTATGTTGCGAAGTAAAGTAAGCCTTACCCGTGTTTATTCTTTTGACATATTTTTAAGGGTCCAATATTATTGATAGAGAGAAAAAAGATGCATAGAGGACACGAGCCCATCACAAAATCTCAAGAAAAAACTTTAGACAAATTTAAACTATAGGTTCCTAGTCCCTTCGAATATCATAAATGACATGGCCTTTAAATACTCCCCTGGCCGAGTGGAGAACAACTTGTTGGAAAATAATTGAAAACTACTATGAAAATTAAAAGTGAGTTAATTAAGAAGATATCACCCAAAGGAATTGAGGCGTGTGTAGAGCACTATCCTTAAGGATAATTTTAGCCCCTCCGATATTATATATCACCGATACAAAAAAATCACAGCGGATACCCTCCAGGATTCAACAATTCATTTTTCTCTAATGTGTACTCAAATAGAGAGGTAACATGAACAACCCATTGCTTTTTCTTGAATTGGAACAAAAATAATACTCCAAGATATTGAAGTACAATACTTATATGAAGAAGTTGAAGACTTGAATGATACTTTTCTTTTCCAAGTTCTGAAAGCTATATTCCTTTTCAGACTAGTAGTCTATATCTCTATATATTATGCATGGCTTCTCCTTTATATTGCAACGGCTAGGATACAAATATTCTATTCAAGAGCAATGGATTGCAACGACTTGTGTAGTTAATTATTCAATTAATATAAGGCATGATGTGACACCCCCAAATCTGGGTCCACACAGCCCAAACTTGAGTCGTCAAAAGACTACAACAAAATTATTACAACAAAGCACAACGTACAACAATACAGTGTATAATAATACACAACTAAGTCTTCACTATTATTGCCACACTATTTTACAAAACATGAAGACTATGATAACTATTCCTCGGACCTTCACTCCATTCCCCGGCTAGACCCTGTTATGTTTTCATTTCCTGTTGAAAAACAATGGAACAAAAGAAAGGGTGAGCTCAAATAGCCCAGTAAAGAATATCATGACTAAGATAATGACGAATAAATTATCATTAGTCTTCAACAGTTGAGTTCTTGATAGAATACAATAGACTACAAGGTTTATATCAAAAACTGCAGTTAAATTCTTAAACAACGTTCAGATCAATAATAGCAGCGGAATGAGTAATCTATTAGAAGAATAATGCAGACTATAATGTCCACTCGGTTCTCTTTTTAGGAAAAACATCATCAACTTTTATCATCTGAAATATCATTAGTCAAGATAATACAAATTCACAGTTCCTGATCATAATCATGCAGATCAACAGTTCATCTTTGCACTACGGGCCAAAGACATTCAATATAACACCAACGGTCATGATTATACCAGATTCAGCCTTTGGTCATAATCATACCAAACAACAGTTCATCTTTGCACTACGGGCCAAAGAGAACATTCACCACGTGCCATAAAAGACACCGAACAGATGTATTGCCTTTAACCTATTATATCGCCTTTAACCTATCATCTGTTCAACAAATATATCACATCTGTGCCCCCGGCCACAGATATTCACAACAGCTTGATTTTTGGATGATTAGAATGATATAAATGATGAACAGAAGAAATAGGATAACAATAAGTATCGGAAGTTTACTTTGTACAGATTCAAATAATGTCCAAATTGTCAACATGATGTGGAGTAAAATTTAAAAATGATATTCAAGATCCACAGTTCAGAATAACGGTTACAATTCAATAGAAAAGTTCACGTAAATAGGAAGGTTCAGTTGAAATAATGAAGTTCAACTATTATGGAACATATAATATTTTCAGGAATTATAGAAGCAATAGTTCCATAATAAATTTCGATTTAGGAGTATGAAAGAAAATAATATCCCTTACCGTAGCAGGTTTGATTAACAAAAGGTGAAGGAAATTAATACAAAGGGTAATTCACCAACAGGCGGCAATCCGCTCCGTAAGGTTATTCCCACAATTTAATAGAATTTGAGTACAAAGAGTTATTCACCAAACAGGCGGCAATCCGCTCCGTAAGGTTATTCTCAGAGATTAATAATGAATGAATACGAAAGGTTATTCACCAACAGGCGGCAATCCGCTCCGTAAGGTTATTCCCACAATTTAATACATGGAAATAAAAGGCACGTCTTATGAGTAAGGAAGAAACAATATTATTATCGAGAATCAAATAATGATAATCCCTTACCATAGTACGTTTGAATAATGGAAGATGAAAAAGATGGTATCCCTTACCTCAACACGTGACTGGATATTGATTTAAATGAGGTTGATTAACTTGAACAGTACACGTATACTTATAGATCTTCACAAATACTCAAGATGACTTAAGCACACTTAGAGAGAACTTTCACAAGAAGTATTTAGAGAGAGAAAGAAAGAACAAGTAAGGAAGTTTATGAAAAATCCTTAAGTTAAGGCTTCTATTTATAGCCAAAAATCTTATCATTCATTTAATCTAAACCATTCATTTAAAGATCATCTTTTAATCTACACCATCCATTTCAAATATTATATTATCTTTAATCTACACCATTCATTTCATATCACCTAATAATCACCTAACTTTATATTATAAACAAATCAATTTAATTATTCAACAATAATTCACACTTTAATCTACACCATTCATTTCATATCACCTAATAATCACCTAACTTTATATTATAAACAAATAACTTTATCAATTCAATTATTATGACTAATTGTTATAAATACAGTATAGTTAGTTCTTAGATATCAAGTCAATAAATTAATGAAATACAACTGTTTAAATAACATCATAATAGAGATAACAATAATGTAAAATAAAGCATACGTTACTGTGTAATGACAATTATTGATTCAATAATGTGAATTACTGTGCATATGCTACTGTGACAATTATTAGGTTCAATAATTTTAAAAACAGTGCAACAACAATTATTGACTCAATGATATAAAATACAGTGTAATGACAATTATTAAATCAATAATGCAAAATACTGTGTAACAACAATTATTGAATTGATAATATAAAGTATTATGCAGTGACAATTATCGATGAAATGATGCGTAACAGTTACGGTGTCAATTATCAGACCAATAATATGAGACACTATGCAATACCGTGTGTTACTGTAGAGTACCGAGTGCTACAGGAAATACCAATAACTACCGTATGCTACTATTCTTTTATCACCGGTATTTTAACAGTTCCGTTGACTATTTTTATTTAAAAAGTTATTTCTGTCGTTTTCTATATCCGACAAATATTCCGTTGTGGGGTCCACCAATAATTTGTTATTTCGACGCCGTCGGACCAAACGAATATTCCCCGACCAAACGAATATTCCCCGACAAAGCGAATATTGTCCGACAAAATAAAATTTGCACATAACATCCTTAACTTTTAACTTTATCGATTTAACCACTTACTGTTTCAAAAAAATATATATGTGAAGAAAAATTAAATTTTGTATTTCATAAAATTCGGGGTCTTACACATGATATATACCAACGATAGGAACATAAGTTTTCCAATGGAGGAAATCAATTTTGTAACCCCAATAATATACAATTTAATTTGATAATAAATCTCACAAATTAACTTGACTTAGAAATTTCTTTTAAATTTACTTAAAAATTTAACAATCCCCCGCAATTTTAAAGTTCATAAATATTAAGAAAAATATAAATAAATATCAAGAAGTGAAAATGCAATGCATAAGTATTGGTGCCTTTGAAGCTATGAACCAATACATAGAATAAAAAAAAGGCTAAATTTACAAGAAATAGGTGAAACAAAAAGTTTCTATGAACCACATTCCTTTATTATGAATTTAAACACTTATAATTCACATTACAATTTTGAAGCGGGCTTGTTCAACGCGGTTAAGCATATTTTCAGTCATGCGCCAAATCCTGGATTCATGAGAGCTTTAGAGAATTTGCCTAAATTCTCATAGAGGCAGCCCCACCTCTACTCTCACATAGCTATTTTTCATCAAGGGTGTTTTGTAGCTTACCACACTATCCAACATGGACTATGAAAACATTAAGAACTTAAAGCTCAAGCCTCATTCGCTACAAATGCACTATCATACACCATAGGGATGAATATAAAATATAAATAAGATAGTGCCACAACGATCAACCCGTGACTTGCTATTACCCATATAAACTTAATTCTTGGGATCTCCATTCACATAGGTTGGGTTACCATCACTGTTGACCTTTGTTCTAGGCATAACTCTCATCCCCCTCGATGTAATCTCTACAAACCTTTTGTTAAGTGGTTTAGTCAAAGGATCGACTAAATTCATTTCTGATCTTACATATTCGAGTGATATCACACCATCATTAAGCAGCTGCCGAAATATTTTTATGCCTTAGGCGTATATGCCTATTCTTGTTATTATGACTTTGATTTAAAGCTTGGCCTATTGCGGCTTTACAATCACAATGTATAGACACAGATGGAACTGGTCTCTTTCATAAAGGGATATTTGCTAATAAGTTTCTCAACCAATCAACCTTAGCACTTGCCAAATCCAAAGCAATAAGCTCGGATTCCATAGTGGAATGAGCAACACAGGTTTGCTTGGTTGATTTCCAAGCGACAGCACCACCACCAAGGGTGAACACAAATCCACTCGTGGATTTAATCTCATCTGAATCAGAGATTCAGTTAGCATCAGTGTACCCTTCAAGTACAGATGGATAACCTGTAAACAATATACCACAATCCATAGTTCCTTTTAAATATTTAAGTACTATAGAAATGGCTATCCAATGCTCATCACTAGGATTATGTGTATATCTACTCAAACGATTTACAACATATGTAATGTCAGGTCTCGTGCAGTTTGAAAGAAATCCAAGACTATCAATAACTTGTGCATACTCATTTTGTGACACACTTTCTCTTTTCTTCTTCTTTAAATAAATACTATGATCGTAACACAGGTTTTGAATTAGATTGACCAAATTTCTTAAGCAATTTTTCAGTGTAATGTTCTTACGGCATAAAAGATCCATTAGCATTTTTGATCAATTTTATTCCAAGAATGACATCAGCTTCACCCAAATCTTTAATATCGAAATTTGGAAAAAGAATAGATTTGACAGCATTAACAACATGTAAATCAGTACCGATGATGAGCATGTCATCCACATAAAGACATATAAAGACCCCCACATTTTTATCAAATTTGTAATATATGCACTTTTTTGCATCATTAACAACAAAACCATTTTTTATTATGATAAAGTCAAATTTATCATGCCAGTGTTTAAGAGTCTGTTCAAGTCCGTCTAATGATTTTATCTATTTATAAACTTTATTTTCTTGACCATGAGCCACAAATCCCTCAAGTTGTTTTATGTAAATTTCTTCATTTAAGTTTCCATTTAAAAATGTTGTTTTTACATCCATTTGATGAATAACCAAATTATAAATAGCAGCCAAAGCAATTAAAACTCTAATAGAAGAAATTTTAGCTACTGGAGAATAAGTATCAAAATAACCAAGGTCTTTCTTTTGTATATATCCTTTGGCTACAAGTCTGGCTTTAAACTTATCAACAGAGCCATCAGGTTTTAATTTTCTTTTAAAAATTCATTTACACCCAATGGGCTTAGCACTACGAGGCAAATCAACTAACTCCCAAGTATGATTACTCGTAATAGATTCTATTTCAATATTAATTGTCTCTCTCTAGAATGGAGCATCGAGTGAAGTCACAGCCTCAGAAAAAGTAATAGGATCATTATCCATTAAAAAAGTATAAAAGTCATCACCAAAATTTGTTTCTTTCCTTACTCTATTACTCTTTCTAAGTTCAGCAGGTAAGTCTTGTAATTTTTTTGAAGTGTCATCATTCAACTCAAGTTTATGATTAGTAACATTTTTTAACATAGGAAAATTATTTTTTAAAAACTCTGCATTCTTAGTTTTAAGCACAGTATTAATAGCTAACACATCATTTTTAATAACAAAAAATCTATATGCAACACTATTTTCAACATAACCAATGAACATGCAATCAGAAGTTCTAGAGCCAATTTTTCTCTTTTTGGGATCAGGTAGTAAGACTTTAGCCAAACACCCCCACACTTTGAGATATTTTAAATTAGGCACATGATTTTTCCACAATTCAAATGGAGTCTTACCAATCTTTTTATAAATTATTCTATTTTGAATATGACATGCAGATAAAATAGTTTCTCCTTATAAGTTAGGAGGTGCACCAGAACTAATCAACAAAGCATTCATCATTTCTTTTAAAGTTCGATTTTTTCTTTCAGCAACACCATTAGATTCTGGTGAATAAGGAGGTGTAGTTTCATGCACGATACCATGTTCCTCACAAAAAATATTTAAAGGTTTATATTCACCACCTCTATTAGATCTAAGCTTTTTAATTTTTCTATCTAATTTATTTTCAACTTTAGCTTTATATTTAACAAACATATCAAATGCTTCATTTTTATGTCTAAACAAATAAACCTTAGTATACATTGAAAAATCATCAATAAAAGTCACATAATATTTTTTACCACCTCTTGTCATAATTGATTTCAAGTCTCCCAAGTTTGAATGAATAAAGACTAGTAATTCTGATTATCTTTCTAACACAAGTTTGCATGGTTTCTTGGTTATTTTAGCTTCAACACAAGTGTGGCATTTATCATGCTCAGAAATTGAAATATTTTTAAGAATGCCTATTTCTTTCATTTGTTTAATATATGAATAATTAGCATGACCTAGTCTAGCATGCCACAAAGAATCACACTTAAGCAAATAAGTTGAAAAACTAGCATTTTCATTCAAGACATTAGAAATGTTAGGTACAAATAACCCATTATTATTATACCCTTTTTCCTACAATTATCCCATTTTTAGTCATTATAATTTTATCTGACTCAAAAATAACTTTTATTCCCACCTTGCCAAGCAAAAACATAGACACAAGGTTCCGACGGATGTTTGGCACATAAAGCACATCTGTCAATAAGAGGATTTTTCCAGTGAGAAGCCTAATAAAGACTTTTCCTTTCCCCAAAACAGGTGCAGGAGTAGAATCTCCCATGTAAACTTTTTCCTCTCCTTCTCCTAATGGTGTATAGGAGAAAAATGTATTTTTAATGCCACAAATGTGCTTGGTTCCACCAGAGTCAACCACCCAATTATTGTCATGTGTCACCATGTTAACCTCAAAAACGACTGCAACAATAACATCCGCGTCAACCAAATTTGCATTTGGTGGGGCAGATTTGTCGTTTCTCTTCTTGTGTTTGCATTGCGCAGCAAAATGTTTAGAGTTACCACATATAAAACAGTTACCTTTTTTCTTACCAATTTAATTCTGCACCTTGAGATGTTCATTTTTATTGTTGTTGTTACTCCCTTCTCTGATGTTTCCATGTTGACGATTGGCATTGTTGCTATTGTTCCCCTCCACCAACTTCGCCTTTGTAGCAAGCTCCCAAGTAGCGGTTAACATAGCAAAATTCAAAATTATCCTTAAGATTGTTGAAAAATAATTGAAAACTACTATGAAAATTAAAAGTGAGTTAAGAAGATATCACTCAATTGAATTGAGACGTGCGTAGAGCACTATCCTTAAGGACCCCTCCGATATTATATATCACCGATGCAAAAAGTCAAAGCGAATACCCTCCAGAATTCAACAATTCCTTCTTCTCTAATGTGCACTCAAATAGAGAAGGTAACATAAACAACCATTACTTTTTCTTGAATTGTAACAAAAATAATATTCCAAGATATTGAAGTACGATACTTATATATATATATATACATATATGAAGAAGTTGAAGACTTGCATGCTACTTTTCTTTTCCAAGTTCTGAAAGCTCTATTCCTTTTCAGACTAGTAGTCTATATCTCTATATATTATGCATGGCTTCTCCTTTATATTGCAACGGCTAGGATACAAATATTCTATTCAAGAGCAACGGATTGCAATGGTTAGTGTAGTTAATTATTCAATTAATAGAAGGCATGATATATGCAAACGGTAGGAACAGAAGTTTTCCAACGGATGAAATCAATTTTGTAACCCCAATAATATACAATTTAATTTGATAATAAATCTCACAAATTAACTTGACTTTAAAATTTCTTTTAAATTTACTTTAAAATTTAACACAACTTTGTCTCTTAAAAACTTGATAGGGAAAGTAATGATTCTGGAATATTCTGGCAGTTCTTTCTGTATAAATGCTGCAAACTATAAACCAGAAATAAAGATTACATTGGCTTTGTTCTGAATAAGCTATAAACAAGGATCTTAATGGATCCTTCAATTGTTTATAACTTACTGAAGCTGGAACTAAGTAAATTGTCGTGGTTTTGCACTTCATATGCTCTTTTTCCACAGTCAATTGGGTTGTCAACAATCCCATACTCATCTTCTTTCAGTTTTCTGCATTACTATCTTTCTTTCATTGTTTTATGTTATGCTTGAAGCATCTTGTAATTTGAATCTATCAATGGTGCCACTGTGTGATATCTGAACTGAATAGGAACTGCATGGTTTATTGCCATTTCTGTATGCAAGTAGATGATTCTAAGGGGTGAATGTATACATTTCAGGGAACGCACAGCTAGTCGAGTTAGGGCTGCCAATGCTCCTGAACCAAACGGTGGATCAGCAGGAAGTCCTTCATTTAGCAAAAATCCTGGAAGTCAGAGAAAAAAGTACAAGGCATCTGTTGCAGCATCTGAGACTTCAGAAATGAGTACAATTTTTGATGATACAGTGGAAGCTGAACCATTAAATGATGGTTTGGAAGACTCTAAAGATCTTTCCTCTGACTTTGTTGTTTATCAGACAGAACCTGATGAAGAGGAGTTAACTGGATATGCGTTGGACAAGAAACTTGGACTCCCTCACCCCTTTATTGATCCGGAAGTGAAGAAACCGATACAGGAGCCACTTACAAGTGAAGAACTATGGTGGAATTGGAGGAAGCCGGACAAGGAACAATGTTCCAGGTGGCAAAGGAGGCGCCCGGATGTTGAAACGGTTAGTGCAGAAAAAAAAGAATATATGATTATATCTGATGGATAGAGGTTGATTAGTGATTGTGATTGCATTTTGCTAACTCTGCAAAAGGCAAAGTAGCTCTATTCACTGTATGACTTCTCCTACATATAAGAGAAAAGAGAGTCATCTTCCTAATTATTCCATTTAGTTAGCATTCAAGATTTTGAACCTAGATGGCTGACTAACTGTAGAGTAATGTGCATTTCTTGGTCAGTTTGTCTGTATCATGCCACAAGTGTACTAATTTTTAACGTTGATTGCTGATTAACAGTGGAGTAATGTGCATTTCTTTGTCAGATTGTCTGTATCATGCACAAGTACACTAATTTTTTTTATTTTTTTTAATCAATTGAACTCCTAGCCTTGACCCCGATATTTGCGTAACTCTTCTGGAGTTTGTATTTTTTTAACCACTGGTATTTCTTAAAGCTATGGCAGAGAGACTGGGGAAACAAAGCTTTATGGTGAACATCCAACATTGACTGAGACCTCTCTTTACAGAGCTAGACAACATCTTTATAAAGACGAAAGGTATAGTTGATTTCTCACTTGAATAAATTATTGCTCCAAGCTTCAGCAGATTATAATTTGCTTGTATCTCTGATAATTCTTCCACGCCTCCATTTGTAATGTTGCTCTGATATATTAATTTGTAAAACTGATGAATCAGCCTGCAGTTGCAAAAACTAAGGTTGTTAGCTTGGGAATGAAAACATGAAAGTACTAACACAGTTAAAAGTAATAATATTAACTCAGCAGAAAGAATATATTTGCAATAGAGCATTTCAAAATAAGCTTAAAAGTAAACAGACCGTCTTGATGGGCGTAAAAGTTCTGAGGTAGCAAACTGTTTTTCCATCATAAGTAGAATTTGGCATGGATGAAAAATGTCATTATGGGCCTAGAGCAATGGTAGATTGAGAGAGTAAGATGTTTGTCTGGGAAATGGAAACTCTTAGAAATCTGCATGATCAATAAATGAGCGTGGTAACATGGATATTAGTTTCCTTTGCTATTAGTTCCACAAGTGTAGGATACAAATTTAATCTCAGGTTTTGGCTTATGCTCGACCTTGCAAAGCCCTGACTTATCTTGGAGATGTGTCCATAACTAGAAAAGCAAGTGACATTTGCAATCTGCTGCCTTTTAGTTAGCCATCTAGCTTCAAAATTCCTGATGGGACCAAAGAGATGTGGGGGCTGGAAATTCTATATTACTATTGGACTTGTATTGGAATGAAATTATAGAGCAATTACATTGTTTGACTTTATCTAGGTAAGGTCTTATTTATTTTTAGTCGAGTATTTCTTGTCTACAGACGCGAGTGATATCTGCAGATTGAACACAAAACATCCTGCGAGATGGCTAATTTCCTTGCAGGGATGGACATCATTTTATATTTTTCATTGTGTTATCCTACATCCTTGGTCACAAGATAGATATAACTTTTGTGGATAAATGAAATTGATAATAACATACTATAAGGAATTAAGCAGTTGTTGCTAGTATTGGTCGACTCAAATGACTCCATTTCCATCAGTTTTATGCTAATTGCAAAGTCGTTCAAGTTTCATGCAAAATCTCTGACCTTGGATTGCGCTAGGGAGGGAGTCAAACTCGATGAACAAAGAACTACTGCTGCTGAATAGTTTACCTTGGCTTCTTAGACCAGTTTTAGTGTTGAATTTTGTCCAACTCATTGGCCGGGCTATCAACTGTAATGCTTGCTTAATAGAACAGGTCCTCGAAAATACACTAGTCTTACCGTTGCATTTTGAACTCCATGAGAAGATGGCTGATACTGTAATATGTTGTTCTTTTTACTCGCAGGTAAAAACCTAAGAAGAAAGGCATCTCTCTGGACGACGATTCTGAGAACTTAACCGACTTTATTATGAATTTTGATGGGGATGAGTAGTGTCTTTCAGATTTTGAACTTTATGAGGTAAGTTGATGAGATTCAAACTAGAAAAAACATCTAGCAAATACTTGAGTATATATGGAGAACAAAAGTTGAGATATTATGGCAATCATTGGAGAGTTGAGAATGAAAACTGATCTGATATATATATAAGCAAACAAATCTCCAGCTTGGTCGATTTTAAATGAATAATTCAAGGAAGAGAAATTTGTAAAGAAGAAAGAAATCTTGGAATTTTTCTCCAAGTTATGGCGAAACCACTTAATTGAGACCTTTCCTCGATTTATAATTTTTTTTTTTAGCTTTTGCACCTTGTCCTGTAAAATAGGAGAGTTGTAGTTTGTGAGTATATGTGTGTGTGTATATATATATATATATATATATATATATATATATATATCTGTATGTGTAACTTGTAATTACTTGTGGTATGAGGTTTTGATAGTGACAATTTTAAGCATCTAGAGAGGAGATTTCTAGTTTGTTAGTATGTTCTTTGATTGCTATTTTGCATTTTTTGTGTGGATATCTGACTTAGATATTTTTACAACAGAAATTGATAGTTCTGTAAGGCTTAACTCACATGAAGGTGAGCCCCACTTATTATTGACATTATAAAACTATCAATTTCTCTTGTGAAGATATCAATTCTCTAAATTAACTAGCACTAAAATATGCTATCTATCTAATTTTTATACCAAAAAAATAAACTAAATAATTAGTACGCTCCCTCCCTCCCTCCCAAAATGAGTCTCTCTTTCTTAGAACTGAGCAAATTTCGGTTATAACTGAACTGAAATTTTAAAATCGAAATATTTCGGTTATTTGGGTAATTTCGGTTATAACCGAAATTTATTTCGGTATTCGATTTCGATTTTGGATAGAAAAATTGTACTATTCGGTTAACCGATTAACCGAATAGTAAATTTTTTTTTATTAAATTAAAATTACTATTCAGTTGCAACTTCCAAAGGCTTTTTTTTTTTTTTTTGAAAAAATAGAATTAAATTCGGGTAATAACTGAATACGAAATTCAGTAATTCGGTTATTTTCCTGTTCAGTTATTAATTCGGATAGTAATTTTTTGACAAATTCGATTTTCGGTTATAACCAAACCGCCTATTCGATTCAGTTATAACCGAATGATCATCCCTACTCTCTCTCACACATCATACTACTACGCGGAGAAATTCTTTTGAACTATCCATATCCTAATTAATGGATAGAAAATTTTGGGAGACCACAATATCCTGTATTTCATCCCTTAGTAATAGGCCCAATCCAAAGCGCAAGGCCTTTTACCTTGAGAGATTTTACTGCTTGGGCTTAGGCTTTGGTCTTGGACTTAAGTGGTAAATTGCGGTAACAGATTGCTTGAAGTGGTAGTAGACATTACCACAATTCATCTACTGTGTTCAAATCTACATTGACATATTTGTGGTCCAGTGATAATAGATTGGGGACCTTCTACAAAACAAAAGGACATGTCATGTCACTTAACTTATTCTTATTATTATTATGCCAGAAAGCCGAGAGCAGTAGGGTCCCTTTTTGCCCATCTTATCTACCTTAATTTATTTCCCTCTGCCCCCACACTATCTGACTGATGCCTTTGCCAAGATCTTAGAAGTTCTTTATAATACTAGTCTACTTACTAGTAATGATAATTACAATATTTATATAATTATAGGATGACTATGAACCAAACCCTACCCCCATATGGAGCTCACTTGATGTGTTTTGTGGGTGGTCCCCATATTTAGTCATATAGTCTTACTTCCCCACCTAAAACTCTAATGCATCATTAAATCATGCATCTCAAGTTCCTAACCCAACTATAAAATAATCCTATTTTATAAGCTATTTAAGCATTTTATAATATAAAAAAAGGGAGAGAATTTTTTTATTATATTTTTTGCCTACTTATAAAAAATATGAGTGCGCCAAACTTTGACTGGACCCACCTTTTCATAGTTTAATTTTCTGTAAAATCTTGTTGTCACAACATCACTCATTTATATTTTATAACAATATATGTTTAGGGGTTTGGTTTGCCAAACTTTAGTTTAATTAAAAGTTAAAGGATGGACTCGAATTTCAAAACAATCTTAAATTTTATTGTACAAACTCGACTTGTTTATTAAATTAGTCGAATTGAACATTAGCTGAACTAAATTATATTTAATTAATCATTGAAACTATAATCAGAATTAAAATTATTAAACGTATATATGATATTGATTTATAAAAAATACTATGAAGTATTTTTAAACTAAAACTGATATATAAAAAGTAATACTAATTATAATATTTATTATTATTTTAAAATTTTAAGTGAACTGCGTGAAGTTTAAATTTAAAATTTTCACAAATTATGAAACGGAGGTAGTAGTCGAGATACCTTGTACATGCATACATACTCGACTTGTAAGCAATTAGAACCGAATTGGAGACGAGCTCAAGCAGATCTGTTGGATTCTTTTACAGCCCTAGAGCAAAAAATATTTTCTCCATTGTTTATATATATAATAAGAGAAAGATTTGACTTTTCGAACAATATTAATAATATGGATTTTTGGATCCTCCTTATTTTTAGCCACTTGGGGAGATGATATAGAAATGATTAGGTAGGGAGGGAGGCTGCATGTCAGCAAAAACCCACAATTAGAGAAGAACAAATTTGGATTTGATGATCAAGCCTTTGTGTCACCCAAAACAAGATCAAGAAAAGAAAACAAAAGGGTTTTGTTTGCTTGCCCCCACCCCTCTTCCCCCTTCCTAAAATCTTCAAGAAAAGGACACAAATAAATAAATCTCTGAAAGCTGCCAGTCAAACCCTGTTCACTTAGTATTTTCATATGAAATGGCCCAATGACTGACTGACTGACTGACTTAGCCCTCTTATCCCTAAATAAACATGATTAGTCTCCCTCTCAACCTCTCTTTATCACCTTAATTAATCATGGTTCTTAGCATGATTACCACTTGTGGGCCCCACACGAATCATTTCTGATCTTCTCCCTCCACAATTAGTCTCATAAATTCTTGTTAAGTAGTATATCTTAACTTTATTATATATGACAAATCCAAATTCGATTGTGATTCTTCGTTGTATTATAATTAATTAACGTATTGAAGCGCGCCGCTTTTTCTTGAACATCGGTGGGATGCTTAGTGGGTCTAAGCTACAATCAAGAACGAAAACTCCATATAATTTTATAATACGAGCTAATCTACATCTTAGATTATATTTTATCTAGTGACAAAAAATAAATATATTAAGCAACCTTTTTATGTCTAATGGAGATTGGAAAACTTGGCAAGGGGTGGGGTGGGGTGGTTATTGCAAGGGCCCACATCTAAATTGAAGCCCATTGTTTTATAATAGTGTTGGACTAAACCTGACAAATAGATTTTACTTGAACTGAAAATGATAATGTTAGGGTTTGTTTATTTACGAAATTCAACCATTTTATTCTCAGCAAGCATGTTTAGTTAGAGGCATTTAGAGCGTCTGTATATTTTAAATGCACCAAACAAACGTATTTACAATATTATTTATTCAATAATAAGTTATTGTTAATGTAATTCATAAAAATAATATTATCTCCGTTTTAAATTATAAAACCAATATTATTTTCTAAAAAGTTATTTTTAAACTCAAAATTGATATGATTCAATTAAGTTTTAAGAATAATATATCATATAACTAGTGGTATAACTTTTTAAATAGTTTATGATATTTATAATTATATAAATATAAATTAAATGAATTCATGTTAATTTTTTAAAAATTAACTTTGATATTATAATTTAGAACGAAAAAAATATTTGAGATTCAAATATATAATAGTGACACATAATTTTTATATATAAATTTTTTGAGTCTTTCTTCGATGATCAGAAAGACGATCACGAATTTTATTTATTCTCAATTTTTGACATCGATAAAATCGATAATTAATAGAAGAGAAGTTTTACACTACTGAAATAATCGATCATCACTTTCAATCGCCTTTTCCGATCCGCCTAGAATTTTTAAATTTGTTCACGCAGTATTATTACTTATTAAGAAAATAAATTTTGGCCGGAGGGCTTAGGTTCGGAGCTGAGCCGAAGTGGGAGGGTAAGAGGCGGCGGCGGCGGCTGATGAGAATGGAATATAAAATGGTTTGGGCTTTGGGTGGATGAGATGATGAGTTTGACGCCACCACAATAGTCAATGTCAATAAAAGTAAGGTGGGCCACATCGGTGGGGGGGAGTGGAGTGCTGTGTGGGGTTGGGGCGAAGAAATCTAGATATCATGGAATTGTGTGGGTCCCGCAAATCTAATAGCTGAGCTGTTGCTCTTTTGACATCTTACTAGTACTAGTTTCGCTTTTCCCACACCCTTTCTCCCTCTAGATTACTATGCTATGGAAAGAAAAATAAATTACTGTCTCATTTTTACAGTACTTTTTTAGCTATTAATTAATATTCTAAAAGGCCAACATATTATCGTCAGAATAATAAAATATTATTTAAAGTATTAGACCTCGTTAAAATAATTATAAAAATATAATTAGATACATATTTATTTTAATAATATTATATTTACACTGACATTATTAATCAGTAGCCATTTTTTGGTAAAATAAATACTATAGTTTAACTAATTGGTGTAAAATAAGATATCTAATCTAATTTTGTCGCAGATTCGGCCAATGAAATTTATTTAATGCAATGAGGTTCTTCAAAATATGTTTAGTTATTGTAGCAAATATAATGTTCATTAATTCGTTATCAATTAGTAGATCTTAATTTCGAATATATATAGATATAAACGATGGTTGGGACTACATTTAGGACCCAATGCATGGCTTAATAATCCATACAAATGAATAGAGCAACCTACCTACACAAATACTTTAAATAAGAAAATTGATATTTTTACGAAATTTTTAAATACTTTTATATAAAAAGTGTCACTATATGTCTATAAGAACAGTTTATACGTGAAAATATTAAAAAAATTATGTAAAAATGTCACTTTTCTTAAATAATCATTGTTAATTTTTTTTGATTAAATAATTAACACAGCAATTTACATTTGTACTTTCATTGCTGCAAAAATTAAAAAATAAATATATTAGCCCCACTAATATGGAGTATGTGAGCTAATTTTATTTTACGTTTCAATTTTTTAAATAAGTGGCAAACATTTATCCATCCATATATGTTTATATGGGTCTATAGATATACATATATCTGCATTTCTCCATTATTGAGTTGTGACTTGTGACCCGTGACCAACCCTTTCCTTGATTAATTTTTTGCAGCTAAGGTTTGTTTAAAATTTACTAGGAATATATATATATATATATATATATATATATTATAAACACTATAACATCTAGATATCACATTGGAGTATAATATTATGAGAAACTACATATAGAAAATTCACTTCCCGTACTATAGGTTTGGAATAATTAAATAATTAATAAAGTTAATGTTTAGCTGTAGCTGGCCAAGCAGCAAAGCAAGTTTTATATCGAGAGGAGGCATACTAATCCTATCATTATGGGCATCCCTTTTTTAATTTCCTATGAAAACATTTGTGATGTATATGTCCATATGCACACAATAACACCCACCCACACACACACGCACACACCACCCTCCCCCCTCCTTTATTCTTATAAATTTAATTATATTATATTATCTTTTTTATTTAATCTTTTAAATTTTATAAATTATTTATTTTATTATACATAATTTATAGACTCAATACGTGTGTCATTGAGTGCTTGTACATATAAAGCGAGTCTACTGCTTCTTCTTTTTCTTTTATTATCTATCCAAATATTTTGGATTTCATATTAAAATAATAAGCCTTTTTTTAAAATAATGACGCATGCAATATATATATAATTGACAACTTATATGATTAGACCTAAAAGGGTTAGGTCGTCATATGTTTTCATAGCCTTGGCCCGTGCAATAACATCGTTCTATCGCTTTATCAATATTTTAGCTACCCATCGCCTTTATAATTTTTTCACAAAAAATCAAAAAGAAAAAAATAAAGCAAAGAAAACAAGAACAAGAAGACGAGATATAAGAAGAAAAATGGGTACGTTCGTTATGAATTCCCTCGATTTCTGAAATTGAGAACACATGTACAAATTGACTTCTAAAATGAAAAATCATAATTTATATGTCGATAAATTTTATAAAAAAATTATATTATAATTAATGTAAAATTTTAAACAATAAGATAAAATAAATTAATATAAAATATTTTTTAATTTTTTTCCTATCTTATGTGTTTACATACATCTTGATATTTATTATTAACATAAAATAAATCTAATCATTGAAAAGTAATATAATTAACATATAAATACATGAGAGCATGCATATATGCAATATTTTATATTATTTGATAATGTGTATCAATGACTATCTAATAATAAAAAATTAAAATAAAAGTTTAAATTGTTGAAAATTAATCTTATTCTACGTGATTAAAATAATGGTATTCTACAACCTCAATTAAATAGACCATGCATGCACTTTTCACACGTACAGTTAGATTTTAAAACTCAAGTATAGCTCAGATATCCTGTAGAGTATCTTCAGCAAACCTTATGGCCTGTAAAAATAAAAGTACATACACAAAAATTTAGACAAGTCTTTTTCTTCATTTAATTTTTGGGCTCCCTAAGGAGGGAGACCACCCTTTGTTTGGTAAACAGTATACCTCCCCATTCATTTACTCCAGAGCTAACATTCCTTGATGGCTGAAAATGACATCATTATCCACAAAAACAATATATATAGCTGGCTTTACTTTAATCATTGAATATTACTGTTATCTGATTTCTCATCATTAATGAAACGTACAAAGAATTCCTTATTACGCGTTGAGTCGTCGAGATTTTTTCATTTTACGGATTTTTTTTTATGATTTCTCTGTTAAAGAGACTTGATTTATGTTAATTGATGAAAATAAATTTATTTAAATTTTAGTGTAAAATTATCATAACGACTGTATTATTTTTATTACTCGTGTTAAAAAATTAAGTAAATTTATTTATTTATTTAAAAATATATATATTCTAAAGCTTCGAGTTTTAATTTGATACAGGAAAATGAATCATTTTGACTCTAATATTTTTCTAATTTGCTTAATTTATAAGTGAGAACTATTCTCCGTTTTTATTTTAGGACTTTCTCACCAAATAACATAAAATAGAACTTAAAGTAATTTTATTAAAGGTTTTCCTAGTGGGATCCATGAAGAAGAAATTAAAAACAATAATTCTTGGAGAAAAGAAAAGGACATACTTTAATAATAAGGTACATGAACACAAGATTTTGCTTTCATAACTAGGGTTTGATATTGACTTTAGGAGAGTCATCTTAATTTGATATTAAATCAACCCAAAGTAGGCGTACTATTTTAATCACTAGTGAACCAAAAATATCTGTTAGAATTATCATAATTTTTTAATACTAATTGTCATAGCTGTGTGGAGATCATAATATTTTGTTGGATTAGCAATAATAATATGATCTATTGCGCAAGAAAGTTAGAAACATGGAATGTATGTTACAATGTCGGAAATGCATTAACATTTTAAAGAGTTGAACTTTTATTGAAAACTCAAATTTTAATTAATGATAACCATTTTTTTTTAAGTATGATAATGTATCTTAATATCATTAGTCAAGTGATACAAATTAATTTTAATAAAAATAAATAATTATAAAAGGGTTAGGGCAAACCCATCTACATGACTAGCAAGGCAAGGCACCTGCTAATCATCGATTGGTCTAGTGATAAGTGAGTTGTTTAACTCGTTCAAAATTTTAAATTCTATCCACTGGCCACAGCCCATAATTGGTGACAATTTTGCTACTTACACGCAATTAGGAGTGTAGTGGAGGGAATTTGTGTGGATGTTATAGGTGCACTGTGTTATATGTCGGGAGTTTAAAACACTTTAAAAACTTCCTATTTTTTTGCAATAATAATAAATAAATAAAAAGGTAGCAGGGCAACTAGCCCCATTTGCTTATCAAAATTTAGCAATTTATTATTACTAAAATTCAAACTTTTAACGAATCACTAATAATTTATTGGTTTGCTCCTTTTTTGGCTGGAAAGTGATACATATTGTCCCTTTTTTATTATCTAAAACCTAGTAACTAACTCATGATAAAGTTTTGCCCCGCTATATATAAAACCTGTAGTTCCACACTTCCACCCCTCGAAAGAGTAATCAAAGGGAGTGGAAATATTAACTAAATATATGGAATTATAAAAAGCTGATTAGCTATGTCCCAAAAATAAAAATGTCACTGTAAGAACTCAGGCTGCATGGGATCTCATGCACGATGAAACAGATTAACGTTAACTTTTCGCCATATAAAAAGGTATGGCATCTTTTTAATTCATATATATATCCATGTCCTTTTAAGAGAGAGAGAGAGAGAGAGAGAGCAAATATTTTTTAATCAATTAATTTTATTTAGAAGGCAAGACTCAAAAGAGAATAGGTGCAAGGTGTTAGGGCCGACTTAGCAACAAAAAAAAAGGTGCTAGGGCCTTCTGTTTAATATACAATATTAATATTATATATTATGATTTTTTACAATTAAAAAATTAATTCTTTAGTGAGAAATATTATCACGTGTAACTTGATTAATAATTTGATGCGTAAAGCCTTATATTGATATCATTTTTCATTTGTGGAATCATAATATTTTAATATATTTGACAAATATTTATGATTATATACTTTTAATTTCATATAGATGAATAAAAAAATCGAATATCAAATATATATATATATATATATATATATATATATCAACAGACCGATATTAAATGAATACAAACAAATCTATATCCGTGCGTTGGTCATTAAAAAGTATTTGTAAATTAAATATTAATAACATTTACTTTAACTGAATATGAGTAATATCTATTTTAAATATACAAAGGTGAAAATGATCACGAGTGGAGTTGAACAGTATCTTAGATTCAACTCCTAATTTTTTAAAAGTGCTTAAATTCGTATTCAAATTTGAATACAATTTTGCAATATTTACCCAAATTTGAATTCGACTTATTTTATTGTTTTAAAGTTCGACTCGACTCATTTTTTAGTCTAGCTATTTACGAGCATTTGAGACATACCCAAATCAGAATTAAATCATTTATATTATGATAATATATGTAAAATTAACTAATTCAACTATTTGGAATAATTTAAATTTGAACTCTTCAAACTAGATTTCAAGTATTGTAAAAAATTAATGAGATAATATTATCACTTAAATCAATTGATGGACACGTACCCCTTCAAAATTTCAAAATATGTGAAGAATTTCATTGTTGAATTCTATATATTAAATAAATCGAATATACTCAATATTGTATACGAATTATATCAACAAACTTATATTGAGTACAAATTAATGGATTAAGAAAAATTAGATATTTTAAATAAGCAGATAATAAATTATTTATATTTAATTTATATAAATGTCTAAGTATAAAAATAAATTTAAATTCAATTCATTTAATTTAAATATCGAATATGAGTTTAGCCCAAATTTTTTGAATTCATCTCGAACCATATTTCAAACTACTTGACTTCATTTTCAACTCTATTACAACATTCGGTAAACTTTTTTGATTATCATTTAGGTCCTAAAAGTATATCATAAATTGTTGGAGGAACAAAAGAAAATCATACATGGTGGATTCATGGGTGTTCAATTATTATTGCACCGACTAGAACAAACGCGTGGGGTGTAAATTGTTGCATGTGACGCATGCCACCATATGGATTTGATAGTGACCAATTAAAAAGGTCAAGTGTGGGCTCACGTCATGTCTCGTTCATGGTACCGTGGGACCCACTATCCAGTCTCTTAAATAATGGTTGAGATTCGTCCTTTCTTACGTACATTTCAACCTACAGTCCGTAGGATCACAAAAGTTGGAAAATCATTTAGTTACGGAATATAGTCAAATTGGCCTCCTAATCTTTAAATATCAAATTTTCTTTGTATTTTTTAATTGTTTTTCGTATGGGTTTTACAATTTTTTTTTTAAGTTATGCAATATACTAATTAGAAGAACTGCAACCATTTTGCAACCGAAACCGCAAGTAAAATCTTAAAAATTATACCAATGGTTTTGGTAGAATATTGTGATTTTTTATTAAAAATCACACCCCTAACAATTAAGATTTTAATACAGAAACGACACTTCTTAAGTAACAGCACCTGTTTAGAGCCTAAGTTCTTTAATATTTTTTTATATATTTTGTGTATGTTTTAGAGTTATTTAATTTCTATTTAAATATAGTTATAAATTTAATTTTGAAATATGTAATTTTGTATGGTTTAACACTTTAAGTTTTAAACAACAGTTGTATTAAAGTAACATATGTTTTTTCAAAATTTGTATGGTACTAATTAAATTTTAACTTTTCAATTTGAGGAATAAGAAGTTTTGAATTAATTTGTGATTAGTTTTTCAAGAATTTAACTTTTCATAGTTAGGCATTATTTGCAACACTAAGCTGTTTGAGATTTATTTGACATTTCGAAAGCATATATGTCATGTTTATTTATTTATTTTCAATTAATTTTCAAGTCGAAATTACATCATTTAAAATCGCACTACATTCTTAATTAAAAACCGCATCGCATAGATCTAAGCAATTTCATGTTATAGTTTATAATTTAGGCAATCGCATAAAAGCGATTTTATATGTAGTTTTTATTTGAAATTGCACCAAATTGCATCATGCTTATCCCTATTACTCATCATGAAAATTAAATTCTCGGTTAAATATTGTTATTATAATCATGAAAGTGAAATTCTTGGTTAAATATTGTTGTTCATTTGACATAAACCAATTTGATTTTTACTATTTTACCTAACATTTAACACACATACACACACATATATATGGAGACCGATCCACCTCTTTCGTAATATAATATTCAGGTATCCGCAATATTGTAACACCCCCGACATGTATGTAATACTCTCACCGTCCGCAGTATTATATTGCGAACGGTGAAGGACTGTGCTAGTGTCTTTTAAAATTCACCGTCTGGATGAAACACACAAGTTTTAGTATAAATATATGTTGGACATGAATTTATGCTTTCATTCAAATGTTACATTCTTCACATATCACGAACAGAGTTGTTGTATTTAAGGATATTATATTTTTTATTTGATCTTGCATATTATAATTTTTACTGATTCAAGTTGTCTAGGCTGATGAGAAAAAATACTGTCAAAATAATTGAAAGAAAATACTAAAGTATGTCGTCTCCTATGACCACATATGTTTTTCACCCATCCCAGATAATATGAATCTACAACAAGAATAAACAGGTGAAATTAAAAATTAATAGCCTTAAATATAAAACTTCTTTCGTCATCTCGTTTTAACAATACTAATCTGGGTTGTTCAACCTAAGGCTATTAAGTTTTTTTTTCTTCTTCTTCTTCTTCTTATGTAATATTCTTACTGATTTATGTTTGTCAATCATCCCAGATTAATGAATCTGCAATGGTACTACGCAGAAGAAGAAGAAAACTAATAATTTTAAAAAGACCCGTTTGCAATATAATACTATTGACGAACATATTTACAATAATGTCACAAATAGTTTAATTAATTCATGACATTATTTTAAACAATGATATTTTAAAATTTCACCGTCCGCAGTATAATACTGTGGACAGTGTCCGTTTGCTTATACTGTGTATGGGATAACTAATTTTTTTTATCATTCATAGTTTAATACTGCAGACGAAATCTACTCGAGAAAATGCAAGAGATCCTATTTTTATTTTATTTGTTTCTTCTTTTTTTATTTTTTATAAAAAAAATTGTTTTTTTTTAATTCTTTTTATTTATAAAACCTATACTATTAAAACTAATTTATAAGGATATCTTAGCTTTAAGAGTGTAAAGGGAATATAAAAAAGAACCGAGAGGAGAAAAAGGCACACTAAAAAAAGAAATCTTACCGCTAGACCATCATATTTGCCTATTTGACATGCTTCGACTATTTTGTTCAAAATGAATCGGTGAGTTAAAAAATAAATATATTTTGTTCCTTTATATATTAAAAATCTTTTTTGGTTAACTATGTCACCACAATCATATTAAATGTCAAATAATAAATACACGGGGAGAATTATTTACCATAAAATGAAGGAACTCAGTTTATTTATTTAGTCAATTATTTTAAAAAGTTAAAAAATGCTACCTCCATTAAAAAATACGAGTATAAAATAAATTTTAGTTTCATATTTTTCAATATTTATGAATTTAACTATTTTTGAAATTATAAATATACAAGTGAATGCTTTATTTTTAAAGAATAAACTACCTTCTTTTCAAACTACTATTATATGTATTGAATCGGATTAACTAGTACCATGATAATAAAGAAGTTAACTTATAAAGTACTTTCATTCCTAAGTTTTCTTGGTGGCATCTGTGACGACCCCAAATCCGGGTTCTTTAATCTCGGGTTTGGTTCTCACTGTACAATACATAACAACAATGAAATACATATATTGTATTCAAACTTCGCGGAATAATACAAAAGGTTCCTTAATCAAAAGGCTACACTTCCCAAGGTCTATTACCTTAATCTTAACATTACATATCTTAAGGGAAATACAAAAGATTTACAACAGTAATTACATAACAGTAATATAAACTAGCATGCAATTACTAAAACTAAACATTCGCTTTCCCCTTGCCTTTGTCCGATTTAGAGCTTTCGGGAATGGCTGAAATATAGTCATGATATAGCAAGAATGAGCAACTAAATGGCTCAGCAAGTTTATAAACAACAATCATACGATATATCATGATGAAGGGAAATAACTTCAAGGTTTCAACAATAGCAATTGTGAAAGATAGCAAGAATCAATGTTCAATAAAAGAAGGAATTGACTCTTTACTGCTGAGTGGTCTTTAATGACCATGAACTGCTACTAAGGTAGAACAGACATACAATGTCTGACTCCTTGTTAAAATAACGGGACACTTGAGGGGATCAGTCCTCTCATGTCCTATGTATATGCATCACATTTAGTTTTCTTGCGCGCTGTCGGGTCTCCGACAAATAAAAATCCCCTTTAACTAGGGTTGTTCTATCTCAGTCTTACTGTAAGAATCCGCTCCAGCCAATGGTTTGGATAAGCTTTTATAATATTCAACTAAATGAATTTAACATGCATTTGTCTAGCCGAAACAATTAGCTTAGACGTTCTTAAACAGTTTGCAAAAGCACTATGTGTGAATACAATAATCAATAACGATGTGAAGTAATTTTCGATAATTAATTCATTCAAAGGTCTGTCAAATATCTACGAGTGTAGATACTTGCTCAACAATAATTGAATTGCTCAAAGTAATTAAAGTTGAATAATAATTGCAACAATAAGTACAAGTTAAGGGTAGAAGACTTGCCTCGTGCGTCGTTTACTGCTAACCAACTTAATTTAACAATCCTTGAACGGACCTAATAATTAAATCAGTTTAATCTTAAATTAGTATCATATACTTGTAAGTATAATGACCTTTATAAACCTTACGAACCACATAATTATATAATTATGGGTATATAAACACATAGGAAACATTATCATTAATTACTTGATAATATTTCAAACACAAAGAACCTATATTAATTATTTAATATAGTTCATACACTTATATAATATTATTAACAATTTAATAATATTTTATTAGTCTTGTAGTATTATTAATCGTTTAATAATACATTATTAGCCTTCTAATATTATTAATCTTTTAATAATATTCTATCAATCACTTAACATTATTAATCCATTAATAACATTTTATTGTCCTTATAATATTATTAATTATTTAATAATATTTTATCATCCTTATAATATTATTAATCATTTAATAATATTTTATTCACCTCATAATATTATTAATCCTTTAATAATATTTTATTTATTATTTAATATTATTAACTATTTAATAACATTTTAAATCATTATCTAATATTATTAATTATTTAATAATATTTTATTAATTATCTAATATTATTAATCATTTAATAATATTTTATTGCCTCATTAATATTATTAACCATTTAATAATATTTTAAACATTATCTAATATTATTAATTATTTAATAATATTTTATTTAATATCCAATATTATTAATCATTTAATAATATTTTATTATCTTATTAATATTATTAATCATCTAATAATATTTTAAATCATTATATAATATTATTAATCATTTAGTAATATTTTATTTATTATCTAATATTATTAATCATTTAATAATATTTTATTTATTATCTAATATTATTAATCATTAAATAATATTTTATTCATTTACTAATATTATTATTTATTTAATAATATTTTATTGACTTATTAATATTATTACTCATTTAATAATATTTTATTCTCTTACTAATATTATCAATCATTTCATAATATTTAATTACTTATTAATATTATTAACCATGTAGTAATATTTTAATACTCTTTAAATAATACCAAAAGGTAACTTTTAAATTGGGTTAACCTTAGTATTTAATTTAAACATTTAGATAGCATTGATTCACAAATAGACTCCATATAAATATGTTTAATACCCAAATATATTCATTTTACACCTATTTCAACTTAATTTTTAAAAGAAAACTCGACCCGGACCGACCCGACCCGACCCGACCCGGAGCACCAAAAATCTGCTTAACAGATTGTTCTGACGCAGCTGCGTCACTCCTGACGCGGCTGCGTCAGCCGTTTTGTCCGAAAGTCAACTGTTTGACTGCTCGACCCTCCGACGCTCCGACAGCCATAACTTCTTCATACGAAAACATTTTGGGGTGATTCTTGAGTCCATTCTCATCAGAATTTCCCCCTCTACAATTTCTCTTTAGATCACAAATCCAAATTCCAAACGTAACTAGACTCAAAATGGCTCTAAAGGCAACCTAGGGTTTTAAAATCAACATCATTTGCGGTAAAAGCCATCATTTCTTTGTTATTCATTATTTTTGAAAACTTCCAAAAGGTTTTATCTTTAAAACTCATAGATCTAGCTTTCTAGCCATAAAAATCCATTTTTGGATTTGTACATTTCAAAATACAACATCAAACATAGCATGCATGGTTAGGGTTTACCGGTAAAATTGTGTTACACATATTTCTTTAGCTTCTATGCATTTCTAACCTACCAAATCATGTTATAAACACATATATCTATGAATATACATATATTACATAGTTAAATACATCTAGATCGTCAAAACGAGTTTTGATCGGTTAAAAATAGATTTTAACCGATCAAAAGCTTTCTAGACTACAAAAATGAAATGAGAAGGTTTTTAGAGAACTTTTAAACCTTAGTGATTTGCTTGCTCTCCTTCTCCTCCTACCAAAGTAAGTTATGAAGCTTGAGGACATCCACCAAGACCTTCCTTAGCTTTTCTCACACAAACTTATGTGTATTCTCTCTTTAGCTCTCAAAGTCTCTCTCTCTTTTCTCTAGAAATGTCTAGCAAATAAACTAACAACCTTGTAACAAGTGTAGAGCTTCTTATTTATAGCCAATCACTAACCTAGCATTAACTCACTAATCAAGCTATGTTGGTGAAATTAATTGCTAAGCATGCTTACTATTCCTTTGATTGACTAGTTGATTGACTCATGGAATGACTAGGGTTGTTCAACCACTATATGACATGGATGGATTTTCAAGCAATCTAGAAAATCAATTATCCAAGTGGGGCCCTCACAAAAATCAGCAAAATGGCTTTTCCAAGCCATTTCCCTTTATTTTTAATGCAAAAATGTGCATATATACATCTATATATATATATACATATATATTGACCAAAGTTTGACCCTTAATGGACTTCACATTGGGCTTGGGAATAACTTCTATTGGGCTCATTTAATTAAATTGTTTGGGCTCAATTTAAATACCACGTTGGGCTAGCATTTAAATAACTATGCTACATTTAATTAAATCAAGCATTGGGCTTATTTAATTGATTACATGGGCTAGTAATTAAATTAATTACATGGGCTACTAGGTTAATATCTTTAACCTAGTTTATCAACTCATTTGGATTTAAAATATAATCCAATTAGATTTGTTTTAATTAATTATACACTTTGCTTTAATTATTTAAATAAATATACAAGCACATAAGTACATTTATTTAATTATCTAATGCACAATTAATTAATGAGAAAAATTTAAATTCATTGCTAAATATTTATTAAGTATATTTACAATGACTAATGAAATTCGTGGTCATTACATTCTCCCCCCCTTATAAGAATTCCGTCCCCGGAATTACAAATTTAAACTACTCAAAACAGATGCGGATAGTTAGCCATCATCTTTTCTTCAAGCTCCCACGTAGCTTCCTCAGCGTTGTGGTTCCTCCAAAGGACTTTGACAGAATGTATAATCTTATTCCGTAATTTCTGCTCTTTCCTATCCAGTATCTGGACAGGAATTTCCTCGTACGATAAGTCTTTCTCGACTTGTATTGGCTCATAGGATATGACATGTTTGTGGTCTGACTTGTATGGTCGCAACACTGACACATGAAACACATTGTGAATATGCTCCAGTTCAGGAGGTAAAGCTACCTCGTACGCCACTTCACCCACTCTCTTCAATATCTCGAACGGTCCTATGAACCTCGGACTCAGCTTCCCTTTCTTCCCAAATCGGATCTTCCCTTTCCAGGGAGATACCTTCATGAATACAAAACTCCCAACTTCGAAGTCTCGCTTCTGTCGATGTAAGTCGGCATATTTCTTCTGACGGTCCTGAGCTGCTACTAGCCGAGCTCTTATTACTTTGATAATTTATACCGTCTGTTGAACCAATTCTGGTCCCAACAGTCGGCGTTCACCTACCTCATCCCAACATAGAGGTGTTCTGCACTTTCTTCCGTATAATGCTTCGTAAGGCGGCATGCCTATGCTTACATGATAACTATTGTTGTATGCAAACTCAACTAATGGTAGATGGTTCTCCCAACTGCCCTTGAAATCCATCACACAGGCCCTGAGCATATCTTCCAATGTCTGTATTGTTCTTTCACTTTGCCCATCGGCCTGTGGATGATATGCTGTACTCATTCTCAACTGTGTCCCCAATCTCTCCTGAAGACTTCTCCAAAATTTTGACGTGAAGCGCGGATCTCTGTCTGACACAATCGATACCGGCACCCCATGTCTCGAAACTATCTCCTTAATGTACAATTTGGCCAACTGATCCAAACTGAACTTAATCTTGATCGGCAAAAAGTGCGCTGATTTTTTTAGTCGATCCACAATCACCCATATTGCGTCAAATCCCTTCTGTGTTGCTGGAAGTCCTACCACAAAATCCATTGTGATATGCTCCCATTTCCACTCAGGAATCTCTAACGGCTGTAGTAATTCACTTGGTCTCTGATGTTCAGCCTTTACCCTTTGACAAGTTAGACATCGGCTGACACATTCTGCGACCTCCCTTTTTAAATTCGGCCACCAAAAGTGCTGACGCAGATCTTGATACATCTTCGTACTTCCCGGATGTATCGAGTATCTCGTACTGTGGGCCTCTTGCAAGATCTCTTCTCGTAGTTCGGGCACTAGCGGCACCCAAACACGATTTTCAAATCTTAGCAATCCCATGCTATCTTCCTTGAACTTGACCTCTTCCCCTTCGGTCATTCTCATCCTTATTCTGACACATTCTTCATCTTTGTCTTGAGCCTCTTTTACCCGATCTAACAGGGTTGAGCTCGCTTCCACTTCCATTGACTCATTTGGATTTCTTACTTCCAACTCCATTCGAGCCATCTCTTGAACCAATTGTTCCTGATCTGTCAAGATGAACAATTTCTCCCTGCTCTTTCTGCTTAGAGCATCTGCTACTACGTTGGCCTTGCCGGGATGATATAGAATTTCACAATCATAGTCTTTGATCAATTCTAACCATCCCCGTTGCCTCATATTTAACTCCTTCTGTGTGAAGATATACTTCAGACTCTTGTGGTCCGTGAATATCTCACATTTCTCTCCATATAAATAATGTCTCCAGATTTTAAGGGCAAACACTACCGCAGCCAGCTCCAAGTCGTGGGTAGGGTATCCCTTCTCGTAATCCTTCAACTGGCTGGACGCATACGCAACGACCTTGCCGTTTTGCATAAGCACACAGCCAAGTCCCTTGTGCGATGCATCACTGTAGACCGTAAAACCTCCCGTATCGTCCGGTAAAGTCAATACAGGTGCTTCACTAAGTCTCTTCTTTAGCTCCTGAAAACTCTTCTCACACTTCTCCGTCCATACGTATTTCACCGTCTTCCTCGTTAAATTTGTCAGCGGTGTTGCTATCTTTGAAAAATCTTGAATGAATCTCCGATAGTAACCCGCTAACCCCAAGAAACTTCTTACCTCCGTCGGCGTCCTTGGTTGTTCCCAATTCATCACCGCTTCCACCTTTGCTGGATCTACTGAAACTCCCTCTTTGTCAATGACATGACCCAAAAATTGAACTCTCTCCAACCAGAATTCACACTTCGAAAATTTAGCATACAACTGCTCCCTCCGTAAAATCTCCAATACCACTCTTAGGTGTTCATCATGCTCCTCCTTCGTCTTGGAATAAACCAAAATATCGTCAATGAACACAACAACAAATTTATCCAAGTACTGCTTGAATATTCTGTTCATCATGTCCATAAATGCGGCTGGCGCATTCGTCAGTCCAAACGACATCACCAGAAACTCATAATGCCCATATCGAGTTCTGAATGCCGTCTTGGGTACATCCTCCTTCCTGACTTTCAACTGATGATAACCAGTCCTCAAGTCAATCTTTGAAAAGTACTTCGCCCCTTTCAATTGATCGAAAAGATCGTCAATTCGTGGCAACGGGTACTTGTTCTTAATTGTCACCTTATTCAGCTCTCTATAATCCATACACAACCTCATTGATCCATCATTCTTCTTTACAAACAACACAGGTGCTCCCCATGGAGAAACACTTGGCTGAATGTACTTATTATCCAACAACTCCTGTAGTTGGATCATTAACTCCTTCATTTCTACCGGTGCCATCCTATAGGGTGCCTTTGATATTGGTGCTGTCCCTGGTACCAAATCAATTACAAACTCTATCTCCCTATCTGGCGGTAAACCTGGCAGTTCGTTTGGAAACATGTCCATGAACTCCCTCACTACTGGTATTTGCTCCATCTCGGGATTCACCATTTGTGTGTCCACTATGTGAGCTAAATACCCTACACAACATTTCTTCAACAGTTTCTTGGCCTGCATCATCGTCAGACATGTTGATTGTCTAGACGACTTGCTGCCATAAAATACGACCTTAGACCTGTTTGGTGTCTTAAGGTGTATACACTTCCTTTGACAATCAATTATAGCTCCATGGTTAAACAATCAATCCATTCCAAGTATAACGTCAAACTCCCCCAAACGTATCGGAATTAAATCTACACTCAACTTTTGACCCCTGATTTCAGCACAACAGTTTCTATGAACATACTCTACAGGAATCACTTCTTTATTTGCAACTTCTATGTTCAGTGGGTTCTCTAGTTTTTGTCTAGGCAATTCTAACCGTCTAGCGAATTCATCAGACACAAATGAACAGGTAGCACCCGAATCAAATAATATGTAAGCATTTATCTCATTGATCGGAATAATACCTGACACCACGTCTTTTGATTCGACGGCGTCCTGCACCGTCATGTTGAAAGTCCGTGCCGTTGGTTTGTTCTGTGGCACCGGCCCTCCAATGGTCAGTTTGGCGTTGTTGTTGTTGTTGTTGCTTCCCCTAAAGCCCGAACTCCCTCTGGTGTTCTTCTTCTTCGGACAATCTTTAAACTGATGGTCCATGGCCCCGCAGGCGAAACAACCTCCCTTCCTTTTTGGTGTGGGACAATTAGGAGCGATGTGCCCCTCTTGCCCACAGTTATAGCAGACATTCTTTCCTTTCATGCACTCCCCAGAGTGGTTCTTCCCGCACTGACTGCATTTACTGGCTTTTCTTGATTCACTTCCCTGGGGTGTCCCCGAACTGCTGTTGTTATTCCATTTGCGTTTGTTCGAGTTACTGCCCCCGCTGCTACCCTCTCGGTTTCCTCCTTCGTTTTTCTTTTTGTTTCGTTCTTGGTTATGCTTATTCAAAGCTTCATTTCCACCCTCAGCTATGATAGCTTTCTCTAGTAGTGTTGCAAAATTTGTGATCTGGAGAACGGCTACCCGACTGTAAACCCACGGTTTCAGCCCCTGTTCGAATCGTCTGGCGCGTCTCGCCTCAGTGTCCACCTGATGTGTGGCAAATCTCGCCAATTCATTGAACTTGGCGGCATATTCGGATACCGACATGTTACCTTGCTTCAGCTCTAGGAATTTAATTTCCATCCTAGCCTTTGTACTCTCTGGAAAGTAGTTTTCCAGGAATACTTTCTTGAATCGCGCCCAGGCGATTGTTCCCTCCCCCGCTCTACTTTTATTGGCCTTCCACCAGTGGCTGGCCTCCCCTTTCATCATGAAGGTAGCAAATGAGGTCATTTGCTCCTCCCTAACTCGTGCAACCTCGAAGACTTTTTCCATCTCCTCTATCCAGGTTTGTGCTTCTATAGGATCCGTGGTCCCTTTGAACTCGGGTGGTCCTATTAATTTGAAATCCTTAAAGGTTGCTAGTGGAGCGGCAGGGTTTGTTGCTCCAGTAGCCTCTGCGTTGCGTCCGCGAAATGCTCCCATTAGCATTTCTACGAACTCTTGGACAGGGTTGGGTGGTACCCCTCCGGCATTGACTGACTCTTCGACTGGTGGTGGGGGTAGTCGTTGATTTCTTCTCTGTGGCGGCATTTTCTGTATAAAGAAAATTTAATTTATTAAAGTTGTTTCAATCTTTTTACTTTCGTTTTGTAGCTTAGGTATTTTAAACTAAAGCACAAATAATCATCTTGACACATATAAACATAAACGAAAATGCATTTATATTCATATGCTAAAACACAGTGCGTAACACTTTTACATCATAAGCATACTGCTATAAACGCTGCTAACCCCGATAGTTAAAACAAAAGACGGGATCTAACATATCCCACAACTTCATAGAGTTGGGATTTACAACATACTAACCCTCTATCAAAACAAAAGTTGGGTTTCTACTGCATCTATGTATATACATCATAAATAAAGAAAATACAACTAAAGGCGCATCCCTCGACGAACAGCATCGTCGTACTCCTCATCTCCAATAGCCCTGACCACACCCCTACTGATGGTGTGCAAGGTCTGGCCTTCCTCGGCAGGGTAATAGTGTACCCTACTCTGGATCCTACCAACTGATGAGCGATAGACGTAACTGAGTCTATCTATCCTCACCTTCTTCTCCCTAACCTCCTCTTCCAGCTCCATCATCTGCCCGTGAGCTGCATCACGCTGAAACTCCATATCTAACCTCGCCTCAACGGCCTGCTGCATCTGGCCCCTCATGGCCTCCCTCTCTGCCTGTGTCTGCTGAATCTTCAGCTCAGCGGCTACTAACTTGGCCTCCATCTCGGCCATCCTCGCCTTCAGCTCTATGTTCTCGCCGGAGAACATATAAGCTGTATCACTGTACTGTTGCTCTGTCTGCTGGTGGATCTGGTTCTGCTCCTCCAAGTGTTGAACCCTCTCCTCTAGCTCATCGTTAGCCGTAGTGAGAGTATCGATGATGTCACTGGCGACAGTGCCCATGCCATCAACATACTCAGCTGGCTCCTCGTCCTCATCATCATCAGTATCAGCCTCCTCCTCACTGTACTGCCCCATAACTCCGCCCCAGACAGCGTCCTCTCTATTTCCCTCCTCGGGATCTGACTCTGGCTCCTCGACCGGTGCAGCCACCCGTGGCTGTGCGGTATCCATATGGATATCCGTATAGATCACCTCATCTACCGCAGTACTCGACTGGCCTATCTCCGTCATCCTACAATAACATAAATAACACATGTTAGTACAGCAATAAAATATATTCATTGATGAAATGAAATGATATTTTATCATGTACATTTCGGCTCGATGGATTTTCTCAATCCATCTCCAAAAATACACAACATGATGAATCTCCCCAATTCATCTCCTAACGCACTCGATAAGAGTTTAGTGCTAAGGTTATAACCTAGGTTTCGCAATCCTAGCGTTTCTAACCTACAGCTCTGATACCAACCTGTGACGACCCCAAATTCGGGTTCTTTAACCTCGGGTTTGGTTCTCACTGTACAATACATAACAACAATGAAATACATATATTGTATTCAAACTTCGCGGAATAATACAAAAGGTTCCTTAATCAAAAGGCTACACTTCCCAAGGTCTATTACCTTAATCTTAACATTACATATCTTAAGGGAAATACAAAAGATTTACAACAGTAATTACATAACAGTAATATAAACTAGCATGCAATTACTAAAACTAAACATTCGCTTTCCCCTTGCCTTTGTCCGATTTAGAGCTTTCGGGAATGGCTGAAATATAGTCATGATATAGCAAGAATGAGCAACTAAATGGCTCAGCAAGTTTATAAACAACAATCATACGATATATCATGATGAAGGGAAATAACTTCAAGGTTTCAACAATAGCAATTGTGAAAGATAGCAAGAATCAATGTTCAATAAAAGAAGGAATTGACTCTTTACTGCTGAGTGGTCTTTAATGACCATGAACTGCTACTAAGGTAGAACAGACATACAATGTCTGACTCCTTGTTAAAATAACGGGACACTTGAGGGGATCAGTCCTCTCATGTCCTATGTATATGCATCACATTTAGTTTTCTTGCGCGCTGTCGGGTCTCCGACAAATAAAAATCCCCTTTAACTAGGGTTGTTCTATCTCAGTCTTACTGTAAGAATCCGCTCCAGCCAATGGTTTGGATAAGCTTTTATAATATTCAACTAAATGAATTTAACATGCATTTGTCTAGCCGAAACAATTAGCTTAGACGTTCTTAAACAGTTTGCAAAAGCACTATGTGTGAATACAATAATCAATAACGATGTGAAGTAATTTTCGATAATTAATTCATTCAAAGGTCTGTCAAATATCTACGAGTGTAGATACTTGCTCAACAATAATTGAATTGCTCAAAGTAATTAAAGTTGAATAATAATTGCAACAATAAGTACAAGTTAAGGGTAGAAGACTTGCCTCGTGCGTCGTTTACTGCTAACCAACTTAATTTAACAATCCTTGAACGGACCTAATAATTAAATCAGTTTAATCTTAAATTAGTATCATATACTTGTAAGTATAATGACCTTTATAAACCTTACGAACCACATAATTATATAATTATGGGTATATAAACACATAGGAAACATTATCATTAATTACTTGATAATATTTCAAACACAAAGAACCTATATTAATTATTTAATATAGTTCATACACTTATATAATATTATTAACAATTTAATAATATTTTATTAGTCTTGTAGTATTATTAATCGTTTAATAATACATTATTAGCCTTCTAATATTATTAATCTTTTAATAATATTCTATCAATCACTTAACATTATTAATCCATTAATAACATTTTATTGTCCTTATAATATTATTAATTATTTAATAATATTTTATCATCCTTATAATATTATTAATCATTTAATAATATTTTATTCACCTCATAATATTATTAATCCTTTAATAATATTTTATTTATTATTTAATATTATTAACTATTTAATAACATTTTAAATCATTATCTAATATTATTAATTATTTAATAATATTTTATTAATTATCTAATATTATTAATCATTTAATAATATTTTATTGCCTCATTAATATTATTAACCATTTAATAATATTTTAAACATTATCTAATATTATTAATTATTTAATAATATTTTATTTAATATCCAATATTATTAATCATTTAATAATATTTTATTATCTTATTAATATTATTAATCATCTAATAATATTTTAAATCATTATATAATATTATTAATCATTTAGTAATATTTTATTTATTATCTAATATTATTAATCATTTAATAATATTTTATTTATTATCTAATATTATTAATCATTAAATAATATTTTATTCATTTACTAATATTATTATTTATTTAATAATATTTTATTGACTTATTAATATTATTACTCATTTAATAATATTTTATTCTCTTACTAATATTATCAATCATTTCATAATATTTAATTACTTATTAATATTATTAACCATGTAGTAATATTTTAATACTCTTTAAATAATACCAAAAGGTAACTTTTAAATTGGGTTAACCTTAGTATTTAATTTAAACATTTAGATAGCATTGATTCACAAATAGACTCCATATAAATATGTTTAATACCCAAATATATTCATTTTACACCTATTTCAACTTAATTTTTAAAAGAAAACTCGACCCGGACCGACCCGACCCGACCCGACCCGGAGCACCAAAAATCTGCTTAACAGATTGTTCTGACGCAGCTGCGTCACTCCTGACGCGGCTGCGTCAGCCGTTTTGTCCGAAAGTCAACTGTTTGACTGCTCGACCCTCCGACGCTCCGACAGCCATAACTTCTTCATACGAAAACATTTTGGGGTGATTCTTGAGTCCATTCTCATCAGAATTTCCCCCTCTACAATTTCTCTTTAGATCACAAATCCAAATTCCAAACGTAACTAGACTCAAAATGGCTCTAAAGGCAACCTAGGGTTTTAAAATCAACATCATTTGCGGTAAAAGCCATCATTTCTTTGTTATTCATTATTTTTGAAAACTTCCAAAAGGTTTTATCTTTAAAACTCATAGATCTAGCTTTCTAGCCATAAAAATCCATTTTTGGATTTGTAAATTTCAAAATACAACATCAAACATAGCATGCATGGTTAGGGTTTACCGGTAAAATTGTGTTACACATATTTCTTTAGCTTCTATGCATTTCTAACCTACCAAATCATGTTATAAACACATAGATCTATGAATATACATATATTACATAGTTAAATACATCTAGATCGTCAAAACGAGTTTTGATCGGTTAAAAATAGATTTTAACCGATCAAAAGCTTTCTAGACTACAAAAATGAAATGAGAAGGTTTTTAGAGAACTTTTAAACCTTAGTGATTTGCTTGCTCTCCTTCTCCTCCTACCAAAGTAAGTTATGAAGCTTGAGGACATCCACCAAGACCTTCCTTAGCTTTTCTCACACAAACTTATGTGTATTCTCTCTTTAGCTCTCAAAGTCTCTCTCTCTTTTCTCTAGAAATGTCTAGCAAATAAACTAACAACCTTGTAACAAGTGTAGAGCTTCTTATTTATAGCCAATCACTAACCTAGCATTAACTCACTAATCAAGCTATGTTGGTGAAATTAATTGCTAAGCATGCTTACTATTCCTTTGATTGACTAGTTGATTGACTCATGGAATGACTAGGGTTGTTCAACCACTATATGACATGGATGGATTTTCAAGCAATCTAGGAAATCAATTATCCAAGTGGGGCCCTCACAAAAATCAGCAAAATGGCTTTTCCAAGCCATTTCCCTTTATTTTTAATGCAAAAATGTGCATATATACATCTATATATATATATACATATATATTGACCAAAGTTTGACCCTTAATGGACTTCACATTGGGCTTGGGAATAACTTCTATTGGGCTCATTTAATTAAATTGTTTGGGCTCAATTTAAATACCACGTTGGGCTAGCATTTAAATAACTATGCTACATTTAATTAAATCAAGCATTGGGCTTATTTAATTGATTACATGGGCTAGTAATTAAATTAATTACATGGGCTACTAGGTTAATATCTTTAACCTAGTTTATCAACTCATTTGGATTTAAAATATAATCCAATTAGATTTGTTTTAATTAATTATACACTTTGCTTTAATTATTTAAATAAATATACAAGCACATAAGTACATTTATTTAATTATCTAATTCACAATTAATTAATGAGAAAAATTTAAATTCATTGCTAAATATTTATTAAGTATATTTACAATGACTAGTGAAATTCGTGGTCATTACAGCATCAAAATTAGAGCATCCCATGGTTTTTCAAGAAAAAAAATTAGGAATTTTTTTTTTAAATAAAAAAGAATTATTATTTTTACAAGTTAAAATTTATATTTTTATAAAATTTATCTCATATAAGTGCGAGATTTATTTACTATTTATATGAGAGATTTTGTCGAACTATTTATTTTAAATAGTGAAAAAAATCAATTTCCAAATAAAAACAAGGGTAAATGAGGTTGCCGACTCCAATTTTTCACTTGACTCCATTTTTTCAAAGGTTGACTCGATATATAATCATGATTTTGGTGGGTTGATTTAGTAAAAATAAAAATGAAAGAAGAGGAAGTTTTGGTTGGGTCAAGGAATTAGGAAACAATCGTTGTCACTCCTAGTTAAGCTAAGCCCTACCTCCTCTCCACACTAAATTTATTTGTTATGCTTCAAAATGTTCAAAATATAACAAGTTTATTTTTTGGTGTATAATATTTTCATTTGAAACAACTATAAAATGTTTTGATGGTGAATATTAGACTCTGTTTTAATTACAATAATGGTATAGTAGAATAATTTAAGTTATTTTAATTTTCAAAAATACTTTTAAGATATAAAATCATATAACAATAATATTTTAATACATAATTCTCACCCGACCCTTTAAAATATAGTCGATTAACCTAATGAGATGAATTAACCATTGATCATGATCAAAATGTGAGACTAGGGATGAAACAATCGAAGACAAATATTTGAAGGTTTAGTCAAGGTTGAAATATGTTTTCGTTCTTTTATATATATATATATATATACACACACACACACACACACACACACACGTACGTATATTAATCCTAACGTTTAAACTCTAAATTATTTTTTATTATTATTCATTAATCAGCTATATATATATGTATGTATATTAATCCTAACGTTTAAACTTTAAATTGTTTTTTGTTATTATTCAGTAATCAGCGTGTTCAAGGCTGAGTTAAGTACACATTCTACTTTGTCTTAATCCATTTTTGCATGGGATACGACCTTCAAAACTCTCTTTTATGTATCCCTAATTGTGATTTAGTCTGTTTAATTTCTTTGCCTTCACTATTACTTATTACTTTTTAATTTGCTTAAGCTCATTTACAATTACGTTTGGGAATCCAATGTTATAATATTTGTTAGGTATGCAAATTTTCTTTTTATTACCTTAAGCTTTATTATTCTATTTTCAACTACTTGTTAATCTTTTAAATACTTGGTTGAATGAATTTAAATATCAGTGATGAGTATTCAGGCAGTTTGAATGGATTTTTTAGTAGGATATTGTTAAAAATTCTCTCTCTTATTTCTTTCAATAAACTTAGAGAATTGATATTTTTATAAGTTAATTTGATATTTTCATAAATGAGTTCTATTTGATCTTGGGAAAATATTTCATACTTTTCATTAATACTGATGTTAGATAATTAACGACGGTTTAAAATTTCATCACTACTCATGCACTAATTAATTATTTCTCCTCCTCTTTTTTTTTTTAATTACTCAATTACCGGTTGAACCGCCGGTTCGACCAGTGGTCAATCGGTTCAATCCGAATTTTGACCAAAAGTGATTCATTAGGCTAAAATCGGATCAGAGTGTTAATCAATTTTAATTTTAAGTAATTCCACTACTGGTCCAGTCTGAATCTAAAAATAGTATTACCAAAAACCTAAATTATAATTTTTAGAACCACTCAAGACTTGAGAATGCAAAATAAGATCATACCTTTTGTCACTCCTATAAAAACTCAATTATTTTGGGGTGAAAAGTTAAAAATATTTGACAAGTAAATTAAAATGGAGGGAATATCGTATAAATTAAAATTTTCGTTCACTCTTGGACAGTTAAATTTATTTTATTACACAACTTCCACTAAATTTTCTACATAATTTTATTAGACACCCTCTAAATTTTCGTTATTAAAAAAAAATCTATAAATTCGGGTTCTCCTCCACTAATGTGTTAAAAAATGAGATTGGAGAAGAAAATAATGGCGGAAAAGTTGATTGACTGGAGCATTGGAGAGAGAAAGTTAATAGGAGTAGATATAGAGAGGGAAAGTTAATAGGAGTACTACTTCTAATAAAGATAGATAGATATAGAGAGAGAAAGTTGTAATAAAGGCTAAAGCTTCCACTGTAATCTCTCCCCATCATTCTCTCTCACTCATCACTACCTTTCTTCATTTTCCATTACTGGCTCTTGACAAGCTGTACCAAAACCCTAGCTTTTCCACTTCAACTCTCTCTATCTTCACTGGTTTTACTTGCACATATTTTCAATATTAAATCTGTACTTCGAATTGAAGATCATTGTGTGATGCAAGCTTGAGTTTGTTGAGCTCTGAATATACTCGATTTGAGACCTGAAATCCTGAATCTACAAATTCTGCTCGTAGTGCATCTGGGTTTTCAAGGGTTTCTAATGAAGTGAGTATTGGTCTTTTGAAGCTCAAGAGTTAGGGATTTCTGCGGTGTTGAAGCTGAGATCTGAAGATTCTGGGGGTTTGGTCATCTCTGCTTGTGGTGCTTTGTGCTTTTCCGGGTTTAAAGATTGTTAATTTTTTTTTATTTGTAGGAATTGGAGATTATGAGCTCACGAAGTTGTGGTCTGAGCTGGAAATGTGTTGGATAAGAGTTTAAAGAAATTTCTTATATGAAGTTCTTAAATAAAGTTTGGTGTTTTTGGGGTGGGGTTAAGAAGATCAGTAGCGGATGAAGCTGCAATCTTTCGTATTTTGTAGTGGAACCGGTTTCGGTTGAAGATATAAGAAGCGGGTTGTAGTTGGTTTTGTTCAATATCTTCATCTGAAGGTTCTGTGTGCGAAAATTTTCTCAATTTCTTATATATTTCTGTTCTTTTTGGATAAAACATCAGAGTTGGGGGTGTGGGGGGCAAAAGAGAAAGTGATTATGGTGTTTTTGGGTGCAAAGGAAGTGAAAGAAGAATCTTTTGAGCACTTTTGGTATCTGGCTGTGGGGAAATTTGTGCTAAATTATTGGATTTGATAATTTTTCTTGGTCTGCCTTTGTGACTCCAAATTTGGGGTGAAAAGGTACCTAGAGAATCTGCAGAGATGAGGCTTTCTTCTGTGGGTTTCAATCAGCAGTCGCCTGAAGGTAGTATGCCTTCTCTTTCATTTGCTAATATATGTGGGTTTGCTGCCTTTATTGGTTTGAACTGCAGTTTTCCTTCCTGTAAAGCTTTAATTAGTATAAGAAGAGTATGTGGTCTTTTTGTGGCTAAATATCATTAGAAATTCACTTGTTTGCTGACTTGCTTTCTTTACACTTGTTCTCCCTTTAAAGTTACATGTGGTGCTCAATTAAGCAACAAATTGGTAGTTGTGTTTTAGACTCTAGGTATGTGAATTGGATTGTTAAAAAATTAAATTACTGTATTAGTATGATTTATCCCATGTTTTATGGGGGTTAATGTCTTTTCTCTGTTCTTTGTTTTTGTAGTTAATTTTATTTCGTCAATGATGAAAAACTATGCTATCAGAGTGCATCAAGAGTCGCTACAATAATTGTATCTACATACTGAAAATATGAGTCCTAGATCAGCTTGCTTTAAATTATTTTCGTCATTAGGAACCCTAAACTGACTTTAATGTTGATATATATTAATGTGATTTCAAGATCTAGATTTTGCAACCTGCAACAATGCTTCTTGAGAATTTACATTCCTCTTAACTTTAATTTGCAGGGGAAAAGGGATGTCTAAATTCTGAACTTTGGCATGCATGCGCTGGTCCTCTAGTTTCCCTTCCTGCAGTTGGTAGCCGTGTGGTGTATTTTCCTCAGGGTCACAGCGAGCAGGTTAGCTTTCTTTATAGACTTCGACTCTTGCCTTTAGATTTTGTAAATTCCCTCGTTGAAGAATACAGTTTTAACTATTTTCAAGGATGAAATAATACAAGGACTAGTCATTCTTGCTTGTTTAACATAATCAACTTATGCTTAAACCATTAGTAATTGTCTAATCTCTTGCAGTGCGTGAGATCTTGTAATCTACTTCTTTTCCCCTGCCCTCATGTAATCTTTAAGGTCCTAAGATATGCCTTGGACTTGGACTATTAACTAAACTTTAATTAGTGAATTGTGAACTAAGGTCCAAGTATTTAGCTCAGCAATTGATGACTGCATATGTTCATAGTTGCATACCTCTCTATATGTGGTAGTTAGACAGTTCACGGTGCTTGTGGTTTCAAAAGCATGTAGAGTTAGCTGGAAGTCCTTTGTTAAGTTGAAATGATGAGGGAATGGTGAGCTGTTACCCATAGATCATTTTTTTGGTGTCTCTTTGAACTTCCAATCGCTGCATTCTGCCATTGGGTGAATCAAAAAGCCCTTGAATTTTAGTGCTGAATATTTCATAGCTGTTGAAAGTCTTTTGGATAATGTCAAGGTTGGTGTTTCTCATCAAGTTTTTTGTAGGTTGCTGCATCAACAAACAAAGAAGTGGATGCTCATATCCCCAACTACCCAAGCTTACCTCCACAACTCATCTGTCAGCTTCACAATCTGACCATGCATGTGAGCAGCCATGCTCTTTTTTATTTTTTGATTCTTGCTATTCTGATGGTCATATGGGAGTCCTAAATCTTTTCCTTGCAGGCTGATGTTGAGACAGATGAGGTTTATGCTCAAATGACTCTGCAACCGCTAAACCCAGTATGTCATACTGGCTTGGTTAAATTCTTGTTTGCTTGTTTCTATCTGATTTTTTTAAATTCCTAATTATCTGTATCTGTAGCAAGAGCAGAAGGAGGCATTCCTTCCAGCAGACTTGGGTAACCCCAGCAAACAGCCAACTAATTATTTCTGTAAAACATTGACGGCTAGCGACACAAGTACTCACGGTGGATTTTCAGTCCCTCGTCGCGCAGCTGAAAAAGTTTTCCCTCCGCTGGTACATCTTAAAGTCTAAAAATGTTTTGGTTTGAGATTACCCTGCATTTGACTACCATGTTATTTAACATTATGTTTTTGGCCTACAGGACTTCACCCAGCAACCTCCTGCGCAAGAGTTGATTGCAAAAGATCTACATGATAACGAATGGAAATTTAGACATATATTTCGTGGTGAGTTCTATTAACAAAAACTTATTTTACAGGATTAGGATGCAGCAGTATCTGTTATTTGTAATGTTTCATATCACTTATAAAAATGTGCTGAGCCTTTTCACTAGTAATTTGTTTACAACCAGTTTTAACATGTGTTTCTTGGTTTCAAGTAACCTTATTTTCTCTCACGTATAGCTGGTGCAGTCGACAATCAGGGCTTTGTCTTCCTTTTATTGTTTTGCTCCTAAAACTTTGTTTCATTTTAATAATTAAAAGTCGGTTTCTGGTTGATTTTCTGATGCTTGGAAAGTATATGGATGTCATTTGAGTTAGTTTATATTAATTAGAAGAAATAATTTTTTCTACTGTCCCTGCATTTGAGTAATTGAATTTATACTATTTAAAAGATTTTTTTTTTAATTGTCGCTGAGAAAAGATTTGCCTAGGAATTTTTAGTTAAGCAAAAAGTTAGTTGCACTTAAAGTTCACACACAATTTGAAATGTTGAGATATTGAAAATTTATAAGCGAAGTAAGTTGTACTTAAAGTTCATACAGATGTCTGGAAGTGATACTGCCTTACAGAAGATAACTATCAGCTGTTACCTAGACTTGTATCTCTTTGTTCAAGGATTTATGCTACTCCATAATAGTATTGAGTCGACCTGTTTTTTTCCTTCATATCTTACCCATTGTCAACATTCAAGGTTCCTTCTTAAATGAAATATTATGTGTGCAAAGTTCGTTTAGCTTCCATTAGGTTTGAGTCTCTAATCCAATTCTTAAAATGTGTTGGCACCTTTCAAGTCGAAGCTGTAGCCAACTGGACTTGAAGGAGATTTAACTCTACCAGTTGTTCAAGACCTCTTTTAGAAATGGTATGATTCTGGAAAGATGCGCCGTATGATTTTAAGAAAATTTGTTTTTCATTCTTATTACAGGCCAACCGAAGAGACATTTACTTACAACAGGATGGAGTGTGTTTGTAAGTGCAAAGAGGCTTGTCGCTGGTGATTCTGTCCTTTTTATATGGTAGGAAATCCATTTTATTTATTTGGATTGACATTTCTTGTTTCTGTTCCTTGTCTTTGGGGCAGCAGATTCACGAGGAGAGTGACCTTTCTTATGCAATGAATTAACTGTTTAGGAGCTTAATAAAGAACATCAAAGAGGAGGGAGGGGGGGAATAACTCCTTTTTTTTTCATTATTTTTTTATTAATTAAGTTTAACAATTTACTCCCATCTTATTTTGAGATATCATCTTGCATATAGTGAGCTATATATTTCTTAGCCTTGGATACTAACTTCCATTATCTTGCATCAGGAATGAAAAGAATCAATTACTTCTTGGTATTCGACGTGCTAGCCGGCCACAAACTGTTATGCCTTCATCAGTTTTATCAAGTGACAGTATGCACTTGGGGCTTCTTGCCGCTGCAGCTCATGCTACCGCCACTAACAGCCGCTTCACCATATTTTATAATCCAAGGTACTAAAGTTTGCATGTTTGGCAACATAATAAGTTGTGTCTTCTTAGTTACATCTCTATTTCACATTGTATGCAGGGCTAGTCCATCAGAATTTGTCATACCTCTTGCCAAGTATGTTAAAGCAGTCTATCATACTCGAGTTTCTGTTGGCATGCGCTTTCGGATGCTGTTTGAAACTGAGGAATCAAGTGTTCGTCGGTAGGTATCAAATTTTATTAATTTCTTTTGCTTTTTAATGTTACCTCATTAATCTCTTTTGGTTTTAATGTTGTTTGGCTATTCATTGTTTGTGTACTGTTCTCTGTGGGTTTCTACTGATTCCCCCTTCGGTAGACAACTAATTTATTTATTTTATTTCAGCTATATGGGCACAATTACTGGCATAAGTGACTTGGATGCTGTTCGGTGGTCAAACTCGCATTGGCGGTCAGTAAAGGTTTGTTGATAGCATTGGCTTTCTGCTGCTTTATTATCTTTTCCTTTGATTTCAATACACGTTGCTTGATAAATAACGATATCAATGCTTGTATGTTCTTAGTAAAGGATATATCTCTATTTGAACTATTGCCATGAACTGTTACATGGTCAATGCAGGTGGGCTGGGATGAGTCTACAGCTGGGGAGAGGCAGCCAAGAGTGTCCCTCTGGGAGATTGAACCTCTAACGACATTCCCCATGTATCCCTCCCCATTCCCTCTCAGACTCAAACGACCATGGCCACCAGGATTACCCTCTTTTAATGGTAAATTCATTCCCTTAATGTTGTAGAAATAGGAACTATGCATGATTACATTATTTCATTTTTTTTCTTCCTTTCTTCTCCTTTTGAGCATCATCCATCCTTTTACTAATTCAGAGTCTTTCACCACCTTTCTTGTTAATTTCAATCAGACATCAAGACTTGAGTTCTTAGTCTGTAACATGTATGCTTTGTTGCATGTAGGAATGAAGGAAGATGATCTAGGAATGAATTATCCACTTACGTGGATCCGGGGGGATAGTGGAGATCGAGGAATCCAATCTCTTAACTTTCAGGGGATCACACCCTGGATGCAGCCAAGAATTGATGCCTCAATGCTTGGTATGCAAACTGCTGATATTTATCAAGCTATGGCTGCTGCCGCTCTTCAGGAGATGAGGGCTGTTGATGCTTCCAAACAGGCAGCTCCATCACTTGTGCATTTCCAGCAAACTCAAAGTGTACCTGGTAGGTCTGATGGTTTACTGCATCCTCAGATGTTGCAACAGTCACAGTCTCAAGCTTCATTTCTTCAAAGTGTTGGGGAAAACCAGTCTCTAGCCCAAACTCAGTCTCATCTTCTTCAGCAACAATTGCAGAACCAGAATTCATTCAATAATCACCTACATCAACAGCAGCAGCAGCAGCAGCAGCAGCAACAACATCAGCAGCAACATCAGCAGCAGCAACCACCTGTACGTTCTCAGCAACAGCAAGTGGTTGATAATCAGCAGGTTTCTGGTGTTGTCCCTCGCTTGTCTCAGTTTGCTTCTCAAGCTCAGTCACCATCATTGCAAACCATGTCTTCCATGCAACAACAGAGCTTCTCTGACTCAAATGGGAACCCCGTGACCAGTCCTATTGTTTCTCCTCTACACAGTCTTTTGGGTTCATTCCCCCGGGACGAGACATCTCACCTTCTCAATTTTTCTAGGTCCAGTGCATTGTTAACTTCTGCAGGCTGGCCACCAAAACGGGTTGCAGTTGACCCTCTTCTATCCGGAGCATCACAAAGTGTTATGCCTATGGCGGAACAGTTGGGATCTCTCCATACAAACATCACTCAAAATGCTGTTTCATTGCCACCATTTCCTGGTAGGGAGTGCTCGATTGACCAAGACGGGAGCAATGATCCGCAGAGCCATCTTCTGTTTGGGGTTAATATAGATTCAACATCTCTCCTCATGCAGAATGGGATGTCAAGCCTTAGGGGAGTTGGTAGTGATGGAGATTCCACAAACTTACCCTTTGCTTCCTCCAATTTCATGAGTACTGCAGGCACTGATTTTTCACTTAATCCATCGATGACACCTTCCAGTTGTATTGATGAATCCAGTTTCCTGCAGTCTCCTGAAAACGCTGGGCAAGCAAACCCACCTACCAGAACCTTTGTTAAGGTGAATTGTTATCTTTGGATTCTAATATATGCTGTTGACCTACCTTTGGCATGATTTATCATTGTTATCACAATATTCTTCCTGTTTCATAATTTTTTACATATGATTTGCTACTAAAATGGAAGATATCTGCATCATTTTCTATGTAATTCTATTGTCTTGTTATTGTAACTTCTCGTCTTAATTGTCTCAAAACTTTGGCAACTTTGATATCTTCTGTCCGTCTTTGATCTGAAAATTGTTATTTCTGGCAGGTTCACAAGGCAGGGTCCTTCGGGCGTTCACTAGATATAGCCAAGTTCAGCAGTTACCATGAGCTGCGTAGTGAACTTGCCCATATGTTTGGCCTTGAAGGCCAATTGGAGGATCCTTTGAGATCAGGCTGGCAGCTTGTATTTGTTGACCGGGAGAATGATGTTCTTCTCCTTGGTGATGACCCATGGCCGTAAGTTATTTGTCTACACTGTTTTCATATGGATTATATTGTTAGGAGGGAAACTGCCATCTAAGTTTCAGACCAAGGGATTGCATACCAAAACTATTACTTATCGTGGTATTTTACTCAAGTATTCCCTCCATCCCAAATTGAGTGTCTTGTTCCTAGACAAATTGTGGCACGGTTTTATGACATGCAGATGATGTGGGTAGATTTTATAATAATTGCTGAAGAATAATCCGGAATAAATTATTTCAATATATGATGTCTTAATTTGTTGGGATTCATTGAAATCTATGCGAAATAAAGTTTTCAATATGCCTCAAATTGAGAAGGAAGGAGTACACTATTTTGGCATTTACTAGTGAGACTGATTTAAGTAGCACATTTTTATTAGTTCTATTAGTACTATATAGTGCAATCAAATGAGAAATTATGGTTTATATTTCAGGGAATTTGTAAACAGTGTCTGGTGCATCAAGATACTCTCACCGCAAGAGGTGCTGCAGATGGGTAAACAAGGTCTAGAGCTTCTGAACTCATTTCCAGTTCAGAGGCTATCTGGTACTGGCTGTGACAACTATGCGAGCCAACAGGAGTCGAGAAATTTTAGCACTGGGATTGCGTCTGTGGGTTCTCTTGATTACTAAACAATTCAACCAGTTAAAGATGCTACTCTTCTGTAATATTAACATTTCTTCCAATACTAGTGGTGGGAAGAAATGCTTGATCATCGCTTATTAAAGCTTTTTACAAGAGCTGATACTGTAATTATGATATTTTGTATGTTTCATTATGCTTCGAAAACATCCAGATACATGAGCAGTATTTTAATAGGTGACTAATGTTTATGAAGATAGCACAGACCGGTGTTTATGAATTTAGCAGTTTTTATTATGTCTTCATGGATCCTATTTATGATAAGCTTGTTGCAGGAACTTCCTTACTGGTGTGATTTTAGCTTCTGACAATGGTGGATGTGAAACCTTTTCAATTTGAAATTTGTATACTCGTGATACTAAAATATTTCACTGTTGAATTGATTCTTCCCGCCCTGCCATCTCTTGTAAAGATGTAACGAGCTGTTCTTGGTGCTGTTCCATTGGAGAACTGATATATACGAATAGGGATAGGCTGTTGAGTTGTGACTCGTAATATCTACTCCTTTCGTTGATATATATACGTATATATAAATTTTAATCGCTTCAAAATAAAAGATATGTTTTTCTTTTTAAGTGGATAAGAACTTTAGATATATACAAGTGAAGTCTTTCGTGTGGAGTCGTAAAAAGCCTCCTTTTCACTTTTAAAATTATAAAGTGACATTAATTTTACTGATATTTAACATCACACCATCAGTAATACTTTCACTTTTTTATTATATAAATCGTTTAATTTTTTTTTTTACCTCATAATAAAAAACGTTTTATATATATTTAGGATAACAAAATTAATTATTTTTTACTTTATCTCTAAAAAAAAAATAGAGTAATTGAGGAAGAAGGAAAAATAATTAATTAGTGCATAGATAGTAATGAAATTTTAAATTAACATTAATTACCTAACATTAGAATTGATGAGATTTCTTAATATATGATTATGTCATAAATGACTTATACAATGAAAAGGCGAGTAAAATATTTCACAAGAAATGGTATTTTTTTTTGGGACTCGGTATAATTTTAAAATCTCCTTTTGTATTATTTAAGGTCTATCTGGTTGGGAATAAACACAGATAATATGGGCTTTATCTTATACTCCATCCATTTCAGAATTAAAGAGATTTTTTTTAGTCATTTCTAAATTAGAGATACGTTTATAACTTAAAACTATAAGACCTGAATTCCTAAAGATGTTATATTCTGAGTAAATTGAATACTATCATGTAAGCACTGTTATATTTCTAATGGAACTGTTAGGGATATGTTTGGAAAATAAAGTGTTCGCCGTTTTAAAATGTATATAAAAATAGAGGGAGTATTAATAGGTACAACGTGAGATAAGTAACTATGTATGCCACTATTGCAGAATATAATCCATTACAGCATGTGTTTGCTCAGTAAATACAAGGATAGATAGCACAGAGGATAACAATCCATTGATCATGAAATCAGGTTGGTATAAACTATAGGCCATACTGAAAACAGATCGTATAAAGAAGCAAATTTCTTACGTGTACTGTTTTTGTTGTTCAGAACCATCCACAGCACAAATAAGGAGAAGATGGAATTCGACCTGTTTGGCGAATGTATTCTGCCTGGGCAGCAAGTTTTTCAGCCTCGCTATTTTTCTTAGCTTCAGTTGCATTTCGTTTTTCTTCTGATCTTTGTTTCGCCATTGCAATCTTCTTCACCATCTTTGCTTGAGCATGTGCTTTCATTTGTTCTACTTGGGCCTGAAAGGAATTATCCATATATGTTAGAATTAACAAGAATCTATAAGTATGCAATTTTCTTGGAGTCAAAAAGAGAAGCTTCCGTATAAACAATGACTTGAGATTAACAACTTATTTTTTTTCTGCAACTACGCATGTTACTCAATTGTGTTTCTAAAGTTCTTGAATATAACATTTGTTTCTTCAGCGAACCACGTAGCTTTCATTCAAAGAATGCAAGATGAAATTTTAAATGCAATAATCACATGCTTTTTAGTGACGATGCATACCTCTATTCTCCTCATCTCTGAATCGAGTTTTGCTTTTTGCTGACTTTCCCAAGCTTGGATTTTGATTTCTTCACGCTTAAATCTGAATATGCAATCATCTCAGTCAGAACCAATTTTGAAACTACGGAATTTACTTTTGTTAGCAGAAAACTAAGTCCCTATTATCACCATGAAAATAATGAGTTGAGTTCAAGTGCATCAGTAAAAGGAAGAAACCTTGCGGTGTGCTTAGATTTTTCAGCTTCCTCCCAATGTGCGGCACGCTTCTCAAATTCAATCTTTCGAAGTTCCTCTTGCTTGGTGCTTTCAGCTGCCGAAGCATTCTTTTCCTTCTCATCTTTGCTCGCCCAGGTAGCAATATTCATCTTGCCAAGTTGGACACCAAGAGCTAAAATCTCTTTTCTTGTCTTGAGCTTTAGTTCTTCCTCTGACAATTCTTGTATTCCATTTTCAGTTGGAGATCTTGAATCACCATCAAATGGTGTGGATGTCGGAGCACCTCCTCGAGGAGTGGATGGGAGTGAAGAAGTTGGGCTGCGGAGTGGGGTTGTGGCTCCTACAGGAGTAGTACTCATTGAAGGTTCTTGACTTGGAATAGGGGTCATTTCTGTACCCATATCTCTCATACAAACTGATCTTACTGCAGGACCTGCACAATTGATCGTCAAATCTAGATTTAGACTAAAAAAATTCAAGAAACACACAAATTGGCTAAAATATCCACAACAAAATGCTAGTAAAATGAAGATATCATTATACTAAGAACTCCTATTCTGGAATATTTATATGGAATGCTTTTTCTATTTGAGTTTATATGATATATTTACACACACACACACACAAAGGGTGATCAAAATTCTTGTTCTCCCTTTGCTGTCATGATGATATATGTGTTTGTGTGTATGACTAAGTTTTTAAGTTTATATGGAAATATCATTATGATCTATGAACTATATCTACCTTACCTATGAGTTTCATTATAATTTTTCCACACCAACACACATTTTTAATCCATAAAAGGAGTTTCAATTATTTATATTTTCAAATGGAAAGTAAACAATCTACTCAGATAGATCAGACAAACACAAAGTGGACTCCCTGCTCCACAGGTCAGCTAGGTATGGAATGGAAAGAAATTGTAGATAACTCAAAATAGACTTACCCAGACAAGTTAACAATTAAAATTTTCTTATGGTTGTGGATTTTCTTCCAGAACGATATAAAATTTCAGCTGTGTAGTATCGACTTAGATGTTATGTATGCATCAACAAATATGCAATGAATTTGAACAATGATATCAACAGAACACAAAAAAATGAAAGGAATAGCATATTATCATCGAAAAGGTACTAAAAGTAAGCCTTTCTGTTTCTCGACCTTCAATTTAATCCAACTAAAGCGAAGGTATGAATTACCTGTTGATTCTTCAGCCGAACTCGTTATACATGAGACATTCTCACTGTCCACTTCTTTCAAATCTTTACTTGGAGGACACAAATCAATTGGCACATTTGTCCCATTCCCTTGACCAGAAGTGAGCTGAGGTTCAAGGGAAGCAAAAGAGAACTTTTCCAAGCCCATTTGTGATGCAGAATCAACTCGCTTAACTGATGACTTATTATTGTAACTTGCAGACTCTGGAGCAACTCTGATTCCATTCATTACTGGCACTCGGGTCACTTGGTTTTGTAAATTGTTCTTTTTTGGGTGATTAGCTTGCCCATTTTGCCTATTCATTATCCACTTCTCTGCGTCATTCCACTTGGAAGACATAGGCCTCAATAGCGATCGCCCAATGGGATTGTGCACTGACCTGTCCGCTTTATGAAATTCAAAGCTAGATGAACTAGCATTACTATCGTAATCAAGATCATCTTCTAATGTTCTCATTGGGTGAACTGAACTCGAATTACCACTCTCGGTCTTAGAAAATTGCTGCATTTTACCCAGCCCGGCATTCACATGCTCTCTTGGCCTAAAATCCTTTGGCCGGAAAGAATTCTGATTACCTTGACTGGCATCCGAAATCGCACTTCCAGATACTTTCACCGATGCACTTTCTAGACTGGAAACTGTAATTCAGGACATGTCTAAAAATCATAATAGAAATATGAAAATCTCAGGGTACAAAAATCAGTTCAAGTCGAGTCCAGTAATCAGTAAAAACTAGATTAACACACGCAGCGTCCCTTTAACAAAATTTGCAGACATTAAGAAATAATAAGTTAGTTTAGTAAGGATGACATAATAACGTAATTATGATAGCAAACTTGGAGAAATTGTGTCATTTCAATGAGCTGAAATAATTAGATTAGTGTAATTTTATTTGGTGATTAAAAAATAGCCTTACTTATTTACATAAGACAGGAAAAAGAAAAGACAGTTCCTATGAGTGGATTAAGTGCCAAATAAAGTGGGACAAACACAAACTACTCACCTTCCTCATCAAAAGCTTCACCACCGGAGGCTAACAAGCTGTTATTCACAAACTCAGTATCCTCAAGCTTGGAAGGAGATGTTCTTGCTGACTTACTATGTGATCCATCTTTTTTTCTCTGGGGACCCATAAGCTTCATCCTCAATTTACTTGGAGAAATTATACCAGTCTGCATTAAACCCAATAAAGGAAATTAAACTAAATTAAAAAAATTCAAAGATTTCTTAAGTATATAAATTAAATCACTGAAAAAAACAGAACAGAACCCACCGATTCAAATTCCAAATGGGCACTTCAAATTCCCACCAAAATTTGAAAAACCCAGAACCCCAATTTGGTCAAAACCCATGTTTTTCACTCACACGTTCAATGATTTAAACAAAAACCCATTTCAAAAAACGTACGAATTCTTGTGTAAAACATGACTAGACGAAGATGAATAGCTCCAATTTTGTTGCATTGGGGCCAAATGTACAGTAAAAAATTAAAGTATTTTGGGAAAAATAGTTAATTACCTGAACTTCGTGTATCCTCTCATACTCCATTAGATCCTCTCTCTCTCTCTCTCTCTCTCTCTTCCAAGAAGTGGAGAGAGAAAATGCAGCAGAGGGGAGGGCTTTAAAGTGAACACCCCTGCCCTGCTTATTTTGTTCTTTTTATAAGATCCGACAAGAGTTTCTGTTAGATGATGAGACTGGCGATCTTTTACCGATTGTTTGACCTCTCCTCGGCTATTTCAGTTGCATTTTTTTTTCAAACAGTTACAAAATATATTAAAATTATAATATGTTACAAAATATAAAAGTATTACAGTAAAATATTTGAAATAATTACTAGTTTTTTAAAAATAAAATAACAGAAAATAGAAAATTTTTAAAAAATCATTAAAAGGGATTAAAAGATTTATATGTTTATCAGGATAAAAAGATTGAAATAAGCAGGATAAAACATAAATAAATTTTATTTTTAAAAAAAATAAAAAATAAAAAATTAGATGAACTATTTTCAACTTAGAAATTTATATTACAGCTCAAGCGAAAGAATACAAGAGTAATATCATGACTGTTAAAAATTGCAAGTTTGAGACGGAATGGGAATTTGTTGAGGTTATCTTATTTTTTTATTAGATTTTGTGTTTATTTTTTTATAATTAAAAAGATTTTTTTAACAGTTAATACTATCAAAATAAAAATTATATTATAAGAATAATAATTTTTGAAAGAACGAAAGAAATTCCGAGATTCATAAATCGTATTTTGTTCCAGGATATAATAACTTGATTTTTTATTTATTTATTAAAAATTAATACTTTTTTCTAATATGTATAAAAAAGTTTGAAAATAAATTAAAGAGGGAGTAATAATTATAACAAATAGACCACTTGATTTTATTAGTGGTCCACCTCATATCGAGAGTTACTTGAACCAAGTTTGCGGGTATGTGATCGATTTGAAATTATTAATTATGAATAATTAATAATAGGTCTGAATCTTCATGAATTGATTCCCCCTTTAGGTTCCTACCCTGAGTAGGTAGCTCCCGCCAATTGGTACTCAAATATATATATATATATATATATTTAGACCGCATTTATAATAATCGATTATTGAGTTATTGTTTTGACAATTAAAACAGAGAATATTTTTATTGTGAGAGTCCCTACTGTTAGATGTTCTAGCGGACAGGGCAATTTTTTTTTTAAAGTTAATTTTAAGTTGTTAAAACAGTAACCATAGTAACCGATTACTATAGATTAACTATTATATATATATATATATATATATATATATATATATATATATATATATAATCATCTGACTAATTTCAGAGATACACACATCTTTTATTAGAGTTGTGTATTAATTAAATTTGAGCAGAAACTTGTCTTGATAACTAGATATACTTTGGAGTTGGCTAGATTTCGTCAATCTCTTCCTTATTATAGTGGAACACATGCCATTCAGCCAAACTTTTGATGTTATGAAAGATTGTTTTTTATCGTTGTTAAAAAAAGAAGTAAATTAATTACATAATTTAATTCAATAAAAAAAAATATGTAATTGATATATCTCATATACACTCGCTACTACATTGCAAAAAATTTAATCGTCCACAAATGTAGACGTTGGTCCCAAATTGAAAGGAAAAACATAGAGCCCATAGGCCCCCCCATACTCCATACCTACCACCTCTACCTGCTCATAAACTGGTCCCAAAAATTTGAAAAATAATTTTACAATTGATTGTATGTATAGTCATACCATTTAAGTTTCTAATTTTGTTTATATTTATTATTAATTAAACATAATTTATGTTACTGAACTAAATTTCACCTCATTCATAACTAGCAAGATTCAAACCAAACTAAACCAAAAATAATAAAAAAATTCAAACCAAAACAAAACTAGGGTATACCCATGGCCATGCACCCAAGATTAGCTTTCAAGTATCGATTCAAGAGCTGGAAAAAGGAAGTTTTCAGTTGGATTATACTTATCAGATTATCTGACTGAGCTTAGGTTAACTTATGACACAAGTTACGTGTATATATATATATATATATATATGCTACATTTGTAGGTGGTGGCACTGCTACAAATATACTTGCACTGTGGAAATAATTTCTTATGTACAGTATTTTAATTAAATTTTGGTTTCGTTCAATCATATATATGTATATACTAATAATTATTCGTGCATAAAAGTACGATGTAATAAAAAATTAAATTAAAATTTAAAAAATACACTAGCACAATAATTATTATTATTGTTATTATTATTTTTGTTGTTGTTGTTATTATTATTATTATAATTATTGTTGTTATTACTACTACTACTACTACTACTACTACTACTATTATTATTATTATTATTATTATTATAATAATAATAATTATTATAATTATTGTTATTATAATTATTATTGTTGTTGTTGTTATAATAATAATAATAATTATTGTTATTATCATCATTATTATTATTATTATTATTATTATAGATTATTATTATTGTTATTGTTATTATTACTATTATTATTATTGTTGTTATATTATTATTATTATTGTTATTATTATTATTATTATTATTATTATTATTATTATTATTGTTATTATCATTATTATTATTACTACTATTATTATTATCATTATTATTATTATTATTATTATTATTATTATTATTATTATTATTATTATTATTATTATTATTATTATTATTGTTATTATTATTATTATTTTGAATTCAAATTTGAATGAATGAGTGTGAAATTGAATGTTGATTTGGGAAAAAAATTGTGTGTGTGTGAGCAGGGATGGATCCAAGAATTTTTTTTAGCTGGGGCAAAGCAGAGCAGCCGAGCAGGTGAATTGCCCGCCGGAAGAGAAGAAGAGAACTGCTCGTCGGAACTCCCGGAACTTTCTCTGCTGTTGCCATCGGCTGTCGGGACACTTGTCCAGGTAAGTCAAAGCCTGGATTCGTCCCTGTGTGTGAGATGAAATGTGAGTCATTAGATTAAAATTAAAAGATCTTAACTGTTATTGTGCTTTGTCAAATTTTGAATTCAAAATGAATTATATTTTATTATATATATATATATATATATATATATATATATATATATATATATATATATTCAAATTCAAAGTTTGAGGGAAGGGCCGGATGGGAATGATGCCATCAGTTTTGTTAGATTTTGACCATGCAAAAGTCAGTTTTGTTCTGCTAAATAATATTTTTGTTTTATAACTAAAAATATAATTTGAATACGACGATATTTTAAATTAAAATAAATTTATTTAATTTTAATAAATATAACTACTACCATAATTTAAAATAGATGAAATATAAGTAGGGGGCGGATTACATTACAGTTGATTCTAATATTTTCCACCGTGACCAGCTCTTCTTGATATAATGTACTTAAAAAAATGAATTAAATTAAATATAATTGAGTTGTTTGTATGGATACCTGACGTGAGAGTTATTCCTGAAAAAGAGTCAAAGATACCTACCTGGTCTACACGTTCTCCGAGGCCTCCCGGGACCTCTATAATGTGAGTGTTGCCCGGGTTGGTCTGAATTCTATAGTCATCTAATATCTGTCTGTGTTGTTATATGATCAAATCTAAACCCCTATTATTGCTATATCACCTATGCCCTAGATGTTATATATATATATATATAAATCTTCATTTATAATAATCAGTTGTCGAAAATATTATTTTAATAATTAAAAATAAAAAATAATTTTTTTATAAATTTTATCTGTAGCAAGACTTTTAAAAAAAAAAATTGACTCTACCGCAACAGTTATTAACTAAAAATCAGTTACTATAAATTGGTTTTATATATATATATATATATATATATATATATATATATATATAATCATGAATGCTCATGTTTAAAATACATGATTGATTGAGTTTCAAGGAAAAAATATTAGTAGACATTAACGGACTTAAGATTTAACCACTTAAATATTTATGTAACGTCGGGTTTCAAACATTTGCAATAGGTGCATAAATGTGTACATGGGACTCACGAGCTCTCTATTCTCACACATTTGGCCTAGGCTTATCCAATTTTATAAATTTTGGACTATTCTTAAATAGATTTAATAACAAAAAAAATAAATTAATCTTACAAATACTATTAATTTAATCAATGTATTATTTTTTTGACAAATTAACTATTATACTCTTAAAAATTCTTTTATAATACCCAAAAATAAATAATGGTTAATATTTGTTGAGGTGGCTACTGATATATAATTTTTTTAAAAAAATTATATGAGGTGGCTACTGATGTATAATTTGTTTAAAAAATATATATTTTTTGCTGAATTAAACAAAAATAATCGCTTGGTAAAAAAAGTTAAAAATTAATCGCTTGCTGAATTAAACAGAAATAATTGCTTGGTATTTTTTTTTTTTGCTGAATTAGATAAAAATAATTGCTCAATAAGAAAATTAATTATTTATTTTTTTGTTTATGATTGTATTAATTACATATTTATCATCTTAGAATAAATATGTAATTTTTAAAATTTAGAATATCTTAAAGTATTCTCTGTAGACCTTAAAAAAAATTAAAAATTAAATTGCTCTTTTCTAACGCAACTAAAATAATATGAACCAAAAATATTATCTTTAATTGATTGAATGGAAATTTTATGAGACAAATTTGCTATATTCCTACAAGTACCGATGCTTCTTGTACCGTCGTACTATTTAAAAAAAAGAAAAAAAAAACAAACCGTATACACCTTTATAAACATTCGTTTTTTTGTCCTCATCCTCGTCAAGATTGTCTGCATTCCCTAGATTCATAACGCTACATTTTGGCTAAAAATATAAGGCTAATTTAACTTCTTGAAATCAATTGATGTTATACCTTTAACATTAAAAAGATTAAAATCTCATCCTCTATACTTATTTTCAAAATTTTCTTACTATATATTTAGCGTTACAAATATTACACATAACAATATGTTCAGGTATAATAAAATTCGTCATAAATAATTAACAACATAATAAATTCGTCGCAAAGAATCATTTGATACCGTCACTAAATAAGATATTCGCGTTGTTAAATGTGTAATGAATTTTTAAAAAAGAATATGAATAATGGAAGGCATCGTAAATATCTATTTTTTTAAAATTTAAATAAAAACCTTGCCCCAACATCAATAAGCGTAACAAAAATAATACGAGACTCTTATTTTTGAGCAGAAATGATATTATTATTTTTCATACGTAATATTTGTGTCGTTAAATATGTATTAAAAAAACTAAACGATAAGTGTAATGAAAAGAATTCTATTCCGTGTTTCGATAAAGGCGTAAAGATAAAGGAAAAATGATAATTGCAATGTTTTCCTTTTTCTTTATCATCATTAACAGAGTAGAAGGAAGTTACATTTTCTTCAAACTTTTTCTCAAATTTGATGGAACCCATCTCATAAAAGTTCACACCTTTCCAAATTTTTCCATGAGAACAGATAAGAAAATAATGGCACCAATTTCTGGATAATTCAAACCATGAGGTTGGCCTCAAGTTGAATACTATTTGGCTTTGAGCTTTCTAGCGTGGGCCCCTTTAGCTTGTATAATTCTTTGAAAGTTGTGGTTTTGTTAAATTTCGTTTTCATTTTCCCCCATTCACATGTGTCAAGTTCATATTTCAAGTCAAAGACAGCTTTCAGTTTTTTGAAAAACCAAAAAATAGTCAAAACTCTCAATCAAATATTAAATGGCCATGAATTCAATTTATGAATTATAAGGGTAATAAAGACACTTCCATTCCGATTTCAAGAGACTGAATTTGACTAAACCGACCGAATTCTGTGAGATTTGGTTTTCGTTGACTACACCAACTATTTGATGAATTTCACCGACCAATGTCTGTATATTTCTTGATAATATTGATCCGCTATTGTTTAGCTACACAAAGATCACTATTAATTTTAAAAAAATTAATTTAAAATATTTTTAAATTTAAATTTAATATAATTTATTTAATTTTTTATAATAATAAATATTATAATTATTAGTATTTTATAGATAATTCATGATATTTATAATTGTATTGACATAACTTATTGAATTCATGTCAATTTTGAGTTTAAAAATATCTGATTTTTCAAAAATTAATATTAATCTTATAATTTTAAACGGAGGAAGTACTACATTAGCGAAAAAATAAATTTATCGTAAATAATCGACGAGACAATAAAATTCGTCACAAATAATTGTATTATTAAAAGTATCCTTAAAAATAATATTTTTATAGCTAAGAAGTGTTAAAATAATACAAACATAATCCCTTCAAAGTGTGTACCTTTACATGAAATTATCTATTGAAATTGAGATTAAAAAGTGCGTTACTTTCGATATTAATCACTGATGGCAAGTTGTTAAATACTACCTTTGATTTAATATCAATAGTGTTATCTGGAATGAGTTGGAATTAAAATGTTAAATTGACAATTTTTTTTTATAAATGTGTAGTAATTTTTTAAAATGAATTTCTTATTTTGGGGAAAAGGGAATATCTGTTTTGTCAATTCAAACTCAAATTGTTAGCAATGATTATATAACCTTTATCGACTTTATAATGGACCAAGCTTTGGGCTAGTCCAAGTCAGCCAACAGTGCTATTCGATTCAGCCCAACCTATCAAGCCCGAGTATTGCGCCATTTATATAACCATTTGTTTTTTTTCTTTATCAATACGCATTCAGTGATACAAAAATTACTTTTAACTACATAATTATTTATAAAGAATTTTATTATATCGCAAATTGTTTGCGAATGGTGATATTTTGTCGATAAATATAATTTTTCTGTCGCTAAATACGCATTGAAAGAAATTAGAGGATAGATGCAATAGAGAGTATCCTAATCTGTAATAGAGGATCTTAATCCACGTATTTATGCCTTTCTTAAAAATTTTTAAACCAACTCAATCTCAATTATTATTTTTTTCTTTAACGAAATATCTATAGTGACTGAAAATTAATTGTATCTTCAAATTAATTAGTCAGAAACATTTTAAAGTGTTGTACAATATTATAATATTTTTGTTTCAGAAAAATTATTTTTTGTGTAAATTTTGAGAATACATGTTTTTTCATTAATATTTTTAAATATAATTAATATTTAGTTTATAATAGCATGATAGTAAAATTGTCTTATTATATTTGAGAACACTATGTTTTGTTATACCATCATCTTTAAGATGACACCTTGTGTAGAACAAAATTCTTTTACCAGTCACGTACGTAACTTGTATATACGGGCAAGAAATAAAATGCCAACAGTCTCTCCTTTAAAGAAAAACAACTATATTTGCCTACCAACTTAAATCTTAATTCTTTTATTATATACATATCTCCTTTAAAGAAAAACAACTATATTTGCCTACCAACTTAAATCTTAATTCTTTTATTATATATATATATATATATATATATATATATATATATTCAAAAAAAGAAGAAGAAAGTATATGACTGCATGAATTGGGTGGTCGGCCAACTGCCCAACTAGTCATGGAAATATTATTCCCACACGGCATCTCACCGAAAAAATAACAGAATATCCAAGAATTAAACTCCATTTGATTGACGTTGTCATGAATGCCAACTCCATTCAACTTACATGCATTCAAATTTGTTGACCATATATATATCAAACTCTTGCGGCTGCCGCTCTAATATTTACATTTTCACCAAGATTGACGTCGAATATAAATAAAAATTAAAGAAGATAAATTTCTCGAGTGAAGTCTTGGAATTTTTTTCTACATATAAAGGTAAGGCTAGCTGGATACAATTAAATTGCCGGAATAACCACTTTCCCATACTTCCATAGTTCAAACAAATTAGTTCTTCAAATTTTGTACATCATCCATAATGACAATAAATACTTCAACCATCCTTTACGTACATATCTAGAAATAATTCAAAATATAAATTTTTAATTACCATGCAGTAAATCTTCTTTATTTACCAAGCCGCCTGTAGTCCAATACTAAACTCACTTTAGGGTGACCACGAGATCTTAGGATATAACATAACAAAAAAAATAAATCTTCTTTACTTAATTTCCAGCATCGATCTGATCATGAGGAGCCCATGAATAACACTGAATTTTTTTTACATTATCACCACTAACATAAACAACCCTAAAAATGTCATACTTGACATCAATAGACAGCTCCCCTCTCATATAAGGAAGAACAACACTACGGATATCCGAAGTTAGAATATATGAGTAGCAGGATTGGAGGGATTTCCATGTATAAATATTAAGTACCAAATCTCTTGTACTTGTATTAATATCGCTGTTGCATTTCTTTAGGCACACGCCACATGTTGCACCGTCCATTTTCATGAACTGAGATTTGAACATGGCCAAAATTGCGTAAGGGAGGTCATACTCATGATCCTTGGAATGGGTGGTTGTACCAACGCTAACGGAAATTGTGTCACCGGTGGAAAATTTGGCGGCGGGTGAGCCGTCTTTTGATTCTCCGGCATACGCTTCGAAGAAACTGTTGTCCATTAAAACAGCCATGCTTGATATATTTGCTGCCATAGAGAGCTGAGAGGAATGAAAAATATGGACGAGAAATGAGGAATGTAGAATATCGTATGTCCTCTAGAGTCATTTCAAATATTTTTTGGGGTTCTCAACTCTTAATGGGAAAAACCAAAGATTTTTTTACATAGTAGAAATTTTGCTTACAATGGCGGCATTTAATAACTCCTTGTTCTCCTCAGATCTCTTCATCCACGCACCATACCATAAAATCTGAAAATTGGAAAATCAATAAAATAAAGTCGAAAAGAAAAATCGGAAGAAGGAGAGAGAAAGACTGAGAGAGAGAATATATAAATATATATTACCATATTTCCATGGATACTTTGAAGGATAGAGCTGTGAATACAACCAAGGGTCTCAGTCCATAAAGAGAAGAGTTTCAAAGCTTCAACAAGTTCATCAACAAATACAACAGTTGGCTTCAAAACCAAAAAGCTTACATCCAAATTCCTATTGTTATAGGGCACAAAGCAAGCCATATTTAAGTTTAGTTTCTGTCTCTAATTAAATTTGAAACAAAGGAAAAGAAAGCTTTAAAAGGTTATGGGATAGGAGTTGGAACTAAAGTTAGACCAAACCGCGTGTGTATATATATATATTAAAATTTATCCAACCAACCAAAATTAATTTGTTACAAGAAAAATTAGCGGTAGAGACAATTTTGCACATAAATTGATCTACTGCAAAAGAAAGTAGCAACACGATCTGCTTCAAAAAAGAGTAATGGCATAACCAATCCTCTAAGTAAAAATATTTCCTGCATTAATTATCAAAACAATACCCAACAACCAGTTGTCACATATGACCACCCTATATATTTGAGTTAAAATAAAAATAATGCATACCATGTGTGGCAGGTCGATCTTCTTTGGCTACTCAAACTTATTATTTACTATTAATAATTAATTAATTAAACAAACTCTTAATTTATTACTCATCCTTTTTCAAAATGAGAGATATTTTGATTTTTGTTGTCAATTTGTGAAATCATATTATGATTTTGTTTAAATTTTAAATATAATAAATATAGTACTTTATAGTTAGTTTATTATTATTGTAGTTGTCTGTATTAAAATTAATAATTTTATATTAATTTTAAAATTTAACATATTAATTTTAAAAAATTGAAGTGTATTTTTAATTTTAATGTATATGGAATATGCTACTACCAGGTCTAGAAGATTTGGACGGATGGGAAGCTTAGAAGACTTCTGTTATTTGCCGCGGTACACGAGTATCAAGTCTTCTCTTTTGATTATAATTATTAGTTTTAATAATGACAGTCCTTTTGTACTGCCAAAATGGGACCATCATATAACAACTAAGGAAAATGATGATACAGAAGTTGAATTTTTTTGTCGTGTCCTGCTAAAATGGGACCGTCCTACCAAATTGTTGTATTTTATATGTTGTATTTTTTGGTTATGAGTTATATTAATAATTATAATTAATAATATTTTAATGTTATATTTAATATAATTAATGAGTTAAATTTATAATTTTATTTAATTTTATGTATTAATATACACTGTAATTATAATTCAATTAATTTTTTTTAATAATACATAGTCAAATTCGTAAAATTATAATCCACTTTTATATTTACGGAAAACAAAATTCAGTTTTAACAAGTTATGAAACAGAATAATTTTTTGACTATTGATGATTAAAAAATAACTCATAAGAGAGGATGAAAATAATTTTGAGTCGAGTCGATCAGTACTTTACTCAAATTTAACTCGTTTTTTTTTTAAAGGTATTTGAATTCGTATTCGATTTTGAATTCAATTTTACGGTCTTTCCCCATATTTGAATTTGACTCATTTTATTATACTTAAATTCGATTCGTTTGTTAGTTGAGCTATTCATAAACATTTGAGACATACGCGAATCAGAACTAAATCATTTATATTATGATAATTCAATTAAAATTAACCCAGTCAACTATTTAGAATAATTTAAATTTAAACTCTTCAAACTTGTCTCAAGTCTTGTAAAAAAATAATAAAATAATATTATCACTCTTGAATTTATTGATGGATAAATAAATCGAGTATACTTCATATTATATATAAGTAAGTATCAATGAATTTATAACGAGTTGGGATTAGTGATGTATGAAAAATTCGATACTTTAAAAAAATAAATACTGGATAACTTATTTTATACTCGTATAAATATCTAAGTATAAAAATAAATTTAAATTTAACTCGCTTAAATATCAATTCCAATTCTGATTTGAATTTTTCGAGTAGATCTTCAATTGGGTTTCGAACTACTCAGGTTGATTTTCAGCTAATAAGAATGTTGTCCTTACAATAACATTCATTTCACTTATATCAAACTGAAGCATTAACTATTTATCTCGCTAACTGCCATTATATGGAGTTGTAAGCATCACTCGAATTTTCTTTCAAGTAAATGTTGTGTTTGGAAGTTAGAAGATTTTCGGGGGAAAAAAATATATTAAAAAAAAAAGGAAAACATTATTTTGCTATACCTAAATCTAATTTTTTTTTTTTAAATATAAAAACATAATATCAACTATAATATTAAAATATAGTGTAACAGATGTTTTATAAAGCTCCAAAAAGTAATTTCAATGCTGTTTTATTTTAGTTTGAAAAAAAAAATATAATACAACAAAAAACTGGGGCCATAAGAACATATAAATTAATTGAAATACATTTCAATTGTTTACCCTAGCATCCAACTGTAGACACACTTCTTTAAATACTTATATATAATATGAAGTATACTCGATTTATTTAATATAAGAAAGTGTGTCTGCAGTTGGATGCTATGGTAAACTGTAGACACACTTCTTTACCACAGAGCAAGTTTCTGCATCATTGATTGCAGCACTATTGGCTTGACTTCAATTGACTTTGTGTTGCTTCTCTTCTCTTAACTATGGGGAAGAAACAATTTAGTATCCCTCTGAGGCTCTGATTATAACTCTGTGCCTCAACATTAACCGGCTTACACAATGAAAAAGTGTTCACAAACATAAATTGTAGTTATAGACTTGCTAAATCTGAATTAAGGATATGTTTGTTTGTAAAAATTATGTTTAAGATTGAACTATTTATATTAATTTAACACTATTTCAGACTATTTTATCACATAATAGGGGATTAATAGTCCTTTAAATAGTCATATGCACTATTTTTTTTTTTTATCATTCTTAAAGTTATTATTGAGGGATTATATAATCCTATGATGAATTTTGAATTAATAATCTCATTCATTTTAAGTTATTAAATGACTTTATAAGACTAATAATCTAACATTAAGTTACTAATTATCCCTCACACGACGGATCTAGGAATTTATCCCAACAGAGACAACTTTAGACATGAAAAAAAAGTGTCAAACAAAAACGCTTAGCACAATTTGGGCCAAGCCAAGCTTGCCGGACATTTACTTGGGGTTTCCATTTTTAAGTTCTCTACCCTGGCCTTACTTTTCTTGATCATAAATTTTGCTTATTTGAACTAATGTGGTGTTGGAGTAGGAGGTGAGCTGTTTGGCTTTTCTTTGATAAAAATAGGAAGAAGTTGTTAGAAAAATCCAGTCACCTGAACGGCTAAAACTTTCTTTTATAGACTTTTTTTTCTCCCCTCATTTCCTTGACCATTCGATGTGGAAACTAATGTGGTGCTGGAGTAGTGAGCTGATTGCCTTTTGTTTGATATAAATAAGAGGAAGTTATTAGAAAAACTCAATCATTTGAGAGGCTAAAAATCAATCAACATGATTGGTATGTTGAATCAGTAGTCTTGATAGGCCACACTTCAATGGTAGTACAATATAAACTTCATGCATCTTTGATGAAGTCTTGGTGTGCAGTTCAAAATACCTGATGTGCTTTTCAATCTTCTAACTAACTTTTGATGTGGGAAACAAAAGTCATGGGAGGCAGCTGCCTCCCCTATCCTATATGTAGTTCAAATCTTGCCTCTTTCATTCATTCTCTCTTTCATTCTCTTCAAATCTTCAAATTTTGCTACCTATATTCAGTTTTTCTCTCTTTCATTCTCTTCAAATCTTCACTGTATATCTCTTCAAATTTTCTCTCCAAATTTCTCTCTCTCCACAATTATCTCTCTCCATTTCTCTCTCTCTCTCTCTCCCAAATTTACTCTCTCCCTTATCAACAAAAGTTGTTCCCTCTCCTCTTGGATACTTCATTTCCCCTCTCCAAATCCCTCCCTCTCCAAATTTACTCGCTCTCCATATTTTGTCTCCCCTCTCCCCAATTTGCTCTCTGTCTCTCCAAATCTTGCTGTCTCCAAAATTTCCTCCCCCTCGCTACCTCTCCCCCCGAATACTTAATTTTCTCACTCCAAATATCTCTCCCTCTCAAAATTACTCTTTCCATATTTTCTCTCCCCTCCATATTTGCTCTCTCCAAATCTTGCCGTCTCCAAAATTACTCCCCTCCATATTTCCTCGCACACCCAACGAAAATCCCCCTTTCTATCGCTCAACTCTCTCTCTCCCCAAGAAAATTCTCAAACTCTTCCCGCCTTTCTCTTCCATGTAATACTCTCTAATCACTCACTGTATAGCCATGTAATACTCCATATGCATATTCGTAAAAATCACAAAAATCAAGAAATCACGTCCAAGTAACGGCAAACGATGCACGATCGTTACAAGAATCAACAATAACGAACAAGAATCTTGAAATTACGTACAGCCCAACCCAGCCCAGCCCTCAAGTGAAGCATGCATGCAAGAATAATATATATATATATCGTGACTAAGACCACACAAAGAGTGCTAAATAGATATAATAAAGTAGGGTGGATAATGGCGTAATGGAGAACCAAAAAGCTAATGAAGCTGAGGGTTCAGGCTGCAAATAAGATGGCAAGACAAGTATAATAGACGCTAAAAGCATACCCGCAAATATTATAGAGGCAACTTTGCTCATAATGAAATCGAGGGAGGCAACGTTTCTGTTTTCATTCTATTCTAACCTTATATTTATAATATATACAACTCCCAATTGGGCCCTTCAAATCTAAAATGTAATTGATTTGTTCGGCCTATTATAAATATGTTCAAAATTAGTTTTAGTTTGGGGGTGAGATGGGCTGAGGTCAAACTAAAATTTGGGTCGAGTTTGGTTGGAGGTTGTTTGGCCCATATAGACCCGGTCCAATCATAGTGTTAATAAAGTAAAAAAATTATGCAGTACTACTATATATATATTTATATTTACGCTCTCAAATTGTATTTTATATAATATCTTTTTAGTTCAGTTAAAAATTTAGTAACATGTTTCCTTAATAGTGGTCATTTCTATCAATTTCATAACAAAATTTATTAATTACATCTAACAATATTGAGATTAAATATTAAAAACTATAAATATTAGAGTATATTTAAAATAGCTCACTAATCAACTATATAATTAAAAACACAAATTTGATTTGGTTTCATTAATTTTTGGTTCACCTTTTCTAATTCATATTAGTTTAAGTACTATCCAAATTTAAAAATATTCCTATCTTTAAGAGAAATAGAAAAAAAAAATATTTTTTCTTTCTTATCCAAATTGATATAAAGTACTATATAAATTTATAATAATTAAATATATACTCCATCCATGCTAAATTATATAATTCTTATTGACTTTTGAAAGTTAATTTGAGATATTTTAAAACTCAAAATTGAGACGATTCATTAAAGATTATGAAACAATAAAATTTACAACAAATAATACTTTTTAGATAATTTATAATATTTATCATTATATTGATTAAAATTAAAAGAATATATATCAATTTTGAGTTTAAAAATCTCTTAAATTTACTTTAAAAAGTGAACAATAATCAAATAATATGGAACACAAGGAGTATTATCTAAATTTGTAAAGTATTCAAAAGAAATTCAACTAATCTTTAATAAATAAAAAAAGTAACTTCTAAGATAATTTTTATTTTTGGTTTTACTAATTTTTTTACATATTTTTTAATTACAATTTTATGCAATTAATTAAGATAAATAACACATTATACTACGCCATATATTCTAATTTTATATTAGTTTTATTTCAATCGAAATATAAGAGGATATATGGTTTAGTTTTGTGGTTACCTAATGTTTATTACAAGGTGATGTGATATATTTCGACTATTGTATAGTTACAATTCTTTTTTTTCCAATTTATATTAGTTTAAATATTATTTAAATACTATCCAAATTTTAAAATATTTTTATCTTTAGTAGGAATAGAAAATAGAAAGATTTTTCTTCCTATTTAAATCAGTATAAGTACTATACAATTTCTATCAATTAAATTTTAAAACAATCCTATCTCTAATAGGAATAGAAAAAGGAAGACCATTTCTCTTTTTTATTCCTATCAGTCTATCACTCATAAAAAAATCATTTACAGCAATTCACTTTTATTAAATTTCGATGGATTCCACAAAAGTAAAAAACAAAAAAAAATTCATGTAACATAAACGTTATCGAGATATGGTTGAAAAATAAATATCTTAAAAATAATATCATTTGAAAAAATAAAAACACATCCGCATACCGTACATTCAATAGAATTTAAAGTTGACGACTTAAAAGGTATATATCTAAAATTTACAAGGTTTAATATTTATAATTTGTTTGTCATTGTCTTGAGTTTAGTACATTATTATTTTAATTAGATTGTTTCAAAATTGTTTTATTGTCATATGTATGACTTTATTTTATTTATAATTAATACTATATTTACTTTGTTATCTCACTTTTCATTAATACTGCATTTGATGCCATAAACATAAATGATTAAAAACGTTACAAAGTAATGGTTCATAAAGAAACATTTGAAGAATGTGAAGCTAAGAATACTCAGATAAGAGAAGAATATTACCTAAAAAGCAATAAAAGAAGAGTTTATAACAAAAAACTAAAGAGGTACCTGTGTTATCTATCAATAATTATTACATGTGTTCTTTTTAATAGTTTTATTTAGTTTATATATATTAACAAATTTATATAGATAATTTTATTGTTACAATTTTATTAAAATATTAAGATGTTGAAAAAATCTTTTACCATATTACACAATTTAATTATATTGATATTAGTCATGAATTTTATTATTAAATTAAAATTTTAACTAATTTAATTTATTAAAACTTGAAATTTTACCAAATTGATTAATTGTATTAATGATATATGTGAATTTAAAATATAATAATTTTAACATTAGTTAAAAAATTATAGTAAATTTATTAAGAAATATTCACAAATATTATATTTAGATATTATTGTGTTTATTATTTTGCTAAGATAAGATTAGTTGAATAAGTATAGGATAAGTATTGTTAGTTTTTGTATTCACATAGAACACCTCGTAATTATGTCTATATATTTGTAGTGATGTAATGTAATTTTTTGATTGATTAATATTAAATTACTTGTTTCGATTCTAATTAATTGTCATAACTAAATTAAAATATATTAAAACTTGTGTTTCATAATTCCATTCAAATTAGAATTTCAAGCAAATTTTATCAATATAAGCGTTAATATAGAATTATATTATAAACTTAAATAAAATTAAAATAAATATTTTTTCATAATCATAACTAAATAAATTTACAATAATTTATTCAAATATTTAGTTTAATAATTGATTGAAAAAACCTATAATATATAATTCAATCATTAGTTATTTGAATAAATATTTTTTTATTTAATAGTTATAATTATATTCTCGAAATCATAATTAATTTTTTAATTTATTAATATAAAAAATTATTATCCATATCACTCGTACTTTACACGAGATGGGTGAGCTTGTGTTAATTTAAACTGCAATTGCGATTAGTAAGAAAAGTGATTCAGTGTTAAACATTTTAAATATAATATCTTAAATTATAGTAAATACAATTTGTGATTAGAACCCATCAATTTATCGCTCGTGGTTTAAAAAAGTTGCGAACTCTCACCCGGATCTTCCTAACAGCGTTACCAACACAATTTTAATCCAAGAGCGAAATACAACTTTAAATTCACCATTAAAAATATTAAATAATTTTATGTTTTTTGAAATATAAGATATTCAAATTGAAACTGGGGCTGAACAAATGACTAATTGGGTTGAGCGCACTTCAAACTAGTTCATATCCAAGACAAAAATAAAATTATATATATATATATATAAGAACAAAGATTCAAACTCAAAACTATTTAAAACCCTGCTAAAATTTCACCTCCAAATCTCTTTCAATCCACTAATCTAACCACATATAATAACACATAACAAATTTATTATAAAATTATTATTGACTTTTGAAAGTCAATTCGATATATTTTTAAACTCAAAATTAGTATGATTCAAAATTTTGAAATAATAAATTTTATAATTAATAATATTTTTTTGATGCTTTACAATATTCATCATTGAATTAACTAAAATTATATGAATCTATATCATTTTGAGTTTAAACATATGATTTTAAAAAGTCAATAATGATATTATATTTTGTAACTGACGGAGTATTTTGTTTCTCCCTAAATCTTCAATATCTTGTATTGTACTACATCCCAATGGATGAAACTGAGGGTTTTGAATTGTGGATTTGTGTTGTTTATTCTGTTGGTCCTTTTTAGATACAAAATTTGTGTATATGCCGAAACAAATGATACTACACAGATAATTAGGCTACCTAAATAATAAATACTACACAAAACTTGGTGGGTTGGGGGATCTCTTTAAAGCTTGCATGTATAGAGGCAGAATTGAGAACCCATGAGAATTCTTCATTTTCTTGAGAAAACTAGAGAGAATGAGCAGAAAAGATAATTATTTTGTTCACACCCTTCTTCTTTTCTCCCCATTTTTTGTAATATTATTTCTTAATTTTATAAATGAAAATAATGATTGTCCATTTTATTTATTTTATTATTGGAAAATAATGATCCTTTTTTATATATGAACATTTCTTTATTTTATTACAGTAATGAAAAGGATAAGTATATGCACACAAAAATCAAATACAACATTGATCATAATTATTAAAAAAAATGTGCATGACACGGGTTTCAATGTAAACACACACTTTTTAATGGTTGAGATCAATGTAGTATTTGATTTTTTGTGTATCTAGACTTATCCTAATGAAAATAATATAATACGTTATTTATTTGTTTATATGAAAATTTTTCTTTATTTTATAAATTTTATAAAATTGTTTTTAGTTCGTTAGTTCGATTGATCGTGAATATTTTATATTTTGTGTCCAAAAATGTTGTAACTTTGTTCTAATTATTTATAACCGTTGACTTTAATTGTATTTGTAATATATTAATTGTTTCACATTTTTTTAAATAAGTAAAACATTTACACTTATGAAATGACAAAAATTGAATTTTACCTTTATATATCTTTCAGAGAAGCTAAAAATGAAATAATAAAATAACTAATATATGAGCAAAAGTGGGTCTCTTGGTGAATTGCATATGGAATAAAGTTATTGAAAACACCATACAATTGCTTTTGGATTGAGTGCGTATCATTTTTTTTTATCAAATTGGATGGAATATAATTGATGTAACGTGCAATATTTTTATATTACGTGTGGTAAATTAGTGATTTTTTTTTTTAACCACGGTTGATTAAATGTAAAAATATATAAACCACAGATGGTAATTTTTTTTACTTTAAGTTATGCTTCTCGGGGTTTAAAAGTTAATCTTAGCTGTAATATTGTTTAATATGAGTTTGATCGATTTTTTTTTTGAAACTCGTGCTCATATTTGAGCCAAGTTTGAACATATTTATCATACTCGAATGTAATGTTTGTAAATTTAGACTGAATCGGGGATTTGATCAGGATCGATTGATACGTGGATTCAATTTAGTCTAAAAAATTATTTTTTATGAATCAATCAAAACTCAGTTGACCACCGATTTAACTGGTTGATCCGGTTTTAATGTTTTTTTTATACAAAAATATTTTTATTTTTAAAATTATATATTTTTACTAATATTATAATATTATTTTATTATATTTTAACTTATAAAAAATTAAATTTTAATTTTTTTTTAATAATATATATTTTTTTATATTTATGACGTTACCGGTTCGACCGCCGGTTAAATTAGTGACTTATTCACCTGGTATCTTTTTTGGTTCGATGACCGATTCGAATTTACAAATATTACTTGAATTTAAATTATGTTGAGTTTGGACAATCTTAACTTGACTTACAAAACCCGATAAGTTTTATGATATATATATATATATATAATTAATTAATTAATTAACAATCAAAGTTAGTTACTTTTAATTTGTTAATAGTTAACATGTTGATAGTTGTTTTTAACCATGTATTTAATTTAATAGGTTTTATTTTAACATTTATTAGTTTTTAACAAATTTTGAGTTTTAACATATTTATTGATATATTTTTTAAATCCAAATATTTTTAAAAAGTCAATTAGAAAATGAAAAGAAAAAAATTCTCAATGAATTCTTGGTGAAAAATGAGAAGGAAAAAATCAAATAATAAATAAAGTTGAAGGTGATAGCATAACTATAAAGTTTTTCTTATTTTTTTATACCATGTCACAATTTTAGTTTAGTTCTCGGTAAAAGTTAGAATCAAGAAAACATTCATAATCATTTTTAATTTTATCTAAGTCTAATAATATCTATATCTATTAATAACTGACCCTTCATATTATTCATAAATTTTATGATTAATGTAATTAATAATATGTATGTGTGTGTATATATATATATTACATATATTTTAGAACTTATAATATAATTATAAAATTTAAATAAATTTTATATACTAATAATCTTACTCCTCGCAAGGGTTATAGGGTTATACTAGTAATAATTGCTTTTTCCATCCATACAAATATTTTTGTTCATAAAAAAATGTGATAAATTATGAAAAGTAACTAAATCATTAATAGAATATATTAATATAAAAAATAAATATATTCATCATTTTATATATTTTTATGAGCCATTTAAAATAAATTTATTTATTTTTTACTTTTTTTTTCTGTGTAAATTATAATTGGCTCATAAAGACGGAGGGAATATAGGGGGTGTTCGGGAACAACTTATAAATTAGTCAACCCAACTTATAAGTTGTTAAGTCAAAAGTGGTGTTCGAGAATAGTTTTTTTTTTTAATTTATAAGTCAAAAAATAAGTCAAAAAAATAAGTAAGTTTTTGGAACTTAAAAAAAATGACTTATAAGTCATTTTTTTTTAAGTTGGTCAACTCTAATGAAATGACAAAACTGTCCCTCATTGTTTTTTTTTTCCTTCTTCTTACTAAAGGATATTTTAGTAATCTTTACATTTTACTTAACTTATAAGTCATTATTAGCCGAACACATCCACAATTATTACTTATAATTCCCGATTTATAAGTAAAAATACTCCCGAATACTTTTACTTATAAATCTATTAAATTTTAACTTATAAATTTAATAAAATTTTAATTTTAAGTCAAAAAAAATAAAATAAAATAAAATTCCCGAACGTGCCATGACCTGTAAAAGCATTTCCTTGCAAATTAGCATGATAGCCACAGAAGAGAGTTTATCTTGCGCCGCGCTCACCTTCGAAAATTTCCCCTTTTCGTCGATTGGCAGAAACGGTATCTTTTTTATTTGCTTGTGAAGTTTGATTATCTATGTAATCTCAATACTGACGATTCCAAATTCGAATTGGATTTTCATTTGCACCGTTTGTTTCCAGTAATTATGTACTCTTATTCTTGAAATTGGCTTAAAGTTGCAATTTTTTGTAGGTGGGTTTTGTTTCAACTGTCAATTGGACTAAGGTTTTGGTTTTGAGTGTTATTGTAGTCCTTTTTCTTTTCTTTTACTAAATTGTAATTCGTGATAGTAAATTTATATTCAAATATGTGAAATTGGTTGAATGGGTATTTGTTATTAATTTATATTCTAGTTTATGAGTTGAATTGTTTTTTGGTTGTACTTGCTGCAGAAGGTATTTTAAGGGCTAGTTTAGATTTGTAAAGGTTGAGAATTTAGATTGGATGGATGTGGATGTGGGGAATACCTCACCAGCTGGAATGGAAGCTCAATCGACCCGGGTTCTTTCGGGTTGGACAAAAGGCAAGTTATTTTGGCGTTTTTAAGTTTCAAGTTGAAATATTTATCTTGTTTTTGCCTGTTGGATTGGTAAAAGTATCGCTTTATGAGTTCATTAATGGGTAAGGTGGTTGAAAGAATATTAGGGAAGAGATGAAAATTTGTATGTGCTCATTACAATGAAATGGACATACATGCCTGAAGAGATTATTTGATGCACTTAATGGTTAAGTCATGACAGCTAGAAGCTTGATCATTAGATGGTTACTGTTGAAAAAAGATGGATCATCACCTTTGTAATGTTTTGGATGTATTTTTGTGAGAAAATTCTGGATTTCAGAATGTGATGACATGCGACTCAGTAAAATGAGCCGTAAGAAACGAGTTTGTTTTCTTGGAAGGAAATTAAATAAAATGAAGTTTGAATATTAAGCACATTCTTTCGTCTATGTTTACTAAAGAAGGGTTTGTGACCGACAAGAAGAAGAAGGGTTTGTGCACTTCTATGTTTTAGGACCGCTATAAAGTGGTAAATTTTGTCATGTTTAATTGTGTGTAGTGCAGTGTACTACATACTAGACGAACTTTGTACCAAAACAATACCAAATGAACCATTATTACCAATATACTAAATTACTAATATGGTGATCGTTATTGTTGTAGTTCAGTTACTATTGCAATTAATTAATACTGCTTTTATAAATTAATGTTGTCAGAATCAATTTGGTCACTTTAACAGTCAGCCCCCTTAAGGTGCCATTTACTAGAATGGGAAAACAGAAGGTGTAGTGGATTTGTCAAAAGATTGCTTTGCATTATCTGCCATGACTCTCTTGTAGTATAAGTTGCATGTCTAACATAATAGAAATCACCAGTGTTCTAAAAATTCATGCCTAGGTCTCATTAATCCCCGCCTAAGCGCTAGGGGGGGCCTAGCGCCTCGCCTAGGCCCAAGGCGGAAAAAAAATCCTTCCAAGAAATTAGACGGGATTAGGCGGGCAAGGCTGAAAAATTAGGCGGAAAAATTATGGTTGCAATTGTTTTTTTTTTAATTTTAATAACTAACTACAAAATGACGTCGTGAGAGTGGATGATGAAGTTGAGGGTTGTTCGGGCCTTACTTGGGAGACGATTGGTGAAACATTCGGAGAAGTAGTAGAAATGTTGGATCCTAGGAGAAGTAGTAGAAATGTTGGAGTAAGAGAACTTCATGAAGAATATTTTTTGTCTGATGATGACACGGAGGAAGAGGGAGATGAGGAGTATGAGTCCGACGGGGACATTATCTTGGAGGGATATAGAGAAGAAGAATTAAAGATATAGAGAGATATCGAGATAAGGACTATTAATTTGTATTTTTTGTTATTTGTTTTGTATCTGAACTTTGAACAATTGCATGTTTGTGTTTGAACTTTGACATTGACAATATGGATATGTATTTGAACTTTAAGCAAATGCCTTTATTATCTTTAGTATAGATTGTTTTACTTTATATTATTGTTTTGTTTGGATAAATGTAAAATAAAATATTAAAATTGGCTTTGAAATAAAAAATTCCGCCTACGCCCCCTAGCCCCCCCCCGGTGCCCGCCTCCCTTTGGCCTAGTGCCTTTTAGAACATTGAAAATCACTAATTACTCTTTTCACTATATGCTATTTTATAGGAGTATGTAATTTATACTTCCAATTCAAATTTCTCCTGTTGCTTACAATTCTGTTTTGCAGCTGTAAGTCAATTTACACAGCAAAGTCTCCCAGCTTGTAAACCTGTTCTGACACCAGCATGGGTGGGTGCATGAACACAAAATTAGAATATCAAAATCTCTTCCGAGGTCATTATCTGTAGATATTTTTGTGCGTTTACGGAAGCTATTTTTCCTTACAGGTTATCATGACATACTTTTTGATTGGTGTCCTTTTTATTCCTGTTGGACTCTTTTCCCTTCACGCTTCACAGAGTGTAAGCTTTCGAGCCCTGTAGCTTTAGTTAATAATTAAGCCTGTTATACGTTTTTCTTTTTTTCAAGGCACCCAAAAGTTTGTAATTTAATATTTTTATCTAACATGTTGTTTTTAGGTTGTAGAGATTGTGGAAAGATATGACACTTAATGTGTGCCAGATTCATTTAAAAGCAATAAGGTGGCCTATGTAAAAGACATATCAATTCCCAAGAATTGTTCTCTGTACTTGAAGGTGATTCTTTTCGTTTAGTGTTAATTTGATGCAGAAACAGCCATGTTTGACATGAACTATGTAGTGCTTCACAGCATGTCTTCCCTCCTCTCTCCCCCCCCTTCCCAAAAAATAAAAACAAAACACAAACTCATTTAACTGTTCTTGTTCCATTTTATACCGGTCAGTTTTCCTAATAGATGGCTGTCTCAGATATGCCAAAATGCATCTTAAACTCTTGTCCTATTGCTATCCTCGATTATTTTGCGAATGCGAACGTTTATAGATTTGGCACCTGAGGGTTGCTTGCATATTCAGTAGCTTACTAGTGGACGTGTCCCTGATGATTCGTATTAGGCCTTGGCTGTTTCGGCAATCAGCCGCATTTATAGTACAAGTTTTAATTTGTCCTTGATCCCAAGTCTGGACCATACAAAGTACTTGGCATCATATTCTTGTTGAACTAAGTTGCCAAATCTACCAAGGATAGATGAAATTACATTAGATTTTGTTGTTATGTAACAAAAGGAAGTGTAAATTAGTTTATGTTTGTGTTCATTAATAGAATTATGGGCTTATTCAAGATTTATGCAGAACAACTACAAACCTAGAGGAAGAGGAAGTAAAAGAGAAGTGAGAAAAAAACGTATACAATCGTCTTTTAGGTTTGGCGATCTAGACCTCCTTTGGGCTAAAATCAAATGACTTGAGCATCAAATTTCTATTATGTGCAAGCAAATTAGGAGGGCTTATCTGTATGGTTATAAATATTGGAAACAAAGTGATGATTTATAATTGTTTGAAAGAAGCCTTGCAGATTTAAAAAACAAATAACGAGAACATGTTCACATGCTATTCTCATACGTATTGTGTTGAAGATCAAATGTTGTTTAACCTAACTAAGTTTCAAGATGAGAAACACAAGGTAAAGTCTTACATGACAATTGATGAGTGCATCACAACACTTAATGCTCTTTTGGCTAATCGTATCAATAACCAACATGAAGTTGGTTAGATTACAGAAGAACTAGTACCACCACATATTAATGCTTGTGAGAAAAATAACCGAAAGTTAAGTGCACAAATTCATGATTTGGAGAGGGTCACAATGAGGAAATTGAAGTTAATTTTGAAATATGAATGCATCAAGGAAGATAATGTGGACGTAAAACATGTTGATCTCTCTTTCCGGATGATACATTGGTCATTTTAAGTTGGATTTCACTTGGTTTAGAAGTGGAATTTATTTGTTGTAGTATGACGTCATTTATGCAAAGTGTAGAACCATGCCATTTTAGTGATATTTCTCTTCTACACTTTGAATGAGTAATGTTTGCCACTTCTTAGAGTGCACCTTCTAATGAACTTACCAATCACATTGAAATAGGCATTGGTGATCATGATCCTATTTATGGAATCATGTTTGGATTTTTTTATCATTCAAACCTCATAGTTGTGATTCTTATTGGTTAAGTTGCTAATCTTTTATGGAAGACATTAGTTAATGTTTTTAATGCATAAATAATCAACTTCTGGTTGAGATTTTTGTTAGACACTTTCACTTGTTTTTGTACAAGAAGTTCCCCAGTCTTCTTATCATTGTTATATACATATGTGCATGTGTAGGTGCACAAACACATGAAAGCTCCAATTTACATCTATTATGAGCTTGATAATTACTACCAGAATCACTGAAGGTGAGTTTTTTTTCCTTTTCTTGTGTAATGAAGTAAGGTTCATGATTCTCACCTCAATTTCATTGGCTCTCTTTTCAATGGTTTTTTATCATTATTTTTCGTGTTTGGTTTTTCTATATTAGCTTCTTGATTGACTGTTTATGAAAAAGCAAAAAAAGTCTAAAAGACACTTTTGTCCCTCAAAGTTTTAATATATTGTCAAATTGTTCCCTGAAGTGTTAAATTTAACACATTGCTGATTGCAGCTCCCGCTCTCAGTTTCATAATTATGTTAGTTTGACCAAATTGATAAATAGCAGTGAAAGCTACCATCGAATTTGAATATGTACTAGTCGTGTCATTGAAGCCTGGTTAACTTATGCATTTCAAGCTCACAGATACGTGTTTGAATCCGACTAGAATTTTCACTAGATACTAACTGGGCCACATTGACACAATCATGAAATTTTGTGGTGTTAAAAAATTGAAACACCGGGGGTGGGTCAGTTTGACACTAAAGTAAAACTTGAAGGCAGGGTGTGTAATTCAGCCTAGGAAAACCTCAACTCAACTCACCAAGTCATTTTCCAACTTTGAAGAGTTGGTGGCATGGATTCTGTTTCTCCTGATGGTTGACTACCAATGCCGAAAATTCATACGTGAAACTGTTATGGAGCTTCTAGCAATATTCTTTTTCATCTTTTCCTGTTTTCATTTGTAGGAACTAAGCTTTTCATGTCCTAAACACACTTTTATGTATACTTAAAAGGCTTCATGCTTTAACTCCAGGTACGTCAAAAGTCGAAGTGATAAGCAGCTCTTACATGGATTGAGATACGACGGCACAAGTTCTTGTAGACCTGTAGAGTCCAACAAGGGTCTTCCAGTTGTACCTTGTGGTTTGATTTCCTGGAGTTTGTTTAATGACACGTATTCCTTTTCCCGTGGGAGCGAAAAAATGAAGGTTTAACAGAAAGAACATTGCGTGGCAGACCGTGACCACAAGTTTGGGAAGCTAGTTTATCCCTTTAATTTCCAGAATGGGACCTTGACTGGTGGTGGGAAGTTAGATTCAAGTATCCCTGTAAGTATTTACACCGTATATTATTAGTCAGCTTGTTTCTAAACTTTCATTTTATGAAATCTGGAACCCTATGGGTGCAAAACCTAGCCACTTTATATTTCAGGTTATAGAGATCTTCACATGAGAGACGTTACTTTTTACTAGTTTGAAACTCTCTCTTAGCCCAATCCAAAAATCAAATATCCTTAGTATATGTTTGTTTAAACTTATTTCAAGTACTTTAAACTGACACAGAGACATTATTCTGTAAGATTATGTGGTTAATATGGTATATGTGGAACATCATATAATTGGTAGCTTTTCCTTTCGAAAGGAGTCTCTCTTTTAGGAGATCCCGGAAAAGAATGGACTCTTAATTTTGGATTTAGGGATTTTTTATTTCAAAATTGTCTTCTTGAAGTTGAGCAAATTAGTTAGATATTTAGAATTTGAACTACAGACTACAGTCATTGGCGGCTATGGGTCTTTGTGGAGTTTCAGTCCCATAGTTTAGCAGTATATTGCTTAAAACTTTGGCAAAAATTGAGATAATCCTAAATAATCTACTGGACTACAAACTACTTGTGAAAACCATGAACAGTAATGATGGCGTTTCTAATGTTGGTACAACTGTTAATTAAGATCTAACAGTTTTCTTCTTTGCTCGTCTTTTCTTCCTTTATTCTTATTCTTATACTTCTCCTATTGTTGCTGCTATACAATGCATTACTTCCATCAGCTAAGCGATCAAGAAGATCTTATTGTTTGGATGCATACTGCTGCTCTTCCTAGTTTCAGAAAGTTGTATGGAAGAATTGAAGAGGACTTAGATGCAGATGATGATGTAGTTGTAAACCTATTGAACAACTATAACACTTACAGTTTTGGCGGGAAGAAAAAGCTAGTTCTCTCTACATCAAGCTGGTTGGGAGGAAGGAATAACTTTCTCGGGATGACCTATATCTCCATTGGCACTTCCTCTATGTTTGTTGCCTTTGTCTTCCTGTTGCTTCATGTGAAAAGTCCAAGGTAAAGTGCATATATGCCGGCTAACTCCTTGTTATATCTGGATGTTCTTGAAATGGTAATCTCAGATCTATACGACATCCATGTTAATTTATATGCTTCACCACATATTTGATCTTCTTTTCTTCCTTTTATTTTTTTTGTGTATGACAGAATATCTTATAAAACTTGTACAATATCTTTATCATGACAGAAGTACAGAATTGTTATATGCAGAGAATTATTCATTTCAGCCAGTAGCTGAAAATTTCCCCCAATGCAACTTTAAATTTCTCTTGATATTTGTTGCAATGAATTTAAATTTATATAAATGACACAAAGCATGCTCAATAACCCATCCAAGACATCATTGGATATTAACTGTGTCTGTTTTGGAATCCATCTTACTAATCAATGTTTAAGTGTCAGTAAATTAATGAATGTTTTCGAAGTCTCTGCATTTACATCGTTCATTAGTATTTTCATGTAAGGTACTAATATTGTAACGGCATTTGACAGATTACCGGGGATTTAACTCTTAGATAAATGGGGCTCTGCTACCGCTGAACCCATTATGGATGTTACATATTGAAGTTTTTCAACGGACGGTCGTATTTTCCTGGTGCAGAAACTAGCCATCATCGTATCTCTCCCCCCTGTATATAATGCTATAATCTGCCTCATCTATCTCTGAACACATTGTAGATGCTATATATATGAAGTTTTTTGATAGATTTTTTCCAGGTGTAGATAAACTAGCCATCGTATCTCTTTTATAGGTAAAAACATCTGGATAAATGTAATAGAGTTCCCAGGATATGCTCTTCTTCAAAAATATACCTTCAAGCTGGCTAATGTACTTTTTTGTTAGGGGTGCCCAGGCTCAACGAGCAATAAATTATCCATCATAGCTATTCGGTTGATTTAGTTATTACACCACCTATACCACCTATCTATCTGGAAAATGATTTATTTGGTTGATTTAGTTATTACACCACCTATACCACTTATCTGGAAAATGATTTATAAGTGATAAAATAAATTAATAATATGCAGGATTTTTTTTTTTTGTATATTTTTATTTCGTATATTCACATACGACGTAACATTCATTTTATACAGAAACAACAAGTGATAAGTATTCAAAAGCCACTGAAATTGATCTAATTGAATATTTATGGTTATAATTATCAATTAATCTTTACTTGCTCAATTTACATATTTATTGAGCTTAAATCAACTCTAGCTTGGGCCTTGCGTTTAATTGAAGCTTGAGTGGCTATTATGTTCAATGGCTAATAATCTCATCTGTTTAGAACCCTAAATTAGGGACAAGCAAGATTATATTACTATATACAGAAATTTCTTAATTAATCAATCAACATATAAGAAATTTGAACACTTGTTACGAATATTGCATAATTCCACCCAAATCATTGAACACGGCTTAGCAAAAACAATAATGGTAGACATTACAAACCGCTAGAATAAAAATCTCTTTAATTTCCATTCAACAAATATAGTACAAGAATCCATTACTTACATGCATGCATGCATGTCAGAAATATTCCTTAGCTATACGTGCTTATGATCCATGCTCTTGCAGAACTCATTCTTTCCGCTTCAACAACTAATAGAGCTGCTCCATAAATAAAATTGAACGAAAAGAAAAAACGGTATAAATAGAAAATTTGATACCCTTAATTTATTTAAATAATATTTGCGCATCGGTTCATGAAGAAATAAGAGGCGAAGGAGAGAAGAAGAGGGAGAAGAAATATAGAGCGTTTTGGCAGGACAATGGTGAACATCAAGGAGGATCCTTCGACAGCGAAATCTTCAGAAATGGTGTCCAATTTAGGAGCACTTGAAGGTTTTATGGGAGAAATTAGAGGTGCTGGTGCTACCTCAAGCCAGTCATGCATATAACTAATTCTCTTTCTCATAAATATTAAATTTTATTTTAGAGAAAAAAAGAAGAAATTAGCTTTCTTGAGAAATCCAAATTAAGATCGAGCTAGAAAGCTTGATATAAGAAATGAGAGAGATTGGGGTAGCACAATGAAATTAATTATTAGTTCTATATATATAGTACTACTGCCAAAGAGAGGAAGGAAAACCCTAAGGAGGTGATTAACTGAAAAGATTTATGGTAATTATGAGGCCAGTTGTGTGGTGTATAAAATTTTGACCTATTCATACTAATTAAGGTGAAACAAAGTAATTAAGTCTATCAACTTTCCATATATTCTCTTTAAATAAACAGATAAGAATATTAATATTAAACAAATTTAGGTTTAGCTACTTTTTATTAAAGTTGGTTTGAGTTTCTAGATCATTTGAAAAGAATTTACCATTTGGATTGTTCGTTTGATCTGGTCAAATCATTCATACTTTTCTTTAATAACAATAATTAAAAGGGTTATGAGTAGAGCTATATAATAATTAAATTAATAAATTATTTGGTAATTAAACTCGAGTTTCTTTAGCGAGTCGAGCACAAACATACTATCTTGATTGTTCAAACAAACCAGCTAAGATGATGCTAAATTTGTTTAATATTTAACTAATTTGAATAACTGGTTACATTTAGCAATAATAATTGATTAAAATTAATATAAGCTTACTGGTTCTATTTTCTGGGATTGACCAAATTCATACAAGTTATTTTGCGTTTAATGTAGAAATATTAAATATAGGAGTATATGTAGACACTCATTTGTTTACAAGTATTGCATTGTTTTGCTCTTAGGAAATATACATAAATATGATGGGAGGGAACAGAGGGATATATCAACCAACTTTCCTGATGATATCCTCTCGTTCATTCTAGTGTGTATGGATATGAGAGACGCTGCTAGCTAGAACGAGGATATTGTCGCGCAGATGGTATTAAGCATCTATGATCGATCTCTTTCATGCTGTTGTTTCCTCGCTGGAAAAAGGTTTAATTGCACTTGTATCGGGGAGCAACGCAGAGAATATTCTAGCTCAGAGGACTTGCTATAGATCTTCCTCATCTGCAGCTACTTTTTATTTATTTATGATCACATGGTCTATCAAAATCTTCATCTTCTTAGGAGTTATACACTTCATGCATGTCCTACAATCTCTCTCTCTTTAAACCGATGGTTTGATTGTTGAATGTAGTAATAGACTTTTGAACTTGTTCCTATATTTTGGAATGGATGGATGGGGTATAATATAAGGATGGATAGAAATTATATATAGTTTGATGAGGAGCACTCCCTATTCGATATTTATCTTTATCCTATTGTTTTTTTTTGCCTGGCGATCCTTTCCGGGTTCACATATGAATCAGAGCTATGCTCTAGAATACCTAACAGACTTGCATATTTCACTCCGGTAAGATTTCACAGTAAATTCCATTGTTTGATCGCAGCTAAATCTCTGTTCTTGGACAAGTGTTACAAGGAATACAATAGGTTTCGTCAAACAGCCTCATTTTCAATTGAAAGAAGTTGAAATTAGTGGATTTTGAGACCTCCGGAATGAGATGGAGGTTGCTATATATTTGCTTTAAAATGCAGTCCAGCTTGAACGGATGATCCTCATTTCGCAGACAAGATTGTTACATGGATGTGATAAGTGGTCTTATTACTCGGTAGGGGATACTGAATTGAAAAGGCTATAAAATTTGCTAAAAAATGAAACGGGTAATTCAGGCACAGAGTTGGTTGTTCTTTGATCAGATTTATGGCATAAAAACTAGTCTAGAAGATGGGTACTATACATATCAGTAATTTGTGGCTTGATTTTTTGTGTATTGTTCGGATCTTGGAAATGAGAGGAAAAGGGGAATTATATATATGGGGGAAATTTTATTTATAAATCGAGTCTTTTGACAAAATTTAACCTGGTATTTTACCTTTCCTTTCAGTTTCCTGAATTCCAACTGTTAATAGTTATCTACGTTAATAAAAAATCGATACATAAAATAATAAGATATATTATTTTCCTTTAATTATTTTCCCTTAATAAATCATGTTTTACTATGATGTATTTGATGTCAAAAAATAGTACTTGCGCATGCCTACCTTAGCTTTGGCTTACTTTGCTTATGTTTAACTGAAGCTTGAGCATATTACGTCCCGTGGGTAATCTTATTATAATTAAGTTTAGAACCCTAAATTAATGACAATCGTTTCAAAGGCTGATTAATGTATATAACTTTAAATAATTTATTTACAAAGTGTATAACTAGTTTTTCTTGTCAAATTATAGCGATATATACATAAAATTAAAATAGAAAAATGAGTGTCAAGAAAAATGAACAATTATCAAGGACTTTTTTTTAATTAAGAATCTATATAAATATACCTTTACAATTTAATTCTAGAGATATATTTTATCCTAGGTTAGAGAAAAACCTGAAGAAGGTGCTAGAATTAAAGGGAACGTAAGAGAAATATACCGCGTTGAGTTTTGAATTTTATTAATAGATAAACTCAAATATGTAACTTTGAAAAGAAAAGAGATTTTTACTATTCACCTTTGCTCTACTGTTAAGGACATAATTTGATCTAAAACACTAACTGAAAATGAACAATGACAATAATATCTAAGAACACCAGAATATATAATAGTAGAAAATAAAAGAATACTTGACAATTAAACCACCAACTAAAACACCAGAATATATAATATAAAATGGGAATTGATATTTTTACAAATTTAAATAGAATCATTTGTAAAAATATCAAATTAGCTTGTGAAAATATCAATTTTTTATAAAATACAAATAATATCTGTTTCCCATTCAACTCATTAATATATATAGTACATACAAAATTGAATATTCAAATGCATTATCACTTGAACTCTTTCAATAACAAGCAATAAACCCTATTTAACTAGTACACTTTTATTCAACTCCATCATTCGTAATTTTGCTATATCCAGTTCAATTACTCACATCTCCAATCCCTCCATTGAATGAAACATTAGACATGAAGAGGAAACATGTGAAAAATATATGAAGCGGAAGTATTAGATTTAACACCCTTTTGTACACGCTATCGACCGGCCTCCAGCAATATATCCTTCTTCAACAATGGCCTTCAATTAATTAGCACAATGAAAAATAATCGCGACGATGAAAATTGCTGAGTGCTGCTGCAATTTAATTCACCGTATAAATTGGGTGCATGTCTCGATATCGCCTCCGCCATGATCCTCAAGTAATTATATGCATGTGCATGCATGCAGGATGTCTTCAATTCCTTAGTTGTACACGGTGGCGGAACCAGGACCATATTATAGAGGGGTCAAAATTTTTCAGTAAAAAAAATTATTTATTAACGCTTGAATTGTTTCTTTCGGTTATATGATTGAGAGGAGACAATTGTATTTTGCGACTTTGTATAGTTTGAAAACGTCTCAAAAAACTTACTAAATGAAACGACGTCGTTTCATTTAGTAAGTTTAAAAAAAAAGGGTCAAATCTATTTCGCCTGAAGGAGGAGTTTCGAACTGCCGGCAATGGAAAATCAAAAGATGGAGGTTGGGGGGTCAAGAAATAAAATTTTGCCTGAAACTTAGCCCGAGGGTCGAAGTTACCCGGGTCAAATGGACCCCCCGCCCGCCCGCCCGCCCGCCCGCCCGCCCGCCCATGGTTGTACACTTGTACGTATGCATACAATGCACGCTTTTGCAAACTGATCAATCTTAATTTCCTCTTCAACAATTAATAGAGTATCTGTTCATCAAGAAATAAGAAGTGAAAGCGAGAAGAGGAAGAAAAAAGAAAGAGCGTTTTTGCGGGACAATGGTGAACATCTGGGAGGAAGGAATCCTTCGTCTTCAGAAATGGTGTCCAATGTAGGAGCATTTGAAGGCTTTATAGGAGAAATTAGAGGTGCTGGTGTTACCTCAAGCCACTCATGCGAATAGCTTATTCTCTTTGCCATATTGATCTCGTATATATATGTATAATAGCAGTATACCTTGTGCAAGTCACGAATCTTATTCTTGAATTTTAAATGTTATATTTATTTTTGGTTGATTTTTTTTATATAATATTTTTAATAGAATAAATAATATTACTTTTAACTTAAAAGACTATTTTGTTTTTTACGTGTGAATATTTTGGGTTTTTTTTATATATTTTTTATTTATTTTTAATGATACATTTTTCATTTTTTTTATTCTTTATGTTAATTTTTTGTACATATTTTCTTTTTTGGGATTTAGATTTTTTAATTTTTTTTGAGTTTTCTATGTTCAGATTTCTTATTTTGAAATAAGAATTTTTTTTAATAATTATGCATTAAACATGAACTTTTTTTACATTCAATTCAAAATATTTTGAGATCTCTTACATGTGAGTAGCATTCAAACAGTGTAATATAGTATAATAAAATATTTTATTTAACAATAAAACTCAATTATATACTATATAAATACCCAATGTAGAAAAAATAACTTTTGACTTAAAATAGGAGAAGTAATACCATATGTTGTATAGATAGTATACGTACTCCCTCCGTCCTAAATTAAATGTCCAATTTTAATTTATTAAAGTCAAATTGACAATTTTTAAAACTATTTTTTTGTGCCATTTTTGTCAAAATATAGGTGAAAAGATTATAATCAAAGAAAACTATATACAATTTATTGCTAACCTTACTTTTTATAATATATATATTAATTTTAAAAATAGTCAATTTGACTATAAAAAGTCAAAACTGAGCATTTAATTTGAAATGTATGGAGCGTATAACATATATAGATTTTAACATATATATAGTATGTGTGTGTAGGGAGGTGATTTGCATCCAAACCTAGATGGGATAACCCATCCTTCTAACTCAATTTGGGCCGTCCGTTTAGAGATCAAAATGTTAGAAAATAAGGCAATCGCATAATAGTTATTATAAGCTTCACAAATTGGTATACAATACTTCATGACCCACATATCAAATGAGCTTGTTACTCTCAGTTGAATAAAAAGAGATATTGCAAAATAGTTATATAGTATATATAATTTAATAAAAATACATACCATACAACTATTGTGCGATAAGGCTTTTTTGCATATCTCATACAAAACTCTCCATCTTTCTCTCATCCAAAACCTGATAAATCTAGGCTTCTCCATCTCCAATCCACAAATTCAAAGTACAATTTTAAAGTTGAGAGATCCGATTGGCTTGTTTAATTACAAAAGAACCTCTAAAAGATCTAACCCACAAATATAAGTTTCTCTCACTGACAAGTAACTTATGGCTCTTACTATTAACTTTAAGATGAATACATACAAATAACATATTTAAACCAAATATTTTTGCAGATTCATACACAACGTAAGTTATGTGCTTCAAATAAAAAATTGACAGTGAATTTTATCAATTTAAGAAAGAATGAGGAGCATTACTTGAATTATAGATCTCTTTGGAGCATAAACCCAAAAATCCAATCCAATCCAATTAAGAGATATTGAGAGAAAGAGACTAGATTTGTTGTTTGAGATATAGGGCATAAGGAAGATGAAAAAGAAGAAGAACGACAATGACAAGGAAGACGCACAACGAGAGAACAAGAGAATGAGGATCAGATTTGCGTTTTAGGCGATACCTGTTCAAAATACATAATTGTTATTAAGTGCCTGTATTTAAAAAAATCACTCCACAGAATTATTATGTGGTGTCACCCCTTACCGCATAATTATTACACGGTATCCTTTTTTATTTATCTGAGGGCAATAAGGTCATTTGATATGTGGGTTATAGGTACCGCAGAACAAGTTAAGGCTTCTAATAATTGTTATGCAGTAGTTTTATTTCTTCACATTTTGGTCTCCAAACGGACGACCTATATTGAGTTGGATAAATGGGTGATCTCATCTAATTTTAAATGTGTATCACCTGCCATATATATATATATATATATATATATATATATATATATATATATATATATATATATAATCTGTTATGAGAAATATAGTATAATTAAGATCGATTAGTAGATTACATTTTTATTTTAATAATAATATAAATTATGATTAAATTTTGTTTATACTCGAAATTATATTTATATTTATATTTTAAAAATACTAACAAATTTAATTTAGGTCGATAATTTTTATGATAATTTTCTTTTCTTCTCAAACTATATTATTTAAGTGGTAATATAATTTTACTTAAACTTGTATTACTTTATGTGTATTTGAATAAAAGATATCAATTAATATTAGGTAAGATAATCTTATTTTGATTATTTTATTATAAAATTATATTACGAATTCATGTTTTCTTATAAAACTATGATATTAATTATAATTCCGATTTTTGAATAAAAGTAACAAATTAATAGTAGGTAAAATGATTTTATCTTGATTATAGATAAGATGATCTTATTTTAATTATTTTCTTATAACACTATTTTAATAGTTCTTGTTTTATTATAAAACTATGATACTAATTTCAATTTTGAATTGATAAATAATAAAACTTAACTTAATATAAAAAATGTCAAACTAAATTAAAATAAAAAAAAAGAAGACGACTGTAATACCTCAGATATTTACAAAATTTATAGATAAGATCGTAAATGATTAATTAAAGGTTAAGGTTTAAAACCTAGAGTTGGAGAAGTGAGATGCGTAAAAAATGAGTAAACATTTATTTTTTTTAACCTAATTTTTTTGTTAGGGATTAAATGTGAGAATATTATAATGATGCTTGTGGATAATTTATTAAAAAAATAAATTCAATTAAGAAGTGAATGTGGTTATATTAATATATATATACCTAAATTTTTTTTTTTTAGCTAAATAAGAAGATGAGTAAATTAATACTCAACAAAACTAACAAATTAATTAGTTTTAATATGGAGCAAGATGGAACGTTATGAAATATAATTAATTAGGTTAATTATATTAGTTATGAGTTAAAGTTATAGAAAAGTTAGAATGATTGTTTAGGATGACAATAATAAGAAGTTAATTAATTAAGTAATTAACTTAATTATCAAGTTGTAGTATAGAATCCAATAATAGATTAAAACAAGCTCAATATTTTAAGTCTTGTTGATAATTATAAAAATGCCCAAATAAATTTATGGATTAGTCCTCATAAAGAATATAAGTGATTTAATTAAGTGACTAATGGACTAGCCCAAGCAATACGTCTAAGGGTAGTCCGATGAAAGAATTAATAATAGCCCAAGTGGTTTAAAGGTAGTTAATATATGGGGTACTTGGAATGTATTATAAGTAGCCCAATGGATTTAAATAAGATAGTCCAATTGAATTAATTACCTAGCCCAAGTCATGGGAGATGTGTTAGTAGTATTGGGTAGCCAATCGATTTAAATGATGAGTCCAAACAAATTATCATGGAAGTCCAATGGAGTTAATGTAACAATTTAAAGTACCGAGCCCAAATAAAATAAACTAGTAGCCCAAACATTGAGTCCAAATTTAAAAGGCAAATGTTGGTCAATGCGTCTGGAGAATATTTTTCAAGTATTAGTGAGTATAGAGAATTAACTAATGTAGGGTTAACTGAATAATCCTAGTTGGTAGGTAAGAGTGGGCATCAACCAAACATTAGTTAAATGCTAGGTGAATGAATGTGATGATGATAATTAACTATGGATAAGTTAATTGAGTAACTCTAGGTGGTAAATAAATTAAAGCTTTAATGAGTTAGTTGCTAGCAAAATGTGTAGATACATAATTATATATATACATAATGGATGAGAATTAACTAAGGTGAGGTTGATAGTTTCACCCTTGGTTAATTGTTAGAAGAGGGTAACCTTACATGAGTTAATTGGTGGAAGAATATTATAGATACAATTATGTATGTATATAATTTATCAAGATAGAATTGGTAGGTAATCATGGGTTGCATGTTGTAGAGAATTAATCATACCTTGGTTAATTGTTAGTAGAAATTGCAAGTATTGTATATATATGTATATATAATAAAAATAAAGAAAAAATAGTGGAGTGTTGACCAAATATGGGACCCCACTTGGGGATTGAGTGTATTCCATTTAAAATGGTCATTCACTTTGTTAATTCACTTTGTCAATTCCCTTAATTCATGCTAGGATGTAATTTAAATAAAAGATTATTGATGAATATATAGAAATATACATGTTGTAAGTATATGAATTGGTAGAGAGTTAACCAATATTGGGTAAATAAATTAACCATGAGAAATAAGATGAGCTTTAACTAAGGTTGGGTATTTGAGTGACCAGAGTTAAGTGTAGTACTTTAATCCTAGGTCTTATGGATAGTTAGAGAGTTAACCACATGTGGGTTAAGTGTTGGTGATGTGTTACTTATTTTGCACTTCACTATCTATGTTGCTTGTAGTCAAGTTGATGGGTGACATTTTAAAGGTCAAATATGAGAAAAATACAAGTATTGTGCATGTAGAGGTGAATATGTATACATATATTGGTGTATATATATATGAATGCTTATATAATTATATGAGACATAAAAATAAAGCCAAATTAGAGTAATTAAATATCAAATTTCGAATTTTGGGCCCCACATGGATGTGAAACTTGCTTGTTGGATGAATTTTGAGTGCAAAATGGTTCAACAACCCTCCAACCACCCTAGTCATTTATATAGTCAATCAAAGTGTTTATCAAGTGGTCATTCATGATAATAGTAAGCAAGATTAGAGCTTAATTTCACCTATGTTAGTTGATTAAGAGAGTTAATGATGTAATCCTAGAGTGCTATAAATAGAGGAGGGTGGAAGACTTAGAAAAGTTTGTTAGTCATTTGTGTTTTACCAAGTATAAGAGAGTTGAGAGCATTTGTAGAGAAAGAGATAGCTTCTTTGAGAACTTTATAAGAGTTATAGAGAGCAAAAACACTTTGAGTGTTAGTAAATATGAGCTTCTGTTCTAGTGGTTTACTCAAGAAGGAGGAAGAGACTTAGCAAGAAGAAGATCTCCATAGAAGGTTAAAAGTTTTCTTAACTTAGATCTTTTTATTTTATGTTATTAAATGTTTGAACTAGAGAGGTTATGTATGATGTATGATATGTTTATGATGTATGTAGAGTCATAAAACATGACGGTTTAACAAATAATGTTTGTAGCATCATGTTTGAACCAATCGAACCAAGGATTTATGAAACTAGTTTTCATTATGTCATTGTAAGCGATTTTAAGCCTATTTTTGTTTAGAATTTGGATTTATGATATAAAGAGAAGTTGTAGAGGGGAAAATTATGATGAGAATAGACTCAAGAATCACTTCAAAATATTTTAAAATGAATAAGTTATGATAATTTTAGTGAAGGAGGGTCGGGTAGTCCCCAAATTAGGATTTCTGAAATTTTGTACCACCGCCGCAGTGGTCAAACACATTGTCAGAAACATGTTTTTGCTGTCCGGGTCGGGTCGGGTCAGTCCGGGTCGAGTTTTCTTTGAAAAATTGTAAGACCCCGAATTTTATGAAATATAAAATTTAATTTTTCTTCATATATTTTTCTGAAACAGTAAGTGGTTAAATCGATAAAGTTAAAAGTTAAGGATGTTATGTGCAAATTTTATTTTGTCGGGGAATATTCGGGCCGTACGACGGCGCCGAAATAACAAATTATTGGTGGACCCCACAACAGAATATTTGTCGGATATAGAAAACGATAGAAGTAACTTTTTTAATAAAAATAGTCAACGGTGCTAACTGTTAAAATACCGGTGATAAAAGAATAGTAGCATACGGTAATTTATGGTATTTTACAGTAGCACACGGTATTGCACAGTGTCTCATATTATTGACACCGTAACTGTTACGCATCATTTCATCAATAATTGTCACTGCATAATATTTTATATTATCAATTCAATTATTGTTGTTACACTGTATTTTGCATTATTGATTCAATAATTGTCATTACACTGTATTTCATATCATCGAGTCAATAATTGTTGGTGCACTGTAGTTTAAAATTATTGAATCTAATAATTGTCACAGTAGCAAATACACTGTAATTTATATTATTAAATTAATAATAATCTGTAACGTGTTTATTACATTATTGTTATAGCATTATTTTATTTTATATGCAGGACCCACAGGAAGAAAAATAAAATAAAATAAATAAATTTTAAAAAAAAAATATTAATTAATTTTACTATTTGAAATAGTAACGTGAATAGTAACGTGTGGGACCCATGTGGGGGCCATATGAGAAATCAAAATTCAAAATGTGCAGGAAGGAAAAGCTGCCAGCGGCTGCGTGCTGAAAATTTTCAGCACTGGCGTGCAGCACGCCAGTGCTCACCTACCACGCATAGTGAAAATTTTCTCCTATAAATAGCTTGCTCAACTGAATAGAAAAATCACACCTAAAACATAAAAATTTTCTGAGAATAGTAAGGCTATTTTGAGAGTTTGAAAGCCAAAAGGAGTGCAGAAAATTTTCAAGTAAGTCTTTTATTAAAGAATAGTAATTTTATAAATTTCTATTTTTCACGGTATTCACAAATCTTCCTTTAGAAGACTCTTCTTTGAGAAGATTCATTTTTAAAAGGTTTCTTTGGAAGATTTATTTTAGAATATTATTTTAAAGTAGTTATATTATACTACAAAAATTATGTTAAATATATATAATTTTGATAGTTCATATTATACGAGTTATCATACACTTTGAAATTTATATATTGTAATTACTAATTTTATTATAAATATATAGGTTGATCAACCTCATTTAAATCAATATCTAGTCACGTGTTAAGGTAAGAGGTATCACTCTTTTCATCATCATAAATGGATATTATTTTCTTTCTTACTTGAAGGGATTATCATTATTTGATTCTCGAAAATAATATCGTTTCTTTCTTGTGCCATTTATTTCCATGTATTAAATTGTGGGAATAACCTTACGGCGCGGTTTACCGTCTGTTGGTGAATAACCTTTTGTATTAATTTCTTATTAATCTTTGAGAATAACCTTACGGTGCGGATTATCGCATGTTTGGTGAATAACTCTTCGTATTCAAATTGATGGGAATAACCTTACGGCGCGGATTATCGCCTGTTTTGTGAATAACTCTTCGTATTCAAATTGATGGGAATAATCTTACGGCGTGGATTACCGCCTGTTGGTGAATAACCCTTTTTATTTGTCTCGTGTGGAAATAATTTGTCTACACGAATTATCACATGACACTTTTATTCCATATTCGTAAGTGATATCATTTTCCTTTATACTCATAAGGGATACCATCTTTTTCATCTTCCATTATTCAAACTTACTATGGTAAGAGATATTAATTTCCTTCACCTTTTGTTAATCAAACCTGCTACGGTAAGGGATATTATTTTCTTTCATACACCTAAATCGAAACTTATTATGGAACTATTGCTTCTATAATTCCTGAAAATATTATATGTTCCATAATAGTTGAATTTCATTATTTCAACTGAACCTTCCTATTTTCTGAACATTTCTATTAAACTGTAATCGTTATTCTGAACTGTGGATCTTGAATATCATTTTTAAATTTCACTCTACATCATGTTGGCAATTTGGACATTATTTGAATCTGCACAAAGTAAACTTCCGATACTTATTGTTTATCTTGTTCTTCTGTTCATCATTTGTATCACTGTTATTTGTATTAATCATCAATAATCAAGTTGTTGTGAATATCTGTGGCCGGGGGCACAGATGTGATATAATTGTTAAACAGATGATAGGTTAAAGGCGATATACTAGGTTAAAGGCGATACATCTGTTCGGTGTCTTTTATGGCACGTGGTGAACGTTCTCTTTGGCTCGTAGTGCAAAGATGAACTGTTGGTTGGTATGATTATGACCAAAGGCTGAATCTGGTATAATCATAACCGTTGGTGTTATATTGAATGTCTTTGGCCCGTAGTGCAAAGATGAACTGTTGATCTGCATGATTATCTTGGCTTAGCACTTTAATCTTGATACGCCGATACGCCCTGTGAAGTTGTAGTATCTTGACTAATGGTATTTCAAATGATAAAAGTTGATGATATTTTTACAAAAAAGAGGAGCGAGTGGACATTATAGTCTGCATTATTCTTCTAATAGATTGCTCATTCCGCTGCTATTATTGATCTGAACATTGTTTAAGAATTTAACTACAGTTTTTGATATAAACCTTGTAGTCTATTGTATTCAGAACTCAACTGTTGAAGACTAATGATAATTTATTCGTCATTATCTTAGTCATGATATTTCTTACTGGGCTATTTGAGCTCACCCTTTCTTTTGTTCCATTGTTTTTCAACAGGAGATGAAAACGTAATGGGGTCTAGCCGGGGGATAGAGTGAGAGTCCGAGGAATAGCTATCCTAGTCTTCACGTGTTGTAAAATAGTGTGACAATAATAGTGAAGACTTAGTTGTGTATTATTATACACTGTATTGTTGTACGTTGTGTTTTGTTGTAATAATTTTTTTTATAGTCTTTTGACGACTGAAGTTTGGGCTGTGTGAGCCTAGATTTGGGGGTGTTACAAAAATTAAGTTGAAATAAGTGTAAAATGAATGTATTTGAATATTATATAAACCAATATATATAGAGTCTATTAGTGACTAAATGGTAATTAAATGTTTAAAATAAAGACTAAGGTTAACACAATTAGAAAGTTAACTATTGATATTGTTTGAAGATTATTAAAATATTGTTAAATGATTAATAATATTAGTACGTAACTAAAAGATTATTAAATGAGTAATAACATTAGTAAAGGATGAAAATGTTATTAAATAATTAATAAAATTAGTAAATGATTAAATTATTATTAAATGATTAATAATATTAATAAGTGATTAAAATATTATTAAATGGTTAATAATATTAATAAGAGATTAAAATATTATTAAATAGTTAATAATATTAATAAGTGATTAAAATATTATTAAATGGTTAATAATATTAATAAGAGATTAAAATATTATTAAATAATTAATAATATTAATAGGAGATTAAAATATTATTGAATGGTTAATAATATTAATAAATGATTAAAATATTATTAAATGATTAATAATAGTAGTAAGAGATTAAAATATTATTAAATAGTTAATAATATTAATAAGTGATTAAAATATTATTAAATGGTTAATAATATTTGAGTGTAGTTGTATATTATCAAAGGTAGATAATATTTTGAAGTATTTGATACATTATTAAATGTCCAAATCATTAAGTTTTGAACAGGATGTAGATATTAAATTAACGTTTTGAGCTCATTGTTTTGAATTCACATTACGTTTATGGTTTGCTATTCTCTTTATTGTGCACACTTGAGAACTTATGAGCAAACAGTTATGTTTGGATCATATGAATGAGTTTAATTTATTACCACTTATGTAAACTCTATTCATATCTGTTATGCTTAATGTTAATTCTTGTTTTAATGAAAGTACTAGTTATGTAACCAATGAGGATCTTGTGTTAATTGTGACACAAAGATTGTATTATTTCGTATTGGTGCTTTTATTTGAACATGATGTAGATATTAAATTAATGTTAGGCCAAATTAATGATTGTAAGCATTATGTTTTGTATATAAATAATATTTCGGTCAAGTGGGAGAATGTTAGAATATTTTATTTCCTAATGTGACCTCTACTATTTATGTATTTATTAGGCTTACATATTATATTAATTTAATTACTTTATTTATGGGTTTGGTAATTATGTGACCCATATATAATATTACTAATAGTATTTGGCATAATGGGCCCTAGAGTTTCATAATCTTGATAGACGATTTTGACCCTTAGCTATTCTATAAATAAAACAGTTAGGGTTTGGTCTCAATTGTCGTCTTAAGTATTTTATACACACCCATATATCCATCCTAAGATTGAGAGAGACAATTGAAGTGTAGTTCCCGTAACTATAGTAAATATTTAATATGCAATAACAGAGTTACTAAATTAAGTAAGTAAATTGAAATTAGAAAGTTCAGTGTACTTACTTGGAAAAAGGAGATTGAATTTTTGGAAAGATTAAATCCGAGTCCTTTGAATTCACAAAGTCTCCTTGAAGCAAATTTATTCCCTCACTGGTGCTAAAAGGTTTTTTGAATAATTACTTCCCAAGATGAAACGGATTTCCAATCCTTAATTAGAAGCACTTCAAAATTAAGAATTCTTCGAACTCAATTTCTATGCTTTATACTCGAACTGACTATAAGATGAATGCAGAAAAAAGAGAGTTATTTCTGGAATTGAATTGATGAATGATTGCAACACAGGCAGGTTATTTATAGGATGAATTGTGACTGATCAGAAGGGACACCTCCTTTGGCATGACATCCATTCGTCAAAACGACGTAGTTTTGGACCAATAAGAATGGGCGCTTCTGTTCAGAAAAGGCGCCATAAAACGACGTAGTTTTGGGTCTATCAAAAGGGTGCTTCTGTTCAGAAGAGGCGCGTCTCAAAACGACACAGTTTTGTTTCCGTTTTTGCAATAAAACTTTAAACAAAATTTTAAATAAATTTTGCCCAAAAAATTATATACAGTTACCCACGACCCACGACCCACGACCCACGACCCGACCCGGCCCGGCCGGGCGGGCGGCGGCGGCGGCGCGCGCGTGTGTTCAAACCAAGCCTTAGCTAGGTCCTCTCCCTTCCACAAAAGTGGGGTGCCCCTTGGGGCCCTTCCCATTGTGCAATTATCCCATATATAAACCCTTCACCTTTCCCTCATTTATTCTATGAGGGACAAGGTATTTATGACAAGTTTAAACATTTCAAGTAGATGATTTTGGAGTCAATTTTTCATTCAATACTTAATGGATTTGAACAAATAAATATACCACGTTATACTCTTAGAGGAGGAGAACGTGTTGGTACATGGACCCGACATTTTTGGAGTTTGGGTCCCACATTAATTGAGCCTAAAAAATGCTCTAATTATTTAGTTTTCAAATCCATTTCCAACAATCCCCCACATGAATGTAAAATTGGCTTTTCTATATGCAAAACATGAATATGCAGACACTAGTTCGAGTACAGAAGAAAAGATACTTCATCGGGTTAAGTAGCCTAGTGGCTTTGAACTTGCCCTAGTAAAATCTATCGGATTTACTTGGCTAATCAGTAGACTTGATGTCTTTGAACCGTCAGCTTTTCGTGTAAACCAAGACAATAGAATTAACAAAATATCTCTTCAGACATAGTTGGTTCTCACGTTTGTGTTCATTTTGGCCTTGAAACACCTCTTGGTTCCGTGAGTATGTTAGAGAATTCAGCCTTCAAAATTCTCATAGAAGTGGCCCCCTTCTTACTCACGTAGGTGACTTCTATCAAGAGTATCCTGCAATACCCCACTTGAACGTATTCTAGATATAAAAGTCATTAAAAGTGTCACTTATCCTTATTCTCGCGGCAGATGTGCACTGTCTCATCATAGGAATGGTTAGGAGTTAATATCTCCTCAGTGCTTTACTGAGTACTACATAATTTGGTTTGCCCATTGAACCTAGATCTTGGGATCTCCATTCACTAAGTTGGGTTGCCACTATGACGACTCTTATTTAAACAGTAGGCTTTAAACCCATTCCTTTCGATGAACTTTCCACTTGCTCTCTTGTTAAACCTTTCGTAAGCGGATCCGCAATATTATCCTTTGACCTTACATAGTCAATTGAGATAATTCCATTTGAGAGCAATTGTCTAATTGTATTATGCCTTCGCGCTTCCTTTTGTTGTTATTGTTTGGCCCTTGTTCTACCACATTAGCCTTTGCTTCAATGAAATTTTTCCCATTCTTCTTCTCAGATCCTCGATTGTCCTCTTCAATCCTAAGTCGCACAATCAATTCTTCAAGATTCATCTCTTTGCGTTTATGCTTAAGATAATTTTTGAAGTCTTTCCATGATGGTGGAAGTTTCTCAATCACTGCAGCAACTTGGAATGAGTCACTTAGTGACATTCCTTCAGAATGAATGTCATGTAGGATTACTTGTAATTCTTGAACTTGGGTGATGACTGCTTTAGAATCCACCATTTTATAGTCAAGAAATCTACCGACTATGAATTTCTTCATGCCAGCATCTTCAGTTTTATATTTCTTGTCTAAAGATTCCCAAAGTTCCTTTGCAGTTTGAATTTGACAATACACATTATAAAGTGTATTGTCTAATCCATTCAATATATAATTCCTGCAAAGAAAATCAGCATGTTTCCATGCATCAACTGCAGCCACTTTCTCCTTGTCAGTTTCTCCTTCAACAAGAGTAGGACATTCCTCTTGAAGAAATCTAGCCAAGTTCAAAGTTGTAAGATAGAAGAGCATCTTTTGTTGCCAACGCTTGAAATCTGTTCCATTGAACTTTTCAGGTTTTTCTCCATGAGACATACTCACAGTAGGGATGGTACTAGTAGATGCCATTTCTGTTATACAAACAGAAAGTAATTTAAGATATGTAGAAGAGAGATAAACAGAAATAAATTTCTGTTTTGTACAATAATATATATATATAAATTTTAATTATAATATAATATTAAAACAAAAACAGAAACAAATTTCTGTAGAAAATTTAACAGAATAATCTGTACTTAAAATAAACCAAGTTTGTTAAATAAAAAATAAATAAAATTGGTTTATATGGCAATTACATAATGATATTAAATAAACTATAATTACAGAAAGAGTCTAAATTTGCTTCAAGATTGTAGTTCCCGTAACTATAGTAAATATTTAATATGCAATAACAGAGTTACTAAATTAAGTAAGTAAATTGAAATTAGAAAGTTCAGTGTACTTACTTGGAAAAAGGAGATTGAATTTTTGGAAAGATTAAATCCGAGTCCTTTGAATTCACAAAGTCTCCTTGAAGCAAATTTATTCCCTCACTGGTGCTAAAAGGTTTTTTGAATAATTACTTCCCAAGATGAAACGGATTTCCAATCCTTAATTAGAAGCACTTCAAAATTAAGAATTCTTCGAACTCAATTTCTATGCTTTATACTCGAACTGACTATAAGATGAATGCAGAAAAAAGAGAGTTATTTCTGGAATTGAATTGATGAATGATTGCAACACAGGCAGGTTATTTATAGGATGAATTGTGACTGATCAGAAGGGACACCTCCTTTGGCATGGCATCCATTCGTCAAAACGACGTAGTTTTGGACCAATAAGAATGGGCGCTTCTGTTCAGAAAAGGCGCCATAAAACGACGTAGTTTTGGGTCTATCAAAAGGGTGCTTCTGTTCAGAAGAGGCGCGTCTCAAAACGACACAGTTTTGTTTCCGTTTTTGCAATAAAACTTTAAACAAAATTTTAAATAAATTTTGCCCAAAAAATTATATACAGTTACCCACGACCCACGACCCACGACCCGACCCGGCCCGGCCGGGCGGGCGGCGGCGGCGGCGCGCGCGTGTGTTCAAACCAAGCCTTAGCTAGGTCCTCTCCCTTCCACAAAAGTGGGGTGCCCCTTGGGGCCCTTCCCATTGTGCAATTATCCCATATATAAACCCTTCACCTTTCCCTCATTTATTCTATGAGGGACAAGGTATTTATGACAAGTTTAAACATTTCAAGTAGATGATTTTGGAGTCAATTTTTCATTCAATACTTAATGGATTTGAACAAATAAATATACCACGTTATACTCTTAGAGGAGGAGAACGTGTTGGTACATGGACCCGACATTTTTGGAGTTTGGGTCCCACATTAATTGAGCCTAAAAAATGCTCTAATTATTTAGTTTTCAAATCCATTTCCAACATGAAGACCTTCATCCTTAAGCGCAGCGAATACGTGATACATACGAGTGTCTTCTCTCAATTCATGTAAGTTCTTATTTATATATGTTTATTCTATGAAATAGCACGATCCCATTAAATAATTATTCAACATTTGGTATCCAGAGCATGGTTATGCTATCCCATGGAATAAATTAATTATATATTTTGCTAAAAAAAAAAAAAAATTAATACCGAAAAATTATTTATTGTTGTTTCGGTGATTTTTTTCTTTTTCCGATAACATATTAGAAAATTTTGTTATCGTACATTCTCCTGATTATGGATACTTGATCATGGATACTTTATATATTTGTTGTGAAGTTTTCCTGTATCATGGATATAACTTGTCTTTGGTATATAAAAAAAATAATAATAATAAAATGGATTCATTAAATAAGATCCCTCAAGGTGCAAAAGCTAATTAATTAAAGTACAATGAGAGGATAAGCTAATCCAGTATTCTGCCAAACAACATATATAATGAATTATGATTCATTAGTACTTTTGTTTATTAAGTTTTCTATTAAGAAAAGGAATACATGACCAAATAGGATAAAGTAATAGTATTAACTTTATTAAGTATTCTGCGAATGCTTTTATAAAAGTTTACTGCTGTTATGCATAAAGTCTGTTGCATCATGTTTGTTTACAGCAATGCATAAATTTATTGCATTATGTTCTTTTAATGTTATGTATAAAGTTTATATAATTAATTCATGTTCATAATTTTATATCATAATTTAAGATTTTAGAACATGATAGATTATTAGGGCTTTTAAGTTGTTATATGTAAATTATTAATAATGCTAATTTTCAAACTTGATTAATATGTTATTTAAAGATAATTGAGTTTGATCATAATAATTCACATGTATGCGTGACTCTTTTATTGTTAAAATTAATAATCAGCCCAACGGAGGATTATTAATTGAAACAATTAAAGATTAAGAAAAGTCACATAATGTTATATCTAATAGATGAAGATTTTAATTTTACCCAATGAAAAATTAGAATTAGAATTTATTAAATGGAATTTTATTGCATAAGTAATATGTTTATTTCGTTTCTGCCTAACGGTGATGCGTGGATAAATGTGTTGTGCATTATTTTATGGGGATGTTATTAGCATATTATTAATTGGACCAACGAAAAATTGATAATTATGCATCAACATCTCATTAAAATCTATTTTGGGCGTCGTAAATAGATTTTATATAACTAACTGCTTGCCCTACAGTTGGTTTTTTATTATGATTAATTATTAATTATCGTTGTACATTATGGATTTCTTTTAGTTTTTTGTAAGCATACTTATGAGCTTGATCATATTTCAGTATTGACTCCTACTACTATTTCTGGATATCTCTCTGGAATTGAAGCCTTGAATGGGACTAATTTTACTGTTTGGAAAGAGCAAGTGAAAATTGTTCTCGACGTTATGGATTTGGACTATGCATTATGAGTGGATCCTCCAGCTCCACTTAAAGCTACAAGCTCAAATGAGCAAAAAGCTATTTATGAAAAGTGGGAGCGATCCAACCGCATGTCCCTTATGATTATGAAAAACTCTATCACGACAGCCATTCGAGGAGTCATTCCTGACTCTGAGAATGCCAAAGAGTACTTAACATCAGTCGAGGAACAATTTAAGGGATCTTCTAAAACTCATGCAAGTACCCTTATTTTGAAAATGCTCACCAGCAGGTATGATGGGGTTAGTGGAGTGCGCGAGCACATTATGATGATGAATGATACTGCCTTTAAATTAAAGGGTATGTACATGGAGATTTCTAAAGGTTTTCTCGTTCACTTCATTATGACTTCTCTTCCTGCACAGTTTGATCCATTTAAGATCAATTATAACACGTAGAAAGAAAAGTGGAAGATAAGCGAGTTGATCGCCATGTGCGTACAAGAGGAAGAAAGACTTAAGGTTAAAAAACCTAATGTTGCTCATCTAACCACCACTGGATTCCATAAGAAGAAGGCTCATAAAAATGACAAAGGTTTTAAAAATAAGGATAAACCAATTTCTACCAAAACAAATAAGGCAAATTATTCAGGTAACAAATCTGAGGCATGTCCTAAATGTCACTTCTGTAAGAAGCAAGGACATATTTAGAAAGACTGTCCTAAGTTCAGAGAATGACTTGAAAAGAAAGGTATGTCTTTTAATTATGTGATTTATGAATCATTTCTAATTAACGTTCCTTCTAATACATGGTGGCTTGACACTGGTTCTATGGTTCACATTACTAATTCATTGCAGGGATTCCTTTTATAGAAGACACTCCAAAAGGGGGAAAGAACCATTAAAGTTGGCAATGGAGAGTCTATACAAGTTGAAGCTTTAGGAACTCTCCCTTTAGTTTTGGAGAGTGGTTTCATCTTGTATTTATATGATACTCTTTATGTTCCCAGTATGACACGGAATTTAATTTCTGTATTTAAACTTGACGTTAATGGTTTTTCGTTTAAGTTTGGGAATAATAAAATAATTATTTATCATTACTCTCATATGTTGTTGGTTCTGGCTCTTTAGAGGAAAACCTCTATAAGTTGAATTTGGATAATGTTTTTCTTGAATCCTTGTTAACAATGAATGTGACAGAAAATACCTCTAAAAGTGGAAATAAGAGAAAACTAGATAATGAGAATTCTTCAAAATTGTGGCATAAACGTTTAGGTCATATTTCAAAAGACAGAATGCAACGTCTTATAAAGGATGAAATTCTTTATTCACTAGATTTCTCTAATTTTGACCATTGTATTGAATGTATAAAAGGAAATTTGTGAAAGGTAGTAAGAAAGGAGTCACTAGAAGTGGCGCACTCCTTGAGGTGATTCACACTGATATATGTGGACCATTTACTCCTGGAATTAGAGGACACAAATCTTTAATTACGTTCATTGATGACTATTCTCACTATACTTATGTTTACCTGATTAATGAAAAATCTGAATCACTAAATATGTTTAAAATTTTCAAGGCTGAAGTTGAAAATCAACTTGACCGAAAAATTAAAGTAGTGAGATCAGATAGAGGCGGAGAGTATTATGGTAAACACTCCGATACAGGTCGTAGTCCTGGTCCATTTACCTTATTTTGTCAAGAAAATGGAATCGTTACTCAATATACATAAAAGAAGAAAGTTTAATTGAATTAAACCAATGTAAATAGTCCATTTGTAACAAATTTGGACAACTTACTAAAAGTGGGTCGTACGAAACTCGTGTAGTAAAGGCGTACATTGGTTAAGCGTACCCGACATGTCCAAACTATATTTTGGGCTAGGGTTTTTGTTCGAAACTTAATGGTTCGTTTGTTAGACATCTTAAGAGTTAATAATTTGAAGTTATAGTCTAATATAAAGACTAAGTAATAGTCATTGTAACTAATGATGATGTCAATTTCATATATAAATTGTAGGTTGAACAAAAGACGCAAAATAAGCGTAAATGGTATAAGCGAACCAGACAAGTTTTTCAGAACCTGTTCCTATATGCATTACTATGTACAATGTGATATTAAATTATTGATATGAAGATATATTGATGATATTTGTGATATGTGAAAAACATGAGGTATGATTACATGTGAAATATGTACAAAATATGAAGCATGAATTGCTAGAGACTGGTTGTTTATTATATGTGATGCATAAGAAGTATGAATCATTCATAAAATGAAAAACATGAAATGCATGATGTAGGAATGAAATGCAGAATATGTATAACATGTGAAACATGTAATGTGTTATGTGTAATTGTTAGACTTGCTGATCTGTCGTGCTCGCTTTTGCTATAAAACCAACACTTTCAGATAAGTGCAAGATATCCGAAGATTTCGTTAAAGATCAAGGATCAAAAATGCGTATTACTTTCACCGAAAGTTTAAGTGATTATTGTAGTTATAAGTCCGGATTGAACATGTAAAATGATTGTATAATTAAATAAATGATTAGTATGTATTGTGAGTGTTTAAATACTCAAATTGATTGTAATAGAATGTCATATCATGTATGATATTGGGACATACAAGGAATTTATAAAGATTGCGATTCTGGAATAGAAAGAGATGTTGTAAAATTTTAAATAAATAATTAATTAGCAATTATAATATTGTTGTAAGTCATGAATGATAAGAAAAATGTTATACAGTAATGAACCAGATCCGAGGTTCAAGGGACTCGGATTTAGAGACGTTACAACGACGAACTAGATTGTCTATTTAATTATAATATATAGATAGATGAGAAATTAATTAAGATAACTATGTGTGATGAAAGAGCCTTCGAAAACAAAGGTTATTGTAGATAAAAAGTAATTAAAGTTTGAATGATTTAATGTGATGTTCTTGAAAAGGCCAAAGAGCTAGAAAGATTGATGTAACTAAGAAATTAAAAAGATTTAGGGTAGCAACTTATATACATAGGTGTTATTGCCAAAGAGATAAGGAAAGAAAATCTTAATTTTACTTTTTGATTGAAAGAATGAATGTGATAAAGGAATGATTCATTCTTATAGAATGATCATTCTCATCCCTCTTAATTAAAATTATGAATTTTATTTTTTGAGAGAGAGTATGAAATTACTCATTTCAATTGAAATAAAATAATTCATTCCAATCTTTATTCTATTCATTTTTTTATGCCATTTCTGTATCTATTCCATTTCTTTCTGATATGTGAGTCAAATTCTGCATGATAATTATTTAAACTCTTAATAACTCTTATGTGAACTTATTTTTTGTTCCTAGATATTCAAATAGATGGGGACGGATGTGGGTTGGATGGATAGAGATCCCATCCAACTTTATATGCGAGTATGTATATTTTTTTTTATAATAATTTTAAATTTTATATAAATGATAGTACATCACATATATTTTAATATAAGACTAAAGTATCACAGTGAATATATATATATATATATATATATATATATATATATATATATATATATATATATATATGTATGCTCACTGCCATAAGCTTGGGAGAACTCTCATGTGGGACACTTGCTTAGTAACCCTGCATAATTTTGGTGATGTCTCTCTCACTCGTTTTCATTCATTCTGACCATTTCTTTATTGACAAGATTGACCGAACAAATATACAGTATCAAAACCAGATATTCTGATCTCATCGATCTTCAAACTCTCTTGTAGATTTTTCTTTCTTTCGGGTTGAATAATTCTTTGAATTTATTGAGCATTCAACTCAAATGGATTACTTTGACCCGAGTGACCTCGGTTGCAGTTAACTGGACCTTGGTGAAAAAATAAATACTATATAATAATAATAATAATAATAATAATAATAATAATAATAATAATAAGACTCTATTTTGCAGGACAAAAAGAGTATAGTTAAAATTGTCTCAACCAAATTTGGTAATAATTTTGAATTTTATAATTTAACAAAATAATTAATAATAAAATAAAACATTTCTCATGTAAGATTATTAATTCCCAGCTGCAACAATCATTAATGAAAGGCAAATGTCGAATATAGAAATTTGAATTTAATTTGTTTTATGAATTATAAAAAAAAAAAAAAAAAAAAATGATTTTTTGAACTTTTATGTTCATCCAAATCCAATTCTCCATCAATCACATTCATTTCCAGAATGGGCGGTTCCCAAGATAATCCTTGACACCGCAATATTATCCCTGACCCTAATTTTTTCCTCCTGGGGACCCACCCTTGATAGATCAAACACAATAACCGTTGCTTTGCCAAAATAAGGTGCCCTTGTCAGTACGGCACAAAAGTGATCATTCGTGTCCCTACTCCCTTGCATGATTTATATAATTCTAGTATATAGTGTGATACACGTAATACGTATGTAAATTATTTAAAATAAAATTAAAATTTTATAAAATTTTAAAAATTAAATAATAACATATTTAAAATTGTGAGAGAGAAAAATGATAAGAGTGACACAAAATTATTAAAAATGTCACGGTGCTTTAAAATATAGATATTATTAATTTTAAAAATTAAAAAATGAACTAATAAATTGAAAGATAAGATACGAAGAGACGAAGCTCATTTATAAAAATTTAACAATCCCAATAAACTCGGAAAAATTGTAATTGAACAAATCCACCAATATCATCAACAATTCGTTTATTAATAAGGACAGTAATCTAATATTTTAACGATGATAATCATGGCTAAGTCCTGCAAGTGAAAGTTTTATATCGAGCTACAGTTATGAAATACTTTGATATATAGGATCGTTGGATATACTTTGATATATTGGTTCAAATTGTGTGGTTGTGTTGGTGGGTGTGTGTCAAATTAGCAACAAAAATAAAATAAAATAATAACATATCACATAGAGAATTTAAAAGAAGATTAAGAGATTTAAAATCTAATATGATTGATTAAGCAATTTTACCATAATAAATAGTAATTAAACAATATAATAATTCATTTCAAATTCCTTAATATTCTCCTAAACTTTCTATGTAACATGTTATTATTAAATGGTGTAAAACATTAGTTTTACAATTCATCCTTAAATAATTTATTCTTTATAAGTATAAGGGTGACTCAACATAACATATATATATGTTTAAAAGAGTTTATCAATAATATTTATTCACATAATTGACAATAAAAAAAAAACAATACATAAATTGGCTATATATATATATACATATATAGATGAGATTCCATCCATAACAAACGGTTGTTAGTGACAACCAAAATTCACGTGCTACAAGAAAGAGTTGCGGCAAAGCCATAAAACGTAAAAATTGGTCTGCTATAAGAAATGGTAGCTGCAGGACCAATTTTACGTACAAAATGATCTACCGCAAGAAGAAATACTGACATGACATGCCGTAAGAAAAAATAGCAACATAATTAGTTCACAGCCAAAAATACCCCTGCATTGCGGAAACAGTGCCAAAAATACCATTACATTACCTTCCTAGCTAATACTGAATCGCCCCTGCTATTACTTTTTTGTTGCTTTTTCAAGATCATGCTTTTACATTTTCGAAGGATGCCCAAGGATTAATTGAAGTATCATGTTTTATTGACAGATCAATCAAGTAATCTGGTCTATAGACTATTCAGAGTCCTCATTTTTAAGAAATTACATTATTTTCTAAAGTTCACTCTTTTCTTATGGGACGAAAATCTCCATTTTCCCTTGATGACAGTGATTAGAATTAAATTATTGTTAATTTAAAATCAATATTAGCATCTAGTTTCGATTGAAAAAAAATTGGCAACATTTTAAATTGGGATGAGATTCGCACTGAGTGGGCATCAAAAAACACAAAAAGGAATTAAAGATTTGTTGAAGGGCTAAAGGGTGTATATAACAACAACAAATCAGTACTGCATAATTAAAATTAATTTTGTATCATTATTTAAGCTGCTAGTTGATTGCGTCAGAACATTATTTGTACTGACAAAATAAATATTTATTTAACGACACTTTTATATTTATTGTAGCAATATTTTTTCACTTTTAACCATACTTATTATTCTGACAATATATTTTATGCTATGTATTGGATCAACTGTTTAGAATCAAATGAAAATACCAAACAAGCATGAAGCATTATAAAAGGGAATTACCAAACCCTATATATTTGAAAATTAATTAAAAAAACATTAATTTTCACCCATCATACATGCATGCACCTATATATTTAGACAACAAATTAACTTATTATATTACATAATTTTTATAGTAATTGATGAAATCCTCCTTATGCACTACACTTGCATTCTTGATTGCGTGATGCTGAAAACTACAGGCTTTCTCAATAAATAAACCAAGGTTCTTGAATCGAACTCCATTTTGAGCTTATGAGGAGCCGACTCCGAGTAGTCTTCTCTCATCTTGATCAACTGTACGTAGTAGTAGAAGTAGAAGCAGTATCTTCTTCGAATATGGTTTCAAGGTTTTTTTGAGTTTGGATTCTGGAGATGAATATGGGCAGATGGTAGCGAGGCGGGGCAACGGCTGAGAAAGGAGTCCGAGGGGATGTCTCTGAGAGTTCAGTCAGAATACTACCAGGACTACGGAGGAGTTTGGTTGAGAACATAACTGGAGCCAACCGGGCAGCTGTTGCCATTTTTCTTTTTTTGATGAATAAAACTACTAAAACCAGAATTATGCAATGTAGGGTTTCTTTGGTTATGGGAGGGGAGTTAGAGAGACTTGTGAAGAATTATGACTGGTTTTCCTCGTATTTATACAAAAACTTGTAAAACAAGTAACCTCGGGTGTTTGAGAGAATAACAGTTATGCCATTTAGCTTGATAAAAGGTTTGCCTAACAATTTTTTTTTTTGAAGCGTCAATCTTGGGTGCAGTACAATTACATCGAATTCTTATAATTAGATACACAATCGCAATTACAATATCAAGAATTTCATACTGACGATGAAAAATTACAATAATAGATCAAGTCTCTTGCATAAGAAAAAACAAACTTTACACAAATAAATAAACATTCATATATACAAAGGTGAGAATCCAACAACCTAAGATCACGATGCCTCTATCTTAATAGCTTCAAGGGTAAAATAGATTGAAGGTACGTATTAATTGATTTCTCATTTATTATGAATAATTAAGTTTACCTTATTAAAATATGTAACTATCAATTTAAGGTGTGCATACCTATATTATAAGTAGAGTAATATGTATATAAGTATGTGTAAGAAAAAATATTCTAAAGGCTAATAATATAAATAACTTTTAATTAAAATAGTTATTACATACTAAAATTATTAATTATCACCTACAAAATGAAATTGGTTCCATAAAATTTAGTTAATTATTAAGTATTATTATCTTTTAAATACTAATTATAGCTACCCAGGTGGTGGACCTGGTGTTGGTGGCTGTGCATAGGAGTACAAAATGCTTGGTGTTTATCACCAACACTTGGACATGGGATTGCTTTTACGAGTTAAAAGTTGTATATCAGTATGTGGAATTATTTGTTCATGAATCTCTCGGTCTTCACTCTTTAGCAATCTTTATGGATAGCTGTACTGATCGCTTGAAGGATAAAATTCAATGCCGGTGCCGACTAGCAATAAATGCAGGCTTTTCCTATCCTTATTAAGTCGCCGGATTGGTGTTCCTTGCTATGGTGGTTGGCGGTGGCAGGTGGCAGCAGCACGCAGCGACAAGTGTAGGAAGTGCAATTTTAAGGAAAGAAAAATTTATTGAATATATTATTCTAAGTACCTTGTAGTGAAGAATAGGGAGAAAGCTTATCTGAATCTCTTGCCATCCCTTATCCATTAGCTAATGCAATTAAAATCATATTTTTTTCTAGCCACATGTTAATGCAACAAAGATAGAAGAGGACCAAAGGAGGCTTTCCTTTTCATGCACTGTCCATGCCATCGATAAGAGGTCAACAAATTGATATATATATATATATATATATATATATATATATATATATATAGAGAGAGAGAGAGAGAGAGAGAGAGAGAGAGAGAGAGAGAGAGAGCATTATTGGATTAAAACCGACTGTTATTAAGTGTTTGTCTACTGACGTATGATTTGTTTAAAAGTTCTAAACGAACTTGGCAATCTAACAACTTATTCCAAACACAAGTAAATAAACTCAGAACTGCAACATTTGGGACCAAAATGCATCAAAACAAATGCTAGTAACCAAACCCAAAGTTATTGTAATGTGGTATCATCAAATGTGCAATTATCGACATCTTTAATTTATATGTATTTGATCTGCAGGACAAACAGGCATAATCCGTCTTTCCAGCCCGTGGTTGTCATTTGCCTTGTCAAATGCCATAACATAAAACCTAAAATAAAGAAACATGGAAGGGTGATTTTCAGATTGGAAAAAACATGTTGCACAATGCATAATAAATGACTAAAACATGGAGGCATGATCATCAATTGGTATCAGAGATTGATCCTAATATCATATAAATATTCTAACTGCAAGGAATGTAAAGAGACAAGATATGGAAATCAAATGAACTCTATAATTATTCCCATACATGAAAAGAATAAATCTCATCAACAAGACAATATTTCTTTTTTTTTTTCTTTTTTCTTGCCAAGTTAAATTTGTATTAGAAAAAAGAAGAGGAGAACAGAGCAGTGGGGGATCCCCCAGAACCATAAAGTACCATCCTTGGACATGCCCAAGGATGGTAAATTTATACAAGGTTATCAATTATCAGATACGCTAAATCAGCTCTAACAGCATTTTTTCTAAATCGAGTTGAGGAATGGAGTTTACATTTAATAATATGGAATATCTCACGAGATAAATATGATGCAGGCTTGTTGGTGTTAGTATGAATCCGAGAATTTCTTTCTTTCCAAATGAATTAAACAACAGTAGTAAAAGCCAAGGAAGTAATAGATTTCCTTAATTTAGACCTTTGCCAACCCAAGAGGTGGTCTGTTACGTTGTTCCAGTCCTTGCTCTAGCCACAAAGTCTTATCACAGAGTACAAAATCTGAAACGAGTACCTGTAGTTAAAGTAGAGATGCTAAAATGTTTCATTATTGGTACAACACATAACACAGGTTGGGTTGATGTCTAGCCCATTTTGCAACAACTTGTCCTTAATCCTGAGGCCCTTTTGAAAAGCAAGCCAAATGATAAAAGAATATCTGGGGATATGACTTTTATTCCATAAAATTTTGCATCATTCAACAGTCTGACCTCTACTGCGTATGGAATCCCAAATAACAGATGTTGTGACAGTAGTAGAAGTATTCCACATTACTTGATCCTGCTTATTGAAATCAAAGTGAGTGTTGTAGTCAAAGTTAAGTCAAAACTCTCTTTACCAGAACATGATTTGAAGAAGGTAAGGACCAACCATTCTCGGTTAGTATATTTGCTACCTTAGTTCCAGTTCTTCCAAGCCCAGAATTAATTTTTAACAATGGAGTCATTATGAGTAAGAGGCTTCTGAAGGTACCATGGATCAAACCAGAGATTAGTTTGATTACCATTACCAATAACATAGTGTATGAATTTCAGTGCAGTGTTTCTCAGCTTTAGAACTTTACGCCATATCCATGAGCAATCTGAAGGTATGGGGATACACTAGAAATATTTGTCTTTTATAACAGTATTGCACACCCATTTAGCCTACAGGGAAGCACTGTTGGGGTTAACAATCTGTCATAGATGAAGAAGAATAGTAGCAGTGTTCCATTCCTGCAACTATTTTATGTTAAGGCCACCTTTATGGAAAGGTAAAACAACTTTGTTCCACGCCACCTTAGACCCATGATTCTGGAGAGAATAACCTTTCCACATAAATCTGTTTAGAATAACTTTTAAGTTTTTAAGAATGCTAGCAGGTAGAATGAAGAAAGAGGACCACTAGACTTGGATAGCAAACAAGACTGATCTTATAAGTAGTAATTTGCCAAAAAATGAAAGCATTTTGTTTACCTAGTTGAATACTTTGGCAATAATTATATCCAGAAGTGGATTATAGTATGATGATGATAGCTTAGAGGAAATAAGGGGAACACCAAGGAATTTGGTGGGAGGGGATCCTTTGACAAAGTGAGTGGCATTGAGAATAGATATAGAAACTGCAGGAGACACATTAGCTAGGAAACACAAGTTTTTAGCTTCATTTGGCACCAACCCAGAAAGTTGGGAGAAGGAGTTAACCACTTTAGAAAGAGCGAGAAAATAATCAGGATCACCATAGCAAAAGAACATAAGGTCATCAGCAAAACAAAGATTGGTGATTTTGTTATTTTTTGCCCTCCGGTGGAATTTAAAAGGATGATGCTTTATATGGTCCTCAATAAGCAAGGAAAGAACATCCTGAGAACAAATAAATATGGGGAAAGGGGGTCTCCCTGCCTAAGACCTTTTGCCCCTTTGAAAAATCCACACAAGGAACCATTAACTTTCACATAAAATTTGGGAGTGGAAATACAAGCTTTTATCCAATAAATAAACTTATAAGGAAATTTGTAATGCAGTAAAACATCAAATAAAAACTCCCATCTGACTGAATCAAATGCCTTTTTTAGAACAATTTTGAGAGTACGTCTAAGAGGACCCACATTTCTATTATAATTCCTTAACAACTCGTGGGCAAGCAAAATGTTATCCCCAATTCTCCTACCAAAGTTGAAAGTTGCTCGAGTGTATGTAAACACCAAAAAACCATGTGGCCTAACAGCAATTTAGCGTGTCAGTGCAGGAAACAATTTCATAATCATCATTACTGAATAAGCCATTATATTTAACTTCATAAAGATTCATTACTCGCTATCTTAGCATTATGTTCAAAATTCCTATCCTAATCTTCTTCAAATAGGCAACCTGTTATTACGTACAGTTTTATATGATATTGAATTAACTTTCCACCTAGTGATGTAGATGGATTCGGTTATCATGAATTTGTTGTGTCAAGGTCATCGGTCAATTGATAGTTTCGAGTGTCAACACGTTAGAATTCATAATTAAATTTTAAATTTTTCCGCTATAAAAATTAATACTGAATCTCGACTATTAATTTTTTTTCTCAATGACATGTCGGTACTTGAAATTATCAACTTACTAATGCTCGAGGCGGAACAACTTGATACTGACCAAATCTGAAGTAGACGTATTCTTCACATTTAACTTAACCATGTACAGCCAATTTTACTCACCATCATTAACTAGACACGTGGTACATCACAGGCACCTCCCAGCTAATCAAAAAGGTGTAAAATAAAAGCTTTCGAAGCCAACAAAAAGCATATCTTAAGGGATATTATATTTTCTACCCATAAATCGACACATAGCAGCACGTGGTACCAACAATGTGGTTATCTCACTCTAGCATCATATATGTCCTGCAATTGTAGTCATCCCTCAAAAGTGGCAAGGCAACATCAATGTCCTGGCAATTAATATCAAAAGCAAGAGCGGCACTACAAGTTAAAATTGATAAAAGACCCGATAGATTACGATGACTGACTCATTCTTAGCCTAAAACATATCCTCATAAAGCTCACACACAGTGGCTTAGATTTAGGCCAAAACATATCCCCATAAATATAATCATCAAAATGTTATTCATCCACAACCTTTCTCTTAAAACACTTAATTAGTATTTCCCTATTTCCTTCCTTTCAAACACTTTTATTAGTCTACCCTGCCTCATTTCTTCATTTCTTAATCCCCCCAGGGAAAAAAAAAAGAGTAAATGGCGAACTCTCGCATAGCAAGGTTTGTTACTGAGGTTGCACCGCCACAATTTGTGAGTGTCATGAGACATCGCACATCAAAGATGTTAGAAACAATCAATAAAGACGACAGGGAAGTTGGTGTAAATGATTCCCGCTCTTTGGTTTCAAAGAGTTCATCGCCGTTGTCATCCTCTACTTGTGCTTCATCTTCAAATAAAACAAATTCCAAATTTTTTCTCAAAGAAAAGTTCCACAGAACCTTTTCAGTACGTGGTAACTGAATGCCTACGTACTTTTGATTCATGTTCACGATACATGATGAGTTGACCATTGACTAGTTTGGTTGTCTTGAGTTGTGAAGTCCGCAGAACTTGGTTGATGTCCAAGACTTGCTGAGACTGGATAGAGAATGTCAAAACTACGCAACAGTACAACTCAACTCAACAAAGCCTTTTTATCCCGGGCTAGTTGGGGTAGGCTGAAAACGAAATAAAAATTATGTAGTAGCTTTCTAAGTTGCATCGATCAATAAATATTTCAGCTATTATTTTAGACGGATTCTTGAGTTTCTCTACCGAGCAACTAATCCAATATGAGTAGATGCTTTGGCATGTGTAATATCAAGTATCAATGTTATCTTAATCTTAAGCTAGGGGTTAAGATTTCCTGGTCTTAAATTTGCTGTCCTATGCTAGTACGTAATACAATTAGACTGATTAACCACACTACATGGTATTTAAAGTTCATTGTTGTTTATAGATTAGTGTAATACTCAAGCTCATAACAAATCCGGCAATACTAAGGACTATAGAGTTGTAGAATTTGCGTTTTAAACTAAGACAAACAAAATGCACTACTTCATTGGTTTTTGCAGTTTGCATCTCGTATATATTGACTTGGTAATGCATGTTTCAAAAAAAAAAAAAAAAAGCTTGGATGTCATTTGGTTGTCAAGCTACTCCTACAATTTGTTTTCGCTCTTTTAGCTACATAACTTCTCTAACAAAAAAATCGCAAGCATGAAGTTTTTACTACTATTCCACCAGCTAAATAACATTTTGAACTACTTTCTTCCAAATTCTACCTCAAAAGAAAAGTCCTTTTCTATTCAAGAAAGCTAGCTAGCTGATTAAACAAACCCAAAACTTAATTAGAATGAAAGAAAATGGCAATGTGCTGAAAAGCAATTATGCAAAGACTTAGATTTAGAAATTACTGTTGAGAAATCAGGCTCACAAAATAACACTAAGATAACACACGCACACAATTCTGTATGAGATAAAAAATAATGACACAAGAATTTTACGTGGAAACCCAACTGGGAAAAACCACGGGGAGAGATCTCAGAAATCCACTATGAAAATAATATGGGAATACAACCTTTTTTTCTGAGAAAATAAACTCACTGATTATTTTCTCTCTTTCTCTACCTAGCTCACTCTTTACTCTAACTTAATTGAGTTTTTATCTCTCTCTATCTCTCGGATACTTTTCTGATATGCGTATAAGCTTCAGATATGTACTAATAAGCTTCTGAAGGATGAGTGCTTTATAGTGCATATGAGGAGACAATGATCCTCATTTCAAGGAGCCAATTTCAAACAAGAAGATTTCGGAGCAAACTTTTCGCACGGAGCAGACTTTCCGCACACAAACTAAATTAGTTTGTGTGCTAGCTACTGTGGCTTCTTGAAAAAATGGTGGCATGCATTTAATGAGCTTTAATGGGGAGGCCACCGTCTGACAAGATTTGAGCCAATTTTCAACAATCTCCACCTTGGCTCATATTCTCCAAATATTACGTACTGTGAACTTTTTCGTGTTTGTGAATGTATCCCTCTCCCTGGATACTCCACCACGAACTCAGCATTCAACGAAATGAATTAAGTCCAAGCAATGCTTGAACTTTTCTGTCGTAACTGACTTTGTGAGCATATCCGCAGCATTCTCCTTTGTGTGAACTTTGCGAACTGCAATGTCACCACTATTCAGCCACTCACGAATCTTGTGATACCGAACATCTATATGTTTGGTCCTGGCGTGGAACACCTGGTTCTTCGCTAAATGAATAGCACTTTGACTATCACACTGTATCTGGATACTGTCCTGCTTGAAACCTAGTTCTTCAACTAGTCCTTTTAACCACAAAGCCTCCTTGCCTGCCTCTGTCAACGCCATATACTCAGCCTCTGTTGTTGATAATGCTACCGTAGACTGCAACACTGACCTCCAACATATACATCCTCCACAAAAGGTGTATACAAACCCTGTCGTAGATCTCCTTGAATCTAGATTTCCAGCATAATCCGAATCAACAAACCCTGTAACCTCACTTCTCGCAGTATCACGATCAAACATAAGACCATAATTGGTTGTACCTGCTAGATAACGAAAAATCCATTTGACAGCATTCCAATGCTCTTTCCCTGGATTTGCCATATATCTGCTAACCACACTAACTGCATGTGAGATATCTGGTCTTGTACATACCATGGCATACATGAGACAACCTACCGCATTTGCATACGGTACTTTGGACATAGACTCCACCTCATCCTCTGTCTGTGGACCCAACTGTGAAGATAACTTGAAATGTGCTGCCAACGGAGTGCTAACTGGTTTAGCATTGTGCATGTTAAACCTCTCCAAGACCTTCTGCACATATCCTTTCTGAGTTAACCACAGCTTTCCCTCCTGACGATCTCTGTGAATTTCCATACCTAGGATCTTCTTGGCTGACCCAAGATCCTTCATTTCAAATTCACTGCTCAATAAATTCTTCAACTGAAGAATATCTGTCATCCTCTTTGCTGTTATCAACATGTCATCGACATATAACGTCAACAGTACTAGAGAACCATCATCAAACGATCTGAAATACACACATGGATCATACTCAGAACGAGAGTAACCATGAGCCACCATGAAGCTATCAAACCGCATGTACCATTGTCTCGGGGACTGCTTCAAACCATAGAGAGACTTTTTCAAGCTACAAACTAAGCCCTCTTTCCCTGGTTCAATAAACCCCTCCGGTTGCTTCATGTAGATCTTTTCTTCTAAATCACCATGGAGAAAAGCTGTTTTCACATCAAGCTGCTCCAACTCCATATCCTGTGATGCTACGATAGACAAGATCAACCGAATCGATGTGTGTTTCACAACTGGTGAGAAGATCTCATTGTAGTCGATTCCTTCTCTCTGAGAGAATCCCTTTGCCACCAATCTGGCCTTGAATCTTTCACCTTCTTTATCAGACTGAGCTTCCTTTTTTCTGAACACCCACTTGCATCCTATAGCCTTTGATCCTTTTGGAAGTTGAATTAACTCCCAAGTTTGGTTCTTCTGTAAAGACTCCATCTCTTCTGCCATCGCTATCGCCCATTTATCATTATCCTCGGACTGAATAGCATCTTGATAGCTAGTTGGATCTCCACTACCTGTAATCAAGGCAAAGGCAACCATGTCTTCAAACTCGTATCTTTGCACTGGTTTGCTGACTCGCCTTTCCCGATCTCTAACAAGATTATAGGACCTCTCTTGGGAATCTGAAGGATGATCATCTTCAATCTCTTCAGCTTCTTTTGTCTCTTCAGGAAGCTCCACCTCAACTGGGTGTTTTTGCAACTCATTTGCTGCAGATTCTTCATTTTCTGATTTGTTCAGCATGTGTTTCTCATTGAACACCACATCTCTGCTGACAATCTTCTTCTTGGACACTGGATCCCATAACCTGTATCCCTTGACTCCATCTTCATATCCAAGGAAAATACATTCCTTTGACCTTGGATCAAGTTTGGATTGTCGCTCCTCAACCGGCAAATGAACATAAGCTGGACAACCAAAGATTTTCATTACAGAAAAATCAACTGGTTTCCCAGTCCATACCTCCTCGGGAATTTTGTAATCAATTCCAGCTGAAGGGGATCGATTTATCAGATAACATGCTGTGTTGACTGCCTCGGCCCAGAAATTCTTGGACAAACCTGCATTCAACCTCATACATCTGGCGCGTTCCAACAGAGTTCTGTTCATCCTCTCTGCAACCCCATTTTGCTCTGGAGTTCTTTTAACTGAGAAGTGCCTGGTGATACCTTCATCCTGACAGAACTGTAGGAATGACTTGTCCTTGTATTCCATGCCATTATCTGATCTGAAATACTTCAGCTTCTTTCCGGTCTGGTTTTCTACTTTAGCTTTCCACTGCTTAAAGATTCTGAAAACCTCGGACTTTTGCTTCATAAAATACACTCACACCTTTCTGGAGTAATCATCTATGAAGCTGACAAAGTAATGAGCTCCACCCATTGATGTATCCTTGATCGGGCCCCAGACATCTGAATGTACATAATCAAGTACATTTTTACTGGTATGTGCTCCTGCCTTGAAGCTGACCCTTCGTTGTTTGCCGTACAAACAATACTTGCAAAATTCCAAACTGCACGTTTTGACACCTTTCAGCAATTGCCTTTTGTGAAGTTCTTTCATTCCACCTTCACTCAAGTGACCAAGTCGCATGTGCCATAATTCTGTGCAATCACTGTTGGAATTATCCTGCACAGAAACCGCTGCTCCACCAGTAACTGTGTCTCCTATCAGCTTGTAGAGGGTGCCCTTTTTCTGGCCCTTCATAATTACCATTGAACCATTGGTAATTTTCATAACACCATCTCTGACTGAGATATTACAGCCTATAGAGTCGAGTACTCCAACTGATAGCAAGCTCTTCTTCAATTCTGGAATATACCTTACATCACCCAATGTTCTGACGACCCCATCAAACATTTTAACTTTGATGGTGCCTATCCCAGTAACTTTGCAAATTGCATTGTTACCCAATATCACGGAACCACCATTGCAGGATGTAAAAGTATCAAACCAATCCCTGTGAGGGGACATATGAAAAGAACAACCGGAATCCATGTACCAATCTGTAAGGCTGCTACTGTCTCTAACGGATAAGAGATCACCTCGTGAAGCTTCATTTTCTGCCACTGTGTACAGCTCTCCGTCGCTGCAGACTTCTGCTTTCTCAGCAACATTAGCAGAATTTTCAATATGCTTACCTTTCTTTTTGTTCTCCTTTTTCAACAATGGGCACTTATTTTTGAAGTGACCCTTCTCGTGGCAATGATAACACTCGACCTGAGATATATCCTTCTTGCCTGGTCTCGACTGAGACCTTCCTCGTTCCTTGCCGAAATTCTTCTTCCGATTAGGACCCCTGCCACGCCCATTTGAAAATGCAAGAAGATTGTCTCCTTGATCTCTGGAAGTAGTGCCCCTGAACTTATCCTGGTCCAGGACTGCTGACATCACATCGTCAACTGCAAGCTTTTCCTTCCCTACAAGGAGAGTAGTCTGGAGAGTTGAGTATGAATCTGGTAGAGAAACCAGAAGCAATAAGGCTTTATCTTCTTCATCCAGCGTTACATCGATACTGGTCAGTTGCGTCACCAATCTATTAAACTCATTAATATGATTGGTCAAATCTGACCCTTCTTCCATCCGAAGCCGGTACAATTCCTTCTTCAAATATAATCGGTTTGACAGAGACTTCGACTTGTAAACTTTCTCAAGTTTCTCCCACAAGTCTTTCGGAGAGGTTTCTGTCAAAACCTGATATTTGATCTGTGGCGCCAAACTCAATCTGATTGTTGCCACAGCCTTTGCTTCAAGTTCTGCCCATTTTTCTTCTGTCACAGTTGCTGGTTTCTTTTCTTTCCCTTCTAGTGCCTTCGCCAATCCTTGTTGAACTAATACATCTTTGACTGTACTTTGCCAAATACTGAAATTTGACTTTCCATCAAATGGTTCAACATCGTACCTCAAACTTGTACTTGTCATCTTTATATTTGTGACCTGCGAGATTTCTCAATAAACGGATCGTTTCTAGACACCAACGGCGTGAACCAAAAGCTCTGATACCAATTGTTGAGAAATCAGGCTCACAAAATAACACTAAGATAACACACGCACACAATTCTGTATGAGATAAAAAATAATGACACAAGAATTTTACGTGGAAACCCAACTGGGAAAAACCACGGGGAGAGATCTCAGAAATCCACTATGAAAATAATATGGGAATACAACCTTTTTTTCTGAGAAAATAAACTCACTGATTATTTTCTCTCTTTCTCTACCTAGCTCACTCTTTACTCTAACTTAATTGAGTTTTTATCTCTCTCTATCTCTCGGATACTTTTCTGATATGCGTATAAGCTTCAGATATGTACTAATAAGCTTCTGAAGGATGAGTGCTTTATAGTGCATATGAGGAGACAATGATCCTCATTTCAAGGAGCCAATTTCAAACAAGAAGATTTCGGAGCAAACTTTTCGAACGGAGCAGACTTTCCGCACACAAACTAAATTAGTTTGTGTGCTAGCTACTGTGGCTTCTTGAAAAAATGGTGGCATGCATTTAATGAGCTTTAATGGGGAGGCCACCGTCTGACAAGATTTGAGCCAATTTTCAACAATTACAAATAATTATTTGAACTGAATCAATAAGAACTCAAACTTTATTATATCATAGATACATAAATATACTCATACATTTTTCGCAATTATCAAAATATACATGTGTATACATATAGAGACAGAGATTATTGTAAAAAAATATAAAAAAAAAATACCTAGAGTCGAGAAATAGAAATTGATTGAGAGGGCAATCGACAAAAGAATTAATATATATTTTTATTTTTAAATTATAAAATGACATAAAATTCTTAACATGTTGTTACTAATATGCTTAATCTCTCTTTCTCTCTCTTTTTAATGTATTCTATTACAATTCAATTTTTAGGATATATTTCATCATAAAGTTTAGGGGGAACTTGGGGAAGGGCTAGGGAGAGAACTTCGAGGAAGCTCAACCTTTTACCTTATTCATACAGCACCTTGGTTAATTCTAAATTTTAACTTCTATTGTGGAATAAACTCGAATATGTTATTTTAGTTGACATCGTTATTAATATTGTACCATATCGAACAGTACTAGTAAGTGAGGTTTTGGAGGAAAAAGGGAACGCTTAATCTAACTCTCTTAGAATATTGAAAATACCGGAGTGCACAGGCAGAAATGATGTTTATTGCACAAAAATCTCATAAAGGCGGTATGTAGTTGCACGGTGTGATGTCGTAAGCACCCAAAAATAAAATCTTACTTTTGAAAAATATTAATGTAGTAGTGTAAGCAAGAGTCGATCCCACACAAAATGATTAATTTAATTTTATGTTTTTGTAAACTAAAATTGGGGGGGTTTTAATTAAAGAAATAATAAAATTAAAATTAACTAAAATAATATGAAAGAAATAAATAAGAAGAAAAAGCCTTGGTTTAAGTTAATATCCACCATCAAGAATTTACAACTGATCACTGATGCAAGAATAAATCAATTCATATTTTAAATATTCAACGTGAAATAATTACTCCCATTCGAATAATTTTCCTATCTCTCCTTAATTTTAGTTAAGCAGAAACAAGTGATCTAAATAACCCTTACTACTAAATAATCTCAGACAAGCGCTAAAGATTTAACCTAGTAGTAGCATAAAGAAATAGAGAGATCGTTGAACTAAACAACACAATCCAAGAGTCTGCATTTAATTTAGATGAATATTCTTCCTAAGATAAAATAATTTTTTGATAAGCAAAATAATTATTAAACTTAGTTGCTTCGCAAATTAAAGTGACCAAACAATTACGGATTTGATATTTAATTTAGCAGTAGATTTCAACGAATAATAAACTAGTATGCATCCTAGCAATTAAACGAATTAATCATAAAATTAAACACAGAAAAATATTCAATATTCAAAATATAAATTGAACAATTAAAATAAATTAGATCTCACAGTGTATAAATTTTAATGGCTTCAATCACTTAAACCAAGAAAAATAAATTAACTACTCATAATAGTAGAGAACACTAAATAATAAAATAGAGAATTTTTATTCTAAGAAAAGTTGTGTGTTACATTGTGTATCAAGCCCTCTATTTATAGGCTCCAAAATCCTCCTAAACCTAGTAGGATTTATAATTAAAAATAAAAGAAAAAGAAAATAATTATTTTCCTAACCCTAGTTGGAATTAAAATCCAATTTGGAATCAAAAAGTAGCAAAATTCGCGAATAATTCCGTTTCTGGCCAATTAACGCGCAACCAAACGCTGCCTTCGCCCCTTGACCGGTCAACTCACGCGCCCGCGCGCATTGCGCGCCAATTAGCTTGAAACGACGCCGTTTAGTTGCTTCGTGCTTGCCACTGTTACGCCTACCGCGCGCATTGCGCGAAGGCGTTGATAAAACGACGTCGTTTAGCTGTTCCGCGTCTTTTCTTACCCGCGCCATGCGTGCGGTTAAATTTTTCGGTTTATTTACAATTTTGCCCCTCCGCGTTCCAGCTGCTTTAATTACTATTTTGCCATCCAACTTTGCTAAATTACACTTTTGCCATCCGGTTTTTGCAGATTTTACAGAAATGCCCTCAGCTTTTAATTTTCCTACAAAAATAAATATAAATTAATTAAAAATAATAAAAATGCATAATGATTAATAAAACACCTAAAAATACTAAAATAAATAAAAACACATAAATAAAAAGAAATATAAAAATACTATAAAATTACCTAAATTAACATAAACTATAAAACCTATTAAAATCAAAATAAGCTAAATAATTAAACATTTAAGCACACAATAAATATAAAAACTAAGTATTAGGGAATAAAAATATCATATAATTTAACTCTATCAAATACCCCCACACTTAGCTTTTTGCTCGTCCCCGGGCAAAACAAAAATAAAAACTATAAAATTAAAACTAATAACCAAACAACTTACTTGAGCAACAGAGCAATATAAATTTCAACATCAGCCTCAAAGATTTTTAAAATAATAACTCAAAGAAAATTTCAAAACCATGAAAAATCTAGAACTTTAACATATTTATCAATTCTACTTTACTCAAGACCCTTCGTGTGTGTGTGAATCCAAATGTATCGAACTAGCAAAAAAACTTAGATCCGCTCACATAATTAAATGTCTCATAAATGATATCAAAAATGGTTAGTTTAACAACAAAACTCTATAGACTTACTTTTATCATCATTTTTCATTAATATAGACACATATAACTAGAAGATCAAAAGGTTTTTAACAATTATACACACTAGGATTATTAATATGCATTTTTTTTCAAATATTTTTTTTTCATTCATTTTTTTTTCTTTTAATGGGTGCATTTTTTGCTCCATCCCACTTTTTTTTTTTTTTTTTTTTTCATGGTGAGTGCATTTTATGCTCCATCTCACCAGCGAGTGCGTTTTACGCTCCATCTCAACCCACCACAAGATTTTTCTTTTCAATAATAATCCTAGAAAAATTACCCAAATCATCTCCTCCAAATTATATTTTGTCTTATATTTCACTTTAAATAATGATCAAATAAGATATAGAGCTCAAAAATATCTTTCATAAGCATTTAACCATTTAAACTTTCTCTAAATTAAAACTAGCTCAAACAAATGGATATAAGTGCATAAAAATTTTAAAGATCTCAAACAAAGTAATAATCAATAAAAAATCAAAAATTCAAATTAAGCAAAAATTTATCATTTTTCCAAGAGTTATTAAATAATCATAAAAATTTTATCATTGGCTAAAAATTTAAAATTCAATTAACTCATTGCTCAAGTGACACATCCTAAAGAATAAAAAAATAAAAAACTACCCAATTTTCGTAGGAAACACGGTTACACTTAGCATGTGCAACAAGCCTTTAAACCCTAAGGTTACCCCAAGTGGACGAGTTTTGTCTCGTGAGGGTTTGTAGTGAATTTACCCACAAAATTCAAATTTTCAAAAATTTTAAAATTTCCTAAAATTATCAAAAAATATGACCTAAAAATAACAAAAAAAAAAAAAATCCTAAAAATAACAAAAATTCTAAATCCCTTCCCCCACACTTAAAATTTACATTGTCCCCAATGTAAAATAAAATGCAAAGAAAAAGGCAAAAATAACTATAAAAAAAAACAGGGAAAAAAATGCAAATCTGATTTCTTGGGTTGCCTCCCAAGCAACGCCTTTATTTATTGTCATTGGCTTGACTTCATGCTCAAACACTACGTCACTATAATTTCATGAATTTTTAGTACCCCATCCATCACATTATTCTTCATCGGTAGATTCTCTTGGATTTGACATGAATGTTCCACTCCCTCTTTAACAAATAAATATGGGATATAATTAGAGAAAATCTTCAAATTTAGGATAGGATTCTGCAAAACAAAAGATAAAGATTTATTATGAGTAACAGTTAATGGAATGGAAGGTGCTACATAATTATCTAAAATCACTGGTAAAGAATTTAATGGAGCTTTAGCCTCCTTCAAATCGTGTTTTAGCTCAATTTCTTCTTCTTCCTCTAACTCCAAATTGTTAGTAATCACAATCTCTAACTTTCCCTTGTTTGTTTCCTCAACAACTTCCACCACCTTAGGCATGTCGTCATAAAAAATAACATCATCGTCTACATGAACACTGTCTGCTTCATTGATGTTGTTTGCTTTCTCTTGATTTGGTGATGGTGGGACTTTCTTTTCTGGATCTTCACTTCCTAACACTTGTGCACTTGTATTCTCCATTGGATTATTCATCGTTTGAGAAGGTACTTGCTCAGAACTTTGCTCATCTGATTGATCGGTTGTGATTTGTCCCATTGGAGTACCCAAACGCTGAATAATTGCATTATTTTCTTGAATACGAGCCTGCATGTCTTGATGAAATTGCAAAGTATCCTGTTGAAATTGCAAATTATTAATTTCAATTAATTTAATCATATCCTCTAAAGACATATCAGAAGTATTTGTTTGACTCTGTTGTTGTTGGGGATATGGTTGTATGTAGTGTTCATAGCTTGAAAAATTCTGATTTGCGGGCGGATTCATTTGTGGATTCTCATAGCCAAAATTAGGATGATCCCTACATCCTGAATTATACGCGTTTGAATAGGGATCATATCTCTGTTGGGGTTGACCATGAAAACCACTTGTTGTATTGATTTGTTCATAGGACTCCTCTCGAAGAATGGGGCACATATTAGTCGGATGTCCTACCACCGCACAAATCCTACAAGCTTCCATTGGTTGTGTACGATCTGTAACCATTTGATAAACAAGAGAAGTTAGATCATTAATTTGTTGCTTAAGAGAATCAATTTCTACCTCCTCAACATAATTAGAGGCTGCCACGACTTCCTTCCTTAACCTGCACAACTAAATTAAATTATGAAAATCTAAAAAAAATAAATAAAAAAAATTACTAAATTAAATACATATTTACAAAAGCACAAAATTAAATTAAAATCATTCCCCGGCAACGGCGCCAAAATTTGGTGTGATATCGCAAGCACCCAAAAATAAAATCTTATTTTTGAAAAATATTAATTTAGTAGTGTAAGCAAGAGTCGATCCCACAGAGAATGATTAATTTAATTTTATGTTTTTGTAAACTAAAATTGGGGGGTTTTTAATTAAAGAAATAATAAAATTAAAATTAACTAAAATAATATGAAAGAACTAAATAAGAAGAAAAAGTATTGGTTTAAGTTAATATCCACCATCAAGAATTTACAACTGATCACTGATGCAAGAATAAATCAATTCATATTTTAAATATTCAACGTGAAATAATTACTCCCATTCGAATAATTTTCCTATCTCTCCTTAATTTTAGTTAAGCAGAAACAAGCGATCTAAATAACCCTTACTACTAAATAATCTCAGACAAGCGCTAAAAATTTAACCTAGTAGTAGCATAAAGAAATAGAGAGATCGTTGAACTAAACAACACAATCCAAGAGTCTGCATTTAATTTAGATGAATATTCTTCCTAAGATAAAATAATCTTTTGATAAGCAAAATAATTATTAAACTTAGTTGCTTCGCAAATTAAAGTGACCAAACAATTACGGATTTGATATTTAATTTAGCAGTAGATTTCAACGAATAATAAACTAGTATGCATCCTAGCAATTAAACGAATTAATCATAAAATTAAACACAGAAAAATATTCAATACTCAAAATATAAATTGAACAATTAAAATAAATTAGATCTCACAGTGTATAAATCTTGATGGCTTCAATCATTTAAACCAAGAAAAATAAATTAACTACTCATAATAGTAGAGAACACTAAATAATAAAATAGAGAATTTTTATTCTAAGAAAAGTTGTGTGTTACATTGTGTATCAAGCCCTCTATTTATAGGCTCCAAAATCCTCCTAAACCTAGTAGGATTTATAATTAAAAATAAAAGAAAAAGAAAATAATTATTTTCCTAACCCTAGTTGGAATCAAAATCCAATTTGGAATCAAAAAGTAGCAAAATTCGCGAATAATTCCGTTTCTGGCCAATTAACGCGCAACCAAACGCTGCCTTCGCCCATTGACCGGTCAACTCATGCGCCCGCGCGCATTGTGCGCCTATTAGCTTGAAACGACGCCGTTTAGTTGCTCCGTGCTTGCCACTGTTACGCCTACCGCGCGCATTGCGCGAAGGCGCTGATATAACGACGTCGTTTAACTGATCCGCGTCTTTTCTTACCCGCGCCATGCGTGCGGTTAAATTTTTTGGTTTATTTACAATTTTGCCCCTCCGCGTTCTAGCTGCTTTAATTACTATTTTGCCATCCAACTTTGCTAAATTACACTTTTGTCATCCGGTTTTTGCAGATTTTACAGAAATGCCCTCAGCTTTTAATTTTCCTACAAAAATAAATATAAATTAATTAAAAATAATATAAAAATATTAAAAATAATAAAAATGCATAATGATTAATAAAACACCTAAAAATACTAAAAATAAATAAAAACACATAAATAAAAAGAAATATAAAAATACTATAAAATTACCTAAATTAACTAAAATCTTATAAAACCTATTAAAATCAAAATAAGCTAAATAATTAAACATTTAAGCACACAATAAATATAAAAACTAGGTATTAAGGAATAAAAGTATCATATAATTTAACTCTATCATTGCACTAGCAAGGGAAGCTCATAATCTAATTTTTGATGGCTTTAGTTTTCCAAATTCACACTTTGAAGCCTGAATTTTACTCAATCTCTAAATACACACACACATATAGGTAGAGATTCATAAAAAATTGTTGTTATGGACAATATTCTAACAAACGCATCTTAAATTATCTATTCATTAATATAACGGACCAAATTCATGGAGATAAATTGTTTGCCGCTACTAAGAGTGACAGTATTTAATTTCTTTGTATAAAGACCAATTTAGCTCCACGTGATAATTAAATAAAGACTTGTTGCCACTAAGTCAAGCGACACATAAAACGATGACGTTTAGAGCCCAAAACGGTGATGTTTAACCTTATCGCTACTAAGACTAATGGTTAGAGGAAAAGACCAAGCCTAATGAAGATGAGGATAGAGGGCATGAGAGCAAAATGTAGAAGAAAACAGAGCACAATAGAAACCAACTTAAGATTACAAGTTTTTTTAGAACTTTGCTACTCCGCGGAAAGCTCGAATCTTGTAGTATTAAGTAGAAAATGTAATTTTTTAAATTGCATCATATTGCTCTTAGTATGTATAGATACCAGATGCAAAATAAATATTTATATGTATTGCACTGTTATTGGTAAACGATAAAAAACAATAATAGTTGATTTCACTTCAGAGCTAAGTGTCATTGATCATGGTTAACGCCTGTTGGTGCTTTTCGGTATCCTAAGATTCTAACTTTCTGTCGGGCTCTAAATGTTGTAGTTTTTATGCACTGCTTGTCTTAGTGGTGGCAACTCTTTATTTAACTATTTTGTGGAGCTACATTGATCTTTACACGAGCCGATATAAAGAAATTAACTGCCGCTACTACGAGTAGCGGCAATCAATTTATTTTCATTAATTTGGTATTTTAGATCAATGAATAGACGATTTAAAATGCGTTTACTATAATAGTGCTCATAACAACCATTTATTATGAATCTTTCTCTCTCTATATATATATAAAGGAAAAAGAAAAATATAGAATAAACCACTGCTATAAGTCCTTTTGTCATCTGTAGGGTATATGAATTAATAGTAAATATTTTGAAAACCGACCCGACTCATCTCATTTAGTGTAACCGAAAATTAGTCTCATTTCTGGTTCAATTTGGCCCAGTTAAACTAGTTTGGTCAAAATTTAGATTAAATTGATTGACCATCGGTTGAACTAGTTGTTCAACTTATAAAACTAGTCAAGTTGACACACTGAACCAGTTTAAAATTATTTTTTAATATTTTATTGTACTATTTTTTTTTAATATTAAAATTAATCATTTTTAGTAATATTGTAACACAACTTTATTATATTTTAATTTATCAAAAGTAAGATATTAAATAACATATATTTTTATATATTTATGACGTCACATATTCAATAACTGTTCAACTATTAGTTGAATCAATAACTCATTCACTCAATAACTTTTTAGATTTAATAAATGGTCCAGGCCTAAAAATATTAGTTAGTAGTGATTAATATTATTTTGGAGTGAAGAATCTATAAAAAATGGTGAATTATTTGCTATGACATTGTAAAATATTGATAATTTGAACAAAGAAGAAAGAAAAAAGAGAAGATTATTAATTTATGTATACAGGTTAAGAGAGAGATACAAAGGTGATTTCCAAGTTTGTACATACTAGTTGTACTATTTTCATATTAGGTCTTCTATTAAATAAGGAGTCCTTGAATTATTGAGTAAAGATCTTGAACCTTTGCCTTCTACTTTTAATTCTTGGTCCTTTTTAAATTATTACATACCAAAGTTTTATTGTTTCGCGTTTAATAGCCCAATTAATATGGTGAACGAAAAATATTACTAATATATATATATATATATATATATATATATATATATATATATCTGGTATCGATACGTACCATTTTTATAAACAAAATAGTACGTCCACCCGTATGGTATTTATAATTAGCTATAATCGAGTATTTCATTACACTATTATTATATTCCTAAATAATATTACAAGTATAGAAAGACCTTTTTATTTTAAAATATAATTTTAATTTTGAAATGGATAGAGTGTATAAATAAGATAATAATGAAAGGCGTAAGCTCATGTGCGAATAAATTACTAGTCATTATTGTAGGGAATCAAAAATCAAAGAGAGAATTGAAATAGCCCCTCCATGTGAGTAAGTTAAAAACTACTCCCTCTATTTTAATATATTAGTCGTTTTAGATTTTTTTTTAATATATTAGTCATGTTGTCTTATTTAAAATAAAAAATTATCTATATTCTTATGATACTCCTAATTTATCTCCTATTTTAAAGAATATTTATTTCTATAAAAACAGTATTAGTCTCTCTTTTTTCCTCTTATTTAATGTTTTTCAATAAACACAAAAAGAGATAATTATAAAAATTAAGACATGTTAATTATGAAATAATAATATTTTTAATATGCGTATTTTATATTATAACGACTACTCCCTCCGTTCCAAAATAAAAGTTATTTATTGATTTTTGTGGTCAAATTGACTATTTTTAAAATTAATAATTAAACATATATATTTAAATTTTAAAAAAAATAAACATTGAAATTAGTATTAAATTGCATGTAGTTTATAATGTTTATAGATTTTTTACATATATATATAAAAGAATAATAAAATTTATTAATTTATTAATTTGATTATAAAAATCAATAGAAGACTTTTATTCTGTGACGGATAGAGTAATAAATAAAAATGGAATGGTAGGAGTATTTTGAAGTTGACACTCCAGAAGTAATTGGAATGGAATGGTAGGAGTCTTTTAAGGTTTAAGTTTAAGGTATATTTATTTTATGTGTAAAACCTTAAACCTCCCATAACTTTTCTAAATATCACCCTTTTAAGCTTAATTAATAATGAGATTTCTACAACTTAGGAAATTAAATTGTACAAATCTAGGCAAATCTAGATTTAATCGGAGATTAGGTACGATGAGGAAGCAAGTACATGAATTGGTCACACAATGGTTTGTCTTTGAAGATAAAGAGTATAATAATTTTTGCAGGACTTTAATATTCTTGACAATTTTATATTCTAAAGCTCGCTTAACTTCATGCTTTATACATTTCGAGTTGAACTAATTTTTAAGGGTAAGTAAGAAATTAAATTGCTTCTGAAATTATATTAAAAATCACACAAATCGCATTAATTAAAATTGTACAAATAGTTTTGTCGTATGTGACGGTTTTAGGTAGTTGAAAAACCATAAATGCGGTTTGAGTTTGGTTTCTGGGCAAAACATCATCTAAGAAACCGCACCGTATCATGCACTATCAAAATAGAGCATATCAAGAAGCATTATTATAATGTACAACTATTTGAAATTATCCCAAATTGTAATTATCTCTATTTATAATTTTCATATGTAAAGATATATCATTATTCATGTTTTTAGGTTCTATTTTGCTTTTGTTAAGACAAAATATTATAAGTAAAATTATGTGTTATCAAAATAGTATTTAATATTGTGTGATGCTAAATTATTAATTTAAATTGCATAACATTTAATTATTTCAATTGATTTTGGAACTGAAACCGCACCAAATGAAACCGCACTGCATGGTTCAAAACCGCACCACTCCAATCACAAGCAGTTTCATGTGCGATTTTGAATTTGTCAAATCGCACCTAAGCAATTTCATGTGTTATTTGAACTTCAAACTGCACTAAACTGCACTATGCTCATCCCTACTAATTTTACACTAAAAGACAATTAATTATAATTTACTAAATTCCACAAAAATGGAGTTTGAGTTTTTTAATAGTCTATATTAGACTTGTTGATGAAAACATTGGAATCGATATGTATGTATGTATGTATGTATGTATATATATATATATATATATATATATATATATATATATATATATATATATATATATATATATATTAAAAGTTATCTCAAATCGACATAAGATAAGTTATATTAGGTAGGGTGGACATGGTACAGTTTCAAACAAAAATTTAGCATGAAAGCGCTTTTATGCAATTGCCTAAGTCAAAAACCACAATGTCAAACTGTTTGGATTTGTGTGGTGCGATTTTTAAAAATGTGGTGCTATTTTAAATGGTGTGATTTTAACTTGAAAATTAATTGAAAAAAATAAAAATAAACATGTCATATATACTTTTGAAATTTCAAACATTGTTGGCTTGATGTTGTAAGTAATACCTAACTACAAAAAGTTAAATTATTGAAAACTAATCACAAATTAATTCAAAAATTTTAATTCCTCAAATTGAAAAGTTAAAGTTTAATTAGTACTACACAAATTTTGAATATGCATACATTACTCTAATACAACTATTGTTTCAAATTTAAAATCTTAAACCATGCAAAATTATTTATTTCAAAATTAAATTTACAACTATATTTAAATAGAACTTAAATAACTCTAAAACATACACAAAAATATGAAAAATATTAAAGCACTTAAAATTCTAAACGGGTGCAGTTCCTTAAGAGATGCAATTTTTGTATCAAAACCGCAACTACAACAATAAGGGGCACAATTTTTAATGAAAAAAATTACAATATGCCACTGAAATCATTGGTGCAGTTTCTTTGATGCGATTTTTGCAATTTTGCGTGCAATTTCGGTTGCAAAATCGGTTACTACTCCCCTTTAATCTTTGGTCACTTTCAATACAATATCATTTTATCATCAATTTAATAATCTGACCGTACAAATATATTGAGTATGTAAAAATACGAGGTTATGTGAAATTTTGTTTGATTTGAAATTATGAATCAATAACTTTATATTAATAGAGGTTCCTAAAATCTGAGCTATCGAAATATATATATATATATATATATATATATTATTTACACTATTATTATAAAAATGATATTATAGTGTTTTAAATCAAACGAAATTTTACATAATCTCATATTTTTACATATTTATTACATCTGTATGATTAAATATCAAGTTAATGATCAAATAATGTAATGTTAGAAGTAACCTAAAATAACTACTTAAATTGATCTTAAGATACATTTTTTACTCTCTCTCTCTCTCTCTCACTCACACACAATTCACTACTACAAAAGCGGTTGACTACTACATTAATCATTTTCACTCTTGTTTATCCTTTAAAAGACAAACTCACAAACAAACGATTGTCAACTTCCTTCTAATTTTTTTTTTTTCCATTTCTTATTGTAATATATAAATAAAAATTATAATGTTATAAGTGAAAATCGACATTTGTGTAAGAGCCTCTTTATAAAAGTAATAAACTTTTTTTATGTGAAAAATATATCGACTCTTATTATAAATAAATTCAATATATAAAAATAAAAATATTTGTTTATCAAAAAAATAAAATAAAAAAAATTTCATCGTGACATGGATAAGCCTTGTAAAAACATAATTTTTATATAAAGATTGAAAAAATGATCCACACTGAATAAGATATCCCCCAGAAACAACCTTCCTCGTGGTATAGTTACGGTAGTAATTGAAGTCCCAATTCCATCGCCGAAGATTCAGCAACATTCCCAACCCAAAAGAGAAAAAAAAAATTAGGAAAAAAAATTTCAGAAGGACCCGGATCATTTCGATTTCTCGAAAATTAAGTAATCGAACACTTTCGGACGATCACTATTTTTTCCAAATCAAATCCGACCCAGCTCACTAATGGAGTCTATTTTGTCCAGTTTCTCCCTCCTCTGGGCTCGACGATTATTTCGATTTGTCTGTACTTTGTTTTGATTGTTTTGATTGTTTTGGGTGTATTTATTGTTGTTCCGAAAAGGGTATTTGTATTTATTGTTCTTATATACAAAAAGGAAAGAAATTTATTTGGGGAAGATGAGTGTGCAAAAGTCTCAGGTCTGGCAGCCTTGTAAAAAAAAGAGATCTTGATTTGGGTTTTGCTATATATATAGAGAGAAAGTGATATAAACATATATATAGAGAGAATTCGCGGATGGTATGTGTATCAAGACTTGATTTTGGTCCAGGGAAATTAGAGATGGATGGTATTTGTATCAGATCCCGCATTTTACGGAGAGAAAAAAGCATCCTTGTTGAGGTAGAAAAGATGGGTAGTCTTTAAAAAGAGAGAAAATATTGAATTTTGGAGAGAGAGAAGCCATGGATGGTATCTGTATTCAAGTCTTATGTCAAGCTGAGAGATTTTTAAGGTGTGTATAAATACACACATATATAATTATGTACATATATATATATATAGAGAGAGAGAGAGAGTAAAGTGATTGATAGATACATATATAGAGAGAAAAATGGCATCAAAACCTTCAAGTAGTGGTGGGGGGAGTAGGATGACTAAAGTGGGCAGGTATGAATTGGGAAGGACACTTGGGGAAGGATCATTTGCAAAGGTGAAATTTGCAAGGAATACAGAGACTAATGAAAATGTTGCGATTAAGATTCTTGATAAAGAGAAAATTCTCAAGCATAAGATGATTGGCCAGGTATCATGACTACCCGTGCACTTTCACTCACTCTCTCTTTCTTTTTTGTGATTCCAGTTTGATCTATAGTAATTAATTATTTTGATGGATTTTGTGTCTGTAAAGAATATTCTGATGTTGAGTTGATCCTTTTTAGGGTTTGAGCTGAAAATATATTGAATTGAGTTTTTTTTTTTGGGTCCACTCGAGGTTTTGTATGAATGTGGAGAAAACTGATGAATTGGGATAACAATGGTATTTGATTAGTTGGATTGGGTTTCTTGTCCGCGGATCCTTTTTGTTGCAGGTTATTATTTTAGGATTATTCTTAAGAATGAGTATGCATTTGATTATGGCCCTTTAAAATTGTATGAGAAAGACATAATTAGTGCTATTGAGAGTAAGAGAGAAAGCTTGGTTTAATTTTAATTATGCAGTGGCTGACTGATATATCTGACAGTTCTAAGTGAACCTCAGCAGTCGAAAAGAACTTTCAGATGTTTTCAGAAGTGGATGTGCTTTATATTCTTAAAAATTGTATTGTGGAATTAAAAAACAATTGAAACAATATCAAAACATGCTTGCTTTTTATTTATATTTTATCCCACTTCACTTTTGTTCGAGGATGATGCTCGTGGGACTCCTTAGCAGGCAGAACAGCTAAAAGTTAGCCTAAGACATTACTAAGATATAAACTTCTAGTATGATAGTGAGTAGAAGTAGGTTTAATAGAATTAATAGTTTACCTTCTATGAAAAACAAAGTAGATTATCTTAAAAATCTATTTTCTTCTTGAGAAAAAATGACATGCTGTGAAATTCCTCTCCGGACCAGCTGAGTTGCTAGTTACATGGTACAACTCGTATTAAATTATAACCTTTGCTGTTTAAGAATACACAACACTATATTCAAACGCCATATAATCATTGTATGTTGTCTGCCTTACAATGTTCTGATTTGATTAGATTGTGTTCACGAGGAGAAAATGAATCATGCATTTCTACAATTTCTTTCTGTAGTTGATAAAAATTTTATGCCAGTGATAAAGTAATTTTCGTCAAAGTTGACATTGTATGCTAATTATTGGTTGCTCTTCTTCCCATAATATATGCAGTAACATTTTGCACATGCCTTTGATCTTTGCAGATTAAACGTGAAATTTCAACCATGAAATTAGTCAGGCACCCAAACATTATCCGTATGTATGAGGTTAGAATGTTGTTCTTACATTTCTAATGTAGTTATCATTAAATTTTGCTTGCACAATGTTTTAGCTTTCTTGTTTAGTTTTTATTTTATTATTTGCATACCTCACTTTTTTTTTTCTTTTGCATTGCACTTAATTGAATAACAGTTTACCCGACAGCTCACCTTTATTTATTTTCTCTCTTACGAGTTACGATCATTATATAATTGAGAATTATGTACTTTCAATAAATGTGGATGTGTAACAATGGGTTTCATCATGAGAGCTGTAACTTGACTGTGTATTTTTGTAATTTTTAATGACCATTTATATAGGTATTGGTATATGTGATTTCGTGTATGTTTCTTATTGACTCCCGACACTTTGATGTAGGTTATTGCAAGCAAGACGAAGATATACATTGTATTGGAACTTGTTACCGGTGGTGAACTCTTCGACAAAATTGTAAGTTTATGATTGCTTCAGTTGCGCGTTTGCTTCTGATGCATCTTGTTCTATGAAGCTGTTAAGAGTGTGGCTTAAGCACTGTTCTTTTTGATTCAGGCTTCTAAGGGTAGGCTGAAAGAAGATGAAGCAAGGAAGTATTTCCAGCAGCTCATTAATGCAGTGGATTACTGTCATAGCCGAGGCGTTTTCCATAGGGATCTGAAGGTTGGAATTTTCTGTTTGTTAGTTGAAACTTGAAACATAGTAGATAATTCAGTAGTCAGTGTGATTAAGACATAGGAGACAATAAACACCACCATTTATATCTTTAGTCAATTTCTAATTTACAGCCAGAAAATCTGCTGCTGGATACTAATGGAGTTCTTAAGGTTTCAGATTTTGGATTGAGTGCTCTACCTCAACAAGTTCGAGTGAGTATGTTGGTTTCTTGTCTAGTTTGCTAGTAATGTGATCCATGTTCCACTTGTAAGAAATGTGGCAGACTTTATAAGCACTCCCTCATTCTATTACCATCTACTCTGCTGCATTGCTTCAATTCCTAAGTTTAGTGTATCAAGTCATCGCCTCCATTTTACATAAAACATAAATACTTTAAGCATAAGTTTGTTCTTAATTGAGGTTGCTACTTTGTTTAGGAAGATGGCTTACTACACACGACTTGTGGAACCCCTAATTATGTTGCTCCTGAGGTACATTATTAGCTTGGTGCACTTTAATAATACTTGTTTCGACCAAACCACAGGTTTCCCCTCTAATTTTGATTAATCACTTCCGTAGGTGATCAACAATAAAGGTTATGATGGAGCTAAGGCAGATCTGTGGTCATGCGGTGTAATCCTTTTTGTCCTTATGGCAGGTTATTTGCCTTTTGAAGAATCCAACATTATGGCATTATACAAAAAGGTAGTTCATATTCCTTGGGTTTACTTGCAAACCTTATTGAGATCAATTACTTTGACAGGATTTTGTAATTATTTTATTCATACTCGTATATTATGTTTCTTTGTGGTGTGGGAAATATCAAAATTACTTTTTGATCATATATAATAACTTGAAGATGGATAGAGAGTTTGATTTGTATTATAAATCAGTGACAATTCAATTCAAAACCACTGCAGGCCTTACACCTTTTCACTTTTAAGTCACTCACTTTAAAAATGCTTCAATTGTCATATATTACAATAAAAAACAAAAACTGGAATTTAAAAAATATGGACTTGTATGCTAAGCACCAACTGAAGTTCTTATTTACTGTTATTATCTTATCTAAGCCATAGTCGAAGTTGCATTTACAATGAAGTAATTGTTGCTGACTTGAGTGTGTAAGGTATTACGTCGTATGCAGTCAGCTGGACCATGTAGCTGCAGCCTGAAATTCAAATACAGAAAAATTCCTAGACCCCATGCCAAATGTTTAAATATAAATTAAGTCACAATTGTTGCACAGAGTAAAAGAGCAATATTTAAAGACAATTAGTATGACATATAAGGTATTCCTTGGTTCACGTGTCTAGTTGACATGTCTAAGCAGCACATTACAGAAGGGACTTATATGTAATGGGAAGTGATCTCCCTGTTATGGTCTGAGAATATTTTATGCCTCTAACACTCATCTAAGATTATGATATTGTGTGCTTTTTACTTAATTTTAAGTTAAAACCTAGCTCTATATGAATTTCACATGATTGCAGATATTTAAAGCTGACTTTACATGTCCTCCATGGTTCTCCTCCAGTGCAAAGAAACTAATCAAAAGAATCCTGGACCCCAATCCACTGACAGTATGTCGATTTATATCTCTTCCTTGCATAATTTAAATGTGTTTTAAACTTTTTTTTTATTTGTTCCATGTATTTTGGGTTTACGTTGACAAAGAGTTTAGAGTTTGCAGTTGACTTTAATTGAGTTACATATGATTTATTTTACTAATTATAGCCAATGGAATTACTGTATAATGTTATTTCTGAATCAGCGAATAACCATAGCAGAGGTCATTGAGAATGAGTGGTTTAAGAAAGGATATCAGCCGCCTAGATTTGAGCAAGAAAATGTTAGTCTCGATGATGTAGAAGCTATCTTTAGCAAAACAGGGGTGAGTCTTCTGTTGTCTCATGTCATTTATTTGGGAAAACTTTTCATCATGTCTACATGCTTGTTGCTCTTGGCATAACAGGACTCCCCAAACCTAGTTGTGGAGAGGCGGGAAGAACGGTCTGCAGCGCCTGTTACTATGAATGCTTTTGAGCTCATTTCTAAATCTCAGGGTCTCAACCTCAGTTCTCTTTTTGAAAAACAAATGGTATGATTAGGCTTTTAGATTTGAATATTGAACTGTCTACATAAAAATTATATTGGAAGACTTATAGCATTAAATAATCCATGCACTCATGTAAGATATCAGTACCACTGTTTTATTACTGATAGATCAGGATGGCATCTGTAATTCTGATCCTTAGAGTGCGTTCTAGCGAATTGCCAATTATCCACTCCAAGTTTTCCATTGTGTGATTAGTAATGATACTGTTCTGCTAATTTGATACTACTGACTAGAAAATTAATTTGTTGACCAGAAAGCTTAAGATATCTGACATTCCTTTGATGAGCAGGGGCTTGTAAAACGGGAAACAAGGTTTACATCCAAATGTCCTGCCAACGAGATAATTTCAAAAATAGAGGAAGCTGCTACGCCCTTGGGTTTTGACGTAAAGAAAAATAACTACAAGGTGCAATAAATATTCTGCTTTTTTGCCTCACCCTTGATTAACTTTAAATTATCTTTTTGTGCTATTTTGAGGATAAACTTTTACATAGAGTAGTTTCTGAGTTGAAGCAATTTCTATAGTAACTGCTTATGTCATCCTAATTTCTTTTACTGTTTTATGTCCTCCATTCACCAACATTTAGCAGTTGAATTTACTTAAATTAAAATTTGAAATATCAGGAATTATGCTATCAATATTGATTTTGGTCTTCGTATGTTACCTTATATTAGCTTTGTCTAGTTCTTGTTGGCTTGTATCACTTGCGTGATTTATCCGAGGCTCATTTGCTTAATGGTTGACATTGTGAACTTTATCTATGCACCCCGAGTTTTGAGAATTGCAACCACTTTTCCACTTCCAACAAAATATTTCATGGTTTTATTTTTCAGATGAAGCTGCAAGGGGAGAAGACTGGCCGTAAGGGCCATCTATCTGTTGCAACTGAGGTAGGTTCCCTCCCCAGCACTTTCAGGAGTTGTCTATTACAAGAGAACTTGTATGAAACTAATTTCTGTTTCTATAAAATGGATCCACATGTTATTTTTGGTTTAGATTTTTGAGGTGGCTCCCTCGCTTTACATGGTTGAGCTTCGGAAGTCTGGAGGGGACACCTTGGAATTTCACAAGGTACGGGATAAACATTGCACCTGTTGCATTTAGTTATGTTATTCTCGTTGTTTGTGTTCCTCCACTGCAATGTGCTCAAATTACTGTTACCCCGCATGCAGAACTGTGGGTGTCATTTTCATAGGATTGTGGCCAGTTCTTATCAGCATTGTCCCATCTTCTTCCCCATTCCCTCCCATCTTGCACTGGTTCTGCTTCTGTGTGTTTCCACATGAGTGTGCACCAGATTTTATTTATAATTTTCGTTCTTAATTTTATTAAAAGCTCATTTTGTTGTTCTTTGTCCTGAATACACAGTTCTACAAGAACCTCTCAACTGGATTGAAAGATATTGTTTGGAAAACAGGAGAGGAAGCAAAGGAAGCAAATGATGGTTAGTAAATTATTAAACAGTGATTGTCATTACTTAGTAGTTACTTTTTATATATTTTGATATAATATCCCATAAGAGGCTTAAGTTGCTGAATGTGCAATTTTGAATAATTTTATAGTCTGTTTGGTTGCCCTCAATTTGAATGGAACCATAAGCCATTTACATTTTGTATGTTATTGTGATAGTAACTTTTCATTTTGAATGAACTTATTTATGATTGTAAGAGAATTCACCATTTCATTCCTAGCTAATTATCCTAAGATTTCATTTAAAATGGATACGAATGGTTACACTCAAATTTAGGGGGCTACCAAACATGCTCTTATTAACAAAAGGATATCGGTTTGTTCACTAAAATGTGAATTTACTGAATTCGTTTTCTCCTCTTACAGGTGCAGATACCGTATCATTTTGACTATCGGCTTCCTTTCAAGGTCCATGTTGATGAAAATTTTCAAAAAAACTCAGTTATCAACGTGTAGGAAATTGTCAAGGGGTTGTAATATATTTTACTTGCTTAAAGCTATGGGGTATATATGAATTTTTATCCCTCCAACTATATACATGTTTGCCTCTGTGATCTAAATTATACTGTAAAATAGGAGTATGCTTTTAAAAATCTTGCGTTCGAGAAAATAGGAAATGTCGCTTGAGACGTATTTGCCCCAGTAGGCAGGAATTTGAAGGACATTTTGTTGAATTTCTTTGTTTGTAAAATACTGCGAGGATTGTTTATCTTAGACAAATTTATCAAATACTTGTGCTAGAGACCGTCTACTTCAAGTTGAATGTTGTGGGCATTTTCTCAATAAAAATGGTACTCCTTTTTAGGGTCCGACTGACGGAATATTATCAGATTGGATATAATAGCAACCACATTATCTACTTTTATTCTATTGTCATGAGCTCTGAATATGTCACCTTGGTTCCCTTCAATATTCACGAGGGTTTTCTACACTAATGCGCTCAATATACACCCAAAAGTATCAAGAGATTTTTCAGATTGATCGCATTATAAACAACAGGTGCCTATCAACCATTTCTTGAAGGAGCAGAAGAGTTCCAACAGTTGGAGTCCATTAATAAAGAGATTCTGATGCCGATAAATAAAGGGCAGTTCATAACTATCAAAACTTGAATATGCTGCATATCACATTTTATAAATATAAGGATGGAAGTATATATAAATTATAGTTGCCATGGAGTTCTGGAAGCATATATATTGACTTGCTATGGCCGAGGAAAATGTAAAATTCATTTGGTTTGGGAATTCTGGCAAATACAAGCAAGATACAAACAGCAGTAGCCACTTATCATTATCGTGTTCATTAGTATAGTAATCACTCCACCTCCTATAACACACCACTATACGATACGGAAGTAACAAAACTTGCAAGATCCTCTGTACAGACCTTTAACTTACAAAATTTCAGATATTTTTTGGAACAAGAGTGAAAGATGATGCAGAAGACGTTCAATCTGATGTTTGAGCTACTTGTGTAAAACACAAATAGTTATTGCCTGGGCTGTTTGAGAATCTATGGGCGCTTAACTCAGTTGACATATATAGCTTTCAGTGACCTTCTATCCTTGAGCTGAAATGACGATGTCTTGAGAGATAAATGCAGCCCAGGCATCCTGTATACGAACAGAAAGTAATTATTGAAAAATCAGAAATTGCCCAATATAAGAATTTACGGCAGCAATAACAACGGCATAAGATGATCCTTTAGAGGGCTTCGCAGCAGATGAGGATGCTTGTAATCATGAAATACACTTGGCTTGCATTTAGAGCAAGTATTTAAAATGAATGAGCCTACATTTTACTCGTTTAGAATATATTGCTAAAGTTTTACTCATTTAGAATATATTGCTAAATTTGATTCACTTTATTTATATTATAACAACATGAATGGATGAAACTGGAAGCTGTGGGCTTTTAATAACAAACTTTAGAAACAAGGACGAGGAGATGGGTAAATTGAAATCCATGCCAATAATTGTTGTTGCTCAATATCCTAATAAGCTCTCTGTCTCCGCTTCCCTTTTCTTTGTGTCTCCCATTTCAAGTCTAATTACTTAAATTTGAACTCCAAATCTCTACATTTGAAGTTCACATATCCAAAAGCAAAGGCCATGTCTCGGCTAAGGTTATGGTTTCATCTGTTTGATATTAAGGATTTTCATAGAACAGGCAACATACATTTTATAAAAAAAATACTGGTGCTCACGCAGACACACAAACACGAAGGCACACACACATAGAGAGTCTCATGCAAAAACCATTATACCTGAAGGATTGAAAATGCCTTTTCAGCAACATATTTTTGTGGGAGAGTTGCACCTCTCTGTTGTAGTTTGTCAGGATGCAGACACAGTCGCGCTTTTTGATAAGCCTTCTTCACATGTGAGCTTTCATTCAGGTCTGCTAGAGGGATTGGGTACCAGCCACTATTCGGCCATAATATCTGATAGTTTAACACAAATAAATAGTTAACCCCCATCGACATATCAGCTAAGTATCATTTTATAAGATTTCTGATATGCCATTTTACAAAATGTAAATAAACCATCTTTGGAGATCAGTCTTACATCATGTATTGTAGAGAGCAGCAACAGAATGTTTCTTTCATTTCCAGATGACCACAACCTTATATCTTCATCCAATAATTCCATCTCCTTCTGTACTTCACACAAGGAATAAAACAAGTTTATCAAAATCTTGCTTCTTATTCCAAAATATGAGAGAAAAAAGAAGCAGGTATCTGAAAATACACAGCAATCTTTTCAGATGCGTTAACAGTTGAAAATTTATTTTATAAGGAGTAAGCTGTCAAGTTTTGATGACACTTGAGTTGAAAAAGTTTTCCGGTGAATGCTATTATGAAACATGACCCGTTATAGTTTTCTAATCAAGTGCTTCTGGTTTTACCCACTTCGGGATTGGCATACAATAGAGGTATTTCCCTCGTTATCGAGAAGATATTTGGTAAATATCCAAACCAAATTATCAAAATAGTGTCCCAACTATTATTAGGTGTTCATATCTTTCTTAAGCTGACTTATTCAGAATATTAAGTATCTTTCTCCAGTAAATATGAAATAAGCACAAAACATTGGACATTGGTGGTACTTTACGCGCAATGTTGATGACTAGAGTTTATGTGCCATTAATGGGCGTAGAATGTTACTGGTGATATATTATGAAAAATTATCAGAAGCTCTTTTACCTGTAGTATATATATACCTGTTTAGTATCATTTTAGAACTTTGCATATCCTATTCGTACATCATGTTTAAATTACAGGAATTATAATTCATCATAGAGGTTTGATTCTGATGTACATATGTAGTTTCTTTCTAGTATTCAACATAAGCATAATATTACAAGCACGTGCTTAGTTAATAGCTAGAGAAACTTACAATTTCATCCATTTTTCTTTTTTCTTCTTCCATTTCAAATGTATTTGGTTTCTCATCCTGCAAAAGGAGCAAAAAGGAAAGAAAGCTAATCAGTGACCTTATCACTTATCATCCAAAAACTGCATATATTCTGGACAGAAGCTCTAGGTGCAAACAAATGACAAATATGTTAATGTAATTCCTGGACTCTCAGGAACAACCATTTCATTCTTTTATATCATTACATATCCCTCCCTAGATTGCCTGTATGCTGTCTCCAAGTCACATAGCACAGCACTTTAGCGGCTTGATCCCATATTTATCTCAGATTAAGTAGTGATATGTCCGGTGTCCTTTGGCGGGATCCATAATCATTTGGGACTATTGTTTGCATTTTGATCTGCATGAGTGGTAGTCTTTACTTCTGGGCTTAGTTTGTTCTTAAGAATTTGGTGAGGAAGAAAAAGAAGTAGAAGAAGAGAGAGGCTACCCTCATATTGAGTTTCAATCTTGGATAAAATTTGCACGCACCTATGTTCTCTCTTAAGTTTTCCTGAATGATGAAAAGAAGCAATGAATTAAATTAAGAATTTGGACTTTATAGCAGGCACGCCATTGGGCTCATTGGCAGTCATTCAACAATGAATATCAATTTCCAACCTTCTTCTTCAAAAGGTAAATCAACAAGGCATACCTAACTACTTTGCATTTCCTTTCCATTCTCTCGACAGATTCACAAACCAAATCAAGCCATTGAAAGGTGACAAAATATTATTTTCACTTTTTATTTATTTTTCTCATTTATATGTTGGATATATTGAGCTCTGTGAAGCTATACTGCCTCTTTCACAAATCACCATTACTTTTTGTTTAACTTTCTCTTCATAGACGGATCTGCTAGTAATAGTTTTTTTAAGTCTTTGTTATTAATATTATTTTCTCTTAACCATAAAACAAATTTTTACCCCTTGTAACTGCAGTGATCCACACCCATCTATATGCCCATCTGGAAAGTGAAGCACAGAAGGCCTTCCTGCAATATTTCACAAAATAAATGAAAATTGTTAGCAGCTTCTTATAGAACTTTCCGCATGTAATTTAGTTTCGTTGTAAGCCCAATATAGATTACCTGTCACTTTAGCAGATAATTCTTTCTCATGTTGTCTCATGCTCAACTCTTCTAGTGAACTATGTGACTGAAACCTCTCTTTAGCCCATGCAATTGCCTCATCAACACCTAGTGCTTCATCTGACTCTTCCTTGTGATCAGAATTAATTTCAATGACATAAGAGCTCACAACTTCGTCGTCATCTTCTTCTTCTTGCAATACTTCATCTTGAATTTTGTTAGCTTTGGCTTCTTGTTCTTGACAAAGTGAGGACCCTGCAGATGAAGGGGAGTTGAGTTCCAGGTCTTCCACTGATACTTTGACACTACCATAAGAATTTGGACCAAGACTCATGGTTTCTGGGGAAGTGACCCGCCGTGAAAATCCATAATGGGTACTTTTGAAATTCTCAATGTGTTCATTTTCAAATTGTTTTTCAACGAAGGAAGGACGACTGTAGGGAAAATCTGGCATGCCTTGTTGTCTTTGTTGTACTTCGTGCAACATTGTTGATGTGCTCCATTTAGATGGGACATTTATTGGCCTTCAGAAACAGAAAATCATTCATAAGAACATAAATAATAATAAAAATAAAATTGAGCACCACACATCTAATATATGTGTTTCTATAAGCACCTCTCAGAATATGATTCTGAAATTCCAACTGTTAATTTCGATAGGAAGTAATTTGACAATCAAAGATTCAAAATCATCTTGAAAAGTTGCAGCATGTAGAAGGATATGCATAGTGGTTTCAATCTTTTAGTTTTTAAAACATCTTGCAATGTGAAAGGAGATGCTCAGGCCTCAAGGTACCCAAGTTGTATTAACTCATTCAAAACGAGGTAATTTATTTTAGAGCAAACACCAGCCAGGTATTCAATCTTAAAATAAGAAAAAAGAGGAGCCAGTTGATCTGTCACGAGTGTCATGATCTCTGTTAGTATATAACTTAGCCAACATTGAATATCTTGGGAAAATATTTCTAGTATATGACTGGTCTCATTGCTGATTGACTTTTAATTAGTGAGTTTGATGTCTTTATACGCTAGACTTAGCCAATTTCCTAAATCTAACAATCTCGATAAAGAAATATGAACAACCATAAACCACCAATCAGATAAAGAAATATGAATGCATTATCCTTAGGAAATTTTGTGAATATATTCAAAAAGTAAGAAATATGAACAACCATAAACCACCAATCAGATAAAGAAATGTGAATGCATTATCCTTAGGAAATTTTGTGAATATATTCAAAAAGTAAGAAATATGAACAACCATAAACCACCAATCAGATAAAGAAATGTGAATGCATTATCCTTAGGAAATTTTGTGAATATATTCAAAAAGTAAGAAATATGAACAACCATAAACCACCAATCAGATAAAGTAATAATAATGCATTGCTTTTTAGATCTCAAATAGGGATTGGGCCATTCATCACAAATCTACTAGAAGTTAGGTACATTTGGAGTTGATGCATGGATTGCTCTGTTTGTCCAGATTGCCATATATTGCTTGTCAATTTGCTAAATTGGATTTCACTTGGTTGTACCCCACCAACTCAAAAATCTATTAGTTAATCCCGAGTTTTACAAGCACCAAGTGTTACAAGCTAGTTAATCCTGGGTGGTGAATCCAATCTTGACCTTCAAGAGAAGGATTAAGTTCAACCTTATTACCACAGGTCCTCCCGTCCCGTTCAGGTTATGTAGGATTATATATTGAACAAAAAATGTATCCTTAATTTTATAAATGAGGCTCTTTTTGTGATAAAAAAAATATCAATATGACAACAAAAAGCAGTAGCAGCTGGTACTACCTTAGCTTTGAAGCAAACACGGAGAAAGAAGCGTCATCGTCGCTGATCGCCGGCCGGAACGGACTAAAATCCTCCGAACTCAACACCGACGACGAATTCGACTTCGACTTCGACATGGACTTTGAATTCGTTTTCGACTTTGATCTCGACCTCGACCTCCGAATTTCCTCAAAATCCATCCCAAACACATCACTATAAAACTCTTCGCTCCTCCGGCCAGCTACTCCAGTTGCTGGAATTCTGAACGCCGGTAAGCTCCGTCCACTTCTCGCCGGATTAAACCTCTCCGGCTTCCGGAAAATATCTTCGTAGAAGAAACTCTGCCTCGGAAATTCGCCACCGGAGAATTGGCGGGCGAGGACGCTGCGCGGTGGCCCACCGAAGACGTCATCGAAGTCTTCGGGGTCTAGCGTCTTGCATTCCCTTCTCCGGGAGGTCTCTTCAGTGGATTTCCGGCGGGGAGCATTCAGGACTGTTGCCGACATTCCCATTGGCATTCTCCACGACTCGTCCATTTTCCCGGCGAGTGTGTCCGGAATACTGTGAACTCACGAGTGTTTTTTTTTCGCGTGCATATATATAGGGGTAGGAGCTATAAATCCATATTATGGCCGAGGGGGGCAAATATTGGACAAGTTGAGTAAAATGGCTTTTACTCGATTAACTATCATACTCTCTATATCCTCCGTCCCCAACTTTATTACCTCAATTCTAAATTATAATATTATTATTAATTTTTAAAATTTAATTTTATTATTATATTAATTAAAATTAAAAAAATTATATTAACTATCTTTAAAAAATTAATAAAATTTTTATATTTGAGAATAAATAGATTATTTCTTTGAAAAAAAAAATTAAATCTATGACTACGTTTGTTTGTAAGTATTATAATTTCAAGATTATAATTCCAAAACATGAATTATAATTACAATGTTATATTTATTTACAAGAATTACATTTAAAATAAAATTAGTAATTCAAAAAATATCTTATTTGTTTTTAAATTTTGACTTGAAACTATTAGTGTAGGGATTATAAAATAATTTAATAGTCTTAAAATTATAATCCCTGATTGAACATGATATTAAATAATCTTCTATCTTAAGTCATTTTATAATTTCTGAACTAATAGTCCCAAATTCAAATTTAAAAAAAAGAAGAAGACAAAAATAAGATTAATAGTCTTATCCCAAATATAATTTTGAGATTATAATTCATACATTAAAATTATAATTCTTACAAATAAATATGACATGTGTACAAGGTAATCAACTTCAAAGCTGACCTTATAATTCTCAGAAAAAATGGCAAGCGAGATGCGACTCAAGAGGGTTTTTTCCCATTTTTTTCTTTTCGTTGCAGATAGGTTTTGTAGAAAGAATCGTTGGGCGAAATAGCAAAAAATTTACACATAAAAAGTTGTGCAACAAGAATAAGACTTGTGTATTAAATATTAATAAAAACGTGTAAAAAATCTAATGACTTGTCTCATTTTCTATTTTCTCTTCTTTTTTATGCTGTTTGTGCATAAATTTTTATGTATAAGTTGTGTCAATGGCATTTATTATTTAATGAAAATGAATTTTATTTATATGATTTATAAATATTAAAATTTTAGTTTCTTGTTTCATATTTATTTTAAAATATGAGATTCATTTTCAATCTATATAAAAGACATTAAATTATTAATTTATAGATATATCCCATAAAAATGCGAATGAAATTTTATATTTGCATAATCATTACAATATTAAATTAAGGGGAATAATACATATATATAATGAGAAATCATGTAAAAAAATCACTGAAAGGAAAGTCCACCTCACTCGAATTTCCTTAAACAGGTGAATAAGTTAAAATGAAAGTGCTTTTGGTGAGGGGCAGGGCCGGGCCAGGGGTATGGGTCCATGGCCATACACCTGCTGGCCACTTCCTCCTTTCTTAAAATTTTGGACCCACTTTTTAGCGTGAGACTGAGTGTCTCTCTCTACATACATGAATCCACAATTAAATGCGACTATAAATTATGAGTAGTTAACTCATTTTATATGATTCTTATCAATTGTGATGACATAATTTTAGAAAAATATAAATCAAACTTGCATATTATTATGGTGTGCATGGAAAAGTTCACTTTTTCAAACCAAGATGATGATGGATATATAAGAGATTTACTTAAAATTGCACAATTTAAATTGAGAATTTTTCAAACGTTCATTGATATAAAAAAAAATTCCGAACTATAGACTCTTGTTCGGAATATAATTATTTCATGATTATTGAGAACGAATCAAATCAAATAATCGGCTCACTTGCTTATGTATACGCATTTGTAACATCATGACGACGATTCTCGACATGCTTAGTTGCCTATAATGATGTTTTTTTGTTTTAGTGAGCAGTATTGCATGCCCTCAAAATCACTTTTACCCCCTTCATTCTTTAAAATATGTTTTCCAACTTTTGATTTCACCTTACTCCTTTTGCCTGCCTTGATGAGTAATTTCTGATTGCTTTTAATGTTGAAAGAAAATAACATATATGGGATATAAATTTATTACCTAAAAACTATGGGAAATGTAGTTGAAGGATTGTAAGAAATCAAAAGAACATTAATTCTCAAGTATGCGATTTCTCAAATGATATATATTTCCTTCTTTGCCTGCCTGCCTTCAAATTTTATTCCTAATTTCCAGTAACTGAATAATTATATGGAAATTGAGTCTCGTCTTCTTTTATCTTTCTTAATTAATTTTTTGATTGCATTTCACGTGGGAATTTTTTTTCTTTATTATAGTGGGTATCCACTATTAATTAAGCAAGTTGCATGTATGCCTGCATGAGAGCAGTAATTAATGTTGAGATGTTTTTTCGTTCAATCTCATTAAATACGCAGTTGATAATAAGATATTATATTCAACGACAAAATAATATGTATTAGGGACAATTATTTTATTGGTATTGTCGCAAATAATTATGTTATTAATGTTATTGTTATTATTAAAAATAGGAAATTGATATTTTTAAAGAATTTTTTAATATTTTTATATAAAAAGTGTTTTTATAAATTTATAATAATAGTTTTAATCATCGCTATAAATTTATAATAACAGTTTAAATATAAAAATATTATTTAATTAAAAATAATATTTGTATCGTTAAATTTATATGAAAAGAAGTTGATGAGAAGTGTAATAGAAAATATCTTACTCCTTCCCTTCCTAATGGACAAAAACGAGAAGGAATATCAAAAAATATAAAGAAATTAGAGCTGGAAAAGTGAATATAAATGGAGCTTAAGGGGCTGCCGGGCAGGTGAGAAAAAGGAGTGGCTGATACCTCCTTTGGAGACAATGCCTGCTGTCTATGGTGATTGATGGATTTTGCTAAGCTTTTGTGCCCCCCATCTCTCAACTTTTGTCCATCACATCTTTACTTGCAAAAACAAAGACTATCATTACTTTCCCAGAGCTGCTAATTAAGCTCATTAACAACCCAAAGTCTTCCATTGGGGGTTTAATAACATTTTACCCACAAATCTTAAAAATATAAGAGAAATGAGAAAGTATATGGAGAGGAGAGAGAAACATTCCCATTAATTGTAGACAAAAGCTAAAATGTTTCCATCTTCTTTTAATGAACAATTTAATCCAAAAAACCCACCGAGTCATAGACCAGGTAACAACACCACCCTTTTGCATAGCAAAGGGTGTGGGATTACATCCTCCCATCCCCCAATATTGTAATAAATCAATAGTATATAAAAAAAGTAATCCATAAAACTTGAAAACACTATATTTGGAGGGAGCTCGAGGAATGGAGAGAAAAGTTAAGGAAAGAAATAAAGTTTGGGGAGAATCAAGGATGAATAAGAAATTGAATTCGGTTTCGAAATTGAATCAAAAACCGATTAAATTGTTTCGATTGAACCACATCAGTAGTTCCGACGCATATAGTAGCGTTAAAATGGTTGAAAAACAGCACATATAGTTTGGGTACGATTTTGGCATACTCTCGCACTTGCACCAATTATATATATATATATATATATATATATATATTATTACTATTATTTTTAAGTTAAGTTATAATAACTTATAACTTGAAAAAAATGATTTTCACCAAATATCGGTAAATTTGAGTTCTCAAATTTGAACGTAAAAGTTATAGTTGATTTCAAGTAAATATTGAAAATGGTTCACATGTACCGTCAAGTTTTCTGCAAGCTAACACTAGATTTGCACTCCCAACAAAAAAATATATTAGGCACGGGCTTTTGGGAGTTCAACACAGGGTTTGCCTTGTGTAGATAACTAGTTGCATATTACATGCATAACTAGCTGATTAGTTGTATATTACATGCTTAACTAGTTGATAAGAGCAAATATTTTCCGATTTGAATTATATAAACAATTCATAGGGATAATATTGCAATCACCACCACTACATTATGCTATACCTAATTATAATCCTAGTGTACAAGTTTTCGGTTTTGGGAGCAATAAATAAGCCCACAAAAATCTACTTCCTTTTTTTTAGTAAAAGGAAATCAAAAAAGAGAAAGGGGAAATTTTAAATTAGCGAAAACACAATTGGATCAATTGGTTTGGGAATCAAAACTTAATTAAACGAAATCACACCGCACCAATCACAAATAAGCGGTATCATGTGCGATTTTATATATGTCAAACTACACCTAATATTTGTCAAACCACACTTAAGTGATTTCATGTGCAATTTAAGGTTTCAATTGCATCATACTCTACGCTAGAGAGAATTACACAATCACCTTACTTTGGAAGCTCCATGTAAAGATCAAAAGTTGCTTCACACCCAAAAAGTTAATAATTAATTAATTTTTTTAAAAGTCTTCTTTTGGCTTGTTTTCTTTCCAAAACTACTCCAACCAAATGGAAATGGGGTATAAGAAAAAATAAATTAAGAAGAGAAAGGAGAGAGAAAAAAGAAGAAGAAAAAAAATTGAGGGTGTTTGTGGTCCAAAGAAAACCAAAAGGTAGATTATAAGCCACACAAACTAAATAATGTTTCAAAGTATTGTGGAAGGATGGAAACATGGATGTTTAAAATAATGAGCAAGATATAAATGATGAAAAAGCAAAAGCTACTCCCATGTTCCTATAAATAAAATAAACGTATAATGTTCATCTATTATATATATATATATGTGTGTGTGTGTGTGTATGGAAAAAATAGAAATGCACAATCATACAAATTTCAAATGTACACAGTCTACGATCGTAGAGTGATTTAACTCAACGATCGTTAAGTTAATTCCCTCTACGATCGAATTGACTCAACGATCATTGGAATCGTAGAGAAAATCAACTCAACGATCGTTGAGTTGAATCACTCTACGATCATAGACTATGCACATTTGGAGTTTGCACGACTGTGCTTCTCCATATTCCCATATATATATATATATATATATATATATATATATATATATATATATATGACTCCAAGACTTGATATCCTAACTACTCCCATGTTCCTATAAATAAAATCTCCAATAAAATAAATGTATAGTGTTCATCTATTGTGTGTGTGTGTATATATATATATATATACTCTGGCTTTACTAGCCAGCCAACTCAGAAGCCAAATTATAAGTTTAACTCCACTTTCACTATACTATAATTTTAAGTTGGTGACCAAACTAAAGATAAAACTTGCAAGTTACAAGTACATAGATTTTGACATAAAGTAATGTTATATCAAATACTGATACAAATTACTAAAGATGAAGAAGTGAAGAAAAGGAGAGGAGTTTAGGCAGAAAAAAGAAGAAGAACGAATCTATTATTCATCACAATGATACTAGACAACTGAACATACACAGCTTGCACGGTCAAATTCAGAAGCCCAACTTTCAACCAACTCTTCATGAGTAATTTTCACACAAATGTAATTATTCGCATTACACTTATCATGGCCTCAAGTTCAAAGTCTGAAGAATATCAAAGACCTCCCAACTTGAAAGCTAAGAATGACAGCCATTACAAGTAAATCAGCCACTATGAAGAAGGTTTACATATGCCAATGCCAGGACTTTTCCTCTAGAAATGATTATTATGTTCAGTCTTGAGTATAATCCTATCCTAACCAACACGAGATTATATATAAGAAAACTGATGCTATTTTTTACATGTACGGAAAAATGAAGTTATTGTCACCGGGATCAAATAAAGAGGAAACTCTTAAAACAGAAAGGAAACAAAACTAAAGAAATTTTCATTAAGAACTGTAAACTCAAATATGTGATACATAATTCAAGTCATCTAGGAAAAGCCTTTGCCACAACTACTTGAGGAAATAAATAATACGCCCATCATGAAAATGCTCAACACATACAAACAGATATATCTAATAGTTGAATCCTGGACTAGTGGATGAACAAAACAAAAAGTCGTGTATATTTTACTATTTTTATCAAGATAATTTTATTTCAAGGAAAAAGCTCTCCCTATTAAGGGCATGTCAGAGTCCTTCCGCGGCTGCACCCTGATCTTCATTTGTATCACTCTTTCCATCCTGGGGTATTTTGAGAGCTGAAAGAAAAGAAGAAACAGATAGATAAGCAAGTAAAACTAAGGAATATAGATAAGCAAGTAAAACTAAGGACGTATCTAGTGGACATCTAATCAGCTGGTTTCCGATACCAGGTGATTACTATAAATTTGAAACCATCACTAGAGGCAAGATCATAAATTTGCACATGAAGTTGTGTGAACTCAAAAAGCTGTTTACATCACACCTGCCTGTCATAATGTAAAGTATAAACGTAATGTATTGCAAGATAACTATCTATAGAATAAAGTCTAATTGAATATAATATATTGCAAAACAATCAAATGCATTTGATGCTTGGTGATGATGAGGAAAATTAATGAGTTGTAAATTCCCAAAAGAAAAAAGACTCACGTTTGAGAGAGGATCCAGCAAGACAGGTCAGCCTTGATTTTGTATTAGCCTCCGCTAATGGAATTGTATTCACCTTACCAGCCATGCGAATGTCCCAGACACGTACAATACCATCTGACGATGCAGATGCTACTATATGTGGATCATCAGTAGAACCATCGCTCTTGGAGAGCGTGACAATACCTTTCACACGCGCCGAATGTGCATTCTCAATGCAATACGCTACCTTCCCACTGGCTGTGTCCCATGCTGTGATATTTCTATCCTCCCCACCAGTAAATAGAATGCCATTCTGCCACAAATTTGAGTAAATTTCAGAAATTAAGAAATAAAAAAAGTGAAAAATTTGCCCTACAGAAACTTAGAATCAAGTATTCTCACTTTTCAGTCTGCAATAGACCTTTTTTAAGTAACTTAATCCAGGACCAAAGACTAGCACTATGCTGCAATAAATGTTATTCGTTTTCATGATTGCTCTATGTTATCACCAGTATGCTGTCTATACCATAGTACCGTTTAAGTGCATCTCTCTAAAAGAAACGGTCAAGCTCAAGCATACGAATAGTTCTTTTGCATTCATGGACAATCAGCTAATCATATATCAACAGATTTTTTATTATATATATGAAAACACAACGAGATGACGAAAGTTCAAGAAAGCTTAGCATCCTGATATCATACACAAAGTTCAAAAGTTCATAATTCGTATATCATAGTGAAAATCATAATCGAGAAAGTTTCTTAGCCTAATTTAGCAACAAGTTTGAGTTGTATTCGCATGAAAAACAAAATCAAAACTTAAACTGGAAAACGCTAGCATAAAGTATACAAGCATACTCAAATGAAAGACCAATAGACAGACCGACTTCTCTGCACACTACGTCGGTCCTTTTTTCACTCACATCCTGCTCTTCTATGTTTATCTATTTCCCTCAGAATATCAGAGTCTGACTAATCAACTAGTCAAATTCTACAGTTTGCACCAAGGATATAAACATATAAGGTTAAGCTACACAGCATTATTGAAGTTTCATAAACAACCTTCACACATTAGCAAAATATCCAAGTAAAAACAAAGTTGGGATATTAATGCGTCACAACACATAATTCTACTCAATTCCATCAAATTAGATTAGATTTGCAAAACCAAAGGTGGGATATTAACGTGATTACTAAAAAAATTAGAGCCAAGTTAACTATGACATTGGAAAGGAGACAGTATCTAAGTTTTATAACAAATTTCACGTATTGGCAAAGAAATTCAATTAAAGTACTCAATCCAACTTAAAAACTATGCTACCGAGTACCTCCACTCAAACAAAAATTGGCTAAAATGCTATAGAATATAGACAAACATAAACACAAACAATTAGAACAGAATTAAAAAACTAACATTTCCCGGCGTGGCACAAAGAACCCGTTTTTGATTATCCAATTCCAAAAGCAACCGGGCATCCTCGGACTCATGAATTGAAACTTTTTCATCCATGACCATAAAGAACTTATCCCCAACCGAATCGAATTTCACAATGGAGGCTTCCTTCCCCAATCTACAATAAAAACTCCGCCTTCCTCTCACCAAATTCACCATCCCCAAACACGAATCTCTCCCCACCGTCAACGCTAGTGTCCCCGACGGGTGCACCGAGAGATCGTTCACCCCCTTCTTGTGGACGGATAGGGTTTTAAGGTGGACAAAAGGGTCGGCGTCGTATATTGAAACGGAGCCGTCGTCGAAGGCGGCGAGGAGGTTACGGGGGAAGGAGGAGGAGAGAGAAACGAAGGATAGGGCGGTAACAGTAGAGGTGGGGTCGTTGAGGGAGCCAATCTCGGAGGAAGTAGAGAGGTCGTAGATTTTGATTGTGTCATCGGAGCCACCGGATACGGCGGCGGAGCCGGAAACGGCGACAGATTTGATTGGGGAGAGGTGGGAAGGGAAGGAGAATAGGGGGGTTAGGGTTAGTGTTTCAGTCGAGTGTTTTAGTTTTTTGAGCTTGAAACCCCAAATGAATCTCTCGTATGAACCCGCTACTAGACTCATATTTTCTCACTCTGCAACTTCTGCTTCTCTCCCAAAACCCTAAAGAGACGAGAAGAAATAGGGCTGGGGTTTAGACTTGATGCCAAATGACGTAAATACCAGTGGGAAATGGGCGTGGTTTCAGTTTTTCTTTTCTTTTTCATTTTTCCTACAATAAATAAGTTTTTATTTTTTCCCAAACATTCAATTCAAAAAATATGTTCTCAAACATTTTGGTCTTCAAGTATAATGGTATTAATTTTAGCAACAAAACAAAAGAAAGTATAATGGTATTAAACACAGTGACAAAATTCAGAGTAATGGGATTATTTTTTACAGTTTACTGAATAAATGAATTTTACATAAAAATATAAATAATTGAGAATTGTTATTAATTTTGGTAATTGTTATTTTATAAGTAAAAATTGATATTTCTACCAATTTTTTGTCACATAGGTAGGGACTTATCTATCATTCATAGAAAGATTTTGTAAAATTATCAATTTTATACGAGAGAATATCAAAAAATTTGTTTATATTTTTTTGATGATTATAGAATATCTTTTTTGTATAATTAATCACATTATTGCGAAACTTAGATTTTGATCCTCTCTTTTGAAATTTTATTCAACATAAAAATTATTTTTAGCAACAGTATAAACGTAACAATTATTTATATTAAATATTATTGTATTATTAAATGTAATATTTTTTTCGACAAAGGTGTAATCAAAAATTGGATGAAAGGTAAGCAGAGGGGATTTAAATTTTTTATTAATATATATTTAGATTGTTACTAATATGAATAAAAATATTATATAAAATTAAAAAAAATGGTAAGGAGATTTAGAGGAGTCAATTCTATAATTTACAATTGTCAAAAGGTGTAATTATATCATAATAGTATTTTATTTTTATATGTAACTAGCCAGTTTCATAAATATTTATTGTAATATTTTGATAATCGGTTTAGACTCAATAGTTCGATCATTTAAATTGAGAATTGGTAGGAAAATATGAAGCTATTTGGCCTAAAAATTAATTTAGCATCAACCCGATCAAAACTAAATTGTTCAACCGATCAAATCGACTAATTAAATTAATTTTAAAATATTTTTTTATACAAAAATATTCCTATTTTTAAAATTATTAATAATATATTTTTATATATTTATAATATCATCCGTTTAATAAGACTTCAACTATAGTTTGAATTAATAATCCATCTGCTCAATATTTTTTTCGATTCATAATCCGTCCGAGTCTGAAAACATTCGATCCATTGTCAACGTCCTTATAATCTTCTACTTCCCAAATTTCCTTATAATCTTCTACTCGCCAAATTTATATTTTTGCAGAAAGGAGAAATAGTCGCATTGTTTTTCCTTCTTCTTGGTGGCCGGCTAAAGAATTAATGGCAGAAGTGCAGCACGACCCTGCGCCGGTACCGGAATCTTTTGACAACCCTCCCCAACCGCTGTCCGCACCCGTTGACGACCCACCTCCTCCGCCGCCGGACCCAACACCACCACCAGTTCCAACTCCTCCTCGATTCGATCCCAGCCGAAGTAACTTTCTTTTTCTTTACTTTTTATTTTATTTTTTCGTGTCCATCGTCTTTCTACCCATAATTCTTATTTCAGCTAAATTTATTACAAAATTCCCTGCAATTAATCTTTTCGATTGTTCTTTGTTGGGATAAAGTTACTTAATTTTGGTCTTTGTTGTTCTATTATTTTGTTTCTTCCGTCCATTCAAGAAATGTGATGACTTTTGGGGGTTATATATGTATATATTTTTCTGTGGCATGCTGTAAATTGTTCCGTCTGGAAGATCATAAAATTATCAATTTTTGTTGTTGTTGTTGTTATGTTTTAGAACTCTTCTTGTTAGCTATTAAGTTTAAATTTTAAATTTTTGTATAAGGGTTAGCATTCGTTCTTGCTAATCCGGAATGGTTCACTTATAACAATAAATTGTCTATTGGGAAACAAGTCCTATATCCACAACCCACTGATTCAAAGTGTACTGGTAATTTTATCCTTCTTTTGCTTGTCTATAATTTAGTGTCTATAAGACTTTCTTGGATGAGCTTCTGAACCTTCTGTTTTTTAAAAGAGTGGAATTGTAATGCCAGTAACTTTTCTTTTAAATTTATGCTTTTGAGTTTATTGTAAGATTGAAGGGTAGATGTGTTGCGTGTGTAGTCCATACATATACATGCCTTTTTACATTTATAAAGGCTAAATATTTTACTTGGGCTAGGTCTCCAGGTGATGTGTGGAGCACTTTTTGGGCAGCTAGGTAAAAGGTTTTCTAGAATTGCCTTAATTGGATGTTTTTAATTTTAAATTTGAAAAAAATGTGTCTTTACATAGTTTATATGATTACATGTAGTATCCATACTTTAAATGAATGAGGGCTCAGTGTAACACTATAATCACCACAATGTCAATCAGAAAAAATCTTGAAATCAATCAATACGATAGAAATTTTTTGTTTTACTCTGTCATACTTACCTTCTTTTTTTTTCTCCTTGGTTTGCTTGAAGTGAGTGGTATCATCAGAAGGAAGGCCTTGATAAAAGATTTAGCTGCTGTATACCATGCAGAGTGCCTTACCCACTGTCAAGAACTTTTGGAACTCCAAAGAAAATGTGAAGAGGTTAGACATTTTACCAATTGTTTCTTATGTACCTTTGTTCTTTCAATGCTGGCTACATGCGCCGGTGACCATACTTGCGCACACGCATGCATGCATGCACAGACATTTAGTTCGCTTAGCCGAAGCTTGCTTGTTGCCTATGGAAATTTCATGTACTGTGTACTTATTATCCTGAAAGTAAGCATTGATTGAATAGCAAGGTCATTGAAGTATATTTGTTGTTAGTCTTCTTTTTGAGGTAAACTGTATTTCGAATCCCCCTTTACATTTTAGTGAGTAGATTATGTGTAGTAAATAGTGAATTACCTTAGTTCCTTGATCCTTGATGGTTCCTGTTGGCTTCGGTGGAACACCATTTCACTGTGTGACTATTTTGTTTGTATTAATACCATTTAACTTGTTATACAATGTGTATAACAATAGGGCCTCCATATCTAGCTTGTATGGAAGAAATTTCACTGAGCCTTCTACACCCTGTTGTAAGTATCATATTCACATCAGATGGAGGGTGAATGATTAGAAGCATTTTTAGAACATACTTTAGGCCTTCTTAACCAAGAGTTGTATTAGACTCAAAGATCACTTTGAAGCATAAGTGGGCTTACTGTTTACTATAGTAAAATTGGTAGTCAGTTGGGGAGGTTGCCTACAATTTAACTCTTCAGGAACGTAAAACCAATTCTCAAAAATTGTAGATGTTGACATAGTATATAATAGTGGCTGAAATTTTGGTTGCACCCCCTTCTTTATGCATGTTGATATTGCTTTACTTGTTAAATATACCTATCAGTGGTTGAAGTTACAGGATTTGGATAGGTGAGATTGATGAATGGTTAACTAGTTAGAAAATAACATCAGATCATAATCATATGCAATTGATCTTTAGGCTGTGTTTAGATTAGAACTTAGAAAATGTGAAGGAAAGGAAGGGAAAAGGGAAATTATATAAATGTGAAAAAGGAAAAGTGTATCTTTTTTAGTATACTTTTATTAATTATAATATCAAATAGAATTCTATAGGTAGTGCAATGAAATCTTAATAAAGGCTCCAATAATATTTCAGATTACTTTCTTTTTCCTTTCTTTCCCCTTGTATTTGGCAAGTTCCAAACGCAGCATTTTGAATTAATATTAAGTCATTGCCTTTTTCTTTGGTTACTTGAAAATATTTTGTATGAGGATTTCTTTTTCTCATTTTAGTTATCGTCTTTATGAGTCTGGTGCTTCATTACATGCAAAAAATATAATAAAATAGTTGTGAAATAATGATTTTAGTCATTTGTTTTCAAAATAATGACTAACATTACTGTTTCTTAAAAAATTATTGCAGGCCTATATAGGCATAAAAGTTCTTGATGAATCAAAGAAAAGAACAATGAGGCCTGCCAAACGGCTGAAGAAATCCAGCTAGGCATCAATATTAATGTAAGATGTGCACCTTTGCCATTTATTTATAGCTAAAATAATTAATCTGGCAAGGGATCAACATTTTCTTCTCCATATATATAAAATTCGCAAAGTTAAAATGTGGGTCAGCATTCTGACTCTTTTATAAATCATTCAATCAACACTAGTTTTGATCTCTAAAAGTTGATCGGAAGAAACCAAGAAATAACCCCCTGCATGCAAAGTTATAGAGGATCCCTTTGAGATAAAAAAAATTATATCGAGTAGCGTATGATTGAGGGTCTATTTCTTAGTTCAAGATTCCTTTTACTAACTGGATTATGGTGACTGATCTCTCTTTTTCATTGGGTCACATTAGGGTGCAGACTGAAAAACAGTATAAAAGCTATAAGCCTATAACATTCATTACTAGAAACCTTGTAGGTTTAATGACTGTTGCACTCTGTTCCCCATCTTTTGGGTACTCTGTTAAGATATGCATCATGCACAAATGGCAGTGAGAGGGGGGGGGGGGGGGGGGGGGGGGGGGGGGGGGGGGGGGCATAGAAAAAAGTAAATGTGATATGCTTACAGAGGCCTGTGGGGTGGCAAATGTATATGATTTGGTGCAATCTGTTATAAATTTTGGTACTTGGGCGCATTAATGTATGTGTATATATATCATACTAACAGAATGTTGTAGTGGTGTCTAAGTTGCTTTTGGATTATCACAAATGGCTACATAGACAATAACCTTTGTAATGTACTATAAACTTTGGTGTAATGCATGCTGCCCATTTCTTTTTCTTGTTATGTTTGTTTATCCTTTGTTTGCATGTGCAAGTTACTCTTGGCAACGGTCGAGTTTGTTAATTTCTAACTTTCTTCTTAAATTCTTTACATAGGGAGACATATTTCCAATGCTGGATTTTCCAACCCAGGGCAATCGCAGCGGTACATAATTGTGCAATGTGCATTAATATCTCTTACATTTGCGATAGATTGGATTAATAGAGTTTTAAAACAGCCGTGAATATTATGGGCAAAGTAGTAAAATGTTGTATTATTCAAATATTTGACTATTATTCCTGTCTTGGGAGTAATACAAAACAACTTGAAAATTATTGACTTATGCAGGATAAATTCGTAATTTTTCATCTTTGAAAAATAGCGGTTTTAATTTTTTTTTTAAAAATAAAAATAAATTTTTTTGAGATGCTACACCTCGTGGCTAGTAAGGTCGTTTGGGGGATTAAGGTCAGACTGTCTTTGGTTGCAGGAGCGCAGCTATACATATTGCACATTGTAAGCCCATGTTGATTGTTCACCAGGCCTGAAATACAGTCTAGTTAGGCCGTAAAGGCCCATGCGGCAAGTTACGAGTAATTATTTAATATTTTTGAGACATCTGTTACGTAGTGTTTTATACTATTCATGTGATACTAGTATTTAAAGTGAAATAACTCACTTTAAGTGCTGAAATGACAACACTTAAATGATGTGAAGCACCAAATGACAGGTGTTTCAAGAATATCTAATAATTTTTCTAAGCTCACCCCTCTTCTGCCCTTTCTAATAAATTCTGTTGTGGTGTGTTTGGATGAGTGAAAATTGGAAAAGAAAAGTGGTAACAAAGTTGGTACGGAAAGGGGAGGGGAAAAAAGAGATGGAAACAAAAAAAAACACAGGTGGAGGTCAGGAAAGTACATTTACACTATAGTGGCGGAAAAGAGAGTTGGCCGGCCCCTTAAAAATGAAATAAAATTGCAAGTGTCCCAAGGAATTTGATTTCAAAGGATATAGAGATAACTAGAAAGTTAACCAACTAAAATCCATTTTATTTTTCCTTTGTTTTAATTCAGGTAATCAAAATTGTTCATTGAACCATATATAGATAAATAGAATAACGTAACGTAATTAGACAAAAATTAACTGCATAGACAAAAATTTTGTGAGTTGTACGATATAATTTATGAATATTTTGTCTAGATAAATGAGATATTTTGAATTTAATTACTTATTATTATTGATATACTCTCTCTCCTTTCTAAGATTAACTTTTGAAAAGTTAATTTTAAATATTTTTAAATTTAAAATTAACATTATTTATTTAAGTTTTGAAAATAATAAATCATATAATTAGTAAAAAAAAATTAGATAATTTATGATATGCGTAATTGTATTGATATAAATTACGTGAATTTATGATAATTTTAAGTTTAAAAATATTTAAAATTAATTTTTAAAAAATTAATATTAATTTTATAATTAGAAAGGAATGCGATATTTATTTATTATTAAATAAAAGAGGTTTTGATAATTTTACATGATATGATATGACCAGTAGGCTCAATACTCCGGGACCACCGTCGTCCGTTATTTGGCAAACTGCCAAAGAATGAGCACTTGGTTAGTTGGCTCAAAGTGGTCAAACTGACAAAAATCAAATAACGAAATTTACTTTAAAAATGATTTTTCCCCCCTCCTCCCTCCTCCCTCCTCCCTCCTCCCTCCTCCCTCTTCTTTCTGTTACTGGAAATGAAAATATCATGCATGGTCAACAACAACACAAGACTGTCAAATATTTCAGCTCATCAGCTAACTAGATAGCTAGTAGGAGGGAGGAGGAGGAGCATATATATATGATCTCATAAATATATATATATATATATATATATATATATATATATATATATATATATATATATATATATATATATATTTCAATGAATACTGAAGATGAGAAGGCAATGACTACTCATGTAATCAATCATTAGCAACAGCATGCTATGATGCTACAGTACCACTGAAGTGGAGGAGTACTAATGCATGCCCCCTTACCTAATCTTTAGTCCAAACTGCCTCTCTCTCTCTCTCTCTCAGCCAGATTATGTGTCCCTACAACAACAAATAATATGCTCTTGCTTTTTTCTTTTAAATAAAATTTATTTGTACCTACAATATGCTCTTGCAAAATACTTCTTCCTTCTGTTCAATTTTTTTTTAAAATTTTTTAAGTCAATTTCTGAAATACTAAAATATAAAATTGATGTAAATTTAAGTAACTGATGCAGCAAAGAGTTCCAGGACTAACTATTAGAAAATTTTATTAGTAATCCTTGATCCCCTTATTTTATTAGTAATCCATGTTCCCCTTCTCGAAAGGAGAGTTCCATTCCATTTAGGGGATGTCTCAAATTACCTCGCCTCATGGTGTCTTGAGTGATAATACTCACATTTTATGGTATTCATGAGGTCGGAGATTCAATTAGCAAATTGTTAAATATTTCTTAAATTAGCAATAACAAAAAAAGTCTCAAATTTTCATTTAAATGAAACATTGATTTAATTACTACTTTGGGCATTTTGGGATGCAACAAAGAAGAAGGTGAGACTAGTAATTTATTAAGCATATATGAGTGAAGTCCCAAATGAAAATTAATTAGTATACTACACTTGACAAAAAAATCAAATAAAAAGAAGCATTGGGCTTAATATAGACCAACATTTACCGTGGAAATGGGGGAACAGAGACTCTTTAAGATGGGATCGATCGGTCAACCTGCAGCCACCAAACCAAAACTAACCAAATCCCAAAGGTGCATGCATGCTAGTACAATAATAATAATAGTAGTAATGTCTGCGCCCGTATTATTATTATTATTATTATTATTATTATTATTATTAATTGGAGTAATAATTAATGTGGTCTTATTAGTTCGCCCCCGTCTTATTTGTATAGTATAAAGTGATTGGAGAATCCTTGTTTGTTTATGATCAGTTCATAAAATTTAGAAATAATGCTGGAGATTTTTAAGACAAAATTTATAATTTCACGGGATCTTTTTCATATGAATAATAAATATAATTCACATTTACGTGAGAAAAAAAATATCAAATTTTACTTGTGAAAAAACATCAATTCCTTTCCTAATCTCTGGCTACCTAAAATTAATTTCTCAATTTCAAACGCGATTTAAATTTTTTACAATTGAAAAGTCCTTTTTGAGCTACCACTGGCCCACCATTTTAACCCATGTCCATTGGCAACTAAACTTTGGGTGCTTTTGGGGCATGATAGAACAGAAGAAAAGGCATGACAATATGATCATGTGTTGTATATGTTGGCCTTTTATTTCCCAAAACGCATATGATTTTTAGAAACACAAGTGATGGGGTTTGGGTGTTGCTTGAAATACTCAATCTGCCCCCAAAGTGAGAATCTCATTTTTTTTTTAAAAATTCACCTATTTTAAAATATATATGTCATCATTTGTCAATTAAATAGCAATATTGAAAACATAATTAAGATTAGGACCGCATCTTTTTATTTAATTAGCCGGAAATATTAGTCTTTACACTATTTACCTAGAAAGAGAAAAAAAAAAATAATAATAAGAGGACAAATATGGGTGTACTCATATGGCTATGATTTGAAAGATGCCGTTCTTCCAAAATATTTATATACGGACTGACCCATGACGATGATGTGGTACTCCATATGCTATAGTATAAAATAGTACTGCAGCCATTTATTGATCTGGTTGCATGGCTCATGTCACCCTTCCGGCACCTTATTCATCATTTTGCACCATACATTCCGGCATCCACCTCATCTTTTCAGATATTAATTAAAACATGCTTCATAATACAATTTAATTTACTGACAATTAATTAATTTTAACAATTTGGAGTAATTAAAGATTAGGCAGAAAATTAGCTTGAATATTAGTAATTAAATAAATATGGAAAATCATTAATTAGTTTAGAGTATGTATATAATACTCAAGTACAATACCAGTTAATTCCATTACATCAATATATCACCGAAAGTTAAACATAACATAGATAAACAATTAACTCTCTTCTAGACATGAACAAATCCTTAATAACGTTAGACATGTTCTACTTCGGTCCCTTTTTGTTTCTCACTCAATCTTAGTATCAATTAATAAATATAGAGGGAGAGAAATTAAGAGAGAAAATATTAATTCAGAGCCAAAGAGCTCCGGCATCCTTGAGGAGGGGAACAAGGGTACCATTGATGTGGCAGGCCATGAGCGTTTCAACTCCTCCCAAGAACTTTCCGCCGATAAACACCGCCGGAACCGGCTGTTGCTGGCCGTCGCCGGCGATCTTGTAGAGGAAGGAGTGGATTTCGGGGCCGGCGGAGTCGCGGTCGACCTCAACAATGGTGGGGCCGACCCCGAGGCTGAAGAGGAGCTGCTTGACCACGTGGCACATGCAGCAGCCGGTGATGGTGAACACCACCACAGCATTGCCCGAGGCGAGGAACCGGACCCTCTCGTAAATGGACTCCATTTTCATGCACTGGGCTTGATCAGTTGTGGGACTAGTGCTGCTGGTGATGTCCATTCGAATTTCTGATGGTTGATTTTCGACCTGCATGTTTTCTGATACTTGATCTTTTAATTCGAGTTGTTTATTGTATAAGTTGCTAGCTAGTGAGAGAAAATTTAAGCAGAAAGGGGAGAGAGAATATTGGGAATTGGATGAGGAGTGAGAAAGATATTTTTGGAACACTTTGTTTACCGAGTGTTTTATGTATATATAGAGCTAGGAGAGAGAGAAGGGATGAAATAACTCAAAGAAGGGGAGAGAGAATATTGAGAATTGATCCAATATATAAGAGGGGTTTTGAGGAGTACTTTGTTTAGTAGTCTAGGGTATTCTACGACCCATATATATATATATATATATATAAGAGTGGGAATGAATGTAGTTGTTACAGTTAATTGAACTATTACCCTAAAGTGATGTAACTTTAATTAATAAAGTGATAATTAATTAATCAATTTTGCTATGTATATTGATTTTGTCATTTATCCATGCAATGACCTTTGCAAAAAATAGTGGAACTCACCACTTACATGGTGGGTCCTATCATTTTTTACAAAGGTCATTACATGAATTATTGCAAAATATCATTACTCATATCTTTTTTCTTAATTAAATGATTGAATTATTCATGTTTTTATACTTGGGTCACAACTAACTGGTTGTGGTAATATATACATAATTTTGACTTAAATTAATGTCCTTTGAATTTTAGTCAGTTGCATGACGGGGATGGCAATGAAATGGGGCCGGTTTTGCCCTACCTCTTGCCTCACCTAATTTTATCATCAATAAATCAATCAAGTTCAAAGTGATGTCTCTTTCTGTTTTAAGTTTATAAATTTCATTGTTCCAATCATCTGGTTCACTGGTACTGCTATTAAAAAGTCTCATGTTTATGTTATTGATGGTTGCTCTAGTTGTGCTTCTATTTTTCATTCCCATCATCGTATTGATGATCGGAATTATTTCATTATTCCTTATTAATAATTGTGCAATTTATGGTGTAGAGTCAAAAAGGGATTTCGACTAAAAACTATTAACGACCAATCCAATAAATCCTCTTCAATATAATTGTATGATTAATTTTTTTTATTAAGATGGGATAAAAAGGCATTTGTTATGTCTGTCTAGTTTATATAATCATCAAAATAATTACATATATATATATATATATATATATATATATATATATTAGGTAGGTAATAGCTAGGATAATGCTGCAGGCTGCATGCATGTACGTGCTTATATATATATATATATATATATATATATATATATATATATAAACCCGGCAATGTCTGATATCTTCTTTTTCAAAGACGAACACAAACACAACATTAGGATAGGAGGAGAGTAGTACTAGTACAGACTCCTCATATATCATCCTTCAGTCCTCTCTTAATGATCATATATCTCTCTACCTTTTAAAGCATGCTCTTTTCACCTGCGTATGTTTTTTTTGTATCAACACTAGTATATATATTTGTGTATTCGACCGACTCCTACCCTATATAGAGACTAGACTTGAGAGAGTATTGGCTTCTATATGGTTGGAATGGAGCCCTAATAAATATTCCTCATTGCCTTATAATTGAGCATATGGTGCGCACCGCACAAGTATTTTCAAATGTTTATTGTGCCAACTCGGTTAATATATAAACTAAAAAATTATTCTTGAAAAAAGGGTCGTTTTGATATATCATATTTAATTTTAAAATGAAAGGTGTAATAACCAATATTGCTAGGTCCATAGAAGATTTAATAGACACCGGAATATATAATAGTTCGGGTCAAATTTTAAATTTAAATCAAATAGTAATGTATCAAGACATAATTGATGATCTAAATAATACATTTTTTGTTACATCTTAGCTCATCAAAAGTCGAACCTAAAAGTCATGTTTTTAATAATATTTTAAACTTTATATATTATCCAATTATCTCACTAGATTGATAATCTGTAGAAGGTATAGGTTAATTTTAAAATTGACATATTTTAATTTTATGTAATATAGAGAAATAATATAAATAAACGATTATAATTAGCTAGGAAGTTTTCTTAAATTTAACTTTTTTTAATAATTTTGATACATCATATCTAGAAATTGGAAAACAGTAGATACACATGCATACGCAGATCATATAAAAAAAAAGTTCATGAAAACATATGTTTTACAAAAAAAATATTTTCAAAATATGTATAGATAAACTTGAAAACAGTAGATATAAACATCTACAAATAATTTTCAATTTTTTTGATACATGCAACATGCATGTATACACACGCGCGCGCACACACACACACACATACATACATACATACATATATATATATATACATACATATATATATATATACATACATATATATATATATATATTCAATTATTATGTATATTTTATGAAATATTAAAATTTTATATATTATATTAAAAAAATTAAAAATCTAAAATAATAAATTCGATATTAACTAAAATTATTGAATAAAATTATTGTGAGTCAACTTAAGATTAACATTATAATGACTTGTTATATTTAGTTATTAATGTTTGAATGTGAAACCGGAGATGTTACGGAATTAGAGAAAGCGTTAAGAGACAGATTAATGGCCCAAAGTGTTTAGTGGTGTTAGTTCATGGAGAGGATTGACGAGTTATACTACGTACTACTGCAACTGCCAAGGCGTGAGTCGTACGGATATTATCAGCTGCAGGCTTCTGTTTGATCATATATGTATCATCTATAGCTACCCTCATGAGCCTACACCACCTGTACGGCTGCAGCAACTTTGAACGCTAGCTATATATATACACACAAAGACACATACTTCTTTTGTTGTCTCTTTAATTCATTGATCCTAACGATATCATATTGCTCCTAATACTCCGATATATGCATTCATATACATATATACATATATATTAGTGGTGCATAAATGATCTGTGGCCTATGATCCGACTTTAATCCGACCTAAAATTGACCTGGTCAAAGTCTGGCCTGGCCTGAGGCCTGACCCAACCTTAGGTCTAGTCTGACCTGGTTCACCAAAAACTTGGTTCGGTCTGCAAATTTTCTTTATTCGCTACTTCAATTCTTCCACTGCAGACGAAAATTTCATCTTTGTAACAATTCATTCAATAAAATAAATAAAATTCACGTATTTTAATACGTTCATTCATTCATGCATGTTTGTTTATATATAAATAAAGAAATCCATGAAAACACATTGACTAGTGTAATATATAAGGATTTTTCTTACCTAACTAGCAACCTATACTTCTTACAGATCTTTTATTGTATCTTTATTTTAATAGATACTTAGCGTAACAACTAAAAAGTCATTTGCAAAATAATAATAATAATAAAAAAGATAATTTTTATTATTATAATTTGAAAGTTGTAACTTGTAATACATTACTTTTAATTAATACATTAATTGAGTTTAAAATTTTAATTAGTATTTTAATAATATTTAAAATTACCAAAAAAATTATTTGAATGGATCGAATCGGATTAGTTTGGCCTGCAGGTCTCAACAGACCCCCTTTTTGAGCGCCAAGCTCGGCCTAATCTGCAGGTCAAAAGTCAAAGGCCCGGTCCGACCTGGTCAACGACCAAGGCCTGGCAGACCCAAACTGAGCCAAGCCAGACGGGCCTGTTGTGCATGCCTAATATATATATATATATATATATATGAGACAATTATTATAATTACTATTCTAACAATTTAAAATTAGATTAAAAAATTTTCTCCCGCTAATTAGAGATTTTAGTGGCAGTTTTTTTTAAAAAAAATTAATCTTATCATCATCAGAGTCTCTAACAGCATAGACTTCCACATTGAAAATATTTATTTTTTAATTGTCGAAATAATAATTGATTGATGTAGATTCGATCTCTCTCTCTCTCTCTATATATATATATATATTGCATGCTGCAAGTTCCTTATCATACATATATGCATGTACTATATACATGTGTAGAGAGAGAGAGAGGAGAGTTTTTTTTTTATGCTGATGAAAGACTGTCAGTATGACTGAATACCGACAAGCCGACAGGTAACGTCTAACACGCCGTCGTGTGACGGTCAGCCCAGTCGGTCGCTTTCCTTTTTCCTTTTTATTTTTTGATAATGATCGCTTACCTTTTTACGAGTTGCTCAGTCCTGAATAGTAGGGACGCTATAGACGTATACACACACTACACTACAATATATCTATAACTATTATTTCTGTTTATAAGCTTTATTATTCCACCATTCGTTTTCCCAGGCATATGTACCATTCCTTTTGTCTTGATCCAACTTTTTCTCATTAATGTTTTTTTGGAATCGATATTTAGAATATAATTTCACAAATATAAATAATAAATAAATTTTATATTTATGTGAGAAAAAAATTATAAAAATATCAATATATTTCTATTTTTTTAAATCTCCTTTTTAAGTTTAACCAAAATTCTTTTCAAGTAACTAATTTAAATGGGCGGTAGAAATTTTGAATATTTAATTAAGGTGATTGATATTGTTAAAATAAAATATTATTGTGAAAGTAATAATTATCATTTAAAAATTAAGTGTTACTAAAAGAACTACAAAAAATTAATAAATATATATTTATTCTGATTATATCGATGTTAGCGACGTCGAGTTTTCATATGTCGAGTGATCTTAAATACTCCATCATATATAACTATATTAATTACTCAACCTTATGGTATATAGTGTTACGAAAAAAATGTAATATTGAGCTACCAATGAAATCAATGACATGAATCTGAGATTAAAATAATTAAAAACTCCTCCTTTAGAGATTAGGATTTTTTTCATTATCCATTTCACCCAATTTCTTGCGATATTTAACAACACAATACAATTTATTGTAATTAATTAGCAACATAATAAAATTTATCACAAATAATTGTGCTATCATTGCTATAAAAAGATTAAAATATAATTTGCCAAAATTTGTGTGGTTGTTGAGTTTAAACTAGTCATAATGCACCTCAAAATTCTTTCTCATTAAACAAAATATACCCTCACTTTTAACCGGTTAAAATTTTGAAAAAAAAACTTTAGAGTATATTTTTTTATATTTTAAATATTAGGGTATAAACCTCAACAACTATATTTTAATCCTAAAAAAATAATTATTTTGCTAAATATGTATTACATAAGTTTGGATGAAAAGTGTACTACTAGAGATCCCTAATCCCTTTTTTAATTACTCTCTCTTATCAGTCTTCTAGAAAATACAAAAATAGTGAAAAGGAAGTGAAAGAACACTTATTTTGGCCCTAAATTAAATTTGCCTTGCATAAAAATTCTATTTCCCTCCACACGTTCCCCAACGGGTTACAATATTCAAGTTTTCAATAATTAATAACTCCGACTATTTTCCTGCTCAATATCCTATAAAAAAGGAGGGCCATTAACTAAATTTTTACACCTCAAATTAACAAAACACAACTGATTCGCCTCTCCATCTCTCTCTAAGCATGCATGCATAACCCTAGCTACCCTTTTCCTCAAAAAAGTAATATATGGCATTAGAAATATGGAGACAGAGCTTCAAAAACAAAAACTTTTACGTTCATTCAATCTAAAATCCGATTCATTCAAACTCCGGGGAACCGATTCCTCAATCCACAGAGAACATGATCCAGACATTGAATTTCAAGGCTACACCAGCCTCAAAGACGTTATACACTCCCCGCCAACAAGTGCTGCATCTCTTGACGCCATCGCCTTCGATTCTTCCACCATTTCCATCAGAAATGTGCTTGTGAAGCATGCGGCATCGGTCTACGTTCAATCGGCCATTCTTACCAACCGGGAGCGGAATTGTTTGACGGATTTTCTAGCAAAGATTAAGAGTCAGGTCTCGTGCCGATCGTGCTGGCAGATCTACGTTAGGGAGCCGCTAAGCGCTTGTTTCCGGGTGATATTCCGGTATCTTCGTTACATGGTGAACGGGGCTGCTAGAATTTGGAGGGGGAGGGTGGCGATAAGGTGAGAGTAATATTATGGACTTTGATAAATTTATTTTGATGGAGTTTCAAGATCTATTTTTAGGTTTCTTCCAATGTGTTGTTAAGCTTTTTTTCTTCAAATGGGCAAGACTGTTATATATTGTTAATTGATTTGTAAATTAAGTATGTTATTTATTGTTCTTTTTATTGTTAAGGATTTAATTGTATAGCGAATGGCAAAAAATATGAATTATGGGAGATTTTGAGAAGGTTGGATTTGGAAATGATTAATTATGGAATCATGATATGCTTGGTCAATTTTTTTTATAATTTATTTATTATTATATTATAATTCTTTCTGTTAACGCCTGATTTTGTAAGCACGTGGAAAATCACCAAAGCACGAGCACCTGCAACCACAAGACCGTTAATCACCCCCAACAATAGCGACGGCTTGGGCCGTCCGGGGATGCTCCGGTGTGAGAGTAAGTAGCAGGCCAAAAGCGTAACAATAGAGAACAATAATGCTGGAATTATTATAACTCTGTGTAAAATATAAGAGTGTGTACCATAATTCAGGAGCTAATGACTTGTATTTATAATGCATGTCATCCCCAGAATCCTTATTGGAGTGAGGTATCCCAATCCAAACCATATTAGGATTACCCTTGTTGTCCATAGAAACCCTTCCTAATCACATGTCTGATCTCCACGAAAACAGGAAAAAGACACCTAATAGGACTAAACCTCAATCACCCCAAGCCGTGCGGAAACTATCAACCAAGAACTGGGTCTCTCATCCCCGAGCCCAGCCCGGCCGAACCCCCATGCCACAAGGTCCATAACCAAAATCCGAACCCAACCCATCATTTTTACCCAGCCCAGACGACATCCGGGTCGGACAAATCCTATCCCAACATTACCCCCCACTCTCCTAATTTAAAAGGTAGAATGAGGAGAGTATAACGCCACCCCTTTAATCATACATAATCCTAACCGTTGCCAAACAAACCCCCAACTGCCACCCTATCACATCAGACACACGTGTTCTCCAAAACCCAGATACAAAACCCTTGCTTTCGATAGAAACCCTTCATCGTCCTCAACATTTCAAAGTCCCCTCCTCTCTCCTCGTACAGGTTTAACAGCAAAACTCTCAACAACGCCCCTGCTATAGCATCAAAAATCCTCCGATTCCTCTAATCGGCACTCCCCATTCGATTACAGACTCCAAAACTCATCTAAGCACTAACCCCCAAAACCCAAATCCTTCTATCGGAATCCATGGCTTCCTCCACTGTTGTCGCCTCCATAACAAAACAACAAGAAGCCACAATAAGGGCAATGTTCAATGACGAAGAGGAATTCAGCCACGCCAACACCCCCTCTAAAATCACTAAACAAACCCTCCATCAATACAAAAGAGATTTCCATTTCCCCGGCGAGTACTCCCTTACCGTACCGAAGCCTGAAGAACGACTGTACTGGCGTCCATCCACTCCTAAAGTCGCCGTCCCAGTCCAGGTCTTAAGGAACGGCGTTCGATTTCCCCTCCATCCCTTCATTACCAATCTCCTAGACTTCGTGGGAATAGGTCTATCCCAATTAGTCCCCAACTCATATATCCATATCATATGCTTCATCGCCCACTGTCACGACCTCAAAATTACCCCATCTCTCGACTTCTTCTTCCACATCTTTTGCCTAACCCGATCCAAAGAGGCAGGGTTCAGAACCATAAACAGACTCCCAGGCCAGAAAGCATGGATGCAGCTGCCCTCAAGCAACAAAGGATGGAACAAGGAATGGTTCTACGTCTCCGGCCCTGACACCCATCTGATTCCACCATGGGGAAACCCAGAGAAACCAACCGTCGACCCCATCACCGAAGAGCGAGAAAACAAGTTCAAACGCCTCTGTAGGAAGATCCCCGAAGACCCATGGAGTATCAACCTCTTGGCGGACCACAAATGGCTACATTCCCACGGACATAAGTTCCCGAACTCAATTTTCCTTTATTCTTCGTACTAAGGCATTCATCTAATCTCCCCTCTTTTATTTTATTTTGGCATCAGTAGTTGAAATTTACAAAAACCAGCCCTTCGCGGCTAACCCTTCATCAGCCATCGAACCCACTCCCGACCCGGCTACAAGACCAAAACCCTCTTCTCACCCTGCTCCCCAACCAACGGTAAGACCAGATCACCATGCCCGTAGTGTAATATCCCAGATATTTCATGAGATTTTTTTTAATAAGGTCTTGATGATAAAATAAAGGTTGTAGATTAAAACCTAGTTCTGTGAGAAGGGTGTAAATAAATGGATAAATTTTGTTATCTATGTGTTAGTAAGAGCCTGGGAGGTTCAAGTGTTGCAGAATCCTAAAAATTCTCTCTTTGAGCAAAGATGCCTTAGAGGGACGAGTAAATCAGTTATTAACTCAGGATGCGATTAGTGACTCGATAGATAAGAGAATTATAATAAAGACAATTCGCCAGGGTAAAACAAGGTAGTATGACACCTTTAAAATTTGATGAATTATTTGATGAATAAGATAAGCTAGGTATTGTTGTGGTAATTCGATTTTAAGCCAACCTAGTTGAAATGAACCCGAAAATATAATAATAATGTTATAATTAAAATTTAGAATTTAAATTTTCTAAATTAGTGAATTAATTAAGGGTGATTATTGTAAACCCTAAGAAGGGGTATTCTGAATATTGAATATCCGAGATTTTATTTTAAGGTTGTTCGATCAACGGGATTATTAAAATGACGAACAAACTTAGGAAATTAATACCGAGCGAGCGATATGTTGAGAAACCCTAATTAGGATTCAATGAGGCTTAATTAGGGCAAGTCTAATTGGATTAGATGATTAAATTAAAATCGTTTAGTGAATCGACTCGATAATTAACTAAACCTACGCGCGATTATTAAGTTCAAGCAGATGCGCGACTCGCAGTAGCAATTGAACTAGAAATAGCTCCAGTAATAAAATAAAATAATTAGTGGATGAATCCTAGAGTTATTAATATCGAGAAATCGATAAGTTAATTAATTAATTAAATATTCAATTTACTTCGAATATAGCAGAACGAAATAAATTTAGTAAATTAATTAGTATGATTACTAATTAATGGGAAATGGGAAGAATATTTAAAATCCCAATTAATAGTCCAAATAAAATAACTAATTAGTGGACTAACTCAATTAAATATTTAACAAGTCTAATTAATTGTTTAATTAAGGATTTGTGATTTTAGTGTGGTTAATTAAATAAATTAGCCCAATAAATTAATTAAAGGGAGCCCAATTGAGAGTCCAATTTAATTATTTTCCAAGCCCAAACTAAAGTGTATTGGGAGCCCAAATGTTGGTCCAAAGAGGATTTAAGTGGTGACCCATTATATATATATAAGTATATATATAATTATGCATCAATTTGGAAAATAAAGGAAAAATAAATTACATATATAGATATATATAGGGCTGCTGGCAGCAGCCTATAAAGGCCCTAGTAGGCTTGCTTGGCTCTAGAAAAATATTAAAGAAATCCTAGAAAACATGGCCCCTAGATCCCTCCTCATTTTGTGGGTCTTTGTTTGTGTTTAATTAGGCTAATGTGGTCAAAGCTTGCTTAATTAAGGAGATAAACTAAATTAACCTTCTTCTATAAATATAACACTCCCCCAACTCTTTTGAAGGGTTAGAAAAATTGTAGAAATCAGATTTTAGAGATAGGAAGAGAGGAAGCCAAGAGAGAAAGAGTGAGAGAGCAAAGTACCTCCATTTTCTTCCTTTCTTGTGAGCTTAGTACCACAAATATACCAAGAACACCTCCAAGAGGGGCCACGGCAGCAGGAGGGGAGGTCTTGATGCCATCAAGTTTCATATCCTATTTTGAAAAGATTAGAAAACAAGCCTTTAAACCAAAAAGGTAAGTAGAAAACCCTAAAAACCCTAATGTTATATCCTATATATAATATTTTGTTTGATTTATGTTGATCAAGCTTTAAATGCTTAAAAGCATGCTAGGACGTTAGAAGTATGTGTTAGAGTATTTTTCATGATTTTTCGTATGGGTTTATGTGGAAAAGTTAGCCAAAATATACAAAATCATATTTGCCGGAAAGTTATAAACCGAGCAGCCCATAAACGGAGTTACTGTTCACACGCCGTAAGTCGGATTTTTGATCCGTCAATTTTGTTGGATAGATCTTGAAGTTATGTAAATTCTCAAACTTGAATGACTAAAATCCGATTTAAAACGAGTGAGATATGATTTTTCTACTAAAACACTCCACTGTCGGAAGTTTTGCGTGAACAGTCCGGTTCCAGGCTGTTTTTGGAGGTCAAATCATGTCCGAAAAATTAATCCAATAATGGAAAATTGTAGTTCGAGAAGATACGAACGCAACAATATAAAGTAGAGCTCCATCGGAGTTATAGAACTCAAGTTATTAAGGTTTTAATAAAAGACCCCAAAGCTTGACAAAAATCTGGAATAAGGCAATGTTACTGCCGGTTTTTTTTCGGTGAACCGGCCGGAGCATTCCGGCGGCTGGTTCACCCATTTTCCGGCCGGTTCCGGCGACGGCCCAAACTAGAAAGTTGCTTGGAATTTTGTGTACTATTTTATGGAATTTAATGGTATTTTTGTAATGTCAGTAGCTATTTTTCATAATTATTAAATGATAAAAGCTTACTAAATGTATGAAAAATAATAAAAAGTATTTTTAAATTTTGGAAAAATATGAACAAATAACCTACTGATTATTTGAAGTGTTATAGGTATTGAGATGATATTATTTCTGAAAATTGGTATTTTTCATATTATTTATGGTGTAAATGTACACTAATTTGTGACTACCTAGCTAATAATTCAAGAAAATTATAAATAAATTATTATTAAATCTTAAATATGTTCTTTATGTATTTAATAATAATATCAACATGTTTGGAGAAAATAAATTAATTATTTATTATTTAATTGGTAATTAAATAGTAAATAAATGAAGTAACTAGGTAATTATTATTTAATTGATATTAAATAGTAACTAAATTATGAGAAAATATTTAAACTAATTATTTATTATTTATTTAAGAGTAAATAATAAATAAAGGCCACAAATTAATTAATTATTATTTAATCAACATTAAATAATAATTAAAGATGGTTAATTGCTTACTATTTAATATATTAAATAGTAATCAAAGGATGTTAGAGTTAATAGTATAATTATTTATTATTTAATTAATATTAAATAATGAGTGCGGATAAATAATTAATTAATTATTATTTAATTCATATTAAAATAAATAAATAAATGGTAATTGAGTGGAATAAATTATTTCTTAATCGGAAGAAGATTATTAAGTAATTAAAATATATTGATAATATTAATGATTAACTATTAAATGAAAATAGTTAAGAATTAAATCATTATTCAATAATTAATAATGATATGTAATTAATTTAAAATATTATTAAAGAATTAATAATATTGTTTAGCATTTATTTAACTATTAAATAATAATAGTTAAGAGCTAAACCATTATTAAATAAATAATAATGATAAATAAAGATTTAAAATATTATTAAAGAATTAATAATATTGTTTAACAAGTAATTAACTATTGAATAAAAATAGTTAAGGGTTGAATCATTATTAAATAATTACTAATGATACGCGAGGATTTCAAATATTATTAAGTGAGTAATAATATTGATGAACAATTAAATTATTATTAAAATAATTAATAATAATAATAAGTCAATTAAAATATTATTAAAGGGTAATAATACTAGCATGCAATTAAATTATTACTAAAAGATTAATAATAATGATTAAGGTAAACTATTATTAAAAAGGAATTAATAATAGTAATGATTATTTAATATGTTATTTAACAATTAAATAACATTATAAGTTATTACTAATTGATAGTAAGATTTAAAATATTTTTCAAGATTGATAATATTATGATAAGTTGTCGAGTTAAATTATGTGATTAAGTTAAACAAATGGTATGGTCCATTAGTGACTAATTAGTTGTTCGACCTAAATAGAAATAAGGCCCAGGCATTAATGCAGTGACATTAATAAATGTCAGAACTGTATAGCTTCGAACAAAAGATTTATGGTGTTGAATATGAAACACTGAGTTAAGTCAAAGAGAGACTAAAATATGAAATTAATCCTATTAAATAAAGGGAACGATAAGAAGAAATAAATATCTTTAAAATAAGATTTAGTATTGAGTCAAACTTTGACTGATATTGTGCACCGTTAATCTCACATACCGTGTAGGTGGTGCAAGGAACGTGAAAGATTAGCGTAAGCTGGTTATGCAAGTCCAGGCAAGTTTTTCAGAACGTGTTGCATTATGTGCATGATTTAGAATATTGTAAAATTATTATGTGTGCATATGTTATTATGTGCAATAATGTGTTAATGTGCCTTTGTGATACAAGTTGAAATAAATTGTTGATATGCAGTAGCTGATTAAGTTGATTGTTCTATATTGAACTGTATGAAATTGTAAATGACATGCATGAATAACATGAATCATAGAGTAAATGCAAAACATGATATGCATGAGATACGTAGTCACTGCAAAGCATGAGATGCATAAAGCATGATGAAATATGTTTATGTGTAATGTGAAACTGTTAGACTTGCTGAGCCGTCGTGCTCACTCTTGCTTAAAATAAAATATTACATAAAAGCTTGAGGAAGCTGATTACTCTGGTAGAGGCGAAGATGAAGATTGACTAACGAGTCATCCAGATCGAAACGTAGGTGCTTTTATAGTAAAACCCTACGATAGAATAAATTATATCCGTGGGTATTACTTGTGAAGATTTTTATGTCTTAAATGTGCTATAGATTAACAAACTGAAATGTTAAGAGAACATATATAGATTATTTTAAATCATTTTTCAGATGTTGTCCTTTATGTATAAGGGTGACAGGGTGGTATGCTAAATCATTATTCATATGATTTCAAAGTTGTAATAGAATGTTTAAAGATTGCGATTCTGAGACAGGATTATGTTAAAATTTTAAATAACTCTGTTGTTAACAACTATAATATTGTTGTAAGTTATGATTGAGATAAAGAAGGTTGTACAATAACGCACGAGGTTGCCTGTAGCTAGTACGGGAATTTTCGGGGCGTTACACGTAGACCCCCCACGGCGGTCACAGAACCACAATCTGCCGGTACCTCGACCATCCGAACCGTCCTCCCTCATACCTCCCCAAACGAACCTCACCCTGAAAAAAGTGTCCTAGACATGACAGATCTTGAGAAGCAGCAGTTCAGAAGAAAGAAAAGGAGAAGACTAGTCAAGACCGCTGATCTCCCTCCCCGAACTGCTGACCCCCTCCCAGTAAACCCCCCAGCCACTGCCCATCCGAACACCCCTTCTCCACCCACTTCACCATCACCCATACTCGGAGAGAAAGAACCAATCTCCCCAAACCAGACCCAACCTTCACACCCCCTTTCGCCGACCCCAACCCCCACCGACCAGAACATACCCCTTCAACAACCTACCCGATCCCCAACACCCATTGAGATCGAATCTGACCACTCCCCAGCCCCAACCTCAACAAAAAACCCTGAACCCAGAGCTTCAACCTCCAACCAAGACAAATCATATCCCCACATTCCCCTTCCTCTATTTTCCCAACTCTCCTTCTTCCCCACCGAACCCAACTCTTACATTCCTGAAGATCTATTCCGTTTTTTCAACCTTCCCGCAGACGATCCGCATTATCCTGTCTCAAACCCCCAGGCGCTGCTGAACAAAACTATGCTACACCTCGGACAGGTAAACACCTTACTTTCAGTAAAATTATCAATTCATATCAAAAACTGAAGCAATAATCTACTTATCTTTCGCAGACACTTGGAGGGTTCAGCCGCCTACATAACCAACAGAAAATCCAACCAGATCAGACCGACACCATCACCCAACTCCAGGCTGAACTGGAACAACTCAAAACGGACCATCACCAACTCCATGAGGATCATGACAACCTCAGAAAAGAACACGGTCAACTCCTTGAGAAACACATCGAGATTCAGCAAGAGATGACCGAACACCTCACTCAAGCAAACGCCACCGACGCCTTACTCCAAAACCTTCAGAACCAAGTGACCGAACAAACCTACCAGAACCAATCCCTGGAAGCAAAACTGGCCGACCTCGCCACAAACAGAACCTCCCTGCTTCAAGAGCTAGAGAACAGAACCAAGAAATCGGAAGAGCTCTTGAAGCAGAACCAGGACCTCCATCAGAAAACCCTCCAGCTGACCCGAAACCTAGACGAGAAAAGCGAGTCCATCACCCTCCTGACTACAACGAACAAACTCCTCGCAGTGGAGATCGAGCAGCTCAAGACCCAAACCCTTCAACTATCCGAAGACTCCAAAAAAGCTATCATTGAGGAGTATAGGAAATCCAAGGAGCTGACGGAGGCAGTAATGGACCAGTACACCAAGGGGTACCTATACGCCAAGAGCCTGGTAGCACAATCTGGAGTCAATCCCATCACTCTGGGCTTCTCGTTGGACGATGACATGTCCGATCAAGAAGAACCCGCAATCAACTCCCCCAAACAACCAAATCCACCCACAGAGCCGAACCCCACGCCCAACCAACAAAACCCCGAAGGTCAGACAACAGATCCCATCCAGCCGCCCACGACCGAAGCACCACCTTCGGTCTATTCTCCTCCCGAAGGTCAGAACCCGCAAGAGGAACCGACCCCCCAAGAGGTTCAGACCCCTACCGAAGACAAGGGATCCCCCGACCCCGAAGCTTCACTTGCCAATGCCCCTCAGCCATTAGTTTAATGTATTTGTTGTTCTTATATGTAAATGTAACAAATTTGAATGAAAAATATCTTGCTTCATTGACGTCTTTTCCAAGTATTACATTTTGCATCCGGACAGACATCAGCACTTTAAATAATATAAACCCTCCGACTTTCTAAACAAGCTTAAATGACCTCAAGAACTGATAACAACTACATAACACTAAAAATTGATAACATGAAAATAACTGAACGTAACCGAAGTGACACCCGAACTACTTCAAGCAATCACTGATAGTACCTCCTTAATCTGGCAGCATGCCAGTAATTTTTTAGTTCGACCCCCGACATATCCTTTAGACGATAAGTACCTGGCTTGACAACCTCGATGATCTCATACGGCCCCTCCCAAGTTGGCATCAACTTTCCCGTTTCCAGAGGAGTAGAGGCCTCAGCCTCCCGAAGGACCAGATCCCCGACCTCAAACCTCCTTTGCCTGACTCTTCTGTTGTAATGCCTGGCCGTTCTCTGTTGATATGCTGCCAATCGAAAAATCGCAGCATCCCTGACCTCATCCACCAGATCAAGATTCAACCTCAGACCCTGGTCATTGTAAGCTTCTCTAAAGGTAACCCTTCTGAACGAAGGCGACCCCACATCCACAGGAATTAGGGCTTCAGTCCCATAAGCTAGCCGAAAGGGAGAGTCTCCGGTAGTAGACCGAGGGGTCGTTCGGTACGCCCATAACACACTTGGTAACTCTTCCGGCCATCGCCCTTTGGCCCCATCTAACCTCTTCTTGATCCCGTTGAGGAGAGTTCTATTGGTCACCTCGACCTGCTCATTAGCTTGAGGATGTGCCACTGATACCCTTCGATGCTGAACACCCAACTCTTCGAGAAATTTTTCAAAGTCCGACCCTACAAATTGTAACCCATTGTCCGATACCAGAACCATTGGAATGCCGAACCTATACACCACATATTCCTTCAGAAATTGAATACAATCCTTCTCAGCAATCCTTCGAAGTGGCTTCGCCTCAACCCACTTCGTCATATAATCAATGGCGACTATCATGTAAGCCACCTGCCCTTTTCCCTTTGGCATTGGACCGACCAAGTCAACCCCCCATACCGCAAAAGGGATAGGTGACAACACCGATGACAGCTCCTCCGGAGGCTTATGTGGTACAGAACTGTTGAGCTGACACTTTGGACACCTTTGCACGTAACCTTTCGCCTCTTGAAACATGGTCGGCCAATAATAACCTTGTCGAACCAACTTACATGCCAGCGACTTAGCCCCCATATGATCGCCACAGATCCCCTCATGGACCTCCTGTAGAGCATAGGCCGCTTCTGCCGGAACCAAACATTTTGCCAAAGGACCTGAGTACGTGCGACGATATAAATCCCCATCGATCAAACAAAAGTAAGAACTCCTGTATTTGATCTTTTTTGCCAAGAGCTTATCGGTTGGCAACTTCCCATCCGCCAAGTACTCTATATACGGTGTCATCCAACAATTTTCCCTTTCCGTTAAACACTTAATTTCCTTTTTCTGGATGCTAGGCTCCTTAAGCACTTCCATATATACTGACCCAGTAAGGGACTCTGCCTGCGTAGCGGCCAACTTGGATAGGGCATCAGCAACCGTATTATCTTCCCGTCCCACACCTTGAAGGGAGTATGAGTCAAACTGATGGAGCAACATCTTTACTTCCGCCAAATATTTAGCCATCCTATCCCCCCTGGCTTCATACTCTCCTTTGATCTGCTTAACCACCAACTGTGAATCACTGAAGATAATGATACGCTTCACTTCCAAGCTCCGAGCCAACCTCAATCCTGCTAAAATGGCCTCATACTCGGCTTCATTGTTAGTTGTTTTGAACAGAAACTGCACCGCCTGCTGAACCCGGAAACCCTCAGGACTAGCGAGGATCATCCCTGCCCCACTTGCATCAGCCGAAGACGAACCATCCACATACAAAGTCCACGCCGAAGATGTTTGGAACTGTTCTTTGGATAGCAACTCAACCCGACCACCAGAGTTCGGTCCTTCATCCTCCTCAGAAAACATACATTCCACTATAAAATCAGCCAATGCCTGCCCTTTAATTGCCGTCCGAGGCTTGTACTCCAAGACAAACTGGCTCAACTCCACTGCCCACGCTATCAATCGACCTGACGTGTCCGGCTTATGAAGTACTTTCTTTAACGGCTGATCCGTATAGATGACCACCATCCGACCCTGAAAGTAGTGTCTGAGCTTCCTACTTGCGATTACCAGAGCATAGGCACATTTTTCCAGATTCGGATAGCGAGTCTCAGCGTCTCTCAAAGCATGGCTGACGTAATACACAGGGGTCTGCCTACCATCCTCTTCCCGAACTAGTACTGCTCCCACCGCCAAAGAACTTACGGCTAGATAAAGATAAAGCGTTTCTCGGGGCTTCGGCTTTTGTAGGGAAGGGACTGTCATCAGGTACCTCTTTACGTTCTGAAAGGCATCCTCACATTCAGACGTCCATTGGAAAGTTTTTTCATTCTTCGGGCCCTTCAGAGTGTCGAAGAAGGGAAAACACCTTTCAGCCGACCGGGACATGAACCTTCTTAACGCGGCAATTCTTCCGGTCAGCCTTTGCACGTCCTTAATAGTCTGGGGAGATCTCATGTCCAGTATGGCCCTGATCTTTTCCAGACTAGCCTCTATGCCCCTTCTACTAACCAAATACCCCAGAAATTTTCCCGAACCCAAACCAAAAGTGCACTTGGTGGGATTCAACCTCATGTTGTAACTTCTGACAGTTTGGAAACATTCCTCCAGATCCCTCAGGTGATCTTGCACTTTGGTGCTTCGAACTATCATGTCGTCCACGTAAACCTCCATATTCCTTCCGATCTGTTTCTCGAACACCAGATTCATCATCCTTTGATAAGTTGCGCCCGCATTGATTAACCCGAACGTCATCCTCTTATAAGCATAAGTCGCCCGATGGGTTATAAAGGCCGTTTTTGGGATATCTTCTTCTGCCATCAGAATCTGGTGATACCCTGAGAATGCATCCAGAAAGCTGAGAATTGCATTCCCCGACGTAGCATCAATTAACTGATCGATATGAGGAAGGGGGTAGAAATCCTTTGGGCACGCCTTATTGAGGTCGGTGTAATCAATACAGACCCTCCACTTCCCATTCTGCTTTCTGACAAGCACTACATTGGCTAACCATTCCGGGTACTCGATCTCCTAAATTATACCAGCTTCCAAAAGCTTTCCGATCTCGTCGTCAATTACCTTTTGTCTTTCGGGTGCAAAGATCCTCCTCTTCTGTCGAACTGGTTTCCTTTCTGAATCAACCGACAGCCGATGGACAGCCACTCCTTTAGCTAATCCGGGCATGTCGTTGGGTGTCCAGGCAAAGATATCGGCATATGTCTGGAGCAGCTTCACCAATTCCTTCTTAACTGGGTCCTGTAACCCGGCACCAATCTTCACCACCTTCAGGGGATTGCCCGGTATCAGCTTAACGTCTTCGGTCTCCTCAGCAGGTAGAGTCAAGGGTTCCGTAACCCCCTCTGTGAAAGGCTCCACGTCCACCCTCATCGTTTGCTTGAACTTACTGACCCCTACCGAAGACGACGTAAGCGTATGTCGATAGCACCTTCGGGCTATATCCAAGTCGCCCAACACTTCCCCGACCCCGTTAGCAGTAGGAAACTTCATCTTAAAATGCGGGATCGAGGTCACTGCCTGAAGGGCCGATAAGGTGGTTCGGCCTAAAATGGCATTGTAGGCCGAATCCACTTGTACCACAAAAAACTTTACCATGACCCGCCTCTGTCGCGGAGGAGTTCCGAATACTACCGGTAGCTCAACCGTCCCGACCACGGGAACTTGTTCATTGCCAAACCCGTACAGGGGAGCCTCGAAACCCACCTCCATTCTCACGCCTTGTAAATCCATCATCTGATATGCATGGCTGTATAAGACATCGACCGAAGAACCATTGTCAATCATCATCCGTTTCATATCCACTAGGCCGACCTGGGCCGTGATGACCAGAGCCCCTTCATGTGGCTCTACAGCATCGAGAGGGTAATCCTCGTCAGTGAAAGAAATCACGGTCCCCGGGAATTGCTTTTCTAGTTTTGTTGGTCGGTCTACTGTCATGACCCCATCGGGTCCGGCTCGCCGTTTTTTGCCGCCTTGCTTCTGGAAGGTTCCCCCAGAGATGACATCGACGACCCTTCTCCGCGGACACTCCTCCTGAGCGGGAGGCTGACCACCCTCCAGAACCTGCCGACCAGCGACATACTGAACTAGTTCACCTTTCTGTACATTTCTTTCGATCATCTCCTTCAACGCTTTGCACCTCCCTGTAGAGTGGCCCTTGTCCTGGTGGTACTGACAGTAGAACCTCCGATCCCCCCCTTTAATTGGTGGAGACGGTTCATAGCAAGGTTTTCCCCTTATCTCGTCCAAAATGAGCACCCTGTCAGTGTTCAATGGAGTATATACCTTCGGTGGCTGTTTCGGACGGAATGGTATTTTCTCGGTCTGAGGTGGCACTGCTGTCTTCGGACCAATCCGATCCCACACCCCCGGCTTGGATCCTTCCCCTTTGGGCCGACCGGCCAACTCCTGCGCCGGCGTAAGGTTGTTCATCGCTTCTTCTATCGATATCAATTTTTCAGCTCTCTCGTAGGCGTCGGCCAAATCTTTAGGAGGGTTGAACATGATGTTTTTCAGTAGTTTCTTAGACCGGCTAACATCCAACCCGGTAGTGAAGAACCCTAGGGCCTGAGTCACATTAAGTTCCGCCACAGTCCCGACAGCATCCCTGAACCTCTGTACGTACTGTGCCAGGGATTCATTACTCCTCTGCCTGATCTGCATCAACGAAGCGGTAAGCTTTCCTCTCCTTTTATTGCTTCCGAATCGCTCATGGAACTTGTCAGTGAGTTCTCTCCATGAATTGATGCTACCCGGGGGCAAGGACACCACCCATTGCTTTGTTGCCTTTGTAAGCGTGGTCACAAAGATCTTGCACATCCCCGCCTCCGAGTGATTGAAATAACCCATCACTATCTCATATCCATTGGTGTGGTCAAATGGGTCCCCAGTGCCATCATACGTATCCAAAGGCGGCAACTTCATTTTTGGGTCTGCTTTCTCCTGGTTAATAGCTGCCGAGAAGGGCGACTTGCTGCTCAACGTCACCGCCTCTGGTTTCACCTCGGCTATCATTTGTTCCATTTCCGCCAGTCTTTCCATCAGAAGATCGGTAGGAGCTGGGCCCTGCTGTAAAGGCTCTTTCGCGGGGCCTTCGACTATCTGACCTCCATTGTTCACGCGGTGTTCGGCCGAAGGTGGTTCGGTTGACCCGGCCTCGGATCCTCCCGATGGCGATCACCCCCCGAACCAGACCGACCCCGCCTCAGATTATCCCGACGGCGATCACCCTTCAAATCAGATCGTCCTCGCCTCGGATCGTCCCGATGGCGATCATCCTTCAAATCAAAGCTATCCCGCCTCGGATCCCCCCGATAGCGGTTACTTTCCGAACCAGACCGACCCTCTCTTGGGTCTTCTCGACGGCTACGAGCGTAGCCGCTCTTAGTTCTGCTCTCGTACGTTTCTGATTTATTCTTCGGGGGATCATCATGAGGCCCCCGAACAACAGTGTGGTGATTGCTGAACCTGAAGTCCCCCCGTCCAGGTGGTGTGTCCGCAGTCGCTCTTGTCCGCACAGTGGGGGATATACTAACTCTCCTCCTTCGATGACGACTCTGGGGGGTGGACTCCCTGGATCTTTCCCCCGCAGTGTGTCGCTCTTTATCCCCCTCAAGCTTAAGCAGCAAGTTTTCCAAGTCCTGCTGTTGCGTCTGCAGAACCTGCATAGCATCCTGAGTCTCCTGAACTTTCCTTTTCCTGATGGTTTCCCTCTGATCAATCGTGTTGTTCGCCCCTCCGTGAGTACTCCTTCGGGACCCCCCATTCTTTGTACTCGAAGAAAAGTCCAACCTACGCCTCAATCTGTCTGACAGGGTCCCTTTCGATGTAGACCTCCCACCACCAGGTCCCAAACGATCCATCACAGAACCCTTAACAGCATGAGTTGATTTGCCCGCAGACGAACCAGTTCGCTCAACCTGCACCATGGCTGTCCGCTTTAATTATCAAACGAGATTACTACCTCAACTTTCGTGAACAATGATTTCCGTTACACAGAAAACGGCCCTCCTTCTAGCGCCAATGTTAACGCCTGATTTTGTAAGCACGTGGAAAATCACCAAAGCACGAGCACCTGCAACCACAAGACCGTTAATCACCCCCAACAATAGCGACGGCTTGGGCCGTCCGGGGATGCTCCGGTGTGAGAGTAAGTAGCAGGCCAAAAGCGTAACAATAGAGAACAATAATGCTGGAATTATTATAACTCTGTGTAAAATATAAGAGTGTGTACCATAATTCAGGAGCTAATGGCTTGTATTTATAATGCATGTCATCCCCAGAATCCTTATTGGAGTGAGGTATCCCAATCCAAACCATATTAGGATTACCCTTGTTGTCCATAGAAACCCTTCCTAATCACATGTCTGATCTCCACGAAAACAGGAAAAAGACACCTAATAGGACTAAACCTCAATCACCCCAAGCCGTGCGGAAACTATCAACCAAGAACTGGGCCTCTCATCCCCGAGCCCAGCCCGGCCGAACCCCCATGCCACAAGGTCCATAACCAAAATCCGAACCCAACCCATCATTTTTACCCAGCCCAGACGACATCCGGGTCGGACAAATCCTATCCCAACACTTTCTTTTTGTATCGTTCCTTTCCTAATGCTATTAAGTATTAACATCATTCATTCAAGTACATAGGAGGGAACTTTTTTAGCAAATATCCTGAATTCTGGCTCTGAGATAAACAGTTTTATTATACCACAAACTATTACAAGCATGTTCATTTATGCGACTCCATAAAGTGTCAAGAAAGACAAGGGAAAACAGGAGAGAGATCATCACTTCCATCTAAGAATCAAAACAGTTGGCAAGAGATCCACACTCTATGCAATATGCCCTGCAAGACTTAAAAATCTTGATATGCTTTTTCTTCCTCAATTCATGCGGAACAGGCCCATGAACCCTCTTTCCCATTGGCTCACCTTGCTTGTTGACAACAGCATTGTCATCAAATTTGACCTCGCTCCCATCGCAACGCCCTACAACACGGTAAACTACATAGTGGCACGCACTACAACACCTTAAACTACAGCTCCTTTTTTCACTGTTCCACCTGGGCCGGCTTCCTTCACATATTCGATTATTGCGTCTCCAAATCTTGCCCCTTTCTTCCCTTTCAAAGCTTGCATACACTTCACTCGCTCTGCAACTAAGTTATCGGCCACTTTGAGATTGGTTCCCATTTGTATGAATGTCCTGCATTGCTGTTCAAATGAGAAAGAAAATAGAAAATTGAATAAGGAGTCTGAATCAAACAAACCACACTTTTGAACGTATTGGTATGTACGATGAAAACACAGGCTTAAAGACTAGTTCTTTAGCTGTTGTAATTGAAGTAACAGAAGATTACTTGGAACTACGATGTAGGCAATGTGACCTTAGAAGATTTCAATGTGCAGATTAACTGTATTTGGATATGATAAATGGAGAAAATCAGCACAACAGAATATTGTGGGTTGATTAACCGAGAAAAACAATTATTTGAGGGCAAAGACCGAGTGTCTCTTAGCCAACAATTAAAGTCGGATTCAAAATTCAATATGGAGTGTAGTTCTAGTCAGAAATTGGTTCTCCTGCTCAGTTAGAAGCCCCATTTTTTAAACCAAGACCAGCATTCTGCTCCAAAAGAAGACTATCCTGACCAGTAATATTGAGTTCACTTTCCGAGGTTAAATTTTCTGCAGGATGCTATCCAAGATAGCATTTGCCGCAGAGCTCAACTCAGTATATAAACGATACACTCTTCCAGACATCAGGATTAGCCTATGTAAAAGCCTTAAAAGTTGCAAATTCAGAAGCCAATTTTCAGTTTATAAAAGAGTTCAGTAATCTTTAGTCATTCTACTTGGCCTATCCACAGTTATTTAGTAAGATACAAGGACAACTGCCCTCAAAACTTTCTACTAGTTTAAATGCCAATTATTCCTATCAATTCCAGGTCTATATAATTCTTTAAATTGATAGAACATATTCTGCAAATATGTTCTAGCAAGAATGAACTCTGATAGACGCTTAGGATAAAATCAGACTTGACAACGAGCAAGTAGTAAAATTAAGAGAAAATCGATTTGTAGTAGGTCTTGTCAAGACAGTGAATGCATACTAAGTGCAGAGGGATAATCCTGCTGCAAACTACAGAGTAACAATGCATAAAGAACAAGACTAACCTGAGACAAGAAGTCACTGCATGTCATCTCATTTGACATCCTCAGTAAAGCAAGAGAATAACTGCTGAGGTTTACCAAGAATGAAGGACCTGCTATTAAGTTTTCCACATATATGATGAGACAGTCAGCATTTGATACAAATAAAGAAGACAGAAAAAGAATAATTACACAGAATGATAAACTCCGAAGTCCACTGGTGAAAATTTGGGCAATAGAACACTTGCACCATCTAAGCTGTGAAAAATGCTAACACAGCATAACCCTAAAACGCAATCAAATTGTGTCTAACCTTCCAAGATTGATATTTTCTTCTTCTTTCACTCATATCAGCTATTAAACAATGCTATGGCATCAGCCGAAGAAGTACTATATCCCAACACCATATAATGAGTTCTTATTAACTACATGTTAGCACGAGACGTGATCACTGAAAGTGTAAGTTTCTCGTATTGATAGTGTACCACCTTTAGTCCAGCAAACCTTAGCTTAGGTTTCCATGAAATAACTCATATATAGTACATAAACTTAATAATCTTTACATATAGACAAGGATTTATGCATGGCTACCTTTAAACAAACATTTAATCTCATAAACCTCAATTTCCATTGCAAGAACATGGTTATACCTTCTTATGGTTCATTTCCTTCTAGCTTTGAAGCTTGTTCATGATGTAAGCTCCCCTTTGATGGCTTCTTCCTCTTCCTTTCAACCTCACTACAAGAAAAAGAGTTAATTCAGACAGAATATTCTGTCGTATATAGAGTCTTTCCGTCGTAAATAACTTTTTTCCGACGGAAAATTCAGTCGCAGATTCGGACAGAAATAAGCGCGTCGGGTTTATTTGCGTCGGAAATTCGGTCGGAAATATTATATCTCAAAGGTTTTTTTCCCGTCGTTCATTTCGTTGGTATTAATGTAATTACGACGGAGTTTATTCCGTCGGTAATATATATTCTGTCGGCCATCGCTATCTAAAGCCGACGGAATATTCCGTCGGAATTAACGAATTCCGTCCGAAATGATTTTTTAAAGCATTTACGAAACTGTTAATTTCTGCTTTAATTCCGATGCATTCATCTTAATTTCGTTATATTAACCTTTAATCATCGAAATTCCTATTTTCTTAAAATTTCATTATCTGATACATCACTTATACACTCTACATATATAACTGATCCTTATACGTTATATAGACCCTTATTTATATCAAGAGTCCTTCTTACCATTTCAACCACACAGGTCACTTCTATCACATTTATCACATAATAAATCATATTTAATCTTTCTTACACTTTCTGTCATTCAACACTAGGTTTTAGCTGCTAACATTTACTTAATTAACCATAATGCCTGATTAGCAGTCTTGTAAAATCCTGGGGTGTCACATGAGAACTGATACTCGTACCTGATTTCTACTTAAGACGAAATAATCTCTTCAATAGGTACAACCAATTCTCATTGCTTTTTTTCATATACTTGTCCTTCAACGCCTTTCACAACTTACTAACAGATGTCTCCTTTATGAACGGATATTTCTACTCTCTACACAAATAGGAACAAATCATTCCGCAAGCTTTTAAATTCAATCTGTTTCAATCTTTTAAATTTATATCTTTTGGCTTTTTCTCTTCTAGAACTATATCCAAATCCTATTGGTATAGTCCATCCAATACCTCACTCTGCCACAGGCCGAAATTATTTCGACCATCAAATTTTTCTACATCTATTTTTCCACTTGTGTTCACTGTTTTGGCCAATAAAGAACCTCCGGACATATCTAACTCATCCATTGGTTTTTTCAAATATTACTAAATTATTGTATTCCAAAGTTATACAAATTGAATACAACAATTTGAACACAACATAAAAGTCAAGATTTTAACCTATAGCTCTAATGCCAATTGTTATAAACGCAACGGAAGCAAGTAGTTGGTTTAATTACTAACAATGATTACTAATAATGCTAATCACTGACAAAACTAAACCAACATACCACATAATAATGGAATACAATAATTAAAGTAAAGCAATAATAGTAATAACAATAATGCAGAAAAATAAATTAAAAAAAAAGAACGAACACACCTGAAATTATGAGGCTGCTTAAAATACTTCACTATATTTCAAAAAGATCAATTACAAAAGAGAAAAATATTTTATTAAAGATGTCCTTAAAAGGACTCTCTTATAAATAAATATTCAACTAACAAAAGAAAGGAGAATATTTACTCTACCTATACAATACTACAATAGACCTTATTTATAAGTAAGTGGTTGGCCACTTATAAGTTTGCCCATCGATGTAAGACAGGCAAACAAGCCAATACTTAACATCCTTCACAGGCATTTAAGATAATAGGGAAAATCGAGAAAGAGTATAATACGCCCCAAAAGAAAATGACAAATTTACCTGGAGGAGGGTCGTCTTTTTCAGTGGAGGAGCTCCACGTTAATGTTAGGGTTTAAGCAAAACTACAAAAAACAAGTAAAGAAGATGACTGATCAACACATAAAATTACCCCCTCAGTGTAAGACCCCGAATTTTATGAAATATAAAATTTAATTTTTCTTCGTATATATTTTTCCTGAAACAGTAAGTGGTTAAATTAACAAAATTGAAAGTTAAGGATGTTATGTGCAAATTTTATTTTGTCGGACAATATTCGTTTTGTCGGAGAATATTCAGACCGTACGACGGCGCCGAAATAACTAATTATTGGTGGACCCCACAACGGAATAATTGTCGAATATAGAAAACGACAGAAGTAATATTTTTAAATAAAAATAGTCAACGATGTTAACTGTTAAAATACCGGTGATAAAAGAATAGTAGCATACGGTAATTTATGGTATTTTACTGTAGCACGCGGTACTCTACAGTAGCACACGGTATTGCACAGTGTCTCATATTATTGGTCTGATAATCGACACCGTAACTGTTACGCATCATTTCATCGATAATTGTTACTGCATAATATTTTATAGTATCAATTCAATAATTGTTGTTACACAGTATTTTGCATTATTGATTTAATAATTATCATTACACTGTATTTCATATCATTGACTCAATAATTGTTGGTGCACTATAGTTAAAATTATTGAACCTAATAATTGTCACTGTAGCAAATACACTGTAATTAATATTATTAAATTAATAATAATATGTAACGTGTTTATTACATTATTGTTGTAGCATTATTTTAATATATATGTTGGACCCACAGAAAGAATAAATAAATAAATTTTAAAAAAAAAATTATTAATTAATTTTTACTATTTTAAATAGTAACCATGTGGACCCTCTGTGGGGGCCACATGAATTCTAAACATGAAAATTGCTGGGAATTGGTAGGTGGAGGCTGCGTAGCCTCTACTGAAATTTTTCAGCTGGCGTGCTCACCTACCACACTCATAGTAACTTCTTTTCCCCTATAAATAGCTTGCTCAGCTGAATAGAAAAATCACACCTAAAACATAAAAATTTTCTCTAAGAATTTTATGAGTTTTCTCTGAGAATAGTAAGGTTATCTTGAGTATTTGAAAGCCAAAAGGAGTGCAGGAATTTTTCAAGTAAGTCTTTTATTAAAGAGTAGTAATTTTATAAATTCCTATTTTTCACGGTATTCACAAATTTTCCTTTAGAAGACTCTTCTTTAAGAAGATTCATTTTTAAAAGCTTTCTTTGAAAGATTTATTTTGGAATATTATTTTAAAAACTATTTTAAAGTAGTTATATTATACTACAAAAATTATGTTAAATATATATAATTTTGATAGTTCATAGTATACGAGTTATCATACACTTTGAAATTTATATATGGTAATTACTAATTTTATTATAAATATATAGGTTGATCAACCTCATTTAAATCAATATCCAGTCACGTGTTAAGGTAAGGGGTATCATTCTTTTCATCATCATAAATGGTATTATCTTCTTACTTGTAAGGGATTATCATTATTTGATTCTCGAAAATAATATCATTTCTTTCTTAAGATGTGCCATTTATTTCCATGTATTAAATTGTGGGAATAACCTTACGGCGCGGATTACGGCCTGTTGGTGAATAACCTATCGTATTCATTCCAAATTAATCTCTGAGAATAACCTTACAGCGTGGATTACCACCTGTTTGGTGAATAGCTCTTCGTATTCAAATTTTATTAAATTGTGGGAATAACCTTACTGCGCAGACTACCGCCTGTTGGTGAATAACTCTTTTTATTTGTCTCATGTGGAAATAATTTGTCTACACGAATTATCACATGACACTTTTATTCCATATTCATTTGTAATATCATTTTCTTTCATATTCATAAATGTTATTATTTTCCTTTATACTCATAAGGGATATCATCTTTTTCATGATAAGGAATATTAATTTCCTTCACCTTTTGTTAATCAAACCTGCTACGGTAAGGGATATTATTTTCTTTCATACTCCTAAATCGAAACTTATTATGGAACTATTACTTCTATAATTCCTGAAAATATTATATGTTCCATAATAGTTGAACTTCATTATTTCAACTGAACCTTCCTATTTTCTGAACCTTTCTATTAAACTGTAACCGTTATTCTGAACTGTGGATCTTGAATATCATTTTTAAATTTCACTCCACATCATGTTGACAATTTGGACATTATTTGAATCTGCACAAAGTAAACTTCCGATACTTATTGTTTATCCTGTTTCTTCTGTTTATCATTCGTATCACTGTTATTTGTATTAATCTTCAAGAATCAAGTTGTTGTGAATATCTGTGGCCGGGGGCACATATGCGATATAATTGTTGAACAGATGATAGGTTAAAGGCGATATAATAGGTTAAAGGCTATACATCTGTTCGGTGTCTTTTTATGACACGTGGTGAACGTTCTCTTTGGCCCGTAGTGCAAAGATGAACTGTTGCTTGGTATGATTATGACCAAAGGCTGAATTTGGTATAATCATAACTGCTGGTGCTATATTGAATATCTTTGGCCCGTAGTGCAAAGATGAACTGTTGATTTGTATGATTATGACCAGGAACTGTGAATTTTTATTATCATGACTAATGGTATTTCAGATGATAAAAATTGATGATGTTTTTACTAAAAAGAGAAGCGAGTGGACATTATAGTCTGCATTATTCTTCTAATAGATTGTTCATTCCGCTGCTATTATTGATCTGAACATTGTTTAGGAATTTAACTGCAGTTTTTGATATAAACCTTGTAGTCTATTGTATTCTATCAAGAACTCAACTGTTGAAGGCTAATGATAATTTATTCGTCATTATCTTAGTCATGATATTTCTTACTGGGCTATTTAAGCTCACCCTTTCTTTTGTTCCATTGTTTTTCAATAAGAAATGAGAACGTAGTTGGGTCTAGCCGGAGAATGGAGTGAGAGTCCGAAGGATAACTATTATAGTCTTCACGTGTTGTAAAATAAGTGTGATAATAATAGTGAAGACTTAGTTGTGTATTATTATACACTGTACTGTTGAACGTTGTACTACTTTGTAATAATTTTGTTGTAGTCTTTTGACAACTCAAGTTTGAGTTGTGTGGACCCAGATTTAGGGGTGTCACACTCAATCCCACAAAAATAGTCCCATTTGCTGAATTATATTCTCCAAAGAAAAGAGTCCACTTTATGGGATAGGAACCATGTTAGAGCTGTAAACCAGCAGTGTTGTTGGTAAGTTCGATTTAGTTCGGATTCACAAAATTCAACTCCGACTTGTTAAACACGAGTTAAATTCAAATAAATTATTTTTTTTTTTTAGTGAAACAAGTTGAGTTGGAATATTGAAATATTTAACTTGAACTTGACTCATTTAATATTTAGTTAATTATATTTTTTATTTTTATAATTAAAAATTAAACGAGTTGAATTTAAGTTTGATTATTCTATACTCGTTTGAACCCGTCTAAATTATTAAACAGGTTGAGTTTAGACACCAAATCTTATACGTGTTTAAAACTTGATCCAACTCAACTTGTTTAACGAGTTTAAGCGGAGAAAGTTAAAAACCAAATTCAACTCAGCTTATTTACACTTATACAACTTAAATAATTGAGTGATCTAACATTTCTCCATGCTTTTTTCAAATAGTCCAGGCCCAAGAATAGAAAGAGGTAGCCCAATCTTAGAAACGGCCTGGAATATTTTAGCTTGGGCACCTTAGATATCCCAGTTAAATTAGACGAGAATTTGTAAAACTAATCTCCTTTTGATCTCCTTTCAAATATGACAGGCTATTGATTATGCTTTTGCGAAGGCCGCGACACGTGGTGTGTCTGGTCATCGATATGTTAGCCGAGTCCAGTCATTGATAGAACGAACATACGACCACAATACCACGCTTGACCCGTCCTCCCATTCCAAGATACGTGCCCCTGCCCCTCTAGTACTACTAATCCCTCTTTTAAAATTAAAATTTTAATTTAATTTTTAAAATTAAATAATAGCATATTAAATTTTATATTAATATGAATTTATTTAATTTTAATTAATATACTTATTATAATTATATTAATATGACAAAAATTATTAATCACACAATTTATTTTATTCTAATTTTTTCTTAAATTATGTCAATTTTAAAGTTTAAACTCTTATCGTTTGATCTTAAAAGTCAAATTGTATTTTTAATTTTAGAAAGTAAATAGTAATAAAACTAGATATACTTCTTAATATGTCCCAAAATGACTGTTCATAAAAAGTAATGTAATAGTGAGTGTTTTTATATCATGTAATATTTGTCATAATTATGTTAAATCTAATCATTTTCAATTTTTTTAATAAAGAAAAAACTATAAAAAAAACTATCACTAATATGTTTGTGAATTTGTTTATAATATTTTTTATAAAAATACATTTTTATGACAAATATTATATAACTTTTTTTATTATTAATATTAATTATTAAAAGTATTTTATCTCATCACATACACATTCTCCCAAATGAACACTAATTCTTTAAGATCGTTCTCTCTCTTATGAAAATAAAGTTTATATTTATAACATATAAAATATAATTATGTGCATATTCAATATTACGCCTAAAAATACAAATAAAAATAAAATAACAATAAATAGATAAAAATAACAATAAAAATATTGGCCTAACAATGTTTAAATAGTTTGAAATAACCCAGAAAATCTAATTAGACAATAATTAGCGAAATTACTTAAAAGCTCTCAAGTTAGGAAAAATCATAAAACCTTAGGAATGCTGAAATAACTCTTTCTCGTGCATTTTCGGGCCTCAAACAATGTTTGTCTTGTAGAGTTCGTTATTTGTTTTAGTTTGACATATTATAAATCTCATAACTTCAAATAATGAATAAAAAATTACGCCCAAAACAAGATTTATAACAAATATAAGTACTTAATATTTAAACATAAAATATAAATACTATATTTATTTTAATTATAAAAAAATATTATATAACATTAAAATTCGTGTTATGTCTCACTTTTTAATAGTTAAGATAGATGTAACGTTTGAATTTTGTGTTTTTAGACTTATTAAAATATTTACGACTGTCCACTGTCCAATAAGTTTGTAATATTTATACTAAGAAATCCAAATATCTCAAAATTGAAAAATAATAATAAGGTATAGATTATAAAATAATAAATAATAAATTGTGAATGCCATAAGAATCTCGAGCGTGTCGCAAAAGCTCCTTAATTTGCATCGATGGCTTCAGCAACTTTTCCCATCTTCCATTTTCTTTACCATGGTACTGGTTTTTTGCAATAAAATATTACATGTATTTTTTAATATCTTAATAAAATAATAATATGGTACAAATGTTATTGGGAGAAATGATGTGGATAAATAATGCCATTATTAAATTGTTGGCTTCTTTTTACCCGGCAAGTGATTGTGCTTGGAATTGCGAGAACACGCCTCAACTGATTGTACAAAAAGGTTGCATTAAGCTCTTTCTTTTTTGGTAATTGGGATAAGAATTACAGTACATCCACCTTAATAATTCCTTTAATCACCCCACCATTTACATTATTCTAGTATTTAATATTCTCTCGTCCCAAGATAAATTTTTTTATTATTTTTTTTAATTATATAAATCTTTTAAGATATAATAACACATATTAAAAAATCTTATTAATATTAATATTAGGTAATTAATATTAATTTAAAATTTTATTATTATCTATATACTAATTAATTATTCATCATCTGCCTATCTTCCAATTACTCAATTTTTAATGACAAAGTATGAAATAATTAAAATTTTTCTCTTAAATATATGTAAAACGTCTTATATTTTCGTAAAAAATTTTTTTTACCTATATAATGGAAGGGAGGGAGTATTATTTTAGATAGTCTAAAATTAAATGTTTACTTATCTGAAATAATCTATTTTTTTATAATAATTTGTCTATAATATCTTTAGTATTAATTGTCATATTTATTGATTATAACTAGTCATGTGCAGAAAACTATACAATTAAATGAGAATTTAAATATAGACTATTATTTTATCCTCTTTCTTATTAGGGGTGTTCAAACTTTTCGATTTTTTACCGAACCGATCGGTATCGGTTTTTTCGGTACCGGTTTTTTTTTTTTTCGATTTTTTATATTTTTCAGTATCGGTAGCGGTATGAGCATTTTTGAATTTTGGTTTGATTCGATATACCAAAAAAACCGAATTACATAATATAATAATAAATTTATATTAATTATCATATAATTAATAATAATTATTATATATATAATAATATATAATTAATAATAATTATATATATTGCTAATCGGTAAAAAATCGAAAATCGAACCGAATTTGTACCGAACCGGTACCGAAATCGATAATTCGGTTCGGTTTTCGATTCGTGTTTTAGCGGTAATTTCGATTCGGTACCGGTTCGATTTTTTTGGTACTGGTTCGATTTTTTTGGTACCGGTTCGGTTTTTAACCGATGGACACCCCTATTTCTTACTATGCACAAAAAGTTAACCAGAACTTTTATTATGGAACAGAGGGAACAATAAACAAACAACTAATGTTTTGTTTGTTTGGGACTGAATGCAACTGAATGGCTGAATCGGTCAGTCATTTAGTGTGTTTATTTTGAATAAAAATGATCTGAATGGCTGAATCGGTCAGTACTTTGGGTTGAATGATTAACTCTAATTTTTTTAGCTGAATGAATAAATCCCGACTGAATGAAGCAAAAAAATAAAAAAATAAAAAATAATAACTATTATATTAAGTAATATTAAATAAAATTACAAAAAAATGAATTTTTTCAGAGGGATAAAATAGTAAAAATATGTTATTCAGATGTTTCAGATATGTCAATTATCAAATAATTATTTTCATTTAGTATTCAGAATTTTATTTCATTCAATTAATTCAAATTATTTAAATATTCAAAATTATTTCATTTAATTTTTAACAAATCCCCCAAGTCATATTCATTCAGAATATATAGTTGTGTTTAAGTGCCATGCTAATATGATTATTAACTTGAAATTGCGTGTAGACCGATAAAATAAATAATGAATTAATTAATATTTCACCCGTCGAGTATTTTTTTTTTTTTCCTTGAGAAAATGAGAATTCAACGGTTCGTGACAAAATAAAATGATCAGTAACCTTATATATACTTCATACGTATATAATTGTGAATATTGTAACATAATGTAATTAGAATGCTTAAAGTACGACTTAGTAATTAAGTTAGTTGACCAATTTTTATCTATCAAAAACAATTTAATTAATTCTCTAGACCTTGCTGGTACATGTAGATATAGAAATCTTTATAATATTGGGAAATTATTCATCACAAATGTTTTTTATATTGTTATTTAGAAAAACTCAACTTTGACATTTCACAAGAGAAACAAAAGGTTTGGATTAAAAAAGAGGGCATTATCTGCTATTAATAGTAATTGAAGGGGTTAATATATATATGTGTGTGTGCGCATACGCGCGCACGAAAGAAAAATGATCCATAGCCATAATTGTAAGGATAGACATAGCCTTACAACATACTCATATCGTCCAAACTATGATCTAATAGTTAAGGTGATCACCGTTTGCAGTTTAGTTTATGGGGGAGGGGGGAGGGGGGGAGGGGGGTGGTAACAAATTAAATTGAATGATAATTGTCGTCCACAATTTAATTATGCAGGCGATAATTATTTTTTAAAAGGGAATATTTCTAAACAATCAGATAGTGGATCTCCGTCCGCAGTTTAGTTGCGCAGATGATTAAAAAATTTAGTCATTAGATCAAATTTTGAACGGTGAAAGATGTGTTGTAAAACTTTACGAATTTTACAATTGTGACTATATATGGATCATTCTCCTATACGCATGCATGCGCGCGCGCACACACAAATATAGATATGGATATACAGTTGATATCATTTAAATAAGGCATAATAGTCGGGGTCTTGTTTGTAGGAAAAACTCCACTAATTAGAACCGTTTTTAATAAATAAAATAACGAATCATGTCAAACAAGTAATGCAATTCCACCAAATAAATAAGAACCGTATAAAATAATAGTAAGAAAAATTTACCAGATAACACCAAATTTTACATGAAAAATCCTCTAAAATTAATAGATAAAAATTACGGGTTGAACTTCGAAAATTCTACTATAATCAACTGTGAGTACAAATAGTTCTTCTAAGTTTTAAAATCAAAAAGTTGAAATATTGCAAAATTGAAAGAATACAAGAATATATATATATATATATATATATATATATATATATATATATATATATATATATATATATTGACTTATATGTTATAATGGTCTTACTCGGTCAACAAAAAAAAAACCAACTTAAATGGGTAAAATTCTCATGTGTCCTATACATGATAAATATATAAAACTACTAATTAAAATTGGTATATTTCAAAGGTTTGAATCCCAAAAATTTAATAATTTCCCCCTTCAAATTTATGAGATGGGACTTCCACCATAAACCTATCACTTAGAGTCCATCCCAACTAACTTCTTGCAAAGCTTTACCTTATCGCGAGCCATAACCTTTGTCAACATGTCTGAGGGGTTCTTATTGGTATGAACTTTCTTCACTTTTAATAATTTCTTTTTTATCACTTCTTCAAGCCAATAATAACTAACATCAATGTGCTTAGTACGATTATGATAAGTGGCATTCTTTGTAAAGTCAATTGCACTCTAGTTATCACAATAAACCACATATTCATCTTATGTCAAACATAACTCTTAGAGAAACCATTTTAACCGTAACATTTCATTGCCTGCTTCGGTAGCGATGATGTATTTTGACTCAATTATAAACAAAGTAACACATTTCTGCAACTTGAATTGCTATGACAAAGCTCCCCCCTAGAAAAGTAAACAAATACCCCGAAGTAGATTTCTTATCTTCAGAACTTATCATGTCTGCATCTGTAAAACTCTACTAGACTGGATTCAAACCACTAAAACTCAAACACTAATTGGAAGTAGCTTTCAAATATCTTAGAATCTATTTAATTGTTTCCCAATATTTTGATCTACCAAGATTACACAAATACCCTCTTACAATGCCAACTGCATGAGCAATATTTGGCCGTGTATAAACTATCGCATACATAAGACTCATTATTGTAGAAGTAGAGAACTGCTACTATATCATCTTTCCCTTCTTTAGTAAGACGCATACGCTTCGTCAGCTTAAAATGATTAGTTAATGGTTTGATGACTAGCTTAACATCACCCATGTTGAACATTGCAAGCACCCTTTCAACTACTGCTCTTGTAACTACTATTGCACTCTTTGTAAGCTTCCAATTTTCGCTGTCGAAGTGATTCTCATAGCTTTCCTTGTCCAATGCCATACCAAAAATCAAGTTGAGGTGTAAATTTGGAACATGTCTAATATTTCTCAAAGTAATAGTGCAACCAATATCTGTTTGAATGCAAATAACACCAATTCCAACTATCTTGCACTAATCAGTATTAGTCATTCTCACATGCTCAAAGTCTCCAACTTTGTATGTCATAAAGAATTCCCTCTTAGGAGTAGCATGAAACAAAACATTAATTTTAATAACCAAGTCAATTTTCTAATCAACCACGTGTAAATATTCTTCTTTGCTGAATAAAAGAAACACAACTTTCTCAGTAATTATAACTACAGTATTTTTCTCTCCAACTTTTCCTTGCTCACTCGTTTTCTTCTTTTCTAACCAGATCTTATAATTTCTTTTTGTAGTGACCATACTTGTTATAATGAAAGTATCTGTATGTAACACATTCTCTAGTGTAACACTCAAATCCCATATTGATTAATTACTATGAGATATTTATATGTGTAATATCTTCACTAATGATCTTTTAGATGAGTCTGTGGTGGACTAAGATAATTTAAGAAGATATTATTAAGACAAACGTATTGTGTCTTATTATACTATAATTTGATTTGAACTCAAAATTTGACCCGAGTTGTTACATATGATATCAAAACCGACTCTCAAAAGTTTTAGTCAGGTTATTCGATAGGGTTGCTGAGGTAGGAACACGAAGGCAGGCCTAGTATGTAAGACCCCGAATTTTATGAAATATAAAATTTAATTTTTCTTCATATATATTTTTTTTCCTGAAACAGTAAGTGGTTAAATTAACAAAATTGAAAGTTAAGGATGTTATGTGCAAATTTTATTTTGTCGGACAATATTCGTTTTGTCGGGGAATATTCGTGCCGTACGACGGCGCCGAAATAACAAATTATTTGTGGACCCCACAACGGAATATTTGTCGGATATAGAAAACGACAGAAGTAACCTTTTTAATAAAAATAGTCAACGGTGTTAACTGTTAAAATACCGGTGATAAAAGAATAGTAGCATACGGTAATTTATGGTATTTTACTGTAGCATGCGGTACTCTACAGTAGCACACGGTATTGCACAGTGTCTCATATTATTGACACCGTAACTGTTACGCATCATTTCTGTAAGACCCCGAATTTTATGAAATACAAAATTTAATTTTTCTTCATATATATTTTTTTTGAAACAGTAAGTGGTTAAATTAACAAAATTGAAAGTTAAGGATGTTATGTGCAAATTTTATTTTGTCGGACAATATTCGCTTTGTCGGGGAATATTCGTTTGGTCGGGGAATATTCGTGCCGTACGACGGCGCCGAAATAACAAATTATTGGTGGACCCCACAACGAAATATTTGTCGGATATAGAAAACGACAGAAATAACTTTTTAAAATAAAAATAGTCAACGGAACTGTTAAAATACCGGTGATAAAAGAATAGTAACATACGGTAGTTATTGGTATTTTCTGTAGCACTCGGTACTCTACAGTAACACACGGTATTGCATAGTGTCTCATATTATTGGTCTGATAATTGACACCGTAACTATTACGCATCATTTCATCGATAATTGTCACTGCATAATATTTTATATTATCAATTCAATAATTGTTGTTACACAGTATTTTGCATTATTGATTTAATAATTGTCATTACACTGTATTTTATATCATTGAGTCAATAATTGTTGTTGCACTGTTTTTAAAATTATTGAACCTAATAATTGTCACAGTAACATATGCACAGTAATTCACATTATTGAATCAATAATTGTCATTACACAGTAACGTATGCTTTATTTTACATTATTGTTATCTCTATTATGATGTTATTTAAACAGTTGTATTTCATTAATTTATTGACTTGATATCTAAGAACTAACTATACTGTATTTATAACAATTAGTCATAATAATTGAATTGATAAAGTTATTTGTTTATAATATAAAGTTAGGTGATTATTAGGTAATATGAAATGAATGGTGTAGATTAAAGTGTGAATTATTGTTGAATAATTAAATTGATTTGTTTATAATATAAAGTTAGGTGATTATTAGGTGATATGAAATGAATGGTGTAGATTAAAGATAATATAATATTTGAAATGGATGGTGTAGATTAAAAGATGATCTTTAAATGAATGGTTTAGATTAAATGAATGATAAGATTTTTGGCTATAAATAGAAGCCTTAACTTAAGGATTTTTCATAAACTTCCTTACTTGTTCTTTCTTTCTCTCTCTAAATACTTCTTGTGAAAGTTCTCTCTAAGTGTGCTTAAGTCATCTTGAGTATTTGTGAAGATCTATAAGTATACGTGTACTGTTCAAGTTAATCAACCTCATTTAAATCAATATCCAGTCACGTGTTACGGTAAGGGATACCATCTTTTTCATCTTCCATTATTCAAACGTACTATGGTAAGGGATTATCATTATTTGATTCTCGATAATAATATTGTTTCTTCCTTACTCATAAGACGTGCTTTTTATTTCCATGTATTAAATTGTGGGAATAACCTTACGGAGCGGATTGCCGCCTGTTGGTGAATAACCTTTTGTATTCATTCATTATTAATCTCTGACAATAACCTTACGGAGCGGATTGCCGCCTGTTTGGTGAATAACTCTTTGTACTCAAATTCTATTAAATTGTGGGAATAACCTTACGGAGCGGATTGCCGCCTGTTGGTGAATAACCCTTTGTATTAATTTCCTTCACCTTTTGTTAATCAAACCTGCTACGGTAAGGGATATTATTTTCTTTCATACTCCTAAATCGAAATTTATTATGGAACTATTGCTTCTATAATTCCTGAAAATATTATATGTTCCATAATAGTTGAACTTCATTATTTCAACTGAACCTTCCTATTTACGTGAACATTTCTATTGAATTGTAACCGTTATTCTGAACTGTGGATCTTGAATATCATTTTTAAATTTCACTCCACATCATGTTGACAATTTGGACATTATTTGAATCTGTACAAAGTAAACTTCCGATACTTATTGTTATCCTATTTCTTCTGTTCATCATTTATATCATTCTAATCATCCAAAAATCAAGCTGTTGTGAATATCTGTGGCCGGGGGCACAGATGTGATATATTTGTTGAACAGATGATAGGTTAAAGGCGATATAATAGGTTAAAGGCGATACATCTGTTCGGTGTCTTTTATGGCACGTGGTGAATGTTCTCTTTGGCCCGTAGTGCAAAGATGAACTGTTGTTTGGTATGATTATGACCAAAGGCTGAATCTGGTATAATCATGACCGTTGGTGCTATATTGAATATCTTTGGCCCGTAGTACAAAGATGAACTGTTGATGTGCATGATTATGATCAGGAACTGTGAATTTGTATTATCTTGACTAATGATATTTCAGATGATAAAAGTTGATGATGTTTTTCCTAAAAAGAGAACCGAGTGGACATTATAGTCTGCATTATTCTTCTAATAGATTACTCATTCCGCTGCTATTATTGATCTGAACGTTGTTTAAGAATTTAACTGCAGTTTTTGATATAAACCTTGTAGTCTATTGTATTCTATCAAGAACTCAACTGTTGAAGACTAATGATAATTTATTCATCATTATCTTAGTCATGATATTCTTTACTGGGCTATTTGAGCTCACCCTTTCTTTTGTTCCATTGTTTTTCAACAGGAGATGAAAACATAACAGGGTCTAGCCGGGGAATGGAGTGAGGGTCCGAGGAATAGTTATCATAGTCTTCACGTTTTGTAAAATAGTGTGGCAATAATAGTGAAGACTTAGTTGTGTATTATTATACACTGTATTGTTGTACGTTGTGCTTTGTTGTAATAATTTTGTTGTAGTATTTTGACGACTCAAGTTTGGGCTGTGTGGGCCCAGATTTGGGGGCGTCACAGTTGGCATCAGAGCTTAAGGATATGGTCTTTAATGGAGATCTGGGGTAGAACTAGGAGGGGAGAGACGAATAGAATCAGTCACTAGTGTGTCCTACCTAAAATAGATTTTATTATCTAATGAGTCGATTTGAATGTAGGAACATGAAGTGATGAGTCAGTTTATTTGAACTAACATTTATTTTGTGACCACAGTTTAGTATGGCATCTGGAAATCAAGAGGTTAACTATGGAATGCCTGAAGCAAATGTAGCCGAGAATCAAGAGGCCCCAAACAATCCTCCTGCCAACTCAGGAAATAATGTTCCTGATAACATGATGAATGATGGATTCTTTAGGAATTTCATGCAGTTCATACAGAATCAAGGAAGAGGAAATCCAGTCAATAATAACGGTAGAAACGCTGGCAATTTGAGGATGGTCACTGTTAAGCAATTTAAAGAATTAGGACCACCTGAATTCCACGGGAAGCCTGACCCACTCAAAGCGGAGGCATGGCTGAAGCAGACGAAAAAAATACTTGATGTCTTACAATGCGCTGATGATCAGAAGGTGCCATTTGCCACTTTTATGTTACGAGGTGAGGCAGACCATTGGTGGGAAGCGGTAAAACGTATCCAACCTTCAGCACTCGAAATGTCTTGGACAGAATTCGAAGAACTGTTTAACGAGAAGTACTTCCCAGAAAGCATCCGCCATATGAAGGAAGTGGAATTCATTAAGCTGGAGCAGGGAAACATGACAGTTTCTCAATATGAAGCTAAGTTTGCTGAACTGTCTCGTTTTGCGACTCATCTAGTAGATGACGAAGCACGAATGAGTCGAATGTTCCTGAGAGGTTTGAGACTCAAAATTCGTCAACAACTTAGTTCTCATAAATTCAGTTTGTATTCAGATGTTGTAGATAGGGCTCAAAGGGTGGAGCAAACAGATGAAACATTGCAGCCAAGAGTTAATGATCAGCATAGAGAAATGAGTGACAACAACCACAGGAACGAAAACCATCGAGGAGGTAACCAACACTTCGGTGGTAATTCCACACCAAATAACAGAAGAGGAGAATCTAGTGGGAACAATTTCAAAAGAAAGAGATTCCATAATAATTATGGAAGGGCACCAGCACCAGTACCAACACCAGCACCGACCCCAGTTTCAAGGGGAGAAGATCGACCACCAGTGAGATGTTATAGGTGTGGTCAGGAAGGTCACATCAGCCCAAACTGTACACTGCAGTCCAAAAAGTGCTACAGTTGTGGGAAAGAGGGTCATCTTGCGCGGTTTTGTCCTGCCACAAAATCAAGTCCAGCTGCAATGATGATACCAAAAGCTAGCGCGGATAAAGGAAAATCTGTAGTTCAAGGGAGAGCTTTTGTTGTGACATCCCAAATGGCGCGAAACTCGAACGAGGTTATAACCGGTAAGCTATTCATAAATTCTCGTGAAGTCTACGTTTTGTTAGATACTGGCTCTACCCATTCTTTTATCTCACCTGCATGTGCTCAGCGTTTAAACTTAACTCCTGAAAACTTGGACTTTGACTTATCAGTTGAAACCCCATTAGGAGAAATGACCATTACATCTACTGTCTATAAATCTTGCCTAGTTCAAATCAACAACCTCACATTATCTGTTGACCTTATTTCTTTGGAGATGCGTGAATTTGATGTGATTTTAGGAATTGATTGGTTGACTACCCATCATGCTAAAATTGATTGTTTTCATAAGATTATTAGTTTTCATATTCCTAATCAACCTGTCATGCAAATTCAAGCAACTAAACCATTGAAATCTATAACTGTTATTTCTAGCCATAAAGCCATTCGTTTATTGAAAAACGGATGTCAAGCCTTTTTCGCTCATGTCACTGATTTGAACAAAAACACGTCAAACTTGAATGATATTCCCATTGTTAATGAGTTTCCTGACGTTTTTTTTTTCTGAGGAACTTTCTGGCTTACCCCAAACCGTGAAATTGAATTCTGTATCAATCTTGAACCCGACACTAAGCCCATTTTTAAAGTCCCACACCAAATGGCTCCCATAGAACACCAAGAGTTGAAAGTTTAATTACTAGATATCGGTATCATTCATTATAGTACAAAACTTATATCGAGCGAGGAATGCGAGAAGAGTTTTCAAGAACTCAAGAGGAGACTTGTTTCAGCTCCTGTTCTGACCATACCATCAGGATCAGGAGAATTTGTTATCTACAGCGATGCTTCTGGCAAACGTCTAGGCTGTGTCCTTATGCAACATGGAAATGTTATAGCCTATGCCTCTCGACAACTCAAAGATTATGAGAAAAATTATCCTACTCATGATCTAGAGTTGGCAGCAGTCGTTTTCGCGTTAAAGATCTGGAGACACTATTTGTACGGAGAAAAAGTGGATATCTATACGGATCATAAAAGTCTCAAGTATTTCTTCACCCAGAAGGAACTCAACATGCGACAACGACGTTGGCTTGAGCTGTTGAAGGATTATGACCACACAATCCAGTATCACCCGGGAAAGGCGAACGTTGTAGCTGACGCTTTGAGCAGAAAATCTTATGCAAGTACAAGTGTACTGCTGACAACACAAAAGTGTATTTTGTACGACTTGCAAAAGATGGAGATAGAGCTAAAGACACCAGGGACCCACTCGAAGACTGCTCACGTGTGAGTAGAACCAACTTTAATCGATAAAATTAAAGCTGCTCAAGCTACCGATCCGGAACTGATAAACATGATAAAGAAAGTACAAGAAGGTGCCATTACCGAAGCAAGAATCGACGAGAAAGGAATACTTCGAGTCAACTCTCGACTCTGTGTTCCTAACGATCCTGAATTAAAGCATAAAATCATGATGGAGGCACACAACACGCCGTTTGCAATCCACCCAGGAGGTACCAAGATGTATCGAGATCTTCGACATACATTTTGGTGGAACAATATGAAAAGAGAGATTGCGGAGTTTATCTCAAGGTGCCTAACTTGTCAACGTGTCAAGGCAGAACATCAAGTTCCTAAAGGTCCATTACAATCACTTGAAGTTCCCGAATGGAAGTGGGAACACATCAATATGGACTTCGTGACGGGTCTTCCAAAAGTTTCTCAAGGCTTAGATGCAATTTGGGTGATCGTAGATAGATTGACCAAATCTGCTCATTTATTGCCTATACGAGAAAACTTTTCACTTGAACGTCTTGCCGGTATGTACATAAATGAGATCGTGAGATTGCATGGCATGCCAGTTTCCATAGTTTCTGATCGAGATCCTAGATTCACTTCACGCTTTTGGACCAGTCTACAAAAAGCTATGGGCACTGAACTACGTTTTAGTTCTGCATATCATCCTCAAACGGACGGACAATCGGAAAGGACGATCCAGACCCTCGAAGATCTTTTGAGACTTTGTGTATTAGACTTCAAAGGAAAATGGGATAAGTACTTGCCGTTGGTGGAATTTTCTTACAACAACAGTTACCAAGCAAGCATAGGCATGGCTCCATTCGAGGCATTGTATGGAAGGAAGTGTCGCTCTCCAATATGTTGGAATGAGGTAGGAGAAGCAAAATTGTTGGGACCCGAGTTGGTACGCTTGACGACCGAAAAGATCCAAATGATCCGACAACGAATACAGACCGCACAAGAACGACAAAAGAGTTATGCTGATCTTCATCGGAGAGACGAAAGTTTCAACGTCGGAGATCATGTATTCTTACGTGTTTCTCCATGGAAAGGGGTTACGAGATTCGGAAAGAGAGGAAAGCTCAACCCTCGATTTATTGGCCCATTTGAAATCCTCGATCGAATAGGAATCGTAGCCTACAGACTAGCCCTACCACCAAGTATGTCTCGCATCCATAACGTTTTTCACATATCTATGTTACGTAAATATGTGAAGGACCCAAACCACGTCATTGAGTTAGAACCAGACGTTATAGCAGAGGATTTAACATACGAGGAGGTACCTGTTAAGATCCTGGATAAGAAGGAGCAGATCCTACGCTCAAAGGTTATACCTCAAGTTAAGGTTTTATGGAGGAACCAAGATACTGAGGAAATGACCTGGGAGCTAGAATCTGAGATGAAATCTAAGTATCCTTACCTTTTCGATATGTCAGGTACGTCAATTTCGGGGACGAAATTTCATAAGGAGGGGAGGTTGTAAGACCCCGAATTTTATGAAATACAAAATTTAATTTTTCTTCATATATATTTTTTTTGAAACAGTAAGTGGTTAAATTAACAAAATTGAAAGTTAAGGATGTTATGTGCAAATTTTATTTTGTCGGACAATATTCGCTTTGTCGGGGAATATTCGTTTGGTCGGGGAATATTTGTGCCGTACGACGGCGCCGAAATAACAAATTATTGGTGGACCCCACAACGAAATATTTGTCGGATATAGAAAACGACAGAAATAACTTTTTTAAATAAAAATAGTCAACGGAACTGTTAAAATACCGGTGATAAAAGAATAGTAACATACGGTAGTTATTGGTATTTTCTGTAGCACTCGGTACTCTACAGTAACACACGGTATTGCATAGTGTCTCATATTATTGGTCTGATAATTGACACCGTAACTGTTACGCATCATTTCATCGATAATTGTCACTGCATAATATTTTATATTATCAATTCAATAATTGTTGTTACACAGTATTTTGCATTATTGATTTAATAATTGTCATTACACTGTATTTTATATCATTGAGTCAATAATTGTTGTTGCACTGTTTTTAAAATTATTGAACCTAATAATTGTCACAGTAACATATGCACAGTAATTCACATTATTGAATCAATAATTGTCATTACACAGTAACGTATGCTTTATTTTACATTATTGTTATCTCTATTATGATGTTATTTAAACAGTTGTATTTCATTAATTTATTGACTTGATATCTAAGAACTAACTATACTGTATTTATAACAATTAGTCATAATAATTGAATTGATAAAGTTATTTGTTTATAATATAAAGTTAGGTGATTATTAGGTAATATGAAATGAATGGTGTAGATTAAAGTGTGAATTATTGTTGAATAATTAAATTGATTTGTTTATAATATAAAGTTAGGTGATTATTAGGTGATATGAAATGAATGGTGTAGATTAAAGATAATATAATATTTGAAATGGATGGTGTAGATTAAAAGATGATCTTTAAATGAATGGTTTAGATTAAATGAATGATAAGATTTTTGGCTATAAATAGAAGCCTTAACTTAAGGATTTTTCATAAACTTCCTTACTTGTTCTTTCTTTCTCTCTCTAAATACTTCTTGTGAAAGTTCTCTCTAAGTGTGCTTAAGTCATCTTGAGTATTTGTGAAGATCTATAAGTATACGTGTACTGTTCAAGTTAATCAACCTCATTTAAATCAATATCCAGTCACGTGTTACGGTAAGCGATACCATCTTTTTCATCTTCCATTATTCAAACGTACTATGGTAAGGGATTATCATTATTTGATTCTCGATAATAATATTGTTTCTTCCTTACTCATAAGACGTGCTTTTTATTTCCATGTATTAAATTGTGGGAATAACCTTACGGAGCGGATTGCCGCCTGTTGGTGAATAACCTTTTGTATTCATTCATTATTAATCTCTGAGAATAACCTTACGGAGCGGATTGCCGCCTGTTTGGTGAATAACTCTTTGTACTCAAATTCTATTAAATTGTGGGAATAACCTTACGGAGCGGATTGCCGCCTGTTGGTGAATAACCCTTTGTATTAATTTCCTTCACCTTTTGTTAATCAAACCTGCTACGGTAAGGGATATTATTTTCTTTCATACTCCTAAATCGAAATTTATTATGGAACTATTGCTTCTATAATTCCTGAAAATATTATATGTTCCATAATAGTTGAACTTCATTATTTCAACTGAACCTTCCTATTTACGTGAACCTTTCTATTGAATTGTAACCGTTATTCTGAACTGTGGATCTTGAATATCATTTTTAAATTTCACTCCACATCATGTTGACAATTTGGACATTATTTGAATCTGTACAAAGTAAACTTCCGATACTTATTGTTATCCTATTTCTTCTGTTCATCATTTATATCATTCTAATCATCCAAAAATCAAGCTGTTGTGAATATCTGTGGCCGGGGGCACAGATGTGATATATTTGTTGAACAGATGATAGGTTAAAGGCGATATAATAGGTTAAAGGCGATACATCTGTTCGGTGTCTTTTATGGCACGTGGTGAATGTTCTCTTTGGCCCGTAGTGCAAAGATGAACTGTTGTTTGGTATGATTATGACCAAAGGCTGAATCTGGTATAATCATGACCGTTGGTGCTATATTGAATATCTTTGGCCCGTAGTACAAAGATGAACTGTTGATGTGCATGATTATGATCAGGAACTGTGAATTTGTATTATCTTGACTAATGATATTTCAGATGATAAAAGTTGATGATGTTTTTCCTAAAAAGAGAACCGAGTGGACATTATAGTCTGCATTATTCTTCTAATAGATTACTCATTCCGCTGCTATTATTGATCTGAACGTTGTTTAAGAATTTAACTGCAGTTTTTGATATAAACCTTGTAGTCTATTGTATTCTATCAAGAACTCAACTGTTGAAGACTAATGATAATTTATTCATCATTATCTTAGTCATGATATTCTTTACTGGGCTATTTGAGCTCACCCTTTCTTTTGTTCCATTGTTTTTCAACAGGAGATGAAAACATAACAGGGTCTAGCCGGGGAATGGAGTGAGGGTCCGAGGAATAGTTATCATAGTCTTCACGTTTTGTAAAATAGTGTGGCAATAATAGTGAAGACTTAGTTGTGTATTATTATACACTGTATTGTTGTACGTTGTGCTTTGTTGTAATAATTTTGTTGTAGTATTTTGACGACTCAAGTTTGGGCTGTGTGGGCCCAGATTTGGGGGCGTCACAATTTCATCGATAATTGTCACTGCATAATATTTTATATTATCAATTCAATTATTGTTGCTACACAGTATTTTGCATTATTGATTTAATAATTGTCATTACACTGTATTTTATATCATTGAGTCAATAATTGTTGTTGCACTATTTTTAAAATTATTGAACCTAATAATTGTCACAGTTGCAAATATACTGTAATTTATATTATTAAATTAATAATAATCTGTAACGTGTTTATTACATTATTGTTGAATTATTGTTGTAGCATTATTTTATTTTATATGTTGGACCCACAGGAAAAATAAATTTTTTTCAAAAATTACTATTCACTTCCGGAATTTATTATTCATTCTCGGAAAAGTTACTATTCACTGACGGAAGTTACTGTTAATCTCGGGAAAGTCACTGTTCATCTGTCGACAAAAGTTACTATTCATTACTGTTCACTTTTTGAAAATTTTAAAGTTACTGTGCAAGTATTGAAAATTTTTAAAAAACGTTTGCGCAGCCTCTCCTGCTTTTCAGCCTGGCGTGCGGCAGCCTCACCTACCATGCATAGTATCATCTTTTCTCCTATAAATAGCTTGCTCAGCTTAATAGAAAAATCACACCTAAAACATAAAATTTTTCTATAAGAATTTTATGAGTTTTCTCTGATAATAGTAAGGTTATTTTGAGTGTTTGAAAGCCAAAAGGAGTGCAACAATTTTTCAAGTAAGTCTTTTATTAAAGAGTAGTAATTTTATAAATTCCTATTTTTCACGGTATTCACAAATCTTCCTTTAGAAGACTCTTCTTTGAGAAGATTCATTTTTAAAAGCTTTATTTAGAAGATTTATTTTGAAATATTATTTTAAAAACTATTTTAAAGTAGTTATATTATACTACAAAAATTATGTTAAATATATATAATTTTGATAGTTCATATTATACGAGTTATCATACACTTTGAAATTTATATGTGGTAATTACTAATTTTACTATAAAAATATAGGTTGATCAATCTCATTTAAATTAATATCCAGTCACGTGTTAAGGTAAGAAATGTCATTTTTTTTTACACTCTTGAACTTGCTACGGTAAGGGATATTATTTTCTTTCATACTCCTGAATCGAAACTTATTATGGAACTATTGCTTCTATAATTCCTGAAAATATTATATGTTCCATAATAGTTGAACTTCATTATTTCAACTGAACCTTCCTATTTTCTGAATCTTTCTATTGAACTATAACCGTTATTCTGAACTGAGAATCTTGAATAATATTTTTAAATTTCACTCCACATCATGTTGGCAATTTGGACATTATTTGAATCTGCCCAAAGTAAACTTCCGATACTTATTGTTTATCCTGTTCTTCTGTTCATCATTTGTATCACTGTTATTTATATTAATCATCAAGAATCAAGCTGTTGTGAATATCTGTGGTCGGGGGCACAAATGTGATATAATTGTTGAACAGATGATAGGTTAAAGGCGATATACTAGGTTAAAGGCGATACATCTGTTCGGTGTCTTTTATGGCACGTGGTTAATGTTCTCTTTGGCCCGTAGTGCAAAGATGAATTGTTGATTGGTATGATTATGACCAAAGGCTGAATCTGGTATAATCATGACCGTTGGTGTTATATTGAATGTCTTTGGCCCGTAGTGCAAAGATGAACTGTTGATCTGCATGATTATGACCAGGAACTGTGAAGTTGTATTATCTTGACTAATGGTATTTCAGATGATAAAAGTTGATGATATTTTTACTAAAAAGAGAAGCGAGTGGACATTATAGTCTGCATTATTCTTCTAATAGATTGTTCATTCCGCTGCTATTATTGATCTGAACATTGTTTAAGAATTTAACTACAGTTTTTGATATAAACCTTGTAGTCTATTGTATTCTATCAAGAACTCAACTGTTGAAGGCTAATGATAATTTATTCGTCATTATCTTAGTCATGATATTTCTTACTGGGCTATTTGAGCTCACCCTTTCTTTTGTTCCATTGTTTTTCAACAGGAGATGAAAACATAACGGGGTCTAGCCGGGGGATGGAGTGAGAGTCCGAGGAATAGCTATCCTAGTCTTCACGTGTTGTAAAATAGTGTGACAATAATAGTGAAGACTTAGTTGTGTATTATTATACACTGTATTGTTGTACGTTGTGCTTTGTTGTAATAATTTTGTTGTAGTCTTTTGACGACTCAAGTTTGGGCTGTGTGGGCCTAGATTTGGGGGCGTCACATAGTAGGCCATTAGTATTATCCCACGAGGGTACGAAATGCAAAGTTTCTAGGCCTTGTGTGGTAGTGTTCAACTTAACAGGGGTATCAGGTATTTAAAGTTGGGAGTTTGTAATACCCTAATCCCACATCGGTTACTGTTAAATATTTGGATGTATATATAATAACTCAATTTGCTATCACTAATACATTCAGTCTAACCTTTTAGGTGAGTTTGTAATGGGCTAAGATAATTCAAGAAATATTATTGAGACAAATGCACTGAGCCTTATTATGTTATGATTTGATTTGGACTCAAAATTTGACCTGGGTTATTACATATGGTCTTTGACTTGCTCCTATGATTTTTAAAATTTCTACTTTTGCTGTGATTTATATTTCCTTGTGAAATTTTCTAAAATTACTTTTGCCCTTATTCTTTATCACAGGTGTTTGTGTCTTAAAATTCAAACCCTGTTCCTTTTGTCTTGTCTCTTCATTATGTATGTTGCCTTTGACCATTTACATAGTTATTTGTTCTTCCGGGTCTGAATTGCTTAATGATGTAACCAAAGTTTTCCAACTGTTAGGTAACGAACTAAGAAGTAAAAGAGCATGAATCTCATCATCAAGATTCAACTTCATTGTAGACAACTAGTTCACCAAACCCTGATTGGATATACTGCTGTCATATTTGTACTTCAGGTTCACTATATTTCAAATCACAAATGTCTTATTTTTGTGTGTTCTTCTTCTTATACATAGACTCTAAATGTAATGCAAAGACTATTGGCATCCGTTTTTGCGAAACATGTTAGAACACACTCGATCTGATTGATCCACTGTTGGATGCGAACGAACATCTTCCTGTTTATTATTTTCTAATATGCCTTAGATTTATCTACTGGCTTGACTGACTCCCTTAAGCTTCAATGGTTCATACAAATCCTTACAGTAAATAATGTTTTTCATTCTAGACTTTTGAATCAAAAATTGGATGATGTCAATTTAATCATAGTGTCACTTGATTCCTCCATTCAATTTATCAAGAACAATTGTGCAAATAACCTTACTCTTGATACCACTTTGTCGAGAAAACTCATCCAACTAGAACTGTCTTTGATAAATTAAATAACAAATCACGCCATACAAGTAGTGTAATTCCACCAAATAAATAACAACCGCATAAATAATAGCACAAAAAATTAACCAAATACAAGACACAAAATTTTAGGTGAAAAATCCTCCAAAACTAAGAAACAAAAACCACGAATCGAACTCCAAAAATTTCACTATCATCAACTGTGAGTTCGTACAAATAGTTCTTTTAAGTTTTTAACACAAAAAACTTGAAATATTGTAAAATTATGAGAACACAAGAATACTTTAATTTGTGTGAAAATTTAAATTATTTTATAACCTAAAATCCTTCCAAATTAATTAAAATATTCAACCAATTAATTGATTCGAACGACACCCGTGAATAAACTTTCACACAAACTCTTAATTTTTTCTTCAGTACTGCAATACAATCTCCTTGTATATCTTCTGCCGAAAAATACTCAAAATTGTTATTTGCATCTTATTTTTCATGTAGTCCTTATGCACACCACATCCATATATATATGTGTGTGTGTGTTTCCAAGTTGCTTGCGGATTGTATACCAAGCATATAATATCACAAACTAAAATATGACTTCCAATTGAATTCGGAATTATCGACCATCCCATGCTCACGTTCTCACCAATTAAGACTCATTTTCCAATTTGAACGCCGCCATGTTCACCAACCTAAGTTAATATATACTTCAATATGTAATAACTTATATGTTACAATAGTCTTGAGGTCACCAAAAAAAAAAAAACCCACTTAAATTCGTAAAATTCTCATGATAAATATATAAAAAGCACGAATTAAAATTAATAAGTTTGGACCTCACAAACCTAAATTTGTTAGTATATATAATAACAACGTGTTAATCGTTTTGATTAGACTTTTCCTTGATTTGACTCTAGAATTATTCTAAGATGAGCGTTATTCCCAAAAAGAAGATCGTAGCTAGCATGGGAGTCAAGACTGGAGGGTAAAATCCCAAATGGATGGAGACTACTCTGGATTTGTGGTGTTCTAGACTTGTTGCAGTCAACAATGGAGTGTCAGACGGGGTACATGCATAACATAGTGTTTTCTATCGAAATATTGCTTTCAAAAATGGGTGATTTTAGAGAGACCGGTCTCCTTCTAAAATAATTTATAATATTTATTTTAATAATATTTTTTATAAAATTTAATAATTTAAATACATATAAATAATAATATTTTACAAATTTATTGAATTTTATAAAAAAAATTATCATAATAAATATTATAAGAGTAAAAAAAAATTTAGACCAATCGCTAAAATCAATCCCCCATGACTTATTGTTCAAAAATTTGTTAGTCCACAGTAGTTGAAATTTCTTCAAATTGTAGTTGCTCATATTAATCTTATCATCATTATTGCTAATACTATTTCGTAAAGAGAATATCTCAAATTTTAAAATTAATTTGTGAAATTTTAAACTTTAAAATTGATGCAATTATTATAAAAAAAATTAAAAGAACAGACCAATCGTACTGAATGTTACAACTCTTATATATATAGTTCTACGTACTTAAATCATGAACTGTTGAATTTTTAAAGAGAATTGATACTTTTATAAGTTTTTTGACGTGAATAGATATTAAATTTTTTTATAAAAATAATAATTCTCTTCTTAAAATCGTTGAATTTCGGTTAACTCATAATTTTTTTTTTAATATAAATTACAATCTTAAATTATATACATTTTTTCATTTCGTAGGCTGTTCTTTTTAACTTCTATAATCAAATGATCACAGTTTTAATTCCTTTCACTTTCGTCTAATTGTACATGTCTCATTATAAATTGATGATGTGTACCATTGATTTGGACAATTAATACTTATCTACAATTAAACAATTATTTTATATATTTTTTTATATTTATTACACATTAAAGAGTAAAAAATTATCTTAAAAGATAAGACATGTTGTGACATATTTTATGTGGGGGAAGAATGGAGTATATAAAATGTAGTACTATTTACACTAATAAGTGGAAGTGCCAAAAGAGCTGGCAAGTGCAACCCCCTGTTGCTGTTTAATTTGGGATCACACCCCATAGTGGGGTTCACTGCTGCCTCAATGGCCCTATCAAGTAGGGGTACACAACGGTTGATTTAATCGATTTAATAGATAAAAAAATAATTAAATTATTTAAATTAGTTATAAAAATTTAAAATTTAAAAATTAAAATTACTCAATTTTTATCCCGTAATCGATTATCAGTTTAATCGGTCGGTTTAGTCGGTTATTAAAATCTAAGCACAAAAAATAGAATTAGTATGTCAACAAATTTTAAAGCAATATATTATTGGATAATAGGGAATTGATATGTCACCAAATTATAAAAAAAGGCATATAATGAATATATAATTATATAAAATAAATAATTATTAGAAAAGTATATAAATAATATTATAATATTAAGACATTCGGTCTGTTCGATGGGTTTCGGTTTTTTAATAAATCAAACTGAAATCGACCAATATAATTTCGATTTTTTAGTTTTACAAGTTTTGATTTTTCGGTTTTGTAATTTTCGATTTAGTTTATTAACAGTTCAGTTTTATGCAATCGATTTTTAAGTTATTTTCGATTTTGTGTGCACCTCTACTATCAAGTGCAACATTCCATAAATTATTCAGAAGGTCTTGGGCGATCGGTCCAAAATTATTATTATTATTATTATTATTATTATTATTATTTTAAAAATATTTATAACATTTATTTTGATAAAAAAAATTTATTTGATGTTATTTACGTGTATCTAAATTATACATAAATCACTAAATTTTATATACAAAAAAATTATCAAAAAAATTGTTATAAATATTTTTTTTATAAAAAAACTAGACCGATGGTTAGAAGAAGTACTCTAAATTATTACTCCACTTAATTAGAAAAATGGCGGGAGCCAATGACACACATCATTACTTGTACGGAAAAAACCTAATTTTTAGCACATTTAATAAAAGTCTCTTTCTTTTACACAAATAATTGATTAAATAAATATTAAGGCTAAATTCAACCTTTTTTAAAGCTTGTGATTGGTTGAAGAGTAAATTCTCAACTCGATATTTGGGTGGTGGTGGAGGTGACACCTTTTATATCCTCATTTTAAAGGGGCCTAGTGATCTCCTTTTTATCATTATTTCGCCCAAACCTCCATTTTTCTTTATATTTACAAACTTACCCTTACAGTTGTTTGTATTGCATTTTATTTTCGGACAAGTCTACATACACAATATTTAAATATAAAATTAAATATTATATTTATTTTAATTATTAAAAAATAAGTTATAACATGAATTTTAATATTTTATTATATTTTTTAATAATTAAAATGAATGTAATATTTAAATATTGTGTATTTATACTTATTTTTTATTTTCATTCTTGGGGGATACTCCCAAATTAAAAGTCGATACAAGCGTGTCAAATGTTAATCCACAAGGATGTATAGTTTTGGAATTGTAATAAATTTCAACGTTCAGAAGATGAAAAAAAATACAAGAATAGTACTTAATTGATATATATATATATATATATATATATATATAGATTATGGAGTATAACTTAATCAATAGACTTGATCTATGGGTGACATGATGTTGCTCAGAGTTTACAATGCAACTTAGCATAATGAGATTTTCTAAAATAATCCCTTAAAAGTTTAGAAACCCGAACAACTTTTTAAGTTATTTTTTTCTTTACTTTTCTCTGTGATTTTATTATTTTATTTTTGTGAAGAACTTTAGCTACAAAGTTTCCCTACCACCAATATTTAATAGAAGGTCGGTTGTGCTTATTATTAATTAGAATGATCGGGCACAAATGGCTCTAATACTAAAGTATTACTCCTCTTTTCGTCTTGTATTAAACGTCTACTTTTTAAATAACAAATAGATTAAGAAAATAATTTTGTTCCTCATATATTTTTATTAAATTAATATGTTCAACTCATTTTCTTTTATTCAGTATGCAAGTATATTTCAATTTTCAATACTTTAATTACTCATGTTCACATAATTAACATTATCATTTAGTCAATTTTTTATTTTTTTTATAAATGGACAAAGATGTTAATAATTTTATTTTCCCATAAACTAATTAGTTGTATCCAAAAATTATGAACGGTATATTTAGAAATATAGAACAACGATAAGAGATAATCCCAAATTCAATTATTCCGAATCAATTTTGTTATAATAACGTAAGAAGCGAACCCAAATCTAATTATTTCAAATCAACTTCGTTGGTCACGAGTCAATTAATTGAGTTTGACTCAACTCAATTTGGATACGGTCGAAGGGTCGTTGCTTATATATATATATATATATATATATATATATATATATAGAGAGAGAGAGAGAGAGAGAGAGAGAGAGAGAGAGTATTTGTAATAATTTTTTTTTAAATATTTTAATAAAATTAGAACATCTAAGGAAATAAATAGTTTAATTTATAATAAAAATACTAAATTGTACCATATAAAAATAATAACAATACATGATGATCAATATTTAAATTAAATAAATAAATACTTGTAAAAAAATCTTTCATATTAGCCCGTGTCTTACACAGACTATCAAACTTATATTTAAAAAAAAGCGAGCAAAAATAATACAAATTTAAAAATGGGGTAATTAATTTTAGATAAAAAAAAGAAAAGTATGCGTTTAATATGGGATGGAGGAAGTAGTTAATTTATTGATCAACATACAATTATTTGTTTGACATTATTAGATGAGTGTGATTTAACTTTTGAACATTTAATTTATATTGTGCCACTAATTATTTTGTATTCATTTCTTATGACATTTTCCTGTTTCTTGCTGCATGGTATTCTCTTTAAAAAATTTCTTAGCTAAGCTGCTTTTGTTAATTCAATTCGATTACGAAATCCCATCATGCCCAATTTGAAGAATGTCTTTAAGAGCATCTCCAGCAGTAGACTATCAAATAGACTATATTTAGTTCATATGACATCATCAAATATTCTTTAGTCTTCAATCATTTCAGCAGATGGACTATTCCATGAACTATAATATCAAAAAATTAAAATAATCAATGAATTTAAAAATGTTCCAATCATCTTCCACCCTCCCATTTAAAAATGATTAAAATAATTGCAATATAGTCTAGGACACAAATTTGGTTCCTTGATTTAGTCTCCTTACATTGTCAATATAGTTCATGGACTATGTTTAGTCACACTGCTGTCTGCTGGAGAGAAATCATGATTCCTAGACTACATTTAGTCTAGGAATCAACTGCTGGAGATGCTCTAAAAGTGTGGAAACTTGAGGAGGAATTAATATCCTTTAACTCTATAATTTGAACCTCTTTTTCCTTCATTCATTTGTTACATATTCAATCTAAATCCTAGGAATTAATAACAACTTTGTATGACTATGAATCCAATCTCAATTGCATAATCTAGTTTCTCATGGATATTACATTTTAGGTTTCAGTGACTGTTGAGACTACCTCAAATTGTCAACTTAACAAATATTCGATAACACTTATAAGACTAAAATACGTACAAAATTGTACCTTTAATTTGTCATTTTGTAAGAATATAATACTTGATTTCACATTATAGCAAATTGTTATCCCGTGATATAACTATTAGCGCACAATCGTGCATTTTAAAGTATAATTATTAGTACAAAACTAATTAATTCAAAAGATATAATTTTGCACTACTAATTGTACTACCAGATAACAATTATATCATAAAGTCAATTACAATATTTTCATAAAGTAATACACTCACGGTATAAATTTGCATTTTTGTCAATTTACAAAATTTGAGAGCTAGAAATTTATATGGAATGATTATTTTATAAGAGATTTTGATAATTTTAGAAAACTCCTTTTACATAAAGAGTAAAACATAATTCATATTTATTTGAATAAGTAGCGTAGAGTATGGCGCAATTGAAAGTCTAAATCGCACATGGAACTGCTTGAGTATGGTTTGATAAATTCAAAATCTCACATAAAACCTCTTATGATAGGGGTTGTGAGGTTTTGAAACGTGCGGTGCAGTTTTATTTGGTACGGTTTCGAGTCCAAAATGAATTAAACATATATGTATTAAAAAACATATTTTTCATGAGAAATAGAGAATTGTGTTAGGTTACAATTCTGAAAATTTTGTTGTTTGACAAAATGAGGTTAAGAAAATTTTGAATTTACATAAAAAAAGAATGTCATGCTTCTTGTCATTTGTTGCCCATCTATTTTTCATGTAGGCAAATATACTTTGGAAACTATAGTATTTTGACCTGAGATTACATGAAACTATTACATCCAAAAGCTATCATATCCTAAGCTATACATAGTCACATAGGTATAAAATATATCTAACTAATCTTAGCAGAATCAGAAACTAAAATCTAAGATATAACACATAAGATAAGATAGAAATAGAAGATAGTTAACCTATAGTTGAGAGCTCATAGCCAATTTGTATTAACGCAAACATCTACTTCTTATTTTCATTGAAGATTTCCTCATTCATAATATCAAGACATTCATAGTTAATATTGAAGATAATCATCAACGCGCAGTGCGATTCGTGGTAATAGACTGCAAAACTTGAAATTAAACCGCAAATGTGATTTCTTAACTCGCTTAAAATTGTCATATATGTCGAAACCGTTTGTGCAATTCTATTGGTGCGATTGATCAATTTTTTGTACGATTTTAAGGCCAAATTCAAATTCTTATTCAACCCTGTGAATAAGGTCTTGTGAATATGTTAAAATTTTCTCTTTTCAACAATTCCCAACTTATATATGAAGTAGACTTACCGTTGACCCTAAAATGTAAAAGGAGCGAAATTCTTACAAGTATAAATAATACGAGGAGGACATTGTAATACTTTAATTTTTCCCTTATTAAAATATCAATTCCCTCCAATAATATTGTAATTTCATTTTTTTCGTTGTCCTGCTAAAAATTGAAAATAAAGACGAGAAGGCTAAAATGGTAAATTAATAAATAAAGAAGGGGTAAGAAGATAGAGGAAGTAGACGATATTTACACACTGGAACGGCGCTGTCTGGCTAGCCTTCCCGATAAGCTTGGCAATGGCTTCTTAGGGCATTGATTTCCGAGTTCCCTTTCTCTCTCCTCTCTCTGATTTTCTCATGCTAAATCCATCTTTCAGATACTTTTCCAATAAAAAAACCCTAACATCCACCACAATATCACTTTCTCTCCCTTCAAAACCAAATTTTGGAGAGATAAAACAATAATTTTCCTTCAAATTTCAGCAAGCCAAGCTCCGGCAATGGCGGTTTAGTATCACCGTTTCTCATCATAATGCTTGTTCCACTACACGCAGGAAATCGGAAAGGTATAGTTGTACGTACATTTTGCAGAATTACAGTGAGAGAGAGAGAGAGAAAAAAATCTTTACTTTCGAACTCGGATTTCTCTCTCCCGAAGACTTCATTAATTTCCTTCCATTTTCCGCTTCGAGTTTGTTATTTTTATAGGGATGAAACATTCAAGTTTAATTTATGTCCAATTTCCTTTCTTTTAATTTTGTTAAAACTAATTGCAGGTTGTAATGTTTATGAATGATGATATACACACATATATATAAGCAAATAGTACAAAATTACTAGTATATAAATCTAAATTTTGTAGTTAATTTTGGGAATCTATGGCTGATCTGCCATGTTTTGTTCGTCAGAAACACTCAGATTTAAACGCTGTGGATGTGTATTTTGTCATTTAATTGCATCTTCTTATGAGACAATAGGTAAAATAACATTCATCATCTTCTCTCTCCTTAATTTTTTTTATAGTAAATTATATTTAATGCATATTTACATTGAAACCCAGTTTTTTTATTGATTGTTTTTCTGTGGATGGTGATCGTTAAGCTTAGTAACACAAATTGTCTGCAAATTGCAGGTTCAGCTCGCTAAGCATTAAATACTACTGCAAAAAAAGCTCAAATAAAGCAGGGAAAAAAAAAAGAAAAAAAGAGAAGCAGATATAGATATATCGCCGGCTGACTTATCCGAGTTACTGCTTCATAGCTGTTTTTCTCATCAACCCAAGCTTAACTCTGAAGCAGAAACAAGGTTAAGAGAGAGAAAGAGAGCTTTATTTAGCTGAGATGCCTATTTTTTTTTTAATTTTTTCTTTTTACTCTCTTATTTTAATTTTAATCTTTTTACAAAGAGAGAGAAAGTCTGAGCAAAATTACAGGCTTTTTCCTTTCCTTTCGTTTTGAAAATCACTGCAGAAAGCTTGAAACGGAGCTTCCCTCTGACATTACCGGCCTGCCCGGCCAGTGAACGTGATATATTAAAGCTTAAAAAGAAGCAGACTTTATATATATGTATGTATGTATATATAAGCCAAGTAGTCTGTATAATAATCGTCATCAATGCAAAGGACATACACACATACACAGTCCCCCTTTAAATGCACACCCATCTTTTCTCTCTCTAAACCCTAATTCACATCCCAATTAAGCCCTTCCCCACCACTCTTTTTCTCTCTCCCTTTAACTAAGAATTCGAAGGATAAGAAAGCTAAAAATGGGTTTATTTTCAGTTTTGTTGTGAAAGGTATGAAAGTGCTATGGAGGTGGATGAGATTCAAACTCAAGCCTGCAAATTTCCTAGAATTAGAAGTGACTCTAACAGGATAGGACAAAAGGGGGAAGACGAGGATGAGGTAGCGCTCAAAAGGATAGCTTCTGGGGGCGGTGGAAATGATATTGGCCGGTTTTGTGGGTGGCCATCGTCACGGATTGTTAGGGTTTCTAGGGCATCTGGGGGAAAGGACCGGCACAGCAAGGTTTGGACCTCGAGAGGGCTTAGGGACCGCCGTGTTCGGCTATCTGTCACCACGGCCATACAGTTTTACGATCTTCAAGATCGGCTAGGATATGATCAGCCCAGCAAGGCCGTGGAGTGGTTACTAAAAGCGGCTGATAGTTCCATTGCGGAGCTCCCTTCCCTCAATACCTCATTTCCGGACACCCCTAAGCAACTCGTTGACGAAAAGAGGTCAAGTGGAGGTACTACTGAAATTGGGTTTGATTCTACTGATCATGTGGAATTGGATATTGATCCGAATTTCCGTCAGCAGCAGCAGAATGTTTCTTTGTCAAAATCTGCTTGTAGTAGCACTTCTGAAACCAGTAAGGGCTCCGGGGGGTTGTCACTTTCCCGGTCGGAAAGCCGAATTAAAGCACGAGAGCGGGCAAGGGGAAGGGCAGCAGAGAAGGAAAAGGAGAAAGAAACTGAGTCTCTCTTCGCAGGCGATCACCAGAATGTGACCTCAATTTCACAAAATTCCTCTTTCACTGAGCTACTCACCGGCAACATAAACAGTGCTGATAACAATAATAGCACCAGCCATAAGTCGTCTCGGCAGTGGCAATTGACTCCCATGGATTACTTTGCCAGTGGACCTAACCATTCCTCACCCGGGTTTTCAGGACAAATTCACTCGGGGAATTCTTTGTCCCAGTCCATGATGGTTTCGTCATTCAGTGTTACTCCGGGAGATCACCATCAGGAGCTTCAACAATTCTCCTTTGTCCCGGATAATCTTGTCCCAGTTGCTACTACTGCTGGCGGGAGCGATTACAGTCTCAACTTCTCCATTTCTTCCGGCCTTGCGGGTTTCAATAGGGGGACCCTTCAGTCCAATTCACCGTCTTTGTTACCTCACCTTCAGAGGTTTTCTTCCATTGACGGATCAAATTCACCTTTCTTCCTCAGTTCTACGGCTCCAAATGCTGAGAATCATCATCAGCATCATCAGTTCCCTGCTGGATTTGACAGCCGCTTACAACTCTATGGAGAAGCTGGCAGGCATTCAGATCAGAAAGGGAAAGGAAAACACTGAGTTCGATTGCCCGACTACTTCTCTGGTAATAATTTTCATTCCCAGTTTCTTGAATATAAAATTATATGCTCCACATTTTCTGCTAATTTGAAATCTTAGCTCATGTGGGGTTTATTTGGTTACCATGGGTGCAGAAGTTTTTTGGATGCTTTTTGGATTTAAGTGCTATGATACCATGAATGCTTTGATTTCTTGGTTTTACTAAAAAAGCATTACTAATGAGCATATTTAATTGAAATGTTATAAATTGTGTTGTATTGCATGAATTGCTGCGAATGGGGATCTGGCTGGTTGTCTCTTTGTTTGTTTTCTTTCTGGTTCCCTTCTTTCTAGCATGTGTATGCTTAGCCAGGTGTTAGTCACTGAGTGAAGGGAACGCACTTTGAACTGTATATATATATATATATATATATAATTTACAGGGAACCTTTTTTTAAATCCCAAATTATCTTCCCAAAGCTTTGTGCCCCACCAGTACCATTTGACTGTCACTGAAGCCGAAACCATACCCGGATTGCCAGGCAATTCAATGGTGAGCTGTCAAGCTGTGGAGGACATGAAAGACTCCAAACATTAAACACCGTTAGGTTAAACCCATGCACGTAGTAGCCATACTTTTGCAGAAAAGTTATTGCAGCTTTATAAGTTAGCCAGTTTTATCATTTATGTGGTGATCAAGCTAATAGTAAATATTCGTACTTTGTGCGTCAATTGACTATCATGATGTAGATGAATAGCTTTCCTAATTAATTCCCCAAGACTATATATAAGCTGGTGATAACAGTAACATACTGAGAGGAATTTCCCAAATTGGAATTGTATTGTCAATAATTATGTTTGTCTAAGGAAGGTTTTAAATCATAGTAATAAATGGATTAATTTTATATTAAGTTGGACAATAGATAAATACAGTGCTGACATGTAAAAAGAGAACACTCCCGACCTGCGTGTCAGAATTGTATTGATCAATTATTTAATTTACTATGAGGTTAATTTCATGTTAACCGAATTCATAATAAATTATACTCATGATAAAGTATGTTCGAAGTTTTTGGCAGTGATAAAGCGATTTCTTAGTAATAATTACATTTTAATTTATTGTACAACTAAAATGTATGACAATAGTTGTGGTTTAAAAATTAACTTCTGACTTGATAATTACATGATCATTCTACTTCATTATGATGAAATTTTTTCTTAAAAAAACTATATAATTATAGATAAGCAATAAGCTGAAATAAATATATATTTCCTTCTTTATATGTGTTATAACTATTTTGGGAATAAATTTATTGCTGATACTAGAAATAGAAGTGTAGTTGTTTTCCGTTGCACAAATACAGAGTTGAGTTGAGTAGGCACGCTTTATATTTGGTACTTATTAAAAATTTAAGATTGCATGAACAAAATTCATTTCTGCCGCTTTGGTTGGGATTCGGTTAGTATGAAGTTAATTTCATAGTAAGTTAAACAATTGACCAATACAGTACTGACACACAAAAAGAGAGAACATTTTCCGACATGCGTGTCAACACTGTATTGATTTATTGTCGAACTTATCATGAAGTTAACTTCATACTAACAGAATCCCTTCGGTTGATTTGTTGAGTTGTTATAGTAAATTTATTTGTGGTAATCAAGAAAAATCTCATACTTCCTTCATGTTGACATGAATGGAAAGAAAAGAAGGCAAATTAGGAGAAAATATAAATTTTTGTATAGTACACGTGTATTCAGTCCTCTTTCGACATGGTTTGATTTATATACCGAGTTTTATAAAACAATTGAAGAGGATTGTATATATATATATATTCGTAATTATCCATGATATTAGTATTATTCCCAAATAATAACATAAATTAGATTATGTCAAAGTTTTGAAAAGTGAGATGAGCATTTACATTGCATAATTAATTAGTTTGTAAATTACTACTACTTGCATAGTGTTCTTTTTATCAAATGACCTCTCCCTCTATATATAATTATTTGTAGCATAGCCTGCCATTAACAAATGTAGAACATGTTAAATCAAATCATGCTTGACATTCTCTTAACAAGTTCGTCATGGAGGTATTGGCTTGTTTTTGATAAACGTATAGGTAGCTTGCCAAGTTGCGCCACCTTGCTGACTGATTTACCACCGAACAGGTCTTTAAGGATTTTCTGATCTATTGTTTTAAGGTTTTGCATTAATTCACATCATGTTGAGTATAAATCATTCGGCAGCTTCTATTAGGTCTCTGATGGTTGGGCTACGATGCACATGGCTCCACTCAGTAGGTTGGTTGTGTCATCATTTTCAATCTTCTGCTACTGATTTTCAACATAAATTATATTTTAGTACACTTTACTTTTGATATGCCATCACTCCTTTAATTAATTATCATCTAATAAAGCTAATTATATGTTCAAAAATATGTATTGACTAGTAAAATTCAACCATACCAAAATCACGATAAATAAATCACTAAACATTTAAGGAGATATGGTGGTACTCCAAACTTCTAAAAAATTCAAACTAGGGTTATTTGTTTTCTCCAAAATTAAGCACCAAGTCTATTGAATCAAAATTTTCTTGAATACGTCTACTCTACTACATATAAGCTGCAACAAGTACGAATTTCAGCCTATAATACAATATGCAGCATGTTTTGTCATTTAATTACGATCAAAGTGAAGCTTTCTAATCGAATAAACATGATGATAACTACCTTATTGGATAATTTGGAAGATGATATAATTTAGAGAGGAAGTGAAATATAACTTTGAAGAACTTTCATTTCACTTGCATAAAATGACTCACATACAAGACTATTTATAGGGCTCTTAAGACACTTCTAGATTGAGCCACTTTAATTACTACATAACCAAATACATGTACATGAATTTAACCGTACATGTTTCAAGACATTTTTAAATATATATATTCATGTACATACATGTATTATGTACTTAGACATTACCCATTCATGTATTAATACTAATTAAGATAATTCATGGCACAGTACGAATCTAGCACGGTCTAACATGGTAGAGTGAATATACATGTTTGAATACATTCATACATACTAGTGTATAAATGAAAAAAATAAATATTTTGAAGTCTACTGGAGCGGGTGAATTTTAACATATTTGACATGTTCTTTTATTAATTAGCTTCCTTGCCTGTAGTATTGTTGCTAATACCAGAACTAGGTTGCCAAACATTTTAGACAAAATGGCATGTCAATTTTGAGCACTTAAGGAAGATATTTGATCAAAACCTAGGAATAACTGAATATAAATGAAGTCTAAGAGGTAACAAATTGGCAAGAAGAGCTGCAGCTGTTGCAAAGATGTGATGGAATGGAACTGACTGATTTATGTATTGAATAATGGTATCTGGTAAATTTCAAGTTCTGAAAAGATTAAATGAAAAAGAAACTTCAATATCTTCTTCCATGAACATTTTTAGGTTATGCCTAGGACTGATAATTTAAGTTAAAAAAACTTGACCTGCCTAAACTAGTATTAAATAGAGATCAGGCACGTTAGCATCTAGTTGTACTATTCTTTGATAATTCGAATGGCAAACATCACTTGAACCACTGTAGATTAATTGCTGAGTACTAGCGAAAAGAGAGCTTATAATTAGTGTTACCATGTAATACCAACTGAATGTTGACTGTCTCGGCAGAAGATTCAGCTTTTCTCTTAGGCAGTGTTGAGTATTGGAGGCTTCATATTGGGAAATGTTCAATATCTGAGGAATATCACTGAGTAGTTCTCTAGCTATTTAGATTCTAGCCCTTATAAAAAAAGAATAAAAAAACATCTACACTGGGTTTTTCAACATTGAATAATGATGCTTATCTAATGTTAAACTAGTTAGCTTGGTAGCCAGTGCTCAATGAATCCTTGCAATTTCTATCTTAGTGGCTTTGGAGGAGGAAGTTGGTAACTTGAATACTCAGATCATACACTTGTTTGGGACGAATATCAGTTTTTTCTTTTATTCAGCCTCTCTAGTAGTTGAGACCAAATAAATTACTATTCAGCTTAGCAGCAAATTTGCCCGTCTCTTTCCTCTTGTTGGCTAGGAGAGAGAGGAGGGAAGGAAGGTTGAGTCAAAATCTTTCTTTGTCAATTAGGGTTGAAGGTGATGTCATTGTAAAACTTCATTCCTTTGAATTCCTGATTCAATCATCTATGTATTTTGGATTTTTTTGGAACAACTAATCTGTATTTGATAAACCTGTTGAATATTGTTACTTTGTGGCTTCCAAATGTAGATTTCTGTATGCATTTTATATGTAACTACTTGCATTTTCCTTAACTCCATATTTTCAACTCAAATATCTATCTGGTAGCTAATTAAACTCCTCACTTGATACTAATATTACAAGTAATTCCAAAAGAAGGATCAAAGGCATTTGAATTAATCTTAGTGTCAGAGGCATATTATCCTTCTGCGTTAGGATAGTATCTTAAAGCTGCATAGTTTGTATCTGAACATGTTCCTAGATCAGTGACTTAACTTGGTTATATATCAAATGTCTACCTATCTATTACTTTGGATATTTGCCCTCAAATTTATATTTTCTTAGGCTCGAGGGCTCCTTTTTGTGATTTATATAAGTGAAGTTCACTAATATGTTGCTCTGTCACAATTTTTACCTGTAATATTGTTACACTTGTCAACAACTAGAATTCTGTACTAGATAGTGCAATGAATTATTTGGAAATAACCACTATACAAGGATTTCCCTTTGATATATATATAGATGTAGAAAGGGAGAGAGTCTTCCCTTTTAGTTAATACAAATATCCAATACCTTTCATATATATTAACATTAATTATTTTTATGTCCAATGCAGGTAAAGAAGGTGGACAAGTAGTGGAACTCATTAGAGAATGAATATGCATGCATGCATACTTTTACCTCAGGCAGGCAACAGTTTATTATTATTATTATACTCCTGAAATTATATTTTTTGTCTTGCTCATTAGACTTGAAGTCATTCCACTGGCATTCATGTGTTGTGCTTGGACATAATTTATCTATCTAGGGCTGGAAGCCATTGTTGTGTGTTTTGATGAGATATACCATCTCTTCTTGATTGAAGTCAACATTTTTGCAAGTTTTTGTGAAAAGAGTCTTTGTGTTAAAGAAATATGATTTTATTATGCTGTTTTTGGCTTCAAACTTGTTTTTACATTGAAATTATTGTCAGTATACATTACACAGATACCAAAAAGGAACTAAACGAATAAATTGTGATATATTACCATTACATTAGGGTCTTGCTATGATATATAATGTGACTATGTGGGTACATGAGATAAGAGAGTGTAAAAAAAGGATGAATTTATTATTGTTTTATTTTATCGCTTATAATTTCATGTTAATTACAATTCACATTCGATATAAAATTAATTGACATATAAATCTTTTTTCTTATATAATATGATCATGTAATTCGGCTAAAAAGCTAGCATTAAAAATATTTTTTGTTGATAAAGTGTAATGAAAATTAAATTTAGCACTAGTAAAATTTTCTTTTTTATCTCATATTTTCGAGTTTTAAACTAGTCTTATGTTCATTTTTTTTTCTAACGGAAAAAGCTTAACTTGATTGGTACAACTCTCACTTTGCATAGTAAAGAGGAGAGGTTCAAGTCACGCCGTCATCACAAGATATCAATCAATATCAAATAAGGCATGAGGTTCCCTTGAGCCATGGGGAACTACAGGGCTCACATATCATTCGACACAAAATAAGGCATGTAGTCCTACCGGGTCGTATGGTGGGAGGTTGGACGCCATCTATGGACTGGAGTTAAGTGGCCTACATTACCAATATGAAGGAATTTGCAGCAGCATTGTGGTTCAAGGGCATAAACTTATTCTCAATGGGTAAACACAATGCCAAGTATTATTACCACTGGAGGAAATGACTTAGGGGCCACTACCTAAGAAAGTTGATTAATTTTTCAAGAATTGAGTTGTAATAAAATAGACTTTTTTAATATAAAAAAAAAAAAAAAAACATTGATTAAAATATGCATTGATCTATATCTCGTCAAGTAAATTGAAAACTAAATGACAGATAAAGAACCAATTAATTCAACTTGTGAAAAAAGAATCAATAAGATGATAACTAGCCATCAATATTGAACTTGATGAAAAATAATGACTAAGATGATAAGTAGCCATCGATACTAAACTAACCAACGGTGTATATATATATATATATATATATACATGGAGAATAATTCATAGTAAATAGTTGTTATAGGTATTATTTCAACAAATGCATCTTACACCCTTTATTGATAAATTTAACAACTCAAAATGGAGACTTTTTTTCCCTGTCGCTAGAAGGAGTGGCGGCAGCTGCCATTACTCTTTCTGGCGGTAGGGAAAAAAATTCAGTGGATGCTACTTCTGACCGCATGCATCAGCATGCATCAATATACATCAACAGAGATCGGTTGCCGCTAGTTGATGTATGTAGGGATCAGCTGATGTCTACCGATGCATGCAGCATCGGCTACCGATACCTGTAGGCATCAGCCGATCCGTGCCGCCAGAAGGAGTATCGATGGATGTAGGTATCGGCCAGTGTTTGTCGATGCATGCAGACAACGGTTACCACTAACTGCTGGTCGTCGATGCATGTCGATAGATATAAGCATCAGTAGATGTGTGCCGATACCTGTCGCCAGAAAGAGTAGCGGGCTGGGCTAGGCCTGCTGCCAAAATGAATGGTAACAACTCAGGTTTGCCGCCACTGCTTCTAGTTGTAAGAGGAAAAAATTATAGTTGTTATAGACACTATTTCAGCAAACTGATTTTACACTGTCCATATAAAGATTTAACGACAAGAAAAAAAATCTGATGGTGCGATCGACAGAATTACCATCGGATCTGTTGTTAGATTTTGCTCATTTTACTAACCCTCGAAGCCTCAATCAAATCATTCCTGCCCTAAACCTTTTTGCCAATATTTTATTCCAAGATCCACACAAAGTAATCAAGTACAAGTTATCAGGGAGATTGATCATCAATTCATCATGACCGAAAATTGCAGGAAATTGAGTCAGATTGAGGCAGATAATGTATGGATGTGTTATGGAACCGTAATATAAATAATGTCCAATCTTGATGGCACTTGAAATCAGTGACAAGCTGGGGTCGTGATAGTGCTCACTCGTCATTCCTTGCAAATCGACAACTACAGCCCCACCATTTTTCTCCATGTGCGACCTCGCCACGTACTTGGTTATTAAAATGAGCAAAACCCAACAACAAGAATGAGTATGCTACAACAACAGATGTGGTGATTTGATTGATGCTTCAACGGTTAGTAAAATATGCAAAATCCAATTCGATGATAATTCTAACAATTGTACAACCGAAAAAAAATATAAATTGACCCAACGGTTTGTTAATTTTTTTTCCCTTTTGCACAATTAGATTTTCATATAGACGATATAAAATTAATTTACAAAAATAATACCTATAACAATTATTTACTATAAATCATTACCATATATATATATATATACCCAACAACTGTAGTAACACTAAAAAGACCACAAAAATATCTTTGAATGTTTACATTTATATCTTAGCAACCACCAACTACATAATAAAATCAAATCAACCAGAAGTAGAGCTACTACAAATGAAAAAAGATGTGACAAAACCAAAATACGTACGATAATGCAATAAACAGCTGGATGGTGTACAATTATCTGAAAAAGAAAGATTAAAAAAACAAATCTAAGAACCAAGGACAGAGCATTTTGACGTCAATTTATTGCAGGTATCTGTATTTTGAGCATTTAATCACTAGGACAAGGTTATCCAAAGTATGTTGAATTGCTTTATAACTGAGCAAAAAAAAGGTCCTCTACAAAGAGTTAAAGTGATGGAGACGTGCATTACAATCCAACAAGATCTTTGTGACAACAGTGACTCAGCCAAATAAGACGGGAACTAAATGTCAAGCACATTGCTCATTGAGCCTTAAGCACAATGTATTCATACCTTACCAATATTCACAGAGATATAGATAGATGGCTAATAAATGTAAATGCCTACAAACTCAGAGGCACAAAAGCTATTACAATGTCAATCTAGAATCATTTCGTGCATTTGTAAGAGCATATGCCTGAAATAAAAACAGCAGCAGATGCATATCATCCCACCAGTAGGAAGGATGGCTTAAAGAAAATTATCAGCTGCGGAGTCGGAGTCGGAGTCGCATTTTGAAGGAAGCAGGAAGACAAGATTTGGCACCATGGATCAAACACAGAATTCAAATCATGCTAAATATAGAACAAAATTGTGTTTTTCTCCACCTTCCAAAATTTGCAAACCCCCTTTAGATATTGCGTTTTACCTGAAAATCCATTTTAGAAAAACAAAAAAATGTAAATTCAAAACAGCCAATATGTGCCAAAACGAGATATAAATGCATCAAATAAAGAGACATCCATTACAAGAAAGACAGGACTGTTTTTGAAAAGCTGGCACATACATATAAAACAAGTCTACTAGAGACACTCAAACTCTTAAATGCTAGCAGCTTTCCAAGAAACCACATGACCTAACTATCAATCAAACACCATAGAAATCACACTCCCAAACAAAGCTAAAGACAGACAAGTCCATGAAATGCACAAACCATAATTTCAGCTACAAATTATGTTTTACTGTTGTATATGTGTACACAATAGGTTGTCAGAATTGGTTCCTTGCTGATGTTAATATAATAAGAAATACACCAATGTCACAATATTCAATAATTTTTGCTAGTTAATATAGTTTAGTTTAATAAAAAAGAAAGACTTTAAAGTACTCGCTACAGGCGCAAAGCTTGCATGTTTACAAGTCTCTAATGACATGACCTTTATGCAAAGCTAGACTCGATAGACATCTCAACTCGAGCACATAATGCAATTTACAGAAAGTTAAACCATCCAAGAGTGCTTAATTGTGAAGAGCTATGCAAGAATTTAATTATTATAGAGAACTACTACTCAATTAGGAGTGGATGACTATAAGAATGAAAGTTATACACCACTAAAAACAAACAGGTAGATAGAAATATCCTAGAACAATGTGAGCAATGTAAAATCCCCAAACCAAATTACATAATTGATGTCGGACAACAAACTGAAATAGCTAAAAAATACTGAAAAAGATAGAATTTTGCCTATCCCCGCACAAAATATGGCAACCCGCCAGAGTGTTCTGAAGTCACTTCGCGTCGGCAAACAAAAGAGGAGATAACATAACTCACTCAAATTTTTCAATGATCAATAGTCTAAATAATAACTGACCTTGGGAATTTACATAGATATATAGAGAGAACTAAACTTAATCACCAAAAAACAGTCACAAAGATTGATGCAGGACAACAAACTGAAATCCCCAAACCAAATTACATAATTGATGCAGGACAACAAACTGAAATAAGTAAAAAATACTGAAAAAGATAGAATTTTGCCTATCCCCGCACAAAATATGGCAACCCGCCAGAGTGTTCTGAAGTCACTTCGCGTCGGCAAACAAAAGAGGAGATAACATAACTCACTCAAATTTTTCAATGATCAATAGTCTAAATAATAACTGACCTTGGGAATTTACATAGATATATAGAGAGAACTAAACTTAATCACCAATAAAAAGTCACAAAGATTGATGCAGGACAACAAACTGAAATCCCCAAACCAAATTACATAATTGATGCAGGACAACAAACTGAAATAAGTAAGAAGTACTGAAAAAGATAGAATTTTGCCTATCCCCGCACAAAATATGGCAACCCGCCAGAGTGTTCTGAAGTCACTTCGCGTCGGCAAACAAAAGAGGAGATAACATAACTCACTCAAATTTTTCAATGATCAATAGTCTAAATAATAACTGACCTTGGGAATTTACATAGATAAATAGAGAGAACTAAACTTAATCACCAATAAAAAGTCACAAAGATTAAAAAACACTAAAAATACATAATTAAAACACCTAAATTACCTAAACAACATATATTAAAAAAAAATTCTATTTACATCAATCAGACCCAATTAAAATCTATGAATAAAAAATGATACTAATATAAAAGCTTATTGCCTACCTCATCACTAATGAGTCTAACCGAATCAAATGCACTCAGTGTCACAAAAGGGCAGATCAAAAAAAAAAGTGATCACAGTTTACCAATTTATAAGGTATTTATATTAGAAAGCAATCTTCATAAATAAATTCATATGTGTATGTAATACACATATTCAACTGGTACACCCAATCATCCATAAACAATGCTTCATTATATAAAATCCTAATTCAAAACAGCAGCTAAGCAGTAAGAGAATTACCTTATCCACAAATCACTTTATTCTCAAAAAGAGTTCATCTCAAGACAATAAGTCCTCCTTTTAACCAACATCTTGGCAGCCGTTTCATAAGGCTCCTCAAATGCAGAAGAAACCCAAGACGACCCATCCGCCACCTCCTTAACAACAGACTGTTCACTCGGCCTGATTGCCACCAAAGTCGCCCCTTTCAACACAGTCCCATCCGGAAACTCCAAATGTGGTGCATACCACAACCTCATATTCAAAGCCGGCACAAGAGTCCTCTTGGAAGCACTGGAAGCCGACAACGGCTTCACCCTCAACTCCTCCAACTGACCCCTATTCATACACAAAACTCCTTGCCCATCAGCATCACTCAAAACCAAACTATCCAAAGTCTTATGCTCTGCTATAATCGGCTGAAGCAAGTAATGCCTAGCAGAAGCTGCAATCAACGAGCTTATAGTCCAAACAACACGCAATTTCAACCCGCCATTGGTGTAAAACGACTCGGGTATGCTGCCATTATCATCTTCAGCACTTGCACTACTACCATTTTCACAACACTTATTATTATGAATCACAGAAGATGCCCCAAGTATCACACAATTATCAAGGGTGGATCCAAAATCGGCCCTCCATTTTAATAAAACCCCTTCATCAATCCCCAGCTCACCGCTCGGAAGCTCAATTCGTAGACTTTTTATTTCATTGAAATTCTTCAAGACTTGAGTAGGGGAATGGTGGGTGACACCGCCTTGATCAAGCTCTTCATAATCGTCGCCGTTAACGGAAACCGAAGAAGACGAAGAGGGGTTGCTATTATTGTTGCTGGTATTAAGGGGGCGTTTGGATTGCAGAAATTGGGTGATGGATTGGAGGGGTTTAACGATGCCGCTCAAGACTAATCGGAAAAGAGAGGAAAAGGGGGTGTGGGATTTGGAGGAAGAAGTGGAGGAGGAGGAAGAGTAGGAATCATCGTCGGAAATAACGCAATCGACAAGAACCAGTATATTATCAACCTGAGGAACGAGGGAGTGGAAGCGCTTGGAGACAAGGCAGCAGCGGCCGAGGGCTTTAACGTCGGCAATCTGGTTGAATATAAGGAGGAGGAGAGAGTCCGGCAGCCTATCGAAATGGTCGATTCCGGCTGAAAATGATCTTGTTGATGACGCGTAAGGTTCTGGGTAGATTCTGTTCGTCAGATCTGACCTCATAAGTGAAGACATGTTTGTTCAACATACAAAAATATATGTACTATTTGATTGTATAGAGAAAAAGATGATGATTTTGAAGATAGAAACAGAAGGGGATCTGGAATTTCAGATCTGTCAGACAGAAGAGCTGATAATGGTGATCTGGGTTGGGGTTGAAATTGAGCTGAGGGGTGGATGGAGAAGGAGAAGGAGAAGAAGAAGGAGGTGATTAAGTTTGAGGAGAGGTGAAGATGGAAATGAAATGGATCCACGGTTTTGTCTTACAGAGAAAGCAGATGATGAGAGAGAGGGGATATTATGCGCGTACAATGATAAAGGCTGGTATTTCATCACACTTCCTTTCCCAGCGCTTTGTTTGTGAGTTTTAAAATGAAGAGAAAAGGGAGGAGAGCGACGGAAATTTAGAAAGAAAAAATAAATAAATAAAATTTTTATTTGTGAATTTTTGGAGGGAAGAAAAAAAATAGAGAAAGAATATGATTTTTTTTTTAAATAAATTTTTTTTAAAGTTAAAATGATTTGAAAGAAGATTTATTAAATACTTAAATTACAAATTAAAATATAAAAATTATTTTTATAATAATTTTTAAAATATAATTTCATAATAGTAAAATAGTAATATGTTATTTTAACTTAAAATTTCTTTCCAAAATTTACAAATATAAGGAACGAAAATAATTTTCTTTTTATTCACTTTTTTTCTCCCAAATGTTTTTAAAAAAATTCTCACCCCAAACTCACGAACATAGTTAATTGTTAAGAATGTAATATATTTGTATTTTGTAGATTGAGATGATATTTCAACTGCAAAAGTATTTTATTTTTGCGAAAATAATAATACAGAGTTATAATAAGTTACGAGTAGTTATTTTATTTTAAATTATAAGATTAATATTAATTTTAAAAAAATTAATTTGGGATATTTTTAAAATTAAGATATATTTATTTAATTTATGTCAATACAATTATCATAAATTACCTACTAGTTTTAAAATTTATTATTTTTAAAATTTAAATGAATTATGTTAATTTTAAATTTAAAAATATCTCAAATTAACTTTTTAAAAATTAATAATAATCTTATCATTCAAAACAGTTGAAATATATTATTTATTTTATTCTTGATTAGACATATAGTCTTCAAAAGATTAAAAAAAAATTAATGTAGAAATTAAGTTAATCCAAGAAAAGAGTGATAAATAAGATAGTTTTTGGTAATGCATAGAAATAACTTTAAAAGATTCCAAAGTTTTGTAATTTTCTCTTGGTAAATTAATAGTAGTATTAGTTCCTTTTAGATGGTTACATATATACCAAAAGTGATAGTTTATTGATAAAAAAAAGTTTTACAAATTCACGTATTTGTATATATCTCTCGACAAGAAATTCAAATTCAGCAAACGCTATATGAAATTAAAAATATGTATTTTTTTAAGTTTCGTCTAAATTTTTTTTCCTGGCCTCTTTCTCAAGCTAACATATCTCAAGCTAACATACACGCTAAATAAATCAAATATAACTCACAAACTAACTAGTAAAGTGTAGAAAGCAAACACAATATAAACTAATTTTTTGGTAATTTAAGCAACTAGCTATATTATACATATTCTTGATTTGTTGTTTGGTGAAAAAGAAACTTTATTTTGTATTTTGGTAATTTCAGTTACAAAAATGACTTGATACATGAATTGCCAAGATTTGGTGGAAGTAGGGCTGCAACTTGGTTGGTGGATTGAGTTGTTAGTTGGCCAATTGGATTTGGTTGTCGTCAGACCGTTTGAATGAATCAGCTTGATACTCAGTTTCCACGCACAGCCGAGAGTTGTCTTGCAAATGACTTCCGCATTTTTTTTATTTTTTTTTAATTCCAAACGCTCAAATCTTGAGGATAAAAATTTGTATTACTCTTTTTTTTTTATTATATAGGTTATTTAAGATATAATCATACATATTAAGAAATTTTATTAATATTAATATTATGTAATTAATATTGGCTATAAAATTTCATTATTGTCCGTACACTAATTAATTACCCATCATCCTCTTTCTCTCAATTACTCTATTTTTAAGGATAAAATAAGAAATGATTAAAAAAATTCTCTTAAATATATGTAAAACGTCTTATATTTTGGAAAGATTTTTTTTTTCTAAAACGACATATATAATGGAAAGGAATGAGTACTATTTTAGGTAATTTATCTACTTATCTTAAATAATTTATTTTTTATAATAATTTGCTTATAATAATTTTATTATTAATTGTCATATTTGCATTTTTTTTATGCATATTTATAGAGTATCACTAGTCATGTGTAAAAAATTATATAATTAAATGAGAATTTAAATATAAACAATCTTATCCTCTTTCATAATATGCGCAAAAAGTCAAACATGACTTTCATCTTGGGATGGAGGGAGTGCAATATATGATGACCACATAAACTCTTATATATATATATATATATATATAAAGAGAAAACATTAATTCACAATACTCGGTTGCAAAAAAAATTAACGTCTGTTATGACATCCCCAAATCTGGGCTCACACTGTCCAAACTAGAGTCGTCAAAAGACTACAACAAAATTATTATAAAGTAGTACAACGTTTAACAATACAGTGTATAATAATACACAACAAAGTCTTCATAATTATTGCTACATTATTTTACAACAGTGAAGACTACGATAGTTATCCCTCGGACTCTCACTCCATCCTCCGGCTAGACCCAGCTACGTTTTCATCTCCTGTTGAAAAACAATGGAACGAAAAAAATGGTGAGCTCAAATAGCCCAGTAAAAAATATCATGACTAAGATAATGACGAATAAATTATCGTTAACCTTCAACAGTTAAGTTTTTGATAGAATACAATAGACTACAAGATTTATATCAAAAACTGTAGTTAAATTCTTGAACAACGTTCAGATCAATAATAGCAGCGGAATAAGCAATTTATTAAAAAAATAATGTAGACTATAACGTCCACTCGCTTCTCTTTATAGAAAAAACATCATCAACTTTTATCATCTGAAATACAATTAGTCATGATAATACAAATTCACAGTTCCTGGTCATAATCATGCAAATCAACAGTTCATCTTTGCACTACAGGCCAGATATATTCAATATAACACCAACGGTCATGATTATACCAATATTCAGTCTTTGGTCATAATCATACCAAACAACAGTTCATCTTTGCACTATGGGCCAAAGATATTCAATATAACACCAGCGGTCATGATTATACCAGTATTCAGCCTTTGGTCATAATCATACCAGTATTCAGCCTTTGGTCATAATCATACCAAACAACAGTTCATCTTTGCACTACGGGTCAAAGAGAACTTTCACCACGTGTCATAAAAGACACCGAACAGATATATCGCCTTTAACCTATTATATCGTCTTTAACCTATCACCTATTCAACAATTATATCGCATCTGTGCCCCCGGCCACAGATATTCACAACAACTTGATTCTTGATGATTAATACAAATAACAGTGATACAAATGATGAACAGAAGAAACAGGATAAACAATAAGTATCGGAAGTTTACTTTGTGCAGATTCAAATAATGTCCAAATTGTCAACATGATGTGGAGTAAAATTCAAAAATGATATTCAAGATCCACAGTTCAGAATAACGATTACACTTCAATAGAAATGTTTAGAAAAATAGGAAGGTTCAATTGAAATGATATTAGATGAAGCACAAACTATTAAGGAACATATAATCATTTCTGAAAACTTTACCAAATAGTACTTACCATAGTAAATTAAGAGTATAAAAGAAATAATATCCCTTACTATAGTAAGTTTGAATAATGGAAGATGAACAAGATGGTATCCCTTATGAGTATAAAGGAAAATAATATCACTTATGAATATGAAAGAAAATGATATTACAAACGAATATGGAATAAAAATGTCATGTGATAATTCGTGTAGACAAATTATTTCCACAAGAGACAAATAAGAAATAAATACAAAGGGCTATTCACCAACAGGCGGTAATCCGCGCAGTAAGGTTATTCCCACAATTTAATAAAATTTGAATACGAAGAATTATTCACCAAATAAGCGGTAATCCACGCCGTAAAGTTATTTTCAGAGATTAATAAGGAATGAATACGAAAGGTTATTCACCAACAGGCGGTAATCCGCGCCGTAAGGTTATTCCCACAATTTATTACATGAAAATAAATGACACATCTTATGAGTAAGAAGAAAACGATATTATTTTCGAGAATCAAAGAATGATAATCCCTTACCGTAATAAGTTTAAATAATAGAAGATGAAAGAATATGATATTCCTTACCTTATCACGTGACTGGATATTGATAAAAATGAGGTTGATCAACCTATATATTAATAATATAATTAGTAATTACCATATATAAATGTTAAAGTGTATGATAACTTGTATAATATGAACTATCAAAATTATATATATTTAACATAATTTTTGTAGTATAATATAACAACTTTTAAATAGTTTTTAAAATAATATTTCAAAATAAATCTTCCAAAGAAAACTTTTAAAAATGAATCTTCTTAAAGAAGAGTCTTCTAAAGGAAAATTTGTGAATACCGTAAAAAATAGGAATTTATGAAATTACTACTCTTTAATAAAAGACTTACTTAAAAAATTCATGCACTTCTTTTGGCTTTCAAACACTCAAGATAACCTTACTATTCTCAGAGAAAACTCATAAAATTCTTACAGAAAAATTTTATGTTTTAGGTGTGATTTTTCTATTCAGTTGAGCAAGCTATTTATAGGAGAAAAGTGGGTACTATGCATGGTTGGTGAACTGCTGGCATGCTGCACGCCAGCCTTCAATTTCAATTATGGCAGCGCAGTAGGCTGCCTAACTCCACCAAAAAAAACTCAACAAAATCACATTCTCAATTCCCATGTGGCCCCCACCGAAGGTCCACATGTTACTATTCATATAAGAATTAATTTTTTTATATATATATATATTTTTCTTCTAGTGGGTCCAACATATAAAATAAAATAATGCTACAACAATAATTTAACAATAATGTAATAAACACGTTACAAATTATTATTAATTTAATAATATAAATTACTGTGTATTTGTTACTGTGACAATTATTTGGTTCAATAATTTTAAAATACAGTGCACCAACAATTATTGACTCAATGATATAAAATACAGTGTAATGACAATTATTGGATCAATAATGCAAAATACTGTGTAACAACAATTATTGAATTGATAACATAAAATATTATGCAGTGACAATTATTGATGAAATGATATGCAACAATTACGGTGTCAATTATCAAATCAATAATACAAATACTGTGTAATAAACAATTTATCAGTTCAATAATATAAACGCCGCACAATACCTTGTGCTACTGTAGAATACCGCGTGCTACAGTAAAATACCATAAATTACCGTAGGCTACTATTCTTTTATCACCGGTATTTTAACAGTTAAAAGTGATAACAACGTTGACTATTTTTATTTAAAAAGGTTACTTCTGTCGTTTTCTATATCTGACAAATATTCCGTTGTGGGGTCTACCAATAATTAGTTATTTCGGCGTCATCGTACGACCCGAATATTTCCCAACAAAACGAATATTCCCCGACAAAACGAATATTGTCCGACAAAATAAAATTTGCACATAACATCCTTAACTTTTAACTTTATCAATTTAACCACTTACTGTTTCATGAAAAAATATATATGAAGAAAAATTAAATTTTATTTTTCATAAAATTCAGGGTCATACATCTGGCGCTAAAGCCTTTAGTAGTAGGTGTTAAAAAAGAATTTGGTATGCCGCTAAAGGCTCTAACGACAAATACTTTCATAACCAATTTGATTTCTATATTAATTGTTACAATAGTGTTCTTAACAACACCGTATATATATATATATATATATATATACTTGAATTAAACGTTTCCGTTATAACCAAGTCAATTGTTAATGAGTTAATTGAAATATACTTGTGCAGAAAAAAACTAGACATAGGTACAAAATCTCATGTGCAATTAAGTCTATATGGGTTAAGGTTTGAGAAAGACAAAATACAATTAATTAATAATAATGGTGTGAAAATAAAAAATAAAGAAAAAGAAGATTAGGTCACGTTAAGGCAGGCATGTTATGATGAAGTCAATAAAAATAATTTTGCTATACGTAATGACTTGTGCAATAATTCTTTGTAAAATAGTGAGTCCACTATTTTAATGGCACTATAAAACCCACTATTTTACAAATGATAATTGTACAAGTCATTACGTATAGCTAAGTTCTAATAAGAACGAGATCCAAATAATTCACGATTTTTCAAGCAACGTAAAGGACAGATCGACATACAAAGCATACGATGTCGTGCAATCGGTACTAAATTTTATTATACTAATGTCAAACGGTATAACCTAGATTTCAATTCATTTATTTTAGTTAATCTTCAAGTTTAAAGCTACTACTTATATATATATATATATATATATATATATATATATATGCATGGATAAATTTTAAAATAGTAGATAACATTTAATAGGTCCCTTAGTTCCCACAAATGATGTAACACCCCATTTTCGATATAGAAAGGGAGATTACGTCCAAAACACAACAGAACGATACCATAATATCAAAACTTTAATTCACAAAAAGAATAGACTAAAAAGATATAATCTGTTTAATACAACTCTAAACAGAAATTAAAGTATCACAACCTAAATATAATATCTAAACCATTTAGATGTAAAGAAATTCTCATCACACTTGCCCTTGATCCTCTTGAGTATATGTTAGAAAAATACAAATACAAAACCCTAAAGATATACATTAACATGTGCATCTCTACAAGATCAAAATAAACTACTAAACATGATAAAACTAGTTTCAAGAGTACAAATACGAGTTCAAATATCAACGTCAAAATGGAACTATTATATGAGTATAATAAAGAATAATAATGTGAGAGAATACTTAAACTCTAAACAAGAAACAAAACCAAGTGATGAACGGAATGTAGTGGTTTCGGTGCGACAAAATAAAGAAATTTTGAAATTAATTATATTTAATAATAAATAATAATGTAAAAGAATTACTTTATGAATCTAATTCCTCCTTTCGTAAAAAAAATCTTCTGGTTATATTTTTTTTTCTCAGCCGCTGCTACTTCCCTCTCTTTTTCCTTAATTATGTATTAGATGTTTTATAATGAAGATTAGGTTTTAGGTATTTATTTATTTATTTTAGTAACTTTCCTAATTTTAATAAGATTCAAATTACACAAGTATAAATTATACTCAAATATAAATTATACCTAATTACTTTTAAAGCCCAATTTGACTAAATTAATGTTATTCATTATTTATTATTAGCCCACATAAATTTGATCCAAACATAAAATAATTTTTTTTAAATATTACAATTATTTAGTGGGTATTACAAATGATTTTCAAATTAGATCGTGCATGCATGTATATATTTCAAATCATTATCTATGCAACACTCCAATTCCATATCGGTTAATATGAGATATTTAAATGTCTATATAAGAATTCAAGCTGCTATCATTAATACTTTTCGTCATGACCTTTTTGGTGAATCTGTGGTGGGCTAAGTTGATTTAAAAAGATACTATTGAGAAAATGTGACACACCCAAATTGGGCCCACAACACCCAATTTGAGTCGTCAAAAGATTGTAACAAAATTATTATAATACAGTACAACAATACATTACTCCATAATACACAACTAAGTCTTCACTATTATTATCACACTATTTTACAATATGGTGAAAACTACTATAACAACTATCTCGGACCATCACTTCATTCCCCTTGTCATCCCGCTAGTTCTTGCTACACTCTCATTTCCTGAACAATTAAACAAAAAGAAAATTGTTAGCTCAAATATCCCAGTAAAGAATATCATGACTAAGATAATGACGAATAAATTATCATTAGCCTTCAACAGTTGAGTTCTTGATAGAATAATGTAAACAACAAGCTTTAAATCAACAACTGCAATTAAGTTCTTGAACAAAGTTTAGATCAACAATTGCAACGGAATAACAACTATTAAGAGAATCGTGTAGATCATGATGTCTACTAGCTCCTCTTTTTTAAAAAAATCATCATCAACCTTTATAATTTGAAACACCACTGGTTATGATCATGTCAAACAACAATTATTTTTTGCCTCAGGCCAAAGAAAACATTTACCACATGCCCTAAAAGACACATCACCGTTATATCGTTTTTATCCTATCATCTGTATCACAGGCCACAGATATTCACAACAACTTGATTATTGATGATTAGTACAAATAACAGCGATATAGATGATGAACAAAAGAAATGGAATAATAGGATAAACAATAGATATCGAAAGTTTATAATTTTTACTTTGTCCAGAGTCAAATAAAATTCAAATTGTCAACATGATGTAGAGAAAAAGGTGTTCAAGAATTTCGCAGAAAAAAAAGTTCAACGATAAGGTTTACGGTACAATAAATATTTAACAGTCCACAATGCTTATAGTTCAAGTAAATGTTCAAAGATCAAAAATTCAAGGTTCAATAGTTTATTATTCAAATATAATGATAGAAATTTAATAAAAATATTCATGTCAAAAGATATTAGATGAAGCGCAAATTATTAATCATTTTAGGAATTTTACCGAACAATATTTACTATAGTAAGTTTAAGATGATGAAAGAAAATGATATCCCTTACCTTTCTTAATACGTAATTGGATACTGTTTTTTATGAAGTTGATCAACATATATATATATATATATATATATATATATATATATATATATATATATATATCATCTAATTAGTAACTACCACATATAAATTTCACGATGTATACAAACTTGTATGAACTAATCAAAAGTGATTTGATAGTATAAATTTGTGTAGTAGAATGGAATATACTTTAAAATAATTTTTGGAGAAGTAAACAATATTTCAAAATAATATATTCCAAAAAAAAAATTCAAACTAAATCTTCTGAAAAAAGAGTCTTCTTAAGGAAGAGTTATTAACAATTTGTGACGTGTATGAGTGCTTATATAACTTTCTAATTTGAATTAATAAATAGTAAAAGTTGACTTAATGTTGAAAAAATCAAAGATCGAACCACAAAAAAGAGGACAGGCCAAACTAAAAAAAAGAAGGACGAACCAAATGATCTATTTAATTATAGTACTAACATCTACACCCCGTGCAAAACACAGGGTCTTATTATAAGTTATGATATTGTAAATATTTTGTTATTATTTTTATAAACATATTATTGAATTTATTAGATAAAATAGTACTTATAAGAAAATATTTTTCTTCTAAAATTATATAATTTAACTTATAATAAGATTTTACTTATACTTGAATGTAGTTACACTTATATTTAATCAAGAGTAACAAATTCAAGTTAGCTAATATGATCTATGTGAATTTTTTATTTTTTTTTCAAACTATATTATCTAAGTTATAATAAAATTTTATTTAATAATAGTAACAAATTAATATTAGGTAAGATGATCTTATGATTATTTCTTTGTAATTACATTACTATTTTTATTTTTGACTCAATTAAATTGAACGAAGAGTCTTGTTGTAGAATTATAATATTACTATGAATGTTTTGAATTTTATTTTTATAAATTTTTATTGGATAGAGTAATTATTTTTTATTTTTTATTTAATAAGTGAATCATATGGTCAAGTAGTATATTATATTCTTATTTTAATAATAATAATAATAATAATAATAATAATTATTATTATTATTATTATTATTATTATTATTATTATCTAAATAATGATTAAATCTTATTTATACTCAAAATTATAATTATACTAATATTTTAATAATAATAACAAATTTAAGGTAGGTAGATGATTTTTATGATAATTTTCTTTTCTTATCAATCTTTATTATGTAAGTAGTAATATAATTTTACTTAAATGTGTATTTTTATATTTATATATTTGAATAAAAAAATTAATTAATTTTAGGTAAGATAATCTTATTTGGTTATTTTGTTTTAAAATTATATTACGAATTCATGTTTTCTTATAAAACTATAATCCTATCAGATAAGATGATCTTATTTTGATTATTTTATTATAAAACTATATTAATAATTCTTGTTTCTTTATAAAACTATGTTACTAATTTTAATTTCAAATTTGTATTGATAAATAATAAAAGTTGACTTAATAAAGGAAACATCAAAGGTCAAATAAAAATAATAATAAATAAGGATGAACTAAATTGTCTATATAAGTTACACTTTCATTTTAATAATAGTACAAATTCAAGTTAAATAACATATTAATGGGTATTATATTAATAATTATTACTAATTTATAGTGTATTTAATTAATTTTTAATTTAACAATTGTATCATTTATTGGTCAAGTTATTAAATTCATATATATATATATATATATATATATATATATATTATTTAATATATAGTAATGTGATTTTTATAAGAAAATAGTTTTCTTCTAAATTATATTATTTAAATATAATAAAATATTAGTTATACTTGAAATTATAATCATACTTATATTTTAATAATTCCAAGCTATATTATCCAAGTAGCAATATAATTAATCTTAAACTTGCATTATTGTGCGTGTATGTGTGACGACCCCAAATCCGGGTTCTTAAACCTCGTGTTTGGTTCTCACTGTACAATACTTAACAACAATGAAATATATAAATTGTATTCAAACTTCGCGGAATAATACAAAAAGTTCCTTAACAAAAGGCTATACTTCCCGAGGTCTATTACCTTAATCTTAAACATTACATATCTTAAGGGAAATACAAAAGATTTACAACAGTAATCACATAACAGTAATTTAAACTAGCATGCAACTACTAAAATTTAAGCATTCGCTTTCCCCTTGCCTTTGTCCGATTTAGAACTTTCGGGATTGGCTGAAATATAGTTATGATATAGCAAGAATGAGCAACTAAATGGCTCAACAAGTTTATAAACAACAATCATACGATATATCATGATGAAGGGAAATAACTTCAAAGTTTCAACAATAACAATTGTGAAAGATATCAAGAATCAATGTTCAATAAAAGAATGGATTGACTCTTTACTGCTGAGTGGTCTTTAATGACCGTGAACTGCTACTAAGGTAAAACAGACATACAATGTATGACTCCTTGTTAAAAATAACGGGACACTTGAGGGGATCAGTCCTCTCATGTCCTATGTATATGCATTACATTTTAATTTCTTGTGCGCTGTCGGTTTCCCGACAATTAAAAATCCCCTTTAACTAGGTTTGTTCTTTCTCAGTCTTACTGTAAGAATCCGCACCAGCCAATGGTTTGGATAAGCTTTTATAATATTCAATTCAATGAATTAACATACATTTGTCTAGCCGAAACAATTAGCTTAGACATCTTAAACAGTTGCAAAAACACTATGTGCGAATACAATAATCAATAACGATGTGAAGTAATTTTCGATAATTAATTCACTCAAAGGTCTGTCAAATATCTACGAGTATAGATACTTGCTCAACAATAAATGAATTGCTCAATGTAATTAAGGTTGAATAATAATTGCAACAATAAGTACAAGTTATGCGGTAGAAAACTTGTCTCGTGCGTCGTTTACTACTAACCAACTTAATTTAACAATCCTTGTACGGACCTAACAATTAAATCAGTTTGATCTTAAATTAGTATCATATACTTGTAAGTATAATGACCTTTATAAACCTTACGAACCACATAATTGATTAATTATGGGTAATTAAACACTTAGGAAATATTATCACTACTTGATAATATTTCAAATACAAAAAACTTATATTAATTATTTAATATAGTTCAAATAAATATCTAATATTATTAATCATTTAATAATATTTTATTAAGTATCTAATATTATTAATCATTGAATAATATTTTATTAAGTAACTAATATTATTATTCATTTAATAATATTTTATTAAGTAACTAATATTATTAATCATTTTAATAATATTTTATTAAGTATCTAATATTATTAATCATTTAATAATATTTTATTAAGTATCTAATATTATTAATCATTTAATAATATTTTATTTAGTAACTAATATTATTAATCATTTAATAATATTTTATTAATTGTCTAATATTATTAATCATTTAATAATATTTTATTAAGTAACTAATATTATTAATCCTTTAATAATATTTTATTAATTATTTAATATTATTAATCATTTAATAATATTTTATTATGTATCTAATATTATTTATTCATTTAATAATATTTTATTGATTATCTAATATTATTAATCATTTAATAATATTTTATTGACTTTATAATATTATTATACACTTAATAATATTTTAATAATTTTCTAATATTATTATTTATTTAATAATATTTTATTACCTTTATTATATTATTATTTCAATAATAATATTCATACACTTTTAAATCACTAAATTAATTATATATATATTTAAAAATATATTTATTAAGTCCAAAAATACTAAAATGATTTTTGGAACATTTTTCATTTTCTGACCCGAACCAGACCCGACCCAACCCGACCCGATTCGGTTTTTATTTTTTTCTGGTAACAGTGCACGGCGCCGCGGCGCAGTGATTAACACTGCAGACAGCGCCCCGGCGCTGTACTGCAGTAAGGGCCACTTTTTGATTTTTTTGTGACAGTTTTGATATCCTTTGATCAAACATTGATTAAATGAAATCTACACATCCAAATAACACCAAATCAGTGTTGATGTGTTCCTAACTTAATGTTTTACAATATTCCATGGTTCGATCGTCTTTTTGAAAAACGTTTTACATGAAATTTACGGATGGAACCACTTAGGGTTGAAAAACGACATCCTTTGTAGTAAAAGCTATAACTTCTTTGTTATTCAATATTTTTGAAAAGTTCAAAAAGGGTTTATCTTTAAAACTCATAGATCTAGCTTTCTAGCCATAAAAATCCAATTTTTGATTTGTACATTTCAAAATACAACGTTAAACCTAGCATGTATGGTTAAGGTTTTACCGGTAAATTGTGTTATGCATATTTCTATAACTTTTATACATTTCTCACATACCAAATCATGTTATAAACACATAGAGCTATGAATATACATATATTACATAGTTAAATACTTCTAGATCATCAAAACGAGTTTTGATCGGTTAAAAATAGATTTTAACCGATCAAAAGCTATCTAGACTACAAAAATGAAATAAGAAGAAGTTGAGAGCACTTTTAAACCTTTGAGTTTTGATTGCTCTTCTTCTCCTTCTACAGAAGTATGTTGTGTAGCTATTGGGCATCCACCAAAGTCTTCCTCTAGCTTTTCTCATACAAAACCCTAGTGTATCTTCCTTTTCTCTAGAAAATGCTCTCACTTTCTCTCTATTATACTCTAGCAAATGAACCAACAAGCTTGGCTCAAGTGTAGAGTATCATATATATAGCCAACCACTAATCCCTCATTAACTTGCTAATCCACCAATGTTTGTGAAATTAAATGCTAAGTATGCTTACTATTCCATTGATTGACTAGTTGAATGACAAGTTGAATGACTAGGGTGGTTCACCTACTATGACATGGCTCACTTTAGAAGCAACAAGGAGATCAAGCCACCCCCCATGTGGGTCCCATAGTGGCCGGCCAAATGGCCATTTATTGGCCTATTTTTGCTTTATTTTTCATGCTTTAAATGTGCATTTATACATACACACACATATATATATATATATATACATGTGTTCAATTGTTGACCAATTTTGACTTCCTATTGGGCTCCATGTTGGACTTAGGAATTAAATGTATTGGGCTCATTCAATTATATTGTTTGGGCTCAATTTAAATAACACATTGGGCTCACATTAAATATTCTGGGTTACATTTAATTAAATCAAACATTGGGCTTGTTTAATTAATTACATGGACTAGTAATTAAATTAATTACATGGGCTACTAGGTTAATATCTTTGACCTAGTTTATCAACTCATTTGGATTTTAAATATAATCCAATTAAATTTGCTTTAATTAATTATACACCTTGCATTAATTCTTTAAATAAATATACGCATACACAAGTACATTTATTTAATTATCTAAAGTACAATTAATTAGTACAAAAGTTTTAAATTCATTGCTAAATATTTATTAAGTATATTTACAATGACTAATGAAATTCGTGGTCATTACAGTATATGTGTGTGTGTGTGTGTGTGTATATATATCAATAAAAGTAAAGAATTAATATTAAACAAGATGATTGTATATAAAGCTATGTTAGTGTTAATTATAGTTTCTAATTTGGATAAATAAACAATAAAAGTTGACTTAGCGTAGAAAAAGTCAAATGTAAAGCTCAAAAAAAAAATGAACTAAATTGTTTATTGAATTATAGTATAGATATACTATATTATATACTAGAGACTATAGGTAAATTTAATTGTTTCCTTAAAAACCTATACTATTAATTCTCGCTTCTTTATAAAATTATGATATTAATTCTAATTTTTGATTTAAATTAATAAATAATAAAGATTAATTTAATATAGAAAAAGTCAAATGTGGAATCAAAAAAATAAGAAGACAAAAGTTAAAGGTCAGATAAAAAAATCGAACCAAATTATCTATTTAATTATAATATAGGTAGATGACATATCAGAATGCATGCTAAAAGAAACGTTAATAACCACAGGGACGTAAACACTTGAATCAAGAAAAAAAGTTATTTTCAGAGCAAGGCAAAGAAAACAACTTTGCCATGGCATGCATACGAAGGAAAAAAGAGTAACTAATTATAATCAATATATGTAGCATTCGAAGGACGTTGGCAAAAAGAGTAACTAATATGTAGACCCTTTGAACGCTACATATATTGATTATAATTAGTTACACTTTTTTCCTTCCCATGCATGCCACGACAAAGTTGTTTTCCGTTGGCCATGACCTAAAGAAAGAATGTGTTTTTAGTCCATGATTAATTTGACCCATAACTACTTATCTACTTTGTGAAATTTGGTCCATAATGTTTTTAAAGTTAAGCATTTCAAATATTGCATTCTTAAATGAAGTGATGGTCATAATATGCATAGACCTTGCTTGTTACATCAGTTGATGTGTTATATATATATATATATATATATATATATATATATATATATATATATATATATATATATGGGAGACCGATCTATTGATAACGTTGTAAAAATAAAATTTTCGTTATAATAAATCTTAGTCTTCTAGATTGAAATATGACGATTTAAATTAGGGCCGGCCTTATAGCATAAAATAAAAAAATAAAAAAAAAAGCTTGGGCTTTAGGCCCTATTTTAATAGAAGGCCCCAAACTTTTAAATACCATAAATAACTTATATAAAAAAAAACCTTATAAAAATATAAGTTTAATCAATCTTTTAAGGCCAATAGTCCAATTCAAATATTAAATACCTAAAAAAAATTAACAGTATAAAAAAAAGCCTCATTTAAATAAAAAATTATTAATATTTCATCCGTCCCAAAATAAAAATTAAACATATATATTTAGATTTTAAAAAAAATAACTATTGAGATTAGTATTAAATTTTATGTAGTTTATATTGTTTATTGGCTTTTTACATATATATTAAATAATAATAAGATATATTGATTTTAAAAAACGGTCAATTTGACCATAAAAGTCAATGGAGGACTTACCAAACATAGAAAATCTCATTTAGAAGTATTGCTTTAGGCCCCAAATTATCTTGAGTCACCCGTGATTTAAATGATTCTCATTCACAGTATTATATCCAGGTATCCGTAAAATTATACTGCGGACGAGGGATATTGTCCAAAATACCTCCAACATGTATTTAATAAACTCATTGTCCGTAGTATTATACTGCGAACGAGTAAGTCAAACGACAGAGTCTAAAACGACGTCGTGCCTATGTTTGCCCTTCGTCCGTAGTATTATACTGCGGATGCTGGGTTTTTGTAGCAATCAATTGTTGAAAATTTCAACAGATTACATTGGGGTAGAAATCGTTTTTCCATTAATTGTGAGAAAATTGTCCCGGCTCTTTGAATCTGAATAATCCAGTCAACTATAAATAAGATGGGGGATTGTTCATTGTTCATTGTTCATTGTCCCGGCTCATTGAATCTTTCAAGTGATTTTTCATTGTTTAAATATTATTTATTGTTCATTGTTTTAATTGTTTTGACAAACGATCTGTGTAATTAAAAATATTTACCGTTCGCAGTATTAAACTAAAGACGAGATATACATTCGAGGAGGGTGGAAGATATCTAGGTGAAGCATTGTTGAAGAATCTCTGTAAAAACCCTGCAACATCGTTATGAAAAACGATGTTGCTTCATTTTTACAAAGATTTTTCAAAAATTCTTCACACGGATCTCTTGCACTTACTTGAGTAGATTTCGTCCATAGTATTTGTTAGAGTTTATGCCCTAGAGGCTAATTATTTGATGTAATTGCTTAACATTTTTGATATTATATTTGATTGAATAAATATATTATTTTATTATGATTTCATTTACTGCGTTATATAAATGTTAACATAATAAAAGCCCTTAGAATAATGATACGAATTATATAGCTTTAAGTATGTGACTTGAACATGAGATTATATAATTATAATTAGTATCATTGCTCTTAAATGTCCCTAGTCGAGTATCATTGTTAATGGGACAACAATGATGCATTGAGACTAGTATGTGGATTGACTGATGGTCAAATCTCATTGGTCATAAATATATGAGATATTTGAGTCAATGCATAGGTACATGTTAGAGAACAATGTACTGGACTGACCCACCATGAGAATTCTACATGGAGCATTATGCAAAGTGTCATAAGAAATTCTTATAGTGACAATGATGTAATGATCCTTCAACCTGAAGTCACTATATTATTACACGAGAATTTGTGTACTTTGATATCATCAAATGTCACCTTTAATAGGGTGGACAATAAAGGTGATTATTGGGTACATCATGAATCGTGTGAGGAATATGAGTGATCTAGATGGAATTTAACCCTCCTATATATTAGGGGTGATATCCATAGGCCTCTGATTGAGTAGGACTATGAAATGCATGGCCATGCTCAAATATTGATTTGTTTCATATAGTCTACTCATTGATCAAGAAAACTCAGATTAAATTATGAAGAGTATGACACATTCCATGCCTCGAGTTTAATCTAGGATATAAGGTTAAAAGGATTAAATTACATTGAAACATTGGTCACGAAAAGGTTGTATCGAATCACCGATCTTATTATTATTTGGGTAGCAGTGATGCATTACTAGATGCCGCTCACTGTTTATAATTTTATAATATGATTTTAAAATTATTGCCAACATAATAATAACCTATAGGGTCACACACTTAGAACGTAATTAAAAAGGAATTAATTTAAATTGTAAGTATTTTAAATATGTCAATATGATTGATAGTATTTAAAAAATTACGAATTTAAATTAATAGGATAATTTGTATATATGTATATTAATTAAGTAAGACTTAATTAAAATATAATATATATAAATTCGGATTTTATTTTTCTATTGATTTTAGGTTTTAGTTAATTCCTATTAACTACTATATATATGATATATCAGTAGTCTAAAAGTCACGTAAGGAAAAACTAAAACCCTAGCCGCTTTCAGAAGGAGGCTAGAGAGAAAAATAGGTTAGAAATCCTGATCTTGATGGCTAGTACCGCGGTTCCTTTTTGCTGCAGATCGTGGGACGATTCGCGGAGCGTTCGTGTGGATACCGTAGAGACGCAGTCACTGGATTGCGTTGAAGATTCGAAGCCGTTCCAGAATTCCATCGTCTTCTCAACATCTTAGATAATCGGTAAAATAATCTAAACCTCTGATTAATCTGTTTTCGCATGGATCCTGTCTTAGGGTTTCGGAAAAAATTTTAAATTCCGCTGCTTTCACTGTGTCGAAACCCTAACAGTATTAAACTGCGAATGGTAAAAAAAAAATTAGTTTTCTCGTCCGAAGTATTATACTGCAGACAGTGAAATTTCAAAATGTCGTCGTTTAAAATAATGTCATGTATTTAATTAAACTATTCATGGCATTATTGTAAATAGGTCTGTTCGTAGTATTATACTGCAGACAGAGGTATTTACAACTGCGGACGGAGGTATTTACAATAATGTCATATATTTAATTAAACTATTAGTGATATTATTGTAAATAGGTCCGTCCACGGTATTATACTACGGAAGAGTCTTTTCAAAACTATTAGTTTTTTTCTTTTTCTGCGTAGTATCTTTGCAGATTCATGTTATCTGTGATGATTGACAAACATGAATTAGTAAGAAAACTACACAAGAAGAAGAAGAAGAAGAAGAAGAACTTAATAGCTTTAAATTGAACAACCCAAATCGACAAGTTGATAATATGAGATGAGATCCAAAATGATTGCTATGAACAATGACGAATGCAGTTTTATAATTAAGGTATCAAATTCTCTATTTCTCCTGCGTATCCTCATTGTAGATTAATGTTATCTACAAGAAGAAATAGAGAATTTGATAGCAATAATTATAACTATTTAGATCAGTACTGTGAAAATGAGATGAGATCCAAAATGATTGCTATGAAAAAAGACGAATACAGTTTTATAATTAAACTAGCATCTGTAGTATAATACTACGAACAGTAACTTCATCGTCCACAGTATAATACTGCGGACAGTAAGTTTATTAAATACTCACTGGGGACATTTTAGACAATATCCCTCGTTCGCAGTATAATACTGCAGATACCTGTATATTATATTACGGATGAAAGCCATTTAAACTGTCAGATTTCAGTCTAAATGACTAAGATCTGTTGTGGATAGTTCTTTTTTTATAATATTGTTAATGAATCGATCTTATATACATATATATGAACATTATATATAAGTATATATTATTTTTCTTCTTATTATAATTAATCCGTCTAGTCATTGTTGTTGAAGGTTGTTTTGATTTGATGATGATAATTGTTGTGCAAAAATGATTGTGGTAAATGTGCTTACATGGTGATTGTCAATATGTATCTGACAAAGTGCTTATGTGTTAATGTACTTATGTGCTTAAGTGATTATGTGCATACTCTAAAAGTGCTCATGTGCTTAAATGACAAAGTGATTATATGTTAATCAAATTAGGTGTCTACATGATCATGTGTGTATGATATTTTACCTATGTCTAAATAATGTAAATCCAGACACTTGTTTGACACAAATATGATCTTGCTGAAAACTATCTTGTCTTATAAAAGAAAATGAAAGTTATCCGGTTCAAATGTTGTAAAGTCCTTTTAAAATATATCTGTGTACAAAGGACTTATATTTTAAAGATCAGAAATGTTAGGTTGATCTTTCAGTAAGAGTCACTATGCATAAAAGATGTATGATATAAGCAGAGTAGCATAAGAATGAATCATTGTTGTATTTTATGTATGTCAGAGTCTGTAAAGTCCTTTCAATATAATGATGTAACAATGTAAGAAAGTACTTAGTTAGAAAAAATCAAATATGTTAGGTTGATCTTATGTTTGATCTGATCAGTCTATACGATCGTAGAACGGACACTACGATTCCTTGCAAAGAAGACTCAACGATTCTGTATAGATCGTAGAGTGAACTACACGACTCCTTACCAGGATAACTCTACGATCATCAAAATAAAGTCAGATGTGCAAGAGGTCTACTGCATTTACAAGTAAAATTAAAGAACTGATCAAGTACAATTCGTAGAGCTGAACTCTACGATCGTCGAACAGACAGCTAAGCAAGCCTGCAGTTAACGCTGAACCAGAGAAGAAATGTACTCTACGATATACACGTTCTAGCAAGATCGTAGAGTAAACTTACAGAGCAAGCATACGAGATCTATATGATTTGCACAAATAAAAGAAATCGTGGAGTAATACAGGATGACAAGACATTACAGAAAAGTGCTCCACACATGGAACAATCGTTGAGTAGAATTAAAGAATGTGCCAACAAAGACAACAACTCAACCATTTCACTAAGAAGCACGACAGTTCACAAACTCTACGATTTGAACAAAGGGACAAGATCGTAGAACGAAATCATAAAGCAAAGCACTGCAGACAAACTCTACGATCTGATCACAAAAGCAATATCGCAGAGTAAAAGAGAAGTTCGCTCCAACTCAACCATTTACCCGACATACTTCAAATAACGAGTTGAGCTGAATTCGTAGAGTCCAAATGAGCAGACAGTCACTCTACGATATCAATAAACAGCAAAGAATCATAACTGCAATATAGTGTGAGAGAAAAGAGAATACTCCTCGCCCAGATTCAAGAAAGAGTAAGTGCTCTTGAAAATTCAGATGCATGTCAGAGTCACAGAATACTTTATGCCTAAACAACTATAAGTCAGAACCCACTGCTCAGGAAAATGGTGAATAAAGTCAGACCAATGGGACATCTCTGAATGCATCATAATAGTTGGTTCTAAAAGTCAAGGAAGATATTTATTGATGAATCAGAAGATTAATTAACTAAGGAAATAATAAATCCTTGCTGAACAACTGTGGGAGTGCAACGGCTATAAATTCAGAGAAAGCTGAGCTACAGGTTAATATATCAGAACATGTCAGAAAAGGGAAAAGCACTGACACAGGCAGCAAGAAAGTCAACATCGAAGATATTAAAGATCTGCACAAAGCCAAATGAAACCAATGGAATTTTTTTCAACGGTAAAATATGCACAGAGATATAAAGGCTAAAATAACTCACAGAAAATGTTGTTGTTGTTAAGAATACAAGTGAGATGATGGTAGACAACAACTGATCGTAGAGTGAAACAGAAAATGAATATGCTGAAGGACTCTACGATCCATCAGAACACAAACACTAAATTAAGAGAGATATAGAGATAAATGACTCTATTACAAGAAAAAAATGTTCAGAGCTGTTAGGCACATGGTAGAGAGAAGCTTAAACGCCAACTTGATACATACATGGTAGCAACTGAGTACCAAAAGGAAGGAGCATCACAGTCATCTCAGAAGCCCATCTCGAGAAACTTTAAACTGTCTATGATAAGAAGGAACAACTGAGTACCAAAAGGAAGGAGTTTCACAGTCATCTTAGGAGTTCGTCTCGAAAAGTTATCAAGTACAAAAGGAGCTGAAGTGTAAAAGCCTAGCAACACAATGGGTGATCACAAGAAGATATTGATCATATAAAGAGGTCAAGCATCATTGCCGAACTCAATATTATTCCAGGAATGATCACACTCTGCCACTGAGTGTTTAAGGATAATGGGACTTAAAGGACAAACTCAGTAGCAACTCCAACATCTATCAACAAGCAAGGGGCCAAGTCTATAGGACTTGAAGAGGGCAGTATTATCCTTGTCTTAGTGACTAAAGGAGCCAAGTCTGCTGGACTTGAAGAGGGAAGTAATGTCCTTGTCTAAGTGACTAAATTAGTCAAACCTGCTGGGTTTGAAGGGTTCTTAGTGAATCAGAGTTTTCAGGCTAATGAGCTTGAAGGGTTCTGTGTGAACCATCCTTAGTGGATTTCCTACTCGTTGTAGTAGAAGAGTGGAGTAGGAATTATTCAGTCTCCGAACCACTTAAAACTCTCTGGTGTCATTTACATTCAGCTATTTACATTCTGTTATATATATATAGGGGAATGATCCATAGCAAGCGTTTGTTATGGACACTATTCCGACAAATGCATCTTCAACCGTTGAAATAATGATTTTAATGGATAAGATGGAGTCTCACCCGCTATCTAAGATAACGGGTAGGAAAAAAAAAATCGCAATCCACCCGTCATCTTAGTTGACGGGTGGAGTTTTGTTTTGTTTTTGTTAAAGATAATTAAAAAAAAAAAAAAAACTCAACACACTCCACCCGTCAACTAAGATGACGGGTGAGAATTGAATTATTATTATTATTTTTTTTTTTTGTTAAAGTTATATTATAAAAAAAAAAAAAAAATTCAATACACTCCACCCGTCAACTAATATGACGGGTAGGAATTGAATTATTTTTTTTTACTTTTTTGTTAAAGTTATAGTATAAAAAAAAAAAAAATTCAATACACCCCACCCGTCATCTTAGTTGACAGGTGGGAATTGATTTTTTTTTTTTTTTTTTGTTAAAGTGATATTATAAAAAAAAAAAATTCAATACACTCCACCCGTCATCTTAGTTGACGGGTGAGAATTGAATTTTATTTTTTTTTTATTTTATTTTTGTTAAACTGATATTATAAAAATAAAAAAATCAATACACTCCACCCGTTATCTTAGTTGACGGGTGGGAGGGAATTGAAATTTATTTATTTTTTGTTAAAGTGATATTATAAAAAAAAAAAAATTAATACAGTCCACTCGTCATCTTAGTTGACGGATGTGAGGGAATTAAAAAAGAAAAAAAATATATATATATATATATATATATATATATATATATATATATATATATATTCAATACACTCCACCCGTCATCTTAGTTGACGGGTGGGAATTGAATTTTTTTTTTTTTAAAGTTATATTATAAAAAAAAATTCAATACACTCCACCCGTCATCTTAGTTGACGGGTGGGAATTGAATTTTTTTTTTTTTTTAAGTTATATTATAAAAAAAAAAATTCAATACACTCCACCCGTCATCTTAGTTGACGGGTGGGAATTGATTTTTTTTTTTTTTTGTTAAAGTTATATTTAAAAAAAAAAAAAAAAATTCAATATACTCCACCCGTCAACTAAGATGACGAGTGGGAATTGAGTTTTTTTTTTTTTTTTTGTTAAAGTTATATTAAAAAAAAAAAAAAACTTAACACTCCACCCGTCAACTAAGATGACGGGTGGGAATTTTTTTTTTTGTTGTTAAACTTATATTAAAAAAAAAAAAAAACTAAACACTCCACCCGTCAACTAAGATGACAGGTGGGAATTTTTTTTTTTTTTTTAAACTTATATTAAAAAAATTAAAAAAAAACAAAACAAAACTCCACCCGTCAACTAAGATGACGGGTGGAATTTATTTTTTTTTTGATTTTGTTAAACTTAGATTAAAAAAAAAAAAAAAAGACAAAAAACAAAACTCCACCCGTCAACTAAGATGACGGGTGGACTGAGATTTTTTTTTTTTTTTCTACCCGTTATCTTAGATAGCGGGTGAGACTCCATCTTATCCATTAAAATTATTATTTCAACGGTTGAAGATGCATTTGCTGGAATAGTGTCCATAGCAAACGCTTGCTATGGATCATTCCCCATATATACATATATATATATATATATATATATATATATATATATATATATATATATATATATATATGCATATGACTGTTAATTGGTTTACTTAACAAGTGGCTTTCTCCAATATAATCTTAACTCAATGGAGCTGCTTTACAAATCTTTAAGGGGAGTTTTCAAACTAATATTCCGCTGTGTAAACAAATCTCAATTAAATGAATTAATTGATAATAAACTTTTGAAGTTAAAGAAAAAGTTTTTAAGAGATCTATTCAACCCCCCCCCTTCTAGATCACTTGTGTGTCTCTGAGAACTAACAATTGTTAATGTTGAAACTATTTATGTCCATTGCTTCAACTTGGATCGTTCTATATCTGACAACTCTTGCAATTCCTTCTGTCACACTCCATTCATCTTTAATCTTACTAAAAATGTTATAAGAATAATTGTAATCGTTTTTCTTGAATTTTTGTACTCCCTTCACTTTAAATTATAAAATTATTGTTAATTTTTAAAAATCAACTCATCATATATTAAAACTCAAAATTGAGACAATTTATCAAAAATTATAAAATAATAAATTTGACAGTGAATAGTAACTTTTAGATAATTTACAACTTTTGTCATTGCTTTGATTTAAATTAAAGAACTATATTTCAATTTTAAATTTAAAAATATCTTGATTTGATTTTAAAAAATCAATAATGATCTTATAATTTAGTATATATATATATATATATATATATATATATATATATATATATATATATATAAACCCATGTTTGTTTAATTATGGTAAAGTTTGGTCAGTGTGTATAAACAATATGAGGAAATTTTTTTAAGTACTTTTCAAATCAGTTTTTTGTTTATTCTCATTCTTAATGAAAACCCAAATGCTAAGGAAAGTTCAAATAAACCTGACATTTCAACAATGAAACTAGGCTGCTTAAAATGTGTTGGGATATTTTACATTAATTTTAAATTGAATAAATTCAAAATTATAGATAAATTAATAAAAATGGTAGAATCTCAATTTAATAGATTAATTTTTTAAATAAGAAGGTGATATGTTGGGTCACTCTACATAGGACAATACTCTACTTTATTTTTGGAAAAAAGAATTATGATTATATTTTATAATTAATGAGACTAGATTAAAAATTTACATAATGGATACAATAGAGTGAAGACAAAGTTGCATCAAAATTATTTAATTCTTTTTGCTGCAACTCCAATAGCATATGGAAGCCATGTAAATATATATATATATATATATATATATACAAGATTAACAAACCTTAACATACATGAAATAAAATTCAAAGGTAAGATGAAGCTTTCATTTTCTGAATACGGAAAGAACGCCATTATTTATTTTATTATTTTTTTTTAGATGGCCAAGTGGAGAATGTCTTCCACAAACACCAAAAAAGGGGAATTTGGATGTGGGGAATTAGGAATGATGAAGGAAAAAGACCCCAAACATAATCTATAAAATAGTTTGGCTAAATATTTATATATAAGAAGGAAGTTTGAATATATATATATATATATATATATATATATATATATATATATATATATATATATATATATATATATATATATATAATCATCATTATGTTTAACGGACCAAACATTATTTCACAAGCTACCCGATCCACTTATTCTTTTCATTTGGGTGCCCACTAGTTTCAAATCCTACACAATCTAATGGTTTCTCAATCTCCACATATCCAAAAAAAAATTGTGGTTTGAATTACATTAATTCCAATTTTCTCATGTCCCCACTCTTTATCATGTTTGAGGGAAAATAAGAAAAAGAAATGAAGTGCATATACACAGCTGACCTATAATGCACCCTAAAACATAGAACATGTGGGCATAGCATATAAACTATATAATCTTTACATTATTTGAGGGTCACTACTTTCACAAAATCCAAACATAGTTGCACATAATCAGACCATGTACATTAATTCCTACATATATATATATATATATATGGTATATTTCATTACAACTTGTGTACATGTATACTAATCATACATAATAAAACAACTAAGCTTTTCCCAAATAATGAAATCCAGCTAACTTCCATAAATAATGCCAAGTATTTTGTTTTTAAAATGTTTTTACAGCTCTTATGGGCTAGCATGATCTAATTCATGATAAAATATAAAGCCAAAGAAGATGTCTCTTACTATATAATTATATATAAGCACCAAAAGTTTAGACATTATTGTGTCCCAATATTGTCTCCCTCAACAATATTTATGCATGCACACACGCACATAGAGAGGGATGCATACATATAATGATATCAATATTGCAAAAGTTATAAATGATATAATGTCATAATGCACATAGAGAGAGAATGGGAAGGAAAATCAGGTTAATGTCATTGATGAAGTCTTATCCAACTTTAATTCAAAGATAATTGTAAAACTATTTAAAGGCAATTGATTTCATTCCTAGAGCGGAGTGCCGGTAAATTCGGAGCCAAGATCATGCACTGTATAATGTACGTTGTTTTTATGAGATAGTGAAGTTAATTTGTTGCTAAAAGTGGGACGTAACCTAATTTTTAAGTGAACTACGTAAATTTCATATTTTTATGTTATTGTAATTTCTTTCATTTTTATTTTGTTAATGTTTTTGTTGCGTTGTTATTTGCCTGAGAGACTGAAGCAGCAAAACCCCAGGTCCCCACAAAGATGACACATTTAATCATTTAACTGATAGCCACTGTTAGTTTCTTCTCTTCTTACACAGAAGGTGCAAATTAAAGGTCTCACATTCTCTTGCTCTAGTGATGCCTCAAGCCCAGACTTACCTGAAATTCAGCATATCTTTTGCAAGTCCTTTTAAAAGCTCCACATTTTTCTCAAGAAAGTGAAAAGAAGCAGAAAACATGTAGTTGGGAAAAGCCTAGTGCACTTTTACATGATGAAAACCTGCAGCATCTCTTCTTTATTTATGCAGATACTGGTTTAACAAACCAATGCACTAACCACTAGATATTGTACGTAATATGCTAGTAACTCTGCGCTCCAAGAAGATATGCTAGTAAACTATGAACTCTGTGCTTCAAGAAGAGGAATATACGAATTCATATAAGTACATTAGAACATGACAAATAATTACTAGGACGAGTCTCCTTCAACACAAGTGACAAAAGACCTGGAGACAACCCACAAAAAAGAAAAACCATTTGGCTCAAGCTTGAGCTGAAATAGCTAATCTTGAGGCTTAAATGTCGCAGCACTATCTAAGAACTTTCATCTGATCAATACTAGTAACTTTTATCCAAAATTCCTAATCCACCATTATTACTGAGAAAAAAAAATTGCATAGAAGAAAATAACTATGGTGCAATGAAATAAGCAAGCATCATATTATAATTCTATTGTTGTTATGTGCCCGATGATCTACATTTTATTATCAATAATTAAGGTAAAAGCATGGCTTAGGTGCTCATTACACTACCACGTCAAGTATATGAGAGTTGCAAAAATTTGCTTGTAATTCATAGATATATTCATGAGCCATACAAGTCACGTCCACAGCGATCACATGTACAGGAAGTTTTAGGGGCGACAGTTTTTGGCTTCTCCAGCAGCATCTTTGGTAGATCAAGTTCCAAAACATCATGCAGAGCCTTTGAGCCTTCTTGAAGCTCTTCCAGACTGAAATTGTCACATTAGGTCATAACATCAGAGCGCATAAATTTGCATGAGACCACATAAATTTGGTTATAATTGATGTACAAACTGAACCAGGGTAGATTATTATACACAGTCTATCAGTGACCTAAAAGCTACCTGGATTATGAGCTATTGTTATTTATTATCATGTTATTTTAGGTTAAACAAAGTAAGCAAAAGGTTTACCAAGTAGGCCAAATGTTTACCACATCTAAATTTCTAAACAATCACAATTTTTATTAGATGAGTTCCTTGTTGACTATAGCAATAAATATCATAATATCCTTTTCTTCGTAAGAAATATGATAAACTATCACGAGGAGTAATGCTTCTAATAGTATTGTGTAACTGATAAATACTTGGAAATGGAAAAAACTATAAGACTGTTGTAAGGCCAACATACTTTTAAGTTATAAGAGTGGCCATCAAAAACAACTCTGCAAGACGAGTAAAGCCTAAATAAGAATTCTGACATGCCTAAAAGAAAGGATTATGAGGCTGGACAGTGGACACGTTAATAATTCAGGATAAGGTGAGGGTCAACTAAGATAGTTTATCATGTGAATGGTTTGGTCATAGACTTAGTTGAAGGGACTTGGGTAACAGAATGAAGGGAGAAATAAAATGGACTGTAACTACCAAAAAATTAATATGGCCAACCAATTAGCTACGAACATGCTTGTAGCCAGAGTGAAAAGACGAAATGTACAGCTTAACCAATTTAAATGTTCAGTCTCCCAACAACGGCACTGGCCACAATGAGGCCACTAGCTCAACACATATCTGGTTAAGGCATCACCACAAAGAGGAATACTGCTTTCAAATAAACAGAAACTATAACAAAGTAACAAACTAGAACTATTGTACAGTCGTCAATTGTGAATTTACCTCATGCAGAGAGGAGGGGTTAACCGAATAATTGAATCATGAGTAGGCTTAGCGAGGATTCCTCTCTCCTTCAATTTGAGACATATATCATAAGCAGTGATGGGGGATAAGGCCTTGCTATCAAGCTCCACGGCATTAAATAACCCTTTTCCTCGAACTTCCTTAATGAAGTTAGGAAATTGCTGCCGAATCTTCACTAGTTGCTGCCTAAGCATCTCTCCCATTTGAGCAGATCTGTAGAAAAGTAGAATATGAGAATTTACAATTTTCACTAAGAACCCCAGATTGTTTGAGCCAACCTTTTAAAAATATCGTAAATGAAAATATCAGTGAAACTCAATAAGCTGATAGAATAGATCCTGCTAATTCCTCGAGAGTCGAGCCTTTAGTTAAGAGAACTTGAAAGAAAATATTCGCATACGGGTGCTTTCAGATGGACTTTTTGGTGGTAAAACTGATTTCAAAGCAATGAGGTTATGTTCAGAATTTCCAATAATTTTGGGGGCTTTGTTATGTTTAGCTCTGCTAGTCACAGGAGCTATTTTCTAATATTTGGGTAAGCACAGAAGCTCAAACTGAAATGAAATTAACATACTTATACTCAATTTCAGAAGCAAGAAGATACTCGTTAATTGGAAAAATGAAGATTTTTAGAGAAGCCATGGTAAAGAGCCATATGTCCACCAAGAGACACTGCCATGTTGCATCTAAGATGAAAATGAAAACTTTCACCGATTACTGAGCCTTTAAACTAATCATTTTCAAGTATGAAGGTTACACTTCTCACCTTGGGACTGATAGCGTCAACAAATAGTGTTGCCGCGTAAGTATTACAATTCCCAAGAAATATTCCAAGCACAAGATTTTGTATGTGTTTTATTTATATTCTAAACCCCCAACATTTGGAAAAGTTAATTCCCAAATATTATTCACAAGGATCTTAAGCATTTCAGATACTTAGCATGTAAATGAATATGTCTCATATTTTGTACGAGACATAAGTGATATACAACAGATATGATATACCTTATGTCTTGTCACGGAAAAATCAAATATATTTTCTGTATTCAATTCTTTCGACCATTTACATTTCTGCTGATTCTCATAGAAATTAAATAAATAAAATTAGGGATCAAGTTTGATACCTCTCAACAAGTCCTTCATCCCTGATCACCTCTAATGATGCAATGGCAACAGCACTTGCCAAAGGATTTCCTCCAAAGGTGCTGAAAATAGTAGAATTAACAGCATGTTAATTACTTTTCTGTGCATAAAACTAGAAAAAACAGATATTTCATATCCATCATATGTTTCTACCAGTAGCCATACTCTCTATACGATTTATTGGTTGTCATATACAAATTTGAGCCTTTAGAGCTCAGACCATCAAAATCGGGACCCACCATCATCCTCTTTGGCTATTCTGAACTTTCTAGGCTACATGTTCACCACACCATATTAAGTACATATCTTGTTAACATTTTGGTCTTTTTCAAACGCTTGTGAGAATCAGATATAGTTGAGTGCAAGGATCCCACAATATACATAATAAGAAGAAAAGATGAGACCCGCTATATAGTATATTAGTATGAAAACAAAGAACAAGACAACTCAAGCAACAAACAATTCAATGTGGTTCAGCCAGACTTGGCTACATCCACGGAGAGAATCAGCTTCACTATAACTTGAAGAACTTATAGAATAAATAAACGACCATGCCTTTGTGTTTGTAACCCAAACCCCATCCCCATCCCCATCCCAATCCCAAAGCCCCATGCACACCCTATTAGGTCTCTACATATTGTCTTGCTTGTTCTCTAATGTTGATCTCAATGACCCTAATTACAGAACTTAGTAGAGAGATTCCAAATCCATAATGGAATACGAAAACCAAATAATCCTTGATGGAAAAGGATTCAAGTCACATCACAACATATCTCAAATTCATTTCTGCGTATTATATTGTAGCATACTATTACACCGTTCTCAGACTTCACTTGGAACTATATGTCTTGGAAACTACCCCACTATAATTATAATTAGATTACTAGTTCTCACTCTGTATAGAACAAGATAATAAATCAAGAAAAAGTGACAACAAATTTGTAGTGGTAATTGAAAACCTTCCATGCTCTCCTGGCTGTATGCAGAGCATAACATCTTTGTCTGCTAGAACTGCACTTACAGGTATCACTCCTCCACCCAATGCTTTTCCCAGTATCTGATTCAAGAAACCAGATAATGATTTATTCCAGGGTGAGGTGTATTTGTTACTAATTAGATAATGGAGTGGGTTTACCGAATCAGCAAAAAACTGAACATAGAAACTCAAATTTCAGTCGAAAACTTACCTTAGGTATTCGATACAGTTCTGATGGCAACCAGAGAATAAAGATGTATACCAAATCAGATAGTATACCTCTACTATACACTTTCCAATATTGAATTAATTGTTATACATATATTTTTCTTTCTGGTTGGTGAGCGACACATGATTCTAGGATATCCAGAAGATGCCTTTGAAAACAAGGTTAAATTTGCGTAGTAGTGGAAATTTACACCCAAATATACTTTAAACATGGGGCTTGTAGGCAACAGAAGTTATTTGAGATTTCAGTTCAACAAATTTTCCTCATATTAGTATATAAGGCATTACTATCTAGGCTACTAGTTGAGTAGTGGCCAAGTATGTGTGGACACCAAGTATGTGCGGGCACCAAACATACTTGATAACCAAGCTCTAATAATAATATACTAATACCTCAAAAGTGAAATGTCTGACTTAATATAAAATTAATGTTTTTTCCTGAAAGATTGTAATCAATACATACGTGAATTCATCCAAATAATATATTTGATGCCAGCACCTGTTTGCTCCAGTGTGTGTACGTGTGTTCACATACATGAGTGTCTGTGTGTGACACACACACATTTATTTATAGAGATAGATGGAAATAGTAGGAAACAGATCCTGGACTAGCCTTTATGAAAGAAATAGCAATAACATTTTGACGGAGATTCAGGTAATATTTTGCTTTCAAAATGGAAGAAAAAAGACAACTTGTCCTGATATCTGAAATATGGTACATGTCAGAATAGATTGAAGGTCTTACTACAACATCAGGCCGGACTTCTTCCCAGTCACAAGCCAGCATTCTTCCTGACCGTGCTATTCCACTTTGTACTTCATCAGCAATCATTAAGACATTAAATTTCGAGCAAAGATCTCTGACAGCTTTTAGGTACCCATCTGGAGGAATTATAACCTGGTAATAAAGGATATATTCATATTCATCCATTGAACAAACTTAGTAAAAGGAAGAAGAAATACTTAGAGATGTAACTGGCAAGGGAGACAGAGGAGGAGCTTCCACAGCCCCCAAACCCTCAAGTCCCTTATGAGACCTTACCAGTTCGACAAAATGGTCCCATGTGAACATAAAGAAGTTATTCTAACTGTCTCGTTAACAACTTAAGGGCTTCAAAATAATACAATAATTAAAGAGTGCATCTTCAAAGAAATTACGTCAGAAAAAGAGGAAGATAAAAAATGACTATAGAGGTCAGTAACAGATGTTCTACATCAATAATTTGAGCTTGTCTGACTCACAGTCACAAATCCTAAATATAAAATAGGTGGGTGCATATATGTTTTTTAATGTTTGCTCTGTTTCTCAAAAGTGATAACATAATAACAAAAACAGCTCCAGAACAATACCCCAGCCTCTCCTTGAATAGGTTCAAATAAAAATCCTGCAATGCGATCTCCCTTTTCTGGACAATAGAAAAAGACAACATTAATTCCACAGTACCTCGGTTGAAACGATGGTGGTCCTAATGAATCACATGAACAAGGCATTTACAATACTATTAGAGTATGCAAAAGGGTTTAAGAAGCGGGAAAGCATAGGCTGCATAGTAGGATACGCTACATTCCTTGACCATTCATGAGAGTGGTATGTTTAGTTGTTTACTAACCCTTAAATATTTTCTCAAGAGCAACCTCATCCCCAAAGTCAACTTTAAGATGCCCAGGCAACAATGGCCAAAATTCACGAGTGGCCTCATTGTCACAGCTCATAGAAATAGCTGCCAATGTACGACCATGGAAGCATCCACAACATGAGACAATGATAGCCTACATGAATAGAATATACAGAAAAAATAAATCAACTTACATATTTGATTAGCAAACTAGTAGTTGCAGAGTACAGCAATGAAGAACTGCTTAATGCAATAAAGGCTTCTTAAAATTGAAGGGAGTAGGTAAAAATTATGTGAAAATGACTAAAGCTGTAAATCATCATATACATAGAAAACTTGCAGCATAAATAGAATTCACTAGCTCATGTTTACACCAAAAAAGTAGAGAGTAACACAGGATGAGGGGACCTCCGAGGCTATTATTTTTAAAAGAACGGAATAACAAAAATTATAAATCTCTAACAAAAATAATTGAAGCTAACATTCAAAAGTGATGCAGGAGAAGCGCGCGCACGGGGGTTGGGGGGGGGGGGGGAAGTGCTTGATCGTAAGTTCTGTTGGAGAATTGAATCTGGGCAGTAAGAGATAAAGGCCTTTTGGGGACAGTTTCGCTGGGCTTTTGGGACTAAGGAAATATATTTGAGATATTTTTGTAAGGTTGACTGAGAATTTCAGATTACAGGATGTGTGATCCATCTTACTCTCTTGTGTGTGAGGCCTAAGAACTCTACTTGTGACTCCTAGGCTATCTTTATCTCTTGGGAATGAGGCCTAGAAAACCCTAGGGGCGACTCCTAGGTTCTCTCTCTTTCCTACAGTATGTCTAGGTTGGACCATTATCTTCTGCATTTCATTTTCTCGTTAAGGTTACTCCGGCAAACTGACATGGTATTACTCGTGTACTAGTAGAATGTGAAACCGCAAGTTTAGAAACTCGAGGTAAATAAGACAGCCTTCACCTATAGCAATTTTAAACAGTACAAGATCAGTGCTAGAACTAGTGGCCTATGATTTAGTAAAAGGTTCATATATTTGTTCCTAAGTAGACTTTCTGAAGAGACAAACAAGATCATACAAATTTCTTAATTATAAGCATGCTTTTCAAGATGAAATTTCAGTTGCTACCTCATCTTTCAGAATCTTTTTCTTCTGATAACCCCATTTCCGTGCTAATTTTAAAGCTGTTTCTACACCTTCAGCACCAGTGTTCATAGGTAGCACCATGTCATATCCAAACATGCTGGTTAGAGATTCTGCAAATACTGGAAATCTATCATTATAAAAGGCTCTAGAGCTGAGAGTGAGCTTTTCTGCCTGTTCTACTAGTGCTTTCATGATTTTGGGATGACAATGCCCCTGCAATAAATATCTATTCAGTAAATAGGTGTTACTAACTATTACACAATGCTAGAGCCGTAAGGTGCATTGAAGGTGACACAAATTTTGTTTAAGCAACACTGATGGTTCTTTGTTTTACATGTAAGCATAAAAAGCTGCATCCAGTGTGCTCGGATGAGGAAAAAGAATAACCAAACCAAAAATCCTCATCTATGTTTCAAACAATCAGTGCATCACGAGAAGAAGAGGATTTCTAAAGAAAAAATGGCAGAGATCAATTATGCTGTCATCTAAGAAAGTTGGAAAAATCCACCCTTAAATATCTGACAAGGTTGAAACAAAAAATGTAACTTTATAACTTCGGATCCACCTGATTAACTGCAGAGTATGCAGAGAGGAAATCGAGATATTTGTTTCCTTCTGGATCCCATATTGACGATCCCTTTGCTTGAGAAAATACAACGGGAATCGAGTGGTAGCTGTAATTTAGCAAGACAAGGGAGTTTGAACTTATCAACCAATATTTATTGAAAAATTATAAATACTGGATCATCATATTCAATGAACACAACACAAGAAAAGTAAATAGCAATTTTTGACGATTAAACAAACTAAAAGGAAGACAGTCAGTTTAATTCTTGAATCGGGAAAAGAAAAATGCTATTGATTATCTTTCATCCACCAAATTAGACATATTCATACATAAAAATGTGTGTGCGCACACATACACACAGTGCTACATATCTTTCGCTGACCCCTTCAGTTGGCATTCCAAATCGCATAAAACGCTTCCAAAAAAATGTTTGACTAGTTTTGTGTTGCAAAATTGAACAAAAACAATTACTTTGGCCAATTCTCAAACTCGACATGCTAAAACATGAAACACAGATTCCTCTCAGTTCTAATGACTATTTTAAGAACATATTTCAACTGCAACTATATTTACTATAACCTGTCTCTCAAGTTTTTTCATTCTTAGCTCCCCCTCACACCTTTCTACTGTGCAGTCTGTGCCTTCAATTTGAGCTCAGGAAAAGTTCTCAGACCTCGAGATTATTTAGCTGAGGTTATTACAATATTTACAGCATTATTCGGTGATAACTATACACCAAAAGCAAAGCCGGGTAAACAATAAGAAAATTTAAAAAAAAAAACATGAAGGAAAAGACCCAATCTAAGTTCAATTACAAGATTTGAACTTTTTCGAAGAAAAATACAAACAACAAAACAAAACCCACCAAAAGGTAGAAAAGAGAAAGCAATTCAGTATAAATACAGCTTAGGATGAAAATTTTCCATAAGAATATATCGTGTTCATGCACACGGGTGTAGCAAAAATTCAAACATCGGACATTCAGTAACCATTGAATAAACTCATGATTATGTACCAAAAATAAACAAAAACCCATAAACAAAAACTTCAAAAAGATGATAATATGCGTAGAGAGAGGGATTACTTGTGGGCACTACATTCAGATTCTAAATTGATAAGGAGTTGAGAAGAAGCAGCAGAAGAGGATCCTTCTGGGAGTGCACAGAAACTCCGATTATTAATTCCCCTGCAAACTCTGTTCAAGAAATAATGCATAGGTTTCTTGGCTGCCATTTGTTCTTGATGATATGATAATTATTGATACTATATGTAATCAAACCCAGAAATTTCTGTTTTTCAATCAACTACTGATCGCAAAAACTGTGAGTCATAAAATAAAATTTGGAAAAGACGGTGAAACAATATAAGACACGATTAATAGCATGAACTTATAATATTTTTTTTCTATTTCGGGTGATTGTCTTTTCAATATTTTTAATTAAAGAATTAATTTTTTAGTTTTTTTCTATTTTAGAATTATTTTCTCAATCTTTTTAATTAGGAATTAAACTTTTAAATTTTTTTCACTTTAAAGATTCTCTTCGCAATTTATTTTCTGATTACGTCTAATTAATACTTATGTATTTATTCAATTTTGTTGCTTTTATCAATGAAATTATATACTTACTTCGTCCCAATTTAAAGATTATTATTAACTTTTAAAAGTTAATTTAAAATATTTTTAATCTCAAAATTGATAAAATATATTAAAAATTATGAAATAACAATATTTTAATTAGTAGTACATTTATACATTTTAAATATTTATCATTATATTAATTATTGATTATTTTTTAAGTTGAGTTTGTAACAATATTTTAATTAGTAGTACATTTATACATTTTAAATATTTATCATTATATTGATTATTGATTATTTTTTAAGCTAAGTTTGTAATGTCTTAAATTTACTTTAAAAATTCAATATATTCCTAATTACAAAATTATCTAAGATCGTCATTACAAGATTTTTAAAGTATCAATAATTAATATAATGATAAATATTTAAAATGTATAAATATACTACTAATTAAAATCTTGTTATTTCATAATTTTAATATATTTTATCAATTTTAAGATTAAAAATATTTTAAATTAACTTTTAAAAGTCAATAATAATATTTTAATTTAGGACAGAGGAAGTACATAATTTCATTCATTCAATAAAGACAAATAAATTGAACAAATACATAACTATTAATTAAATTTTATCAGAAAAAATTGAGAAAATAATCTCTACAATAAAAAAAAATATAAAAATTTAAAGTATTAATCTATATTTAGGCCTAAAACACGATTATTTTGTAACTCTCAGTTTTCCTTTTCCGATAGATGGATAATTTTTGTTGGTTACTCGGTGAATGTTGGTGTTGAAATGAAAACGCTAAACCAAATTTCCTAAACAGACCCTTTCACCGAGTTTCAGTTGATAATCAAAGACAATAAAGAGGGAAAACATTATTTTCATTAATAAATAACTAAAAATGTCTTGCTCCTCCCGTATAATTATTATTATATTTTACTTTTAAAAATGTGAAATAGAATATAGTAAAAAAATGTCTTTATTTAGCGGCTAAGTATAACACAACATCTATTTTAATTATTAAATTTTTCAATCAAGTGCTAATATATTTATATATATGGGTGTCTATCCATCGCAACCGATTACCGAAAGTACTGTTTTAGTAACCAATTTATAGGATAATTTATTAGTTAAAAGTTACATGTCACAATAGCTTGATAATTACGACATGACATTTGCTATTGATTTTGGCCCTAACAGGAACCAAAATCTGATTGTTGAAATGCAACCAGTTGCTATGGATGAATTACCTATATATATATATATATATATATAGAGAGAGAGAGAGAGAGAGAGAGAGAGAGAGAGAGAGAGAGAGAGGTAATTTAGGACTGCAAAGGAAGGAGAATCACAAAGGAGAATTGTGTAATTACACAATGTGGTCGTCTGTACTTATCTATTGCAGTGTGGAGATGCAGTTGAGTACACGCATGAATCCAACAAATGACTGCTAATAATAATGGAGTACTACTAAAGAAAACATAGACAGCTCGAGCTCATGGATATGTATTTCTCGTCGTCAGCTTTGCATTATCCACCTTTTTCTCGGTGCTTGGAAATTTGGCTTCTATTTTTTGTTTTTACGGCTAGACAAATACATACATACATACATTTTGTTCTGAAAATGAAATTAACAACATATAATATAATAATAATAATAATAATAATAATAATAATAATAATAATAATAATAATAATAATAATAATAATAATAATAATAATAAAAGTTTTAGGTAATGAAACTTCTTATACTTTATTTTGGTTGCATGTAAAACTCGTAATTTTGACCACCATTCAATTCACAATCTAATCTATAATCCAACTGGTACGATGCAAAAATCGTGTAAAAATATTAAAATATGTGAATCGTTTTGATTTATTATTATAATCATACGTCTTTCTCTAGCTAAAATTTATTTATTTTATTAGTATAATACCATTGACATATATATTTAAACAAATCTTGTAAATTATAAAGCACTTGGTCCCCTGCTCATAATTTTGTGAAATGAATCTTATTTACCTTTTTTGTTTTTTGGTGTAAAGGAGGCCAAATCAGAAAACTACTCTTTCTTTGGAAAAATACAACTAAAATTGCTTTTAAAAAAAATCAGAAAGCCAACTCAATTCTTGTATGAAATTAAAATTCCCATCAATGTTTATTCTGATTCTATAGCATCACCCGGCACACTACAACACATAATACAACCATATACGTAATCCATAAGCATTCCCTACGTAGCTGATGACACCAAATATGATTTCTCTACCTTCATACCACATAGTAGCTCATATGAACATATCTTAAATAGGAAGATAATGCAGCCGTTAACGATCCAAATAAATACAAATACCAACAAAGTTTGACAGTTCTACCAAAAGAAAAAGTCCTAACAAATCATTACCCTTAAACAGCAGATGAAACCTAAGATGCTTGCAGCCATTCCTTACTAACGACAGAACTTCAGCCAACCAGAAAATCGAAGTGCCACCTCCAATCGTCTTTTACAAAACTTTCAATTGCTTCTGCTGCTAATTACAATCACTGCCTGATACTGAAATATTAGACTCGACAACCACTAGTGGCACCCTAAGAACGCTCACAATCCTACAATCTCTAGAAGGAACCACCATTTTGGTATTAAAAAAAAAAGCTGCAGTTAAAATAAGAAACTCTTCACAACAGCTAGATTTAAGATTTATGTAAGATGAAAGCAGGAATGTGATGTCGGTACAAAATTTGCACCATCCAGACGAGGCAGGAAGAATAGAGAATAATCATCTGATCAAGTTATGTCCTATATCAAATATTCAAATATATAAGAACGGAAACTTGATTAAAACTATTTTTCAACATTTACAATGACGGAAGCAACCTCAAAGGCTAGATATCGTTGGACTCCTAGACAGAGTACTATTCAGTTTAACCAAAAAAAGAAAAGTAGAAAAAACTACACTATATTCTCTGTTCCATTCACCCTAAATTGTTCCTTGTATAATAAAAGAACTAGCTATTGTCAAACTAGCTTTGACAGAATCACTTGATTTCGTAAAATTTCTATGAAGGAAAAAAGAAAACTGTATTACTATAACATAGTTTACTCCAAAAAAGGCAAAGTCGCATCCTAAACATAAGCATAACAGCCATGGAAGAGCTGCTCCAACCCCCCCCCCCCCCCCCGCCCCCCCAAAAAAAACCAAAAAGAGGAAAGGAAATAGGAAAACATAAATGATTTTTGCCCCGAAAGATAATCTTGGAGGTTATTTTGAATTTTCAAGAAATAGGAATCTAATGACTGTGTTCGACACACATCGAATGACTGGAAGGTGGGATAAAATGTAACTACACAAGGAGTATATTGCCCCCAATTTGATGAGAAACATAAAGTTTGAGACAGAATACAATGATGTTTTCATGTGGAAAAAAAATATAGAATAGATTATGCTCAATATTCGGTCCTTAACATAGTTGGCCTACAATCCTAAATCTGAATCTAAAATCGTGGTGCCCATATATGAAGCAAGGATCCCAAACTCATATCAGAACCCAGTCCCTCCCCACCAAAACACACATCCCCATTTTCCTTCTCTGCACTCACACCATCCCCGGAAAAGAGAAATGGAAAAATGAGTCCAGACAATTGGCGCTCTAAACCAATTTCAGATGGAAGGAGTGCCAAGTTTGAACAATGAAAAATCAGATTAGGCATGCTCAAAATACTTGCACAAAGAATCAATCACTAACAAGTAAAAGCAGAAACGACAATTTGAGGTCCCTAATGTACGAATGTATAGATAATTATTGATCTTGACAACATCAACTGCTTAAAGTTGATGAAACACAGAAACAAGGTAAAAAAAATCAATATAATTTACTTGACCAACTCTTGAAAAATACTTGATGTATATAGAGAGCCCTATTAGGAGAAGTAGATATCTTTGTTCAAAATCTGCCGCAGACTAATAAAACCATTTTGAGTTGTTACTTATCTATATAACTTTAGATATCAAAGAACTAAGCCAGACTGTGAACACTAAAATAAGAATGTGTTGAAAAAATTGATCTGAACAAGAAAATCCTGGGAAGTTAGCGACAAATATTGGATGAAGGTATATATATATATATATATATATATATATATATATATAAAGCTCTATTCATGGAAACCCCCTGTTTGAACAATTAGTTGACATTTGTTCGGAATTGGGAATTCAACTCTACTTTCAGACGGTAGAAAAAATAAATTTTGGGTTACTTGTTTGAACATTAAAGAGGCCTACACAATTTTGGAAATCAAAATACCGAGTCCAGGAAGATGCAAGTAAACCCAATCAATGAAAGGATAGGTAGCGAATAGTAATACTCACCACTATTACAAACCACTCGTCCCGGAACCTGTGCAGAGAACTGAACAATAAGGTCTTCTTAAAAGAAATGAAAGAGTATGGAAAGCTCCTTATTGAATAATATAGCAATAAGAAAATTATCGATGATTTGATTTTTTACCAAACTAATAAACTAAAAGTTGGGTATTGGATGAATTCTAAGAGGCAACAGTGAAACCAGCCTAATGGGTTTCCTTAAAAAAAGCATGAATTGAATATTGTATGTGGCATACAACCATAGATAATGCAGCAACAGGTAACAAGGAATGCACAGAGGCCAAGAAATTAATTAGGAAACTGGAGGAACCACATATTTCATTTTTTAACTTTAGCAATGTCTCAAATGCCCAAGGGATAAACTTTAATCAAGAAAAGTGGATGCTCAGTGTTTCAAATCGCAGCTCAGTGTTTCAAATTGCTGTAGTTCATTAACATGAGAAGATGACACCCCTTACTTGGGAACACTACTCTGTAAACACCAAACGAGTCAAGAGAGTATCAAGAGGCAGCTATAACCCAACTGCATGGTACCAAGCGTTACTTATAGATAGAAACATCAATTTCATAGAGCATAGTGCGTTATTAGAGTTTAGATGTCTGAACTGATCAAAAGGAAAGAAAAGATCCTATTAAGTTCTAAGACAATGGCCGACGGACTAGATCCTACTGAGTAACATAGATAGAAACCTATATCACCAGAAACTGAAACATGATAAATCTTCCTGCATAATCTTGATAGGATTTGTTTGGATAAAAAGGATTCCGGCAGAAGAAACCTAGACAATGAAGCGCCCTCCATTGCTGAAGCCTAAAGGAACTACGGAGAAGAAACGATTTGAAGAGGCCGCAGGACTTAAACTAAAATTCACCTTCAATGAAGACGCCTCCTCTGTAACTTAAGTGGACATTATAAATGCCTGAACCAAGTTTTCAGCAGCACGCTTCTGCTCAGGTGTTCCAGATATTAGAGCCACACGATCACCTCGAGAAGATTTTGGATTAGAGATTTCTACAGCTGCACCTGAAATCTGGATCATTAAAAAGATTGATTAGCATATAATTTGACGTAGACTTCATGATATGACGAGAATCGTGCACAATGTTCCGTAGTCAACTTGCACCACAGGAAAGGGAACAAACTACAAAGTAAGAGAAAATGTCTCCCATGCAATAACGTAAACAAATATAGCCTTTGCTAAAACAAAAAAAATCAGCAACCTCGGAGAGGAATATATGATCAAGAACAAACATCAAACACATACCAAGACATAAGTGGAAACAAGTAAGCAACAAAAAGATATCAGCACTAAACCATGAATGAGTAAAGAAACCAAACCCATCATCCCTTGGATCACTTTCAGTAAGAACAACTGAGTAACCAAACCTGCCCCTCAAAACCTTCCCACATCCACCCCCCAAAACAGGAGAAACACAATCTAATTATATCAACAGTACGTAGTGCACCACAACATTAGGACGGTAGACTAACAGTCAAATGCATTTTCAGCAGAAATCGTTTTGACGAAAAAATGCACATTTAAGCCTTTTGTTTGTGAAAATATAATTTCTTTCAAATCCAAGTCATTTACCCGGGAAATAATTTCCAGAAAATATTCATTTTGAAACAAACAGATCCAAAGCCACTCATGAATAAGAAGTATTATAAGGATAAAGAATGACATTGCTCCAGAGAAGGAAAAAGTCCACCTTTCGAATATTCTCTATGTTTGCCCCACCTTTGCCCATCACTTTGCCCACTGCATGAGCAGGGACCACCATCTCAACAGTCGAGGGAGGAGGCGGTCTGCTTATAAAAACCGTGATATTAAGATAATGGGGGCATAAAACATAACATAAGCATAGATTTGAGTTAAAAACTCATGGACAAAGAAATACTGACCCTCCATATAGCTTTGATGAGTATGGGGGCTGCATAGATCCATATCCACTTTCTCCCACCTTTCAAAAAGAAAAAAAAATGAGTCAGATTTCATGGTAACAAATTTAGGGTAAAGCATTCAAATTAATTTAACAAAGAGAAGGAGAAAAATGGAGGGAAATGAACAAAAACATGTATAATACTCGATGGATGACTATCTTCTTTAAAACTTTTATGTAATGATACACTTGTTGGACACAGAAAATTTTCTGCATTCCTCAAATGTATCCAACACGTCTTGGAAGGGTTCATAATCAAGTAATTACATTAAGGATTTAAATACCAGCAAATGTTTCATAGGCACTACCTCTACACATGGACCACACATAGGATTTTGATTTGATATTATTATCTTAATGACTTTACAAATCAGCTACCACATAGTAAACATTATACAATAGTACACTATTTAAAACTGTTTAGGCTATTGACTCTATTTAGAAAATTAAGATTTATAAAAATTAACAAAGAGAAGGTAAAATACAGAAATTTTGCCTAATAAAAGCTGAATCGGAGCAGGTCACTCAGTAGACAATTGACAATCAACCTGCCCTTAGGGTTCAACAGTACAAGCAGTTGCGCAGACAAATATACCCTCTAGGGGTGGTCAGCAGTTGGATGCAGTGTGGAAGAGATAGGTATATATGTTTGTGATTGTGTGTGTCATGTGTACATAGGGATGTGTGTGTGTATATAAATATATATGGAGGGAGGGAGAGAGTAGAACCAAACTAGGTCCTCCTAACAAAAGATGACCATAGCATGTGCAACTTTTATTGTCCTAACGGACTTTTCAGAACAACTCACACATAAAAAATGAACAAAGTTATACTATTTAAAGCTGTTCAGATTACCAATTCTACAAAGAAGAATAAGATTTGTGAAAATTAAGGAAGAAATGGGTAAAAAAATAAATTTTGCCTAATTAAAGTTTAAAGCAATAAATCAGGTAATGTTCTTCTCATATTTCATCCCTAAGAACATAAATATACAAGCTCAAATCTAAAAGATAGACATAAGAAATGACATAGAAAGACCTTAAAGCACTATATAAATAATATAGCTACAAACTGAGGAATTGAACAAATGATACCATACCGACAAAGATCCATATCCATAAAGGCTGTTTGAGGAAAGCATGCCTAAGCCACTCCCAGCATCAGCCCTCTGCTCATAACCTAAAGGAGCAATAGGGGGAATGCTAGGCAAAACTGAAGGCATTGAAAGACCGTTGCCACCAGAGTAATAAGAATCAACACCATCAGATTGATTTCGACTTCCTTCCCGGTCTTTTAAAACATCATCTCGAAGCCTAAGAACAATCTGGACAAGTGCATCCCTCACACTACCAACTTCTCCAACAACCTAAATTCACAATATAAGTTGATAAAAAGACAAAATTTTCATAAGAAAGTACAGTCAAAGGAAAACTAATAATATAGATTAAACCAGACCTCAACAAGTTCATCATTGGCATCTGCACATTTAGGCTTCTCCCCTTTGGAGATACGAACATCAGCTTTAGTTCTCTTCCTAATTTCATGAATGATTGAACCACTTTTCCCAATGATACACCCAATGACTTTAGATGGGACAAGAAGTCTGATGGATACAGTATCATCATCCTCATCATTTATCTTCTCTTGCAGTAATAAAACAGCTTCAACTGCCATGGATTTCATATCTTCTAATGTCTGCCGGAATATACAGTCAACAATGATCAAGATACATAGATAAGGAAAAGGAAATACTGCCAATAGCAGGTTTCGAAACAGAATATGAAATAACCCCCACAGTTTGCTATCTGAATATGTATTTTTTTATAAGCAAACGTGGGCCCCAAAGTTTACGAACCAGCGACCTTGAGGTTAATCCTCAGGGGTTAGCTCACTATCTGAATATTACACAGGTATGGCAGTGATAGAAGTCAAATTTCTCAAGGAAAATTTACCTCCGGATTACTCCAACCAAGTTGAAGTAGTAGTTTAAAGCACTAAATGTACATATTGCAATAAATGTGTGATGAAATGGTAGATATAGAAGTTAGTTAGTTTGACACTTATTTTTTTAAGATGGGATGATGCAAGACCAGCCCGCAAGACTAAGTTAGAACAATATAAAAAAAGGCTTTGGAATAGAACAATATAAAAAAGCCTTTGGAAGCCCATGGATTAGAAGTTGTATTTAAATGAATTTCCGTAATTTAAAATTTTGGTACTTATCTTATTAGAGTCAAATTTAGGTTAAGAAAGTTGTTTAGGATCATTATAAATAGTGATTTACTCTATTATTTTCTACACATAGAACTACAAGAATTAATTGAATTTTTTGTCAGAATTATTTGTGCGAGATTATCCTTGCCCCTAAACCCTATCCCCCATTACAGGACTTTTATACTATGATACCCCCAAAAATAAAATAAAGCCTCTATATTAGGATGACGGACTATTGAACGAGCTATTAAAAATGCGCATAAGCATGGAATAATTTCATTCACTGGCAATAGTTCACAAATTATAAGTGTGACATTATTTCCTAAAAGAAACTATACAGATATGTAAACTATAGGGTAGATAAATTTGAGTGGACAATTAAGAACATACAGTAAGCAAAAAAAAAAAGGAAAAATCAGCTTCAACCACTCCTCCCAAAGAATCAAGTACTCAAAAGATTTCAGGAGATATATTTTAAATTTGAGGAAAATAGTCATACCTCTGTTGCTGTGATGGTAATAATACACTCATCACGATCAGCCTTCTTATCATCAACCTCGACCCTTGCACCGCTAACCTGCCTTACACTTTTAATTGAAGCCCCTCCCTTGCCAATAACACGACCAATCTTGCTAAAGGAGCAGAGTACTCTTATTATCAACTCCTCTGATCGAGATGCACCACCATAACCGGAAACCACAGGAAGGGAAGATGAATAAATTGGCCACGCACTCCCAGTATCAGTATAACCTGAAAGTTTGGGGACATGCGCAGCACCTAGAATGGAAGGAATGGGTCTGGAGGAAACAATAGAATCTACATTTTGATAGAGCCCAGCAGCAGGATACACGGGAACATCAGAAGGTATAATGATGCTTGGAGGGACTTCCGGTACGGAGGTATCAAGAGGAATATCTTCCTTCGGAGTGAATTTGTACATGATTGCAGAAACGGCAAACAATGCTTTCTTAACCGCTTCCGAGTCACCAGTTATCTGCTTGCAAGTAAACAGAATCCTCACAACTCTCACAAAGATAACAAAAACAAACTACATTACATTTAAATAAACATCTAGATTTTACTTTATTAAGAAAAGTAATCAGCAAAAACTTGTGTTGGATCCTTGTAGAGAAATTATTCGTAATTAGTAACTACAGAGAGTGAACATGACATAACCAATATAAATAATCTCTATAGTCAAAAGGAAAAAAAAAGGAAATAAAGAATAAATAAATAAATAAACCAAGGCCTTCTTATGGTATGGAACCAAACACTACCGCAAAAATATAGATCCATTCTCTGATAGCATCTTTCCAATTTCAGCATATTTATCATCTATGATCCTTTCAATTCCAAAATAGATAACTCGTTGATGGACTAAATGAGCTACATCATTTCAGAAAACCAACCTGAATGATGTTGTCAAACTCCATGGCACATGAATGAGTGGGGTCGGTTGCATCCTTCGATGTGACCTTTATGTTTGTCCTTGTCTTGCTTCTCAGTTTCTTTATAGTGGCCCCAGACTTCCCAATTATGTTTGCTGACTGGCTAGATGGTACCAGCAGCTGGCACTCCTCCTTATCTTTCCGCTTCTTGTCAGAATCACCCACCGACACCACTGCATTTGAAATTGCAGCATGCACCCTGATAAGAGCATCCTGGGCAGCACACAGAGGCTCTCTATCATCAAACTCCTCATCAACTTCCACATCTTCCTTTTCTTTGACATAGCAATAAATTGTTAACACCCTATCCTTGGCACCAGGGAATGGATCAACCACCTTAACCTTTGCCCTTGATTCTTGCCTTATTGTATTTATAACTTTCCCACTCTTTCCTATCACACTCCCAATAACCCCATCTGGGCATAGTATTCTATATACAACTAATTCATCATTACCCTTCTCATCTCTATCATTTGTCCGCCTTTTCTGATTTTTGCTATCACCGTCATCATAGTCCTTTTGGGAACGGTTTCGAGGTCGCTTGCCAGTCTCACCCATTAGGCTATTGCAACACCGCCTAATGTCAAAAAAATGTCAAAATCAACAAGAAACAACTTAAAATGATGATTATTTATAATATAAAAAAAAATTAAAAAAAAAGTCACCAATCCTTTTTTTCATAATAAACTAATTTCTGTATTACTTTTTATAGGAAAAAGTTACAATCCTACTGAGACATACAATGACAATAGACCCTTTCATGAATGTATCAAGTATACTGACCCCAAGCACTGAAAATTTCAAGATTATTTTGCATTTCCCCTGAATTTTCTCAGATATCAAATTGAACCAATAAAACCCATAAAGATACAATCTTTATAACCGAAAGAAGGATATGCATAGCAAAAGAATGAAAGAATGACCGCCCAATTCATTGAAACCTTTGCGATAACAAATTGAGATAAAAATAAAACAAAAAATATGAACAAAAAGACATACAGTTAATATAATCACTGACATTAGTCAATCCAGTAGAAAACAAGCTACATATATACGCAGAGAAAGTGATCAACGAAGTTATACAATAGCTAAACCCTAGAACACATCACTTTGTTTTTATATACCTAGCAAAATTAACCAATTGTCAGACGATACAGATAGCCAAAACGATAAAAACCCTTGCACAGAATTGTACCTAATGATGGGGATATTAAATTGAAGAAAACCTCGTAATCAGTGTCTGCGAGGGAGAGGACGATGAGAGGAGAGGGAAGAGATGAGGGAAGCGTGCTTTTATAGAAGAGATTTACGCATTAGCGTATGTAGGGTTAAGATTTCTTGACCGGGTTCGGAATAAGATTTAAGAGTTTAAGTTGGTACGCCAGGTTAGGGATCGGGCGGCTATTTTATTTACTTTATAAGGGTATCTATTAAAATATCTATTAATGGTACGAATTTATTAATTATTTTATAATTCTTTTCCTACTTTACCATTCAAATTTATTAATCATTTTAGAACTCTTTTTCTCTTCTAATTTAATAATAGTTCTCTTTTCTAATTTAATAGTCGTTCTTTTTTATTTAGAATAAAATATTATTTATATTTCTATAATATCTCAATTCCGCTTCTCTTTTTAAAGAAATTTATTATCATAAAAATATTAATTCTCTTTCTCCTCTCTTGTTTAACATAAAGAGACAAATATAAAAATTTAGACTTATATTAATTATGAAGTAATGACATTCTTAATATGTGTGTTTTATGTTATATTGATTAATAAATTCAAATGAATAGAGTACTATTAATGTTAACAATATATGGAGTAAATGCAACTCAAATTTATCTTCTTAATAGCTGTAAGTTTTTCAAAAATATAAAAAATTGGAGGACTTTGTACGATATATTCTTGGTGTGATTAGATTCTGTTTAACCGCCCAATAACTTGGAGCGTATCTTTTGTTATTTTCATTACGTCAAATGATTGTTATGACCGCAAATAAATAACAAATTTCAACTACGAATATTTAAGAGCTATAACGGTTAAGAATATTTCATTCAACGTAAGCATTTGGATAATCTATAATGCAACGTGGCACACTCGAAAGTCTTATTTTAAAAATTATGTAAATATTTTTTATTCGAAACATAGGAGAGAGTATTTTTTATTATAATACATGTATACAAAATGACGTTATTTTTGTACAATAATTCACTCCAATTGTATACGTGTACCTCACCTTCTTCTTCTTTTTGTCAAATAAATATATTTGCACAAACTTTATCTTTTTAATATTTTCTTGAAAATAATATATTTTTTGACCAAAATGTTATAAGTTTTGTTTCAAGCACATAATAATTTATTTATACACGCGCATTTATTTACACACTATGTCATTATATCTGATCCAAATAAAAATCGTAATGCTTTACCGCAAGATATAAAAGAACTTAATTTACAACTGGATTTTTTTAATATTTATTGTTGCGATTTAAGTCATAACGTTTTTCTTTTTTTCTTTTTGCATATTATATTCTTTTATTTGGTTTTATTTTTAATTTATTTTATCTTATGAATTTTTAGGAGAACATTATTTTCACATATATTTTTTATATTTTTACATGGTTCTCTTTCACATAAAAATATAACATACTTTATATTTATGTAAAAAATTTATATATAAAAAATACATATAAAAATATCAATTTTTAATTTTTATTGTCCTTAAAATTTTATGTTGAGGAAGGAGTTATAATTTTTTGGTGTTATCCTTATGTGTACATTATTTTCAAATTTTACTTCGTATTAATATACCTTTTTATTTTATATAATTGTCTGAATAAATTTCAAGGTATAATAAGGCATAATCTAACATTGGGTTGGCGATTGGTCGGATATATAAAGCGGAGCAGAAGTTCAAACAAATCGGGTACAAACCACCCATAAAGTATATCCAACCAAGTGGATACCCGCTTTAATCCTTGGATCTATCCATCAAGGTTGACATACTACTCCTACAAGTTTCTTCCGGGCTTCCACACTGATACCGCTGAAAAACTCCGGAAAAGAGAGATACCGCATGTAAGTTCAGTACTATTATTATTATTATTATTATTATTATTAACTCCTTAGTATCAATCTAGAATGATGAGTTGAAATTTGATATGGGTTTTTCTATGACCATTTATTGTGCTGTAATTTGTTTACGAATTATCTCTCTTTTGGGTAAACAAAGATTTGAACTTTTTTACATTTAGTTCGGTCAGAGTTCATACTTTACTATAATTTTAACCCAGAATAGAGGTGTTTGATAAAAAATTTTAATAGTTTCTCATCCCTTACATGATTTTTGATGTATTTTGCATAAGTTTAGTGCTGGTCAATTTTTCTGTAAATGGAGGCACATATTTAATTGTGTTTGTGTGTTGTGTATAATTTTGTGCGCGTGTTTAAAATAAAACTTAAATCATGTGTTGACAATTGCAATTAACCAATATCGTTTCTCTTTGTTTTGGTTGTGCAATTAAAGAAATAAAGGGATAACTTGTCTCTTGATTTGAAGGAAGAAGGAAACACAGTTGGTTTGTCTTGATGAATTACTAGAAATATTATTTGCCACATTGTTGCTTTTACTCTTTCTCAGCCAGTTCTCTGCAACATGTTCTTACGAGGTGAGAAGGAGAATGGCATTTAATGACCTATAATAATAATAATAATAAAAGAATTGCTTTGAGATAGAAACCAAATCAAGTACCTCATAGAGTTTTAATGCGAGAGTCAAGATGTCGATATTCATTGATGAGAAAATTATTTATTCTAATGTGCAGATTGCTTCTTTTTATTCCATCACATACTTGTATGGTTTTCTGATAGTTTTGTATGTGATCTGCAATGTTGATTGGCTGAGCCAGGCTGATTGGGTTCCCTTGCTCAGCCAGTCTGGTAAATGCCCTCTCAGTTCACTTGTCCATGGGTCCATTTCGGGTTTAACAATTGATAAATGGTAATATTATCAAAATCAGTAATAGTTTAGTTCTGCCAGTTTGATTTCTGTTGTCAGTAGCAACAAGTGAGACATTAAGGGCTTTCAGGGACCATGAGGCTTGTGGTCTTTTATAAATTTAGATGACATCCTACAAATCTGTTAAAACTCCCTATTAGAGAATCAAAAGTTCTCACGCTCTCATAGATTTGGAAAATCTATCTCTATATATATATATGTGCGTGTGTGTGTGAGCCCTGGATTTTCTCATCCCAGGTAATTAAGAGTCTTTCCTAGTTTTTTAGCATCATTCAGTTACGTGCAACTAATGACAAAACGTATATTATTAATCTCTCATTGTAATTGTTGGATTTGCAAAACTCAGCTGATCTGTTCTTATTTCTTATTTGGGCATACCTTTCTGTTGTTCAGTTAATTGATAAAGTATGAAATGAATATGGTATTTGTCCTTTAATAGCACTGGTTTGCTGTTGGTTGTCTTTGTTGGAAAATCAGAACTTAAATGATACTTTTCATGATAAGCCTGATGAGCAATATTGTCTTATTAAAGAACCGAAAGACTGGTGAAGTATATCTAGTAAGGAGCTTCCGCATGTCACTTATCATAAAGAAAAGGGGAACTTAACCATTCCAGAAAAAAGGTTTTCCCATAACAACGTATTTCAGAATTATTTCAAGGCATATTTGGTGTTATATGTGGATCAACATCAAACGTTCCATTTGCTATGAACTTGGACTGTGCAATGATCACTTGGAAAGATAGCAATTATTGGAGCTACGTTGAAGGACTCTTCTTCTCCTTTTCTCTCTCTTTAACACACACACACGTGCTCAACTTGTAACTGCTGTTTGTTCAGTTGCACTGATTGGACACTGAATTGTTCATGACTGATTTTTGTAATGGATTAAGGTATTGTCTGTGTGCAGAGGTTCAAGTAGTATTTAATCCTGTATCTCAAGCAAAAGTAAGGGTCCTGTTCAGCTGATAAGCTTGTGTTATTTAATTAAAATAGGTTTACAAGCAAGGTAAAATTGGCCACAAGGGGCATCTTTACAAGCTTGACCCTCACTTTTTCTTACCATATAAATTAGGCGGTATATCTGTAGGAAACATTTTTGTGTCCCTTGTTGAGGTAATGCACAGGATTTAGGGATAGTGACAGCCTAACAGGTAAAATCCGCCTGACAGGTAAAATCCATTATGCATTTGCACATGTTTTTTTCTTTATGGGTGAAGGTATCACTTATTAGGCATCATCTTTCCCGAATTAATTTACTTTTGTTGGTTGCCATTTAATTTATTATCTATCTTGATCTGAGGTCTACAGGTCTCATTTCTCATATGCTTTATTTCATCAGTATGCACTCTGACTTTAATTCTGATATATGTTTGAGGGTTTGGGGAGAAATATAACTTTCATGCTGCATTTGTAAGGTAAAAATCATCCTCTCTGTCCAGGATATTATGCAAAGTTACCTTCTAGAAAGTTTTATTTCTTGTTTTTTTTTTCTGCTTTTAGTTTTGTTTTCCTAATAATTAGAAACTGTGATTAATCTCAAACAAACACCATAATACCATTCTTTGAAGCTCTAATAGCAAGCTTGAGCATATGCCACTAGGCTTCAATGTACTTTTGCAACATTAAATACTTAAAGGACTAAGAACAAGATATCAGATACTATGGATTTAAAAGGGAAGAACACCGAGGGTACAAAGTAATCGAAATATACATGCCGCAATATGGGTTTTAGTTTTTTTGCCCTCAGGTGATTGTGTTTTAGTATATTTATATGGATCATTCACCTGTAGAGTTCTCTGTTGGTTTTCTGCAGTGGAGGAGTTCTCAGGTGTTAGGTGTTCCTCGCTAACTTGAGGAGATTGGACTTTTTCTCTCTGCAATTGTGGTTCTAGAAATATTTTTGACCGACTTGATACTCATTATCTTAAGCTCATGGAAACTCAAAGCCAAGCAGAAACATCCTTCACTGAGTTGGGAGGTGTGTTGGGAGGTGCGGATGGATCTAAACCAAATGACTCAATTTATGTAGCTCGGGTTAAGAAGCTTCTGTTCCGCCGAATGCTTGTAGGTGTAAATGATGGGAGGTTTTTTTTGGGCAATTTTTACTGTCTTGATAAGCAAGGCAACATCATTCTCCAAGATGCAGTGGAGTATCGTAGCATGCGTCATACCTCACCTTCTCCAATGGAGCAGCGTTGTCTTGGTCTCATTCTCATCCCTTCCTCTTGCAGAACAACTTGCCATGTGGATTGCTCCATTGACGAACAACTTTCACTACTATCACTACAAGAACCGAAGTAATCAGTTGATGATCTTTTTTGTCTTTGTTACTAGTTACAACATTCTGAATTATCTCAACATCTTGTATCATGGATAGAATATTATGTCGTTGTTTCTTCCAAAATTGAAGAGCAATTTAAGTATCAGTGTTTTTCTGCTTGAAATGGTCTGAACTATCATGCTATTGCCTGATGTGTGGTTTTTTTTCTGTATGCATATGAGGATTTTAAATTGCTGTTTTTTTTAAGTTGCAGAACACTAACTATAGACCTCTACAGTAACTGCCTTCCAATTTACACAAGAACTGACTGAGAATCCAATTCTTCTATTTTCACTGGTTGCTTATAGATATGTTAATGCAATACACAAGCATATAAGATTTAATCTTGTAACTCTTCATTATCCTATAAATGTTTTGTTAGCATATGGCAAACTTTAAAATCCTTAGATATAATCAACTGAGAGGCAATGCTAGGTTTAGTGTTTATTGGTCTACCAGCTTAGGAAGCATTTAGTGCGTTTGAAAGTCTTCAAATTTTGTTCGTAACTTATTTTAAACAAGTCTTAAAAGTGTCAAAAGTTTAAACTAGTTATGGTGTGGTATTTAGTGCGTTTGAAAGTCTTCAAATTTTGTTCGTAACTTATTTTAAACAAGTCTTAAAAGTGTCAAAAGTTTAAACTAGTTATGGTGTGGTGGCCAAACGCAAATTTTGTTCGCAACTTATTTTAAACAAGTCTTAAAAGTGTCAAAAGTTTAAACTGTTTAAACTATTTATGGTGTGGTTGCCAAACGCACTAACCAAACGCACTAAATGGCACCACTACAAACTTTATAAATGTTGGTAACCTAAAATACCTTAAATGCATTCAAGTGTAACATACAGGGTTTTCGAAAGCAATTGGACTTTTGTTTATATCCTTATATACCAACTATTAAGCTTGACTTGGTTCAGTTTACATTAGAAAAAGTTCAATTGAGTAGATTTCTAAAAAAATTAACCTTAAATTATGAGAAACTCAGCTTCCTTTGTACCATTACACTCCCTTCAGAAATTTTTAGCTACCAAACTCGTGGTACTCCAAATTCATGCTATACAACAAATTAACAATGAAGTAGAAAATTAATAAACCACCATAAAACTTGATATTAAATCTACAGTACAATGAATCACATTTTTGTACAGATTTGATATAGGCTTGGTGCCTAGTTCTAGAGCACAACCAGCTAGGGCAAACCAGTTCTGATGCTTTTTCTTAACCGAGGACAACCATTTAGAACCAGCTGAAAAATTAGTTTGGTAGAGCTCGTAGTATTAGTCAAAATCTGTCCCTATAAGGAGTTCCATACACGATTAGGTTAGGTACAGTTCGCACAACAGTGTCTATTGGTATTGCAAAGTTAACACCTGAGGATACTCCAGTCCCTGCATTATGAAAGAAGATCAATATTTTGTCAAAATCAGTATCCACCAAAATGACATCCCCTTGCAGAACAAATTATTTCATGGACAGGGTTACATTTCTTGATTTCTCGCTGCGAAATTAATTATAAGAAGTCATCTCTTTACCTTTGCGAGTGAAAGTAGCTGTGTTAACTCCAATAACATGGCCATATGAATCAACCAACGGTCCACCTGAATTTCCTGCATCAACTAGTTATGCTTAAGAAACTAAATTGTTAGTAGCAATTATATATTTTGTATAGAGAAAAATAATGGCACTAAGTTCATAACGAGAAGAAACAAGAATATATGTTGCAACAATGAAAAGTGACATGGAGATCACCAGCACCGACTAACAAATCCAAACTTAAACTCCATGATCACTTAACTGATGGAGGAGGGTGATATTACCAATTTACCATTTGTGATAAAATATTGGTTTGTCTATTTGGAATGCCTTGATGGTTCAGACATAGATATAACTTTCTTCACAGAAGTTGTATCCTAAAGGAATTTCTAAGAATATGAATTTTACCTGCATTAATTGCAGCATCTGTTTGAATAGCACCTCGGATGGCGCTACCATTTGGTGAAGGTATCTCCCTGCCTAAGCCACTGACGACCTGAAATATTTCAACTGGTCAGTAGCTTGTAAAATGATTCTACGTAACTGTAAATCTACTCCTGTCCAGAAGCAAGTTCTTGTGTTCTTTTACTCTGATCAGAGGCATTTGCATCAAGTAGTTCTCACAACAACAAATTATACTCACTCCGCTTCAGAAAACAGTCTCATCTAAAAAATTGTGATATTAAGGATATATTTTATTTAATGTATCCCTCTAAAAATAATAATTTGTAGTTTAGTTGTGTGCTGTGAAAATAAAATTATGAAGGCAAATTTAAGGATATTATGTCATTTTATAATTTACCACTAAAAAGTGGACTCTTTTTGTGGAATGATTTTTTTTGACTAATAGGACTCTGTCTGGGGAACAGAAAGAGTTCTGCACAAAAGTTATCCAGAACATTGTCGTAACTTGGAAATATGAATTGCTAAGTATAAAAAAAATGCACTCCCACGTGATACTACAAAATTCAGAACTGGGCACATGGGGCAGAAAACACATTACGGCTTTGCCCCTAAAATGTAGCTATACATATATATTTATAGAAAGAGTTACCCCTGTTGTTAGAGTGTTCTCATATCCATAAGGATTTCCAATGGCGAAGCAGCTCTGACCCACATGTAAATCATTAGACGTGCCAAGAGTGACTGGCTTAGTTTCGTTCCCTTCAACATCAACCTGAAAAAAGATATTAGGTCCACAGTTTAAATACTACTATGAGCCTGTCGATTTACATAGACGTTAAAAGGTTATAAGATGATATATGTGTATATTAGCTAAGTCATGTGGAGAGAGATAGACAATGCCAAAGAGAAGCACCATGCCTCCTTGTAAGGATGAGGAGATATGAAGGTCCTGAAAAGTACGTGAGCTGAGGAAGGAAGGCCCCGACTATGAGAAGTAATCTTATAGAAGATCATCAGAAACCGGATGGTGTAATACAGTAATAGGCATTCAAAGTTTTGGAAAGTTTTTGGAATGTATGTATAAAATATTATCTCTCATTATCTCCTACAAACATTTGATTCCTTCCACTCCTACTTCTAACCTTTTAATCCTTGTACTTACCTTTCTACGAAAGACACATTATCAAAGCAGTCAATTGTGAACAAGGCTATGATGTTATATGTGATCATACTGCGTGTATACCTTGGTCCTTGGTTGTTGGGGAGGGGGATCACATTGATTCTATCTCATTAAAAACCCTAATCACAACTTTGAAGTAAGAGATATTGATGTGACCAAGTATTAGAAACCACATGAATGACATACTTATGGAGTCTACATATCTGCGTCCTATGTCTATATACCTGCTATATTGTTCAACTTCCAGTTTATCAGCATGCAGCATATAGCTAAATAGCAATTTTCAACTCGAATGACACATAAAAAGAGAACAATCACAGAACACCAGTTTTCTTTGCAGGTCTAGTGCAAGGTATCTACAGCATTAAGGCCCTAAATCTTACCTCCCTTGATTTTTTTTTCTCTTAAAAGAAATGAAGCAAATCTCCTTAACATTCTTTAATCTTGAGATATAAGCAAGTCTCCCTTAGCCCCTCCTTCCACTTCTTTCGTATTCCCTTCTGTTCAATATGAGAAAGCATAGAGTGTGGATGCATGAAAATTGAAACTTTATCCCGATACTCTTTCTTAGGGTATTGCACATCAAATATAAACAAACACGCTACGGGTTTAAACCATATTAAGGTTTTGCCAAATTAGAATGATTAACTACAAACAAACGGACACATACATGGAGCTCTTTCTCTTTATCAGGTACGCACTATAACTTTCATATAGTTATTTCAGATTAATATCTGTATGGTGAGTATCAATAAATGATTGCCAATATATTAGGAGTTTCACCACCACACCTTCAGAACAGCCAAATCATACGCTGGATCAAAACCAATAATCTTGCCTTCCCTGGAAAAGCTGTTGCCCTTTGCATCAACTAGAAATACCTGTACAATAACACAACCCACAGAAACATTGATTCTTCATCCTATGGATAAGGCTGGTATAGTATAGTATTAGTATTTCAGCTTATTTATCTGAAAAGAAACAAATAAATAGGAAAGAGAAAAAGATGCATAAACAAGAACCTTGCAACGCTGTAGTCCACCAGTATCTGTAGCCAGTTTAGCAACAACATGATAATTAGTCACCTGCCAAGGATTTGTCTCAGAGAAATTGTATAATATACCCTTATGGTAGAAGAAAAGGTCCAACTACAGTGATGTGTAAAATATTATGGCTACCTACCTATACATAAAACTCAAGAAACTATTATAAAGAACACGAAAGCTCTCAAAAAAGGGGCACACTCGTGCAATTTTTTTTTATAAATCTGAATACTAGGGCAGACAAAGTTCTTAGCCATGTAATGACATTGCCAGAAGGAAAATTGCAAGAGACAATTTTCAAACTTCAGTTAAACCATAGCACTTGGTACTTTGGATAATAAATCAGAAAATATCAACCAGATAAGCCACACAGAGACAGACAAAACATACAGAGCTCTGCCAAACTATGCTACAGGAAAGCTAAGAGTGGCCAACTAATAACATTAACTTTGGAGAAAATGTTAGAGGATCTGACACAGTTTGGGGGGGAGGGCATTATAACAAACTTTAAAGTTCAAAGAAATTTCAGAAAATCAATTTATGCACAAGTCAATAATATAGACATTTTTTTCTTCCTGAAAAGATAGATTGAACTAATTATGCATGTCCTGTAAACCCATAAGATAAAGGCCATCGTGACTATTGATACCAAAAATTGTTATAATTGAATATTCTCAAAGAGAAACATGGGATTCCATTGATGAACAATTGAATACAAAGGAAGCATTTTTATTTGACTGCACATGATGAATCATCATTTCAATTATAATGTAAAAAGATTGAAATCCTACAATGTGACCAAACTTATCCCAAATGAACCCCGAACCTGTCCCTTCAACTTTTGAAATTTCATTATCTATTGACACAATCTCATCAGAGCTCTTGGCATTTTTCACAATTTCAAGGTCTTTGATGTAAACAACAGATGGCGAAGTTTCCTACAGATATACCATGAAACTCTGTCAGCATAAACCACAATCATATTCAGCTTGGCAACATAATAAACTATTTGATTGACCAGAATGCAGTGGAGTTGGCACGATATGACAGGATGGTGTTCAAAAATAAAAACTATTGTTAGGTTTTGGAAACAGGATTTTATGCCCATTCAAATTAAAGTTGAATGGAATATTCAAGCAATAGACTCGGTAGTAGAATTGCAAATTTCGATGAATAATTTCTTTTCATACAACACATTTCCCCAAGTTTTATAACATAAACTCTTTGCTAGCAAACTAATAAACTGGTGTCACATTAATAGTTCCCAAATTTCCAAATCTGTAGTTAAGCAATTATGCCAATATAGTTGCATGGTCTCATTACCAACAATTTACTTAGATATGCAAATGACAATTCAAATAAAAGTCTATCCATTTCTTACTTTTGGAAAAAAGAAAAAATAGAAAATTTGCAAAATTTACTAATATTAAGAATATAGTTTTGTTCCATTTATCCCCTAATAATAATTTGTTAGTTTAATATCGATATTATGATAATGAAATTACGATGATTTATACCATTATCACTAAAAATTGGAATTTTCTGTGAGAAAAAAGAAAATTGACAGATGAGACTTTTTGCGGAACTCCACAAGTATATGCCAATTTGGCACAAACTAGACAAAGCATGGTCACCACTTGCATCAAGTTCTTTCATTCACCACATGAATTGAAATTGGCTATGTTTTAATAAAACAAGTAATAAGACTTGCTATCATCTAAAAGATTAAAATGCACCGAAAGATTTACAAAATCATAGAGAAAAACAGAACAGTGTACGGATACCTGAAAAAGGTGAACCACTCGATCTTCTTGTTGCTCAAGTTCATCTTCTTGTTGGGCATTTGCCAGATCAACTGAAAATAGTACTGAATTTTTATATAAATGGAGATATGAGGCCACCAATGAAGCAGAAAAGAATATTGCTTTTCGCCTGTTAAAATTGCTCTTCTTATTATTACAACAAGTATTATTACTATTTACAAAACGAGAAGAAGAAGAAGGATTTTGATGGGGTAGAAGAGTATGGGGGATGGATTGCAAACAACCCAACACCACCATGACCATCTATCTATCTTCTCCTCTTACAGATTTTCTTGAAAAGTTTTAACCTTTTAGCAGTCATTCATGTGGATAAGTGAGCTAATCCATTTGAGATTTTGTGGTTCAATTGACAGGGGAATCTAATATGTATATTTTTACCTTGCAACATTTTCTTTTTAAGAAAACAAATGCAAAATAACCTGAGAAATATAGTTTTACTAAAACCTTATTAAGCAATAATTTTCTTTAGGCCCTCATAAAGCAAGATAAAATAAATATTTAGTGTATAGGTTTAGTATAGCTTAATTATCTAACTTGAATAATATTTAACGTTTACATTAATAGTCATTTGCTTGTTCAAATATGCCTAGTGACGAGCGTATAAATTTTATCAAGGTGGGCAAAATTTTAACCATTAAAAAATATCTATAATAATATTAAAAATTAACTTTGATATATATAATGAAATTGACTTGGAGTATGAAATTGACTTGGAGTATATTTTTCTGGAATAGTTTTGAATGCTTAGCAAATATATGGATATGTCAAATCGAGATTTTTATCTATTCATTTATTTATTAATTAGGAGATTGGGGACAAACTTGAATTAAAACTTGTAAGAAATATATATTTTTTAAGGATAAAAATACGTACTATTTAAAAATTATAAATTTTAAAAATATATTTTTATTTTAAGAATATAAACTCTAACATAACAAAATATTCTTAATACCTCACCTCAGTCTAACTATTCTTTTGATCATTTTAATCTTATTTTAAATTTATTTATCAAATTAATTAATTTTAACAAAAATTAAACTTCAATTACTCTAATTTAGCCTCAAGAATCACCAAAATCGAATTTAAAATCATATTGTTATCTATTTTTAAATATTAGAACTCACTGCTAAAAATCTGTTATAAAAATTTCAGACCAGTCACTTTTTAAAATTCATAATAAATAAAATAATTAATTTTAACGGTTCAAAATTAGTGAAAATATTTTTAGATTGTATAAGTATAACACATTCAAAATTTATTCCGATCCAACGGTCAGATTAGGAGATATAACCTACACAATATACCTTAAATATATAACAACAAATTTTTAGATTTTTAGATTTTAACTTTTACATTAAATCGAATTATATTCTCTTATATAAATTAATCTTCTCTTTTCAATTATCATAATATCTAATTCCATGTCTATATTTTGTTTAAAAATAATCTTTAATTTAAAACCTGCATAACTAAACTTAAAATCAAAATACAAAATGTGGCGCCCCCAAATCTGGGCCCATACAGTCCAAACTTGAGTCGTCAAAAGACTACAACAAAATTATTATAAGGTAGAACAATGTTCAACAATATAGTGTATAATAATACACAACTAAGTCTTCACTATTATTATCACATTATTTTACAACGCGTGAAGACTACGATAGTTATTCCTCAGACTCTCACTCTATTCCCCGGCTAGACCCAGCTACGTTTCCATCTCCTGTTGAAAAACAATGGAACAAAAGAAAGGGTGAGCTCAAATAGCCCAGTAAAGAATATCATGACTAAGATAATGACGAATAAATTATCATTAGTCTTCAACAGTTGAGTTCTTGATAGAATACAATAGACTACAAGGTTTATATCAAAAACTGTAGTTAAATTCTTAAACAATGTTCAGATCAATAATAGCAGCGGAATGAGCAATCTATTAGAAGAATAATGCAGACTATAATGTCCACTCGGTTATCTTTTTAGGAAAAACATCATCAACTTTTATCATCTGAAATACTTTTAGTCAAGATAATACAATTCACAGTTCCTGATCATAATCATGCAGATCAACAGTTCATCTTTGCACTACGGGCCAAAGACATTCAATATAACACCAACGATCATGATTATACCAGATTCAGCCTTTGGTCATAATCATACCAAACAACAGTTCATCTTTGTACTACGGGCCAAAGAGAACATTCACCACGTGTCATAAAAGACACCGAACAGATGTATCGCCTTTAACCTATTATATCGCCTTTAACCTATCATCTGTTCAACAATTATATCGCATCTGTGCCCCCGACCACAGATATTCACAACAACTTGATTTTGGATGATTAGAATGATATAAATGATGAACAGAAGAAACAGGATAAACAATAAGTATCAGAATTTTACTTTGTACAGATTCAAATAATATCCAAATTGTCAACATGATGTGGAGTAAAATTTAAAAATGATATTCAAGATCCACAGTTCAGAATAACGGTTACAGTTCAATAGAAAGGTTCACGTAAATAGGATGGTTCAATTGAAATGATGAAGTGCAACTATTATGGAACATATAATATTTTCAGGAATTATAGAAGTAATAGTTCCATAATAAGTTTCGATTTAGGTGTATGAAAGAAAACAATATCACTTACCGTAGCAGGTTTGATTAACAAAAGGTGAAGGAAATTAATATCCCTTACCATAATAAGTTTGAATAATGGAAGATGAAAAAGATGGTATCCCTTATGAGTATAAAGGAAAATAATATCACTTACGAATATGAAAGAAAATGATATTATAAACGAATATGCAATAAAAGTGTCATGTGATAATTCGTGTAGACAAATTATTTCCACAAGAGACAAATAAGAAATGAATACAAAGAGTAATTCACTAAACATGCGGTAATCCGCGTAGTCAGGTTATTCTCAGAGATTAATAAGGAATGAATACGAAAGGTTATTCACCAACAGACGGTAATCCGCGCCGTAAGGTTATTCCCACAATTTAATAAAAATTGAATACAAAGAGTTATTCACCAAACATGCGGTAATCCGCGCAGTAAGGTTATTCTCAGAGATTAATAAAGAATTAATACGAAAGGTTATTCACCAACAGGCGGTACTCCGCACCGTAAGGTTATTCCCACAAATTAATACATGGAAATAAATGGCACATCTTATGAGTAAGAAAGAAACGATATTATTTTCGAGAATCAAATAATGATAATCCCTTACCTTAGCACGTGACTGAATATTGATTTAAATGAGGTTGATTAACTTGAACAGTACACGTACACTTATAAATCTTCACAAATACTCAAGATGACTTAAGCACACTTAGAGAAAACTTTCACAAGAAGTATTTAGAGAGATAAAGAAAGAACAAGTAAGGAAATTTATGAAAAATCCTTAAGTTAAGGCCTCTATTTATAGCCAAAAATCTTATCATAACCAAGATTTCCTAATTTAATCCAAACCGTTCATTTCAATATAATGTTTAATCCATACTATTCATTTCATCTTTTAAGATAAACCATTCATTTAAATATCATCTTTTAATCTACATCATCCATTTCAAATTCTATATTATCTTTAATCTATATCATTCATTTCATCTTTTAAGATTTTCTTAATCTAAACCATTCATTTAAATATCATCTTTTAATCTACACTATCCATTTTAAATTCTATATTATCTTTAATCTATACCATTCATTTTATATCACCTAATTTTATATTATAAACAAATAACTTTATCAATTCAATTATTCAACAATAATTCACACTTATTCATTATTATGACTAATTGTTATAAATACAGTGTAGTTGACTTTCTGAGTTAGATAACAAGTCAATTAATTAATGAAATACAACTGTTTAAATAACACCATAATAGAGATAACAATAATGCAAAAGAAAGATTACGTTACTGTATCATGACAATTATTGATTCAATAATGTGAATTACTGTGCATATGCTACTGTGACAATTATCAATTTAATAACATGAATTATTGTGCATGTGACAATAAAGTCAAATATTGTACGATAACCACTTTATCAGTTTAATAATACAAAACACTGTGCAATGCCGTGTGCTACTATGCAATACCGTGTGTTACTGTGCAATACCGTATGTTACTTGTAATACCGTATATTACTATTCTTTTACCACCGGATATTTTAACAATTAAAAGTAATAGTACCATTTGTAATGTCCTAGAATTTCCACATCTTTATTAATTAAATTATTAATTTAATTTCCAACGAGTTAGTTTTATGAGATTATTTAAATATTTTCATGTGATTAATTAATTATATGATTAAATAATTATGTAATTAATTACTAAAATTAATTAAAGGAGGTCACTAATATGTTATTAAATTAGTGAACAAACCCTAAAGTTTTAATATCAAAATAATTGATAAGTTTCCTATTAATTAAATATTCAATTAAATTGAATATAATGAGTGAATTAAATATAATAAATTAATTAATATGATTATTATTAATGTAAATAATGTGAAATATTAATAATAATATTTATTAGTCCATTTAGTAATTTAATACTAATGGGTTAGAATATTTAATTATTTATTCCATTTAATTATGTATTTAATCATGGATTTAATAATTAATGTATAAATTATTAAATTAGCCCAACATGGGTCAATTAGTAGCCCAAGTGGAGAATAATAAAATTTGACAATTTAGTAGCCCAAACAATTTAATAGAAGCCCAATTGATATTTTAAATTAAAGCCCAATGATTGGCCCACTTGGAAAATACTTAAATTAACTATTAATTGAATAAAAGTGGAATGTGACACTCATTTTGGGACAACCAAAGAAGCTATCAGCCGACCGTGTGCAAGAAGGAGGAGAGAGAATGTGTTGTTTTATTATTATTATTATTATTATTTGATTTTCTTATTTATTTAATTAAATGATTGCTTGGATTAATTTTTAAAGTACATAGACACCATGCTTCTTTTCACCTAATGTGGCTAACTTGTGTAAGTATCCAATAGGTGCATGATGGGCTAAAATTATTAGATATATTATGTATCTATCAATATTGCAAGTATACTTGCAAATTAGGAGCATTGTGTTAGTCATTCTTCTTCCTCCATTTTTCAAGCTAGAGAGCATTTGAGAGTGTAGAAAAATTATAGTTGAGAGCAAAAATACCAAGAGAAGGAGTTCTTGGTTCATGCCTTCAAACCTCATCACCTACTTTGGAAGAAAAAGAAAGATAGCCATTAAATCAAGATAATGGTTATTTTAAATAAAGTTTTGTTTTTAAATTAAATAAATCACCATGTTAGTATAAACATGTTAATATAATTATTAATGTGTAGAGGTAATATTTATGCCATGCTTGAGTTTAATATGTTTGGTTTGTATTTTGGTATATTTTATATGCTAAAATATGTATTTAGTAGTGTGTAAACAAGTTTTGAAATATATTACCAAAAATATTTTTGTAAAACTTAGGTTTGATGTTCTAATATTATAGAACATTAAAGCATGAGAAAAACAAAGTTTGAATCACTTAAAATGGAGTTATACACAAAAAGATATGATTTATGGTAGTTTATGTGATGTAAAAATTTTTATAAAAAAATATTGATATTAAATCATGAAAAATTAATTTTTCATGTTATAAATTAATATAAGATGATTGGTAATTTTTTTGATTTTTATTGAAGAGTTAAAGATTTATTGAAGGTATAATTTTAATTAAAGTGTGTATAGCCGGAACACTGTTCACAATCTGTGAAAGGGAAAAAAAAAAAACTAAAGGTTTCCGCGCAATGCGCGACCACTGTGCACAGTCGGACGCGGAGACAAAACGGCGTCGTTTTGCCTCAGAAAAAAATTACGCCGCGCGTACGCGCGGAAGCCGTATCCGCGTTTCCAAAAACGGCGTCGTTTTGGGCCGTATAATCTGAAACGCGCGCCATGCGCGGAAGGAAAAATTCGGGGAAATTACCATTTTGCCCCTCCGTGTTTTTTTCGGCAGAATTACCATTCTGCCCTCGGTTCAGTTTTCGAATTATTTACGAAATTGCCATCGGTCCGGTTTTTCAACTTAATTACGAAAATGCCATTCGGGTTAATTTTAATTAATTTAAATATTTAAAAATTAATTTAAAATTATAACAAAAATAATAATAATACAAAAATAATATTGGGGAGGAGATTTTTCATAAAGTTTAATATTTAAATATTTTAAATATTAATCTAGTTAGCTAAACCATGGTTAGGTTAAATAAATTTATTATTTATTTATTATTTTAAATATTAATAATAAATAAAGATGATAAATTAGCAATTATTATTTAATGCCTATTAAATAATATTTAAAGAGAGATAAAATTTATAAATTAATTATTTATTATTTAAATATTATTAAATAATAAATAAGGATAATTAAGCAATTAATTATTATTTAATTAACATTAAATAACGATTAATGGAAATTAAGTTATTAGAGTAATAATTTATTATTTAATTTAAATAATAAATAAGAATGATTTGATTATTATTTAACCTTAAATAATAATTAAAATTAATTAAACAATTAATTATTATTTAATTGACATTAAATAATAATTAAAGAGGATTAAGATTAGTAAACTATTATTTAATTTCCTTAATTAAATAATAGGTAAGGTTAATTACTTGGTTAATTATTGGTTGATTAACATTAAATTAAAGAAGGTTAAAATTAAGTTAATAATTATTTATTATTTAATAATATGTAGGTACAATTAGTTATTATTTATAATAACTAGAGTTAATTAATTAATTTCTATTTAATCAATATTAAATAGTAATTAAAAAGAGATTGAGTTAATAAAATAAATTGAATTGAACTAAACAATTATAATAAGTTGTTTAAGGGTTTAATAAGTGTCCAACACTTAAGAAAAATATTTTCTAACTTATTAAATTATTAACCTAAAATGATTAAGTGTCTATAAGGTTAATAATATTGTTTTGACTAATGTAATTTATGTGTTAGTACTTATGTGGTAAATAAGTTCGTTATTAAGCGTATAATTATGCAAATACGTCGTACTAATTATTAGACCGACTTTATTAATGTTAGGTCTTTCAAAGCAAGTTAGTTAAAGCTAGACAATTATTGTAGCTGAGCAAACAGGCAAGTTCTCTAACCCTACTCAATTATTATCGTTGAACAAGTTTCCATACTTGTATTTATTGTTAAAGCTTGAAGTGGTTTAATTATTTAAAATTATTCCACATCCATATTGTTTATACAATCGCACTTAGTGCATTTGAAGCTTGTTAGTTCTTGATTCATGAACTGTATTAAAAATGTCTGAAGCTAATAGTTCAGCTAGACATTGCGTTTCTAAATTCAATAACTTGAATACTTTTAAAAGCTTATCCAAACCATTGTTGGGTGCGGATTTCTTATATTAAGTCTGAGAATTGAACAACCCTAAATTAGGGGATTTTGTGTCGGGAAACCGACTTTGGGCGCCAGTGACTAAATGTAATGCATATACAGCGGGTTGAATAGGCTGATCCCCTTGAAAACCAAACAACTCAAAAGGTCAGAGGAAACTCTATTATACCCTAGTTAGTTCAGGGTCCTTAGTGACCACTCAGCATTTTAAGATTCAAATATTCTGTTTATTAAAATTTGAATCCTGTTTCATTCACAATTGTTATATCTATTGTTGAATCATTGTTGATATTTCCCATTCATTCATGATATATTAAATCTATATGATTGTTCTAAACTTGCTGAGCAAACTAGTTGCTCATTCTTGCTATATCATGAACCATTTTTCAGATAATCCTGATTGCTCAAAGAAGGATAAAGGAAAAGGAAAAGCCAGAGCTTAAGTTAGCTTAGGCATGCTAATTAGATCTTTAATTATGTATTTACGGTTTTTAAGCCTTTTGTAATTCCTTGTGATAGGAACTGTTATTATGTTAAGGTTGATAGACCCTGGTATTGTAACCTTTTGAAGGGAACCAATATGTATTATTCCGCGATATTTAAATGCAATGTATGTATTTAATTGTTAGTAATGTGTTGAATAGTGAGAACCAAACTCGAGGTTATGGAACCCGGATTTGGGGTCGTCACAGGTTGGTATCAGAGCTGTAGGTTAGAAACGTTAGGATTTGCGAAACCTAAGTTATAACCTTAGTATTAAACTCATATCGAGTGCGTTAGGGGATGAATCGGGGAGATTCATCATGTTGTGTATTTTTGGAGATGGATTTAGAAAATCCATCGAGCCGAGATGTACATGATAAAATATCATTTCATTTCATCAATGAATATATTTTATTGCTGTACTAACGTGTGTTATTGTTTTATGATATAGGATGACAGAGATCGGACAGTCGAGTCGCACTGCTGAGGAGGACTATATTGATATCCATATGGATACTGCACAGCCGCTGGTGGCTGCACCCGTAGAGGAGCCAGAGTCAGATCCTGAGGAGGGGGATCGTGTGGAGCCCGTCTGGGGCGGAGTCATGAGGCCTTACAGTGAGGATGAGGCAGAGTCAGAGGAGTCTGAGGAGGAGGAGTCAGCTGATGGCATGGGCACCACTGCCGCTGACATCATAGAGGGACTGACCGATAGGAACGAGGGGCTGGAGGCAAGGGTCCAGCATCTAGAGGAGCAGAATCTGACCCACCAGCACATGGAGGATCAGTATAGGGATGCGGCTTATCAGTTCTCTGGCGAGAACGCAGAGCTGAAGGAGAGGATTGTAGGACTGGAGGATCAGGTACAGGAGTACGAGGATTCAGTGGAGCACTTTGCGGTGCTAACTTATCAGCTGGTAGAGCAGGATGTAGAGCTGCAGGCTAAATTAGCAGTGGTTGAGACTAGGTTGGCAGAGGCTGAGCTGAAGGTTCAGCAGGTTCAGGCAGAGAAGGCCGCCATCCGTGCACACTGGCAGGAGGCGATAGAGGACCGTATAGAGATGGAGAGACAGCGGGATGCCGCTTATGGTCAGATGATTGAGCTAGAGGAGGAGGTCCGCGAGAAGCGGGTGAGGACGGATAGACTTAGCTACGTCTACCGATCTTCATATGGTAGGCTTCAGAGCAGGGTGCACTACTACCCAGCTGAGGAGGGCCAGTCTATGCACACCATCAGCAGGAGCGTGGTGATGGCCATCGGGGATGAGGAGTATGACGACGCGATCCGTAGGGGGATGCGCATTCAGTAGTAGTAGTAGTTGTTTTTCTAATTTCGTATGTAAATAGATGCAGTAGAACCCAACTTTTGTTTTATTAGAGGGTTAATATGTCACTAAATCCCAACTCTAGGAAGTTGTAGGATATGTCAGATCCCATCTTTTGTAGCTTCTCTGGGATAGAAGCATTTATAGCAGTATGTTTTTGATGTAAAGTGCTACGCACTCCTGTTTTAGCATATGAGTATAAATGCAATTGAATTTATGTTTATATGCGTATTGAAATAATTACTTGTATTTTAGCTAAACATTGTCTAAGATACAAAATAATGAAATGAAAAAGATGAAACCAGTATAATAATGTAAATTTTTGTTTATAACAGAAAATGCCGCCACGTAGACAACCACCAAGGAACCAGGGGGTAGAAGAGTCAGTTAACAACGACGCGGGGGGACACAACGTAGACCCTATGCAAAACTTCGTCGACATGCTAGCTGAGGCAATGCAAAACCGCCACCCTGTAGTAGCAAACCCGCCACCACCACCAAATCAGTTGGCGAATTTTAAAGATTTTAAGGCGGTGGGACCGCCAGAGTTTAGGGGAACGTCGGACCCGATAGAGGCCCAGTCTTGGATAAAGGAGATAGAGAAGGCGTTTGTTATCGCAAGAGTAGCTGAGGAGCAAAAGACAGTTTTTGCTACCTACATGATGAAGGGCGAAGCCAATTTCTGGTGGGAAGCCAATCAGAATAGGGCTGGGGATGGTGTGGTGCCCTGGACAAAATTTAAGGAAATATTCGACGAGAATTATTTCCCGAAAAGTATGAAAAGTAGGATGGAGGTAAGGTTTCTAGAACTGAAACAGGAGAACATGTCGGTACCGGAGTACGCGGCAAAATTTAATGAGCTGGCCAGGTTCGCTCCACATCAGGTAGACACGGAGGAACGCAAGGCCAGGAGGTTCGAGAATGGATTGAGACCTTGGATATTCAACAAGGTAGCAGTACTGCAGATTGACTCGTTCGCAACTTTGTTGGAGAAGTCAATCATTGCTGAAGGTGGAAGCGACGCGTTGACCAAGTTTAACCAGGAGAGAAACAAGAAGAAAAATGAAGGGGGAAGCAAGAACAGTAACAGTGGAGGCAATAATAATAATAACAGTAATAAGCGTAAATGGGACAACAACAGTAACGACAAGAGCTCGGGGAATCAACAAGGAAGTGTTCAGAAAAAGCCAGCATGCAATATATGTGGGAAGAACCACTTCGGGGAGTGCAGGAAAGGGAAGAATACATGTTACAATTGTGGTCAGGTGGGACATATTTCTCCAAATTGTCCCCTCCCAAAGAAAGGGAGATGCTTTTCTTGCGGAGCATCTGACCACCTGATAAAGGATTGCCCCAAGAAGAAGAATGACGGGGGGTAGCGGCTACAAGGGCAATAACAGCAGATTGGCTATCGGGGGACCGGGTACCACAGAACAAGCCGACAGCCCGGACGTTCAACATGACGGTGCAAGATGCAGTGGGGTCAAAAGACGTGGTGTCAGGTATTATTCCGATCAATAATATAAATGCATATGTATTGTTTGATTCGGGTGCTACCTGTTCATTTGTGTCTGATGATTTCGCTAGACGATTAGAGTTGCCTAGGGACAAACTAGAAAACTCAATGAACATAGAAGTTGCTAATAAAGAAGTGATTCCGGTAGAGTACATACATAGAAATTGTTGTGCTGAAATCAGGGGTCAAAAATTAAATGTGAATCTAATTCCAATACGTCTGGGGGAATTTGATGTAATACTTGGGATGAATTGGTTGTTTAACCACGGGGCGATAATTGATTGTCAGAAGAAGTGCATACACCTTAAGACACCAAATAAGTCTAAGGTCGTATTTTATGGCAGCAAATCGTCAAGACAGTCTTCTTGTCTGACGATGATGCAGGCCAAGAAATTATTGAAGAAAGGTTGTGTAGGGTATTTGGCTCATGTGGTTGACACACAAGTGGTGAGTCCCGAGATGGAGCAAATACCAGTAGTTAGGGAGTTTACGGATGTTTTTCCAGATGTACTGCCGGGTTTACCGCCGGACAGGGAGATAGAATTTGTGATTGATTTAGTACCGGGGACAGCACCGATATCGAAAGCACCATATAGGATGGCTCCGGTAGAACTAAAGGAATTGATGGTGCAATTGCAGGAGTTGTTAGACAATAAGTACATTCAGCCAAGTGTTTCTCCATGGGGAGCACCGGTGCTGTTTGTAAAGAAGAAGGATGGATCGATGAGATTGTGTATGGATTATAGAGAGCTGAATAAGGTGACAATTAAGAACAAGTACCCGTTACCACGAATTGACGATCTTTTTGATCAATTGAAAGGGGCGAAGTACTTTTCAAAGATTGACTTAAGGACTGGTTATCATCAGTTGAAAGTCAGGAAGGAGGATATACCCAAGACGGCATTCAGAACTCGATATGGGCATTATGAGTTTCTGGTGATGTCGTTTGGACTAACGAATGCTCCAGCCGCATTTATGGACATGATGAACAGAATATTCAAGCAATACTTGGATAAATTTGTAGTCGTGTTCATTGATGATATTTTGGTGTATTCGAAAACGGAGGAAGAGCATGTTGAACACCTAAGATTGGTGTTGGAGATTTTACGGAAGGAGCGGTTGTACGCTAAGTTTTCAAAGTGTGAATTCTGGTTGGAGAGAGTTCAATTTTTAGGTCATGTTATTGACAAGGAGGGAGTTTCGGTTGATCCGGCGAAGGTTGAATCGGTGATGAATTGGGAACAACCAAGGACGCCGACAGAAGTAAGAAGTTTCTTAGGGCTAGCGGGTTACTATCGGAGATTCATTCAAGACTTCTCAAAGATAGCAACACCGTTGACCAACTTAACAAGAAAGACGGTAAAATACTTGTGGACGGAGAAGTGTGAGGAAAGTTTTCAGGAGTTAAAGAAAAGACTTAGTGAAGCACCTGTATTGACCTTACCAGACGATACAGGAGGTTTTACGGTCTACAGTGATGCATCGCATAAGGGGCTTGGCTGTGTGCTTATGCAAAACGGCAAAGTCGTTGCGTATGCGTCCAGACAATTAAAAGATTATGAGAAGGGATATCCTACCCACGACTTGGAGCTGGCAGCGGTAGTGTTTGCCCTTAAAATTTGGAGACATTATCTGTACGGAGAAAAATGTGAGATATTCACAGACCATAAGAGTCTGAAGTATATCTTCACACAGAAGGAGCTGAATATGAGGCAACGGAGATGGTTGGAATTGATCAAAGATTATGATTGTGAAATTCTATATCATCCCGGCAAGGCCAACGTAGTAGCGGATGCTCTGAGTAGAAAGAGCAGGGAGAAATTGTTCATATTGACAGATCAAGAACAATTGGTTCAAGAGATGGCTCGAATGGAGTTGGAAGTGAGAAGTCCAAACGAGTCAATAGAAGTCGAGGTGAGCCCAACCTTGTTAGATAGGGTGAAAGAGGCTCAAGACAAAGATGAGAAATGTGACAGAATCCGGAAGAGGATGACCGATGGAGAAGAGGTCAAGTTTAAAATAGATAGCATGGGATTGCTGAGATTTGAAAATCGTGTTTGGGTACCGCTAGTGCCTGAATTACGAGAGGAAATTTTGCAAGAGGCCCACAGTACAAGATACTCGATACATCCGGGGAGTACGAAGATGTATCAAGATCTACGTCAGCATTTTTGGTGGCCGAATTTAAAGAGGGAGGTTGCAGAATGTGTCAGCCGATGCCTAACTTGTCAAAGGGTAAAGGCCGAACATCAGAGACCAAGTGGATTGTTACAGCCGTTAGAAATTCCTGAGTGGAAATGGGAGCATATCACAATGGATTTTGTGGTAGGACTTCCAGCAACACAGAAGGGATATGACGCAATTTGGGTGATTGTGGATCGGCTAACAAAGTCAGCGCACTTTTTGCCGATCAAGATTAGGTTCAGTTTGGATCAGTTGTCCAAATTGTACATCAAAGAGATAGTTTCAAGACATGGGGTGCCGGTATCGATTGTGTCAGACAGAGATCCGCGCTTCACGTCAAAATTTTGGAGAAGTCTTCAGGAGAGATTGGGGACACAGTTGAGAATGAGTACAGCGTATCATCCGCAGACCGATGGGCAAAGTGAGAGAACAATTCAGACATTGGAAGATATGCTCAGGGCCTGCGTAATGGATTTCAAGGGCAGTTGGGAAATCCATCTACCACTAGTTGAGTTTGCATATAACAACAGTTATCATGCGAGCATAGGTATGCCGCCTTACGAAGCTTTATATGGCAGAAAATGCAGAACACCTCTATGTTGGGATGAGGTAGGAGAACGCCGACTGTTGGGGCCAGAATTGGTTCAACAGACGGTAGAAATTATCAAGGTAATAAGAGCTCGGCTAGTAGCAGCTCAAGACCGTCAAAAGAAATACGCCGATTTACATCGACAGAAACGAGACTTCGAGGTGGGGAGTTTTGTGTTCATTAAGGTATCTCCCTGGAAAGGGAAGATCAGGTTTGGAAAGAAGGGGAAATTGAGTCCAAGGTTCATAGGACCGTTCGAAATATTGAGAAGAGTGGGTGAAGTAGCATACGAGGTAGCTTTACCTCCTGAATTGGAACATATTCACAATGTGTTTCACGTGTCGGTATTGCGGCCATACAAACCAGACTACAAGCACGTTATCTCCTATGAACCAATTCAAGTCGGGAAGGACTTATCATATGAAGAAGTTCCTGTTCAGATACTCGATAGGAAGGAACAGAAACTGAGAAATAAGATAATTCATTCTGTCAAAGTACTCTGGAGGAATCACGCCATTGAAGAATCTACGTGGGAATTAGAGGAGGAAATGAGGACAAATTACCCGTTTTTATTTGAGTAACCTTATTTTACAATTCCGAGGACGGAATTTTTATAAGGAGGGGTGAATGTAATGTCCTAGAATTTCCACATCTTTATTAATTAAATTATTAATTTAATTTCCAACGAGTTAGTTTTATGAGATTATTTAAATATTTTCATGTGATTAATTAATTATATGATTAAATAATTATGTAATTAATTACTAAAATTAATTAAAGGAGGTCACTAATATGTTATTAAATTAGTGAACAAACCCTAAAGTTTTAATATCAAAATAATTGATAAGTTTCCTATTAATTAAATATTCAATTAAATTGAATATAATGAGTGAATTAAATATAATAAATTAATTAATATGATTATTATTAATGTAAATAATGTGAAATATTAATAATAATATTTATTAGTCCATTTAGTAATTTAATACTAATGGGTTAGAATATTTAATTATTTATTCCATTTAATTATGTATTTAATCATGGATTTAATAATTAATGTATAAATTATTAAATTAGCCCAACATGGGTCAATTAGTAGCCCAAGTGGAGAATAATAAAATTTGACAATTTAGTAGCCCAAACAATTTAATAGAAGCCCAATTGATATTTTAAATTAAAGCCCAATGATTGGCCCACTTGGAAAATACTTAAATTAACTATTAATTGAATAAAAGTGGAATGTGACACTCATTTTGGGACAACCAAAGAAGCTATCAGCCGACCGTGTGCAAGAAGGAGGAGAGAGAATGTGTTGTTTTATTATTATTATTATTATTATTTGATTTTCTTATTTATTTAATTAAATGATTGCTTGGATTGATTTTTAAAGTACATAGACACCATGCTTCTTTTCACCTAATGTGGCTAACTTGTGTAAGTATCCAATAGGTGCATGATGGGCTAAAATTATTAGATATATTATGTATCTATCAATATTGCAAGTATACTTGCAAATTAGGAGCATTGTGTTAGTCATTCTTCTTCCTCCATTTTTCAAGCTAGAGAGCATTTGAGAGTGTAGAAAAATTATAGTTGAGAGCAAAAATACCAAGAGAAGGAGTTCTTGGTTCATGCCTTCAAACCTCATCACCTACTTTGGAAGAAAAAGAAAGATAGCCATTAAATCAAGATAATGGTTATTTTAAATAAAGTTTTGTTTTTAAATTAAATAAATCACCATGTTAGTATAAACATGTTAATATAATTATTAATGTGTAGAGGTAATATTTATGCCATGCTTGAGTTTAATATGTTTGGTTTGTATTTTGGTATATTTTATATGCTAAAATATGTACTTAGTAGTGTGTAAACAAGTTTTGAAATATATTACCAAAAATATTTTTGTAAAACTTAGGTTTGATGTTCTAATATTATAGAACATTAAAGCATGAGAAAAACAAAGTTTGAATCACTTAAAATGGAGTTATACACAAAAAGATATGATTTATGGTAGTTTATGTGATGTAAAAATTTTTATAAAAAAATATTGATATTAAATCATGAAAAATTAATTTTTCATGTTATAAATTAATATAAGATGATTGGTAATTTTTTTGATTTTTATTGAAGAGTTAAAGATTTATTGAAGGTATAATTTTAATTAAAGTGTGTATAGCCGGAACACTGTTCACAATCTGTGAAAGGGAAAAAAAAAAACTAAAGGTTTCCGCGCAATGCGCGGCCACTGTGCACAGTCGGACGCGGAGACAAAACGGCGTCGTTTTGCCTCAGAAAAAAATTACGCCGCGCGTACGCGCGGAAGCCGTATCCGCGTTTCCAAAAACGGCGTCGTTTTGGGCCGTATAATCTGAAACGCGCGCCATGCGCGGAAGGAAAAATTCGGGGAAATTACCATTTTGCCCCTCCGTGTTTTTTTCGGCAGAATTACCATTCTGCCCTCGGTTCAGTTTTCGAATTATTTACGAAATTGCCATCGGTCCGGTTTTTCAACTTAATTACGAAAATGCCATTCGGGTTAATTTTAATTAATTTAAATATTTAAAAATTAATTTAAAATTATAACAAAAATAATAATAATACAAAAATAATATTGGGGAGGAGATTTTTCATAAAGTTTAATATTTAAATATTTTAAATATTAATCTAGTTAGCTAAACCATGGTTAGGTTAAATAAATTTATTATTTATTTATTATTTTAAATATTAATAATAAATAAAGATGATAAATTAGCAATTATTATTTAATGCCTATTAAATAATATTTAAAGAGAGATAAAATTTATAAATTAATTATTTATTATTTAAATATTATTAAATAATAAATAAGGATAATTAAGCAATTAATTATTATTTAATTAACATTAAATAACGATTAATGGAAATTAAGTTATTAGAGTAATAATTTATTATTTAATTTAAATAATAAATAAGAATGATTTGATTATTATTTAACCTTAAATAATAATTAAAATTAATTAAACAATTAATTATTATTTAATTGACATTAAATAATAATTAAAGAGGATTAAGATTAGTAAACTATTATTTAATTTCCTTAATTAAATAATAGGTAAGGTTAATTACTTGGTTAATTATTGGTTGATTAACATTAAATTAAAGAAGGTTAAAATTAAGTTAATAATTATTTATTATTTAATAATAGGTAGGTACAATTAGTTATTATTTATAATAACTAGAGTTAATTAATTAATTTCTATTTAATCAATATTAAATAGTAATTAAAAAGAGATTGAGTTAATAAAATAAATTGAATTGAACTAAACAATTATAATAAGTTGTTTAAGGGTTTAATAAGTGTCCAACACTTAAGAAAAATATTTTCTAACTTATTAAATTATTAACCTAAAATGATTAAGTGTCTATAAGGTTAATAATATTGTTTTGACTAATGTAATTTATGTGTTAGTACTTATGTGGTAAATAAGTTCGTTATTAAGCGTATAATTATGCAAATACGTCGTACTAATTATTAGACCGACTTTATTAATGTTAGGTCTTTCAAAGCAAGTTAGTTAAAGCTAGACAATTATTGTAGCTGAGCAAACAGGCAAGTTCTCTAACCCTACTCAATTATTATCGTTGAACAAGTTTCCATACTTGTATTTATTGTTAAAGCTTGAAGTGGTTTAATTATTTAAAATTATTCCACATCCATATTGTTTATACAATCGCACTTAGTGCATTTGAAGCTTGTTAGTTCTTGATTCATGAACTGTATTAAAAATGTCTGAAGCTAATAGTTCAGCTAGACATTGCGTTTCTAAATTCAATAACTTGAATACTTTTAAAAGCTTATCCAAACCATTGTTGGGTGCGGATTTCTTATATTAAGTCTGAGAATTGAACAACCCTAAATTAGGGGATTTTGTGTCGGGAAACCGACTTTGGGCGCCAGTGACTAAATGTAATGCATATACAGCGGGTTGAATAGGCTGATCCCCTTGAAAACCAAACAACTCAAAGGGTCAGAGGAAACTCTATTATACCCTAGTTAGTTCAGGGTCCTTAGTGACCACTCAGCATTTTAAGATTCAAATATTCTGTTTATTAAAATTTGAATCCTGTTTCATTCACAATTGTTATATCTATTGTTGAATCATTGTTGATATTTCCCATTCATTCATGATATATTAAATCTATATGATTGTTCTAAACTTGCTGAGCAAACTAGTTGCTCATTCTTGCTATATCATGAACCATTTTTCAGATAATCCTGATTGCTCAAAGAAGGATAAAGGAAAAGGAAAAGCCAGAGCTTAAGTTAGCTTAGGCATGCTAATTAGATCTTTAATTATGTATTTACGGTTTTTAAGCCTTTTGTAATTCCTTGTGATAGGAACTGTTATTATGTTAAGGTTGATAGACCCTGGTATTGTAACCTTTTGAAGGGAACCAATATGTATTATTCCGCGATATTTAAATGCAATGTATGTATTTAATTGTTAGTAATGTGTTGAATAGTGAGAACCAAACTCGAGGTTATGGAACCCGGATTTGGGGTCATCACACCATTGACCATTTTAAAAATTGTTTATGTCATTTTCTATATCCGAAAATTATTCTTTGTGGGGTGCACCAATGATTGGTTCGTACGGCGCCGTCGTACAAATATTCCCCGACAGAACGAATATTCCCCGACCAAAAGAATATTGTCCGACATAATATAATTTACACATAACATCCTTAACTTTTAACTTTATCAATTTAACCACTTACTGTTTCATAAAAATATATATGAAGAAAAAATAAATTTTATATTTCGTAAAATTCGGGGTCTTACACAAAATAATATTTATTTTTCTTCTTCGACTTTCTTCAATAAGTAGCAATAAAGAATATGAGTTTCTGGTCTTTTAGATTCTTCAGAATCTCTTAACGTCTTCATGAAAATTGTAACTTTCAGAAAAACTATTGGCTAAAAAATGATTCGATCTAGGGTTAATATGACTGAATTATAAATTTTAAAAATTAGGACTAAAAGTATTTACGGTAATCAAGACAGGGTGCTATTTTCATCAAATATAGAGAAAACGATGTCAAATAATTCTTGTTTTTCTCTAAAATTAAAGATAACAAAATTTAAAGAAATGGATTTTGGATTCACTTAATTCCAACATTGGATGAATTAGTTATGGTTTTTTTAAAGTGCAGCAGAATACATAACGATTCTACTCGGTAATTAAACTAACTAACGAATATAATTAGAGTTACATCCAACACTCTTTAAATATAACAATAAATATAACAAGAAAATAATATACAAGTTACCAAAACTCTTGTGAACTTCTTAATTTCAATTATTTAATTATCTATTAAAAGAATTTAATTTTCAAATAAATAAAAAATAATTATAACTTATCTTTTCTAATTCAATTAAGTTTTTAGGAAAAATAAAATTAATATTTAATTGTTAAAAATAATCTAGGTTATTACAATCGTCATCCTTAATTAATTATTTCATTTATTTTACACACTAATTAAGTAGTGGAGAAAATTGAAAAGAAAATATTTCGAGTAAAGAAAATTAAAATCTCCTTACAAAATTCAAAAAATATTTACACTCACAAGTACTGTAAACATAGCTAAGTAGGAACAGGACACAAACAAGAACAAAATGAAGGAGACACCAACATATACATGCTAGGAATTGTAATATCTCCTTCCTTCTAAATTCTAGATCTTGTTGGAACTTCTTAAACCTCGTTTAATCTTCTGTCCACAGCTTGAAGTCGAATCTGTCTGTTAAATCTTCGAATAAACTCCTCAACCCTTTTATTCAATTCTTCATTTGACATGCTTGAGAACTCATTTTCTTCCCCATAATTATTATAGTCACCATTTTCTGTATTTGAACGATGAAGAACAATCCTCTTCTCATTGTCTTTGATTTCAATCGCTCTATCGGATAAACTCCGAACACGCCGTAATTCCTTCTCCTTTTCTTGACAAGTTTTTTCATTATGATCAACTTTTGAAGCAACTTCAAGAATGTCATAACTATTTTCTTGAACATTGTCATTAGGCTTTTTGTCTAAGTCACTTTTGACAACAATTTTCATTTTATTTTTCGCGGATTCGTGGCTTTTCTCAACCACAACAACATCTTTTATAATCTCTTCTTGTTGAGATTGATCAACCACTTGTTTTGGATATTTTTTCTCTTCAATTTTCGAGTATTGCAATTCCAAAGAAGGAACATTTCTTGCACGGCTTTTTTTCACGTACTCTTCGTAGAAATCATCCTTTTTAGATGAAAAAAAAGCACCAAAATCAGCAGCAATGATGAGAATGAGAGTGTTTGAAATGAAAAACCAAAATTTGGTGGTGCTTAAAAGATAGGAAGGAGAAAGGTTGAAGATATAAAATATGGATATATATATAAATATGGAAAAAATGAATGCCCAAAAGGATATTCCTTTAATTTTGTTAGGTTTATCTGAATTTTCTTGTGGGTTTATATGGAGTGTTGGCATTTTGGGAAGGAGGAGGTGTTCAGTGTGCATGGAGATTTGTTTGGAAGTTTGGCTTAGAGATTTGTAGAAGATGGTTGGTGAGGAGAAGGGAGGGGGGGATTTGTAGGGGTTTACAATTGAAAAGGACTGCAAAATGAGGCCTTGATTAATCAAGGCTGTAAGCCAAATGGTGGCTAATAATTGAGATATGAAATGATAGATATCACGTACCTTGTTAATCATGCATGTACTAGTAGGGACCTTTCAATTTAAAAGCACATATATCCTTATTACAATAATTAGCATTAAATATTTATTTCTCTATATATTTAGTGTTTCTACTTAGAAAATACAAATCCTTTTCCTCCCATGTATATATATTTAAGATAATGTTAAGGGTCTTAAAATTTTAATTTCAAAAAATATCTCAAATGATATGTCACTGTTAAATTAAGTAGATCTCATATGATTAGTTATGACATAAAATATTATTAAAATATTTAATATCATGTCATTTGAAACTTATTTAAGATAAAAAAAAAAATTAAAATTTTAGGGATTACCCTTTTTTTTCTCCTACTATTTTAAAATGATACTGCTGATTGACTATTTTTAAAAACTTTTAAAAACTCGATTAAAATTTTAATATTGTAATACTGATCGACTATTTTTTGAGAGTTGTTATTTTAATTTTTAAAATTGATTAGTTCTTTTACTTTAATATTGTATTTATTTAGTATTTATGTGAGAAAAGCTTTATAAAAATATCAATTTTCTTTTTTATAAAATTATCACTTCTCTTTTTCTGTTTTTTCCCTTTTTAATTTCCTTCCTTTCAAAACTAGTAAACTACCAAACACGTAGATAAAGCTTATTAAATTGCATTCGAGGGAATCACTTCTCTTCACACGTAAGATCATTTACCTACATAAACATACAACATCAAGTTGGTGCCAAAGTTTCACGGCCCTGATCAATAATTAGTACCACTCCAACTTGTACATGGTGCCAACAAGTTTTGGTGGTGTGATTAGTAACTAAAATTATTATAACACGGTATATATGACACGTGTACACGTGTACCTTTCTTGTTATAAAAATAGTTCTATATGTCGGAAATTTGAAAAATTCGAGTTAAAAATAGAAAAATAAAATATATTGAAGTTTTGCTTACCGTGCATTGCGCTACATATTATATATATATATATATACACATAAACATGATACATAACAAATGCTTGTCGTAATGCTATTTAGATAATTTTCTCTCTCACCATTCATAAATGTAACTCGTGAAGTCATTGTAATCAATGGGCGCCAAATGTCTTGGACTTGTAAAGGTCAGGAAAAGTAGATGGTTCAAATTTAAAATTTTAATCCTTTAGTCATTGTGTTAGTAGCATATAATTTTTTTATTTTTTATTTTTAATATTCTAAATTATTAATTTCTTTTATAAATGATCAAAAAATGTGTTTATTTGAATAACGTCGTCCCAAATAACTATTGTGAATTAACCTCTATATATATGTGTGTATATATAATATACATATATCGGTTAAGATAGTCTTTTTTAACATTTATTTCTTTTCTTCTCTTTTCTATTTTTTTTTATAATTTTTAAATATTTATTTATATTTAGCACATAGGTACAACTCAAAACTACCTATGCGCTAACCATATCATCAGACGTGCGTATTTTGTAGATGTCAAAATCCCCGTATAATTAACGCAGTTAATTAATCATTGGTTTTAACACTATTGTAATTAGGCTGTATCTTTATCTCTACAGGTGTACATTTGATGATATGCACATTTGAAAATCCGAAATAGAGAGGTTAAATAGTGTTGTCGAAAAGTCTTTATGTGTATGCATACGAGGATATAAATAATTGTGGGTGTAGAGTGTAGACCCTCTAATAAACATATCCTTTAATTTTAATCATACACGTGTTTCCGTACAATTGTTTGAGTGGGACCTTCAAGCAGCCAGATCAGGCTGGTGGGTCCCATCCTACTTTGTTTTGTGACACGTATAAGGTTAATGAAAGAAGTTAACACTCAAATATATTAGTAAAATATTTTAATTTAATTACCACCATCGTCATCATCTTGGTAGATACTTGTGTTTATAATTGGATGATTATTTAATATTTTTGGTTTTAATCAAATGTGGATTGCTGACCTTGTAAGTGTTTCATCAAAATTTTGCATGGTCATAGTAAGATTAAAATTTGGTACAAGTCTAATTGGACACAAAATTTATTAACAAGTTCTATCGATTTGTAAGTTGTGTTTTGGTGAAAAATACTTCGGCCAAAAGTATAATTTTTTTATTTTAAAAAAAAAATGTTTTTAGCCAACATTTTTACTCCTTAAAAACAATTTTAGAGGGTCACCAAAATATTAAAATATCTTTATATTTAACTAATTGAGAGTGTTTTTATTTTATCTTATTACTCTATCAAACAGACTCTACTTACGTTAATATCATGAATTAGAGAAATTATCATATAGTTGTTAACTTGTTTTGATGACTAGTGCTTTTTAACGTACATGATCAAGTTAAGCAGTGAATCATAAATTAATTAAAAATAATAATTTATATGTCGACAAATATATAACGAAGTTGAATTATAATTAACATAAAATTCTAAATTCGTTAATTTCTAAATCGGGTTTAGGTGGCTACCATGTCTGATTGAAGAGACATTTGCATGAATTAATCAAGGTTCACGTGTTCCATATCTTGTTTCAACCAAATCAATATAATTACTGTATGCGTGAAAATGTTTTTATCATTCAATGAATTCATTGAGTTTTGTCTTAAATGAGAAATGATTGTTGCACTAATTAAAAAATAAAACCATTTTCACATGACCAAAGAGAGGTTAAGAATGAGTTGGAGTAGGTTGGAGTGAGAGCAACATCACGTCTGTTTTATATGCATGTACGTGTATAAAGAGAGATCATACATATTAATGACATTATAGAAAGAGAAAAAGGAGAAGCTAGATGGAAAAATACAAAAATGTATAAAATATAACCAGGAAAGTTAATGGCTTGAAGCTATTGACTATAAAAAGGAGCTCTAGTCTTTTGAGGTAAGACTTTTAACATCTTCAACAAACCAAAACAAAAACATATATATATATATATATATATATATATAAAAACAAGGGAATGCATAGCATAAGCTAAAGATTTTGATTAAGTTGTGCCACCATTGTTATATTTTTATAACAATTATTAGAGATTTAAATTTTTTATGATAGTAGCTAGAAACTGAGTGTACAATGAATTAACCATTAAGTACACTAACATCTCACATTTTTTTTTAATTTGTCTTTAAAAGTAGGGTAAAAATATTTATTGTATTATATGCGATTTAACGATAATTGCAAGACACCATCTGTGATTCAAAAATCACCAATTTACCACTTGTAATTTATCGTGTTGTTACAACGCGCATCAATGTCCACAATTTTGCAAACCCTGTTAAGAGAAGTTGCTAACTTGCCATGTTACCCTTCACACACGCAATCTATATTTTTTATAATCTAATTATCTTTTAATATATATTTAAATTATGTTTTATCATTAAATATATATTTAAAAAAATATGTTAAAAAAACTAAGAACGTGTTAAGAAAAAATAAGTAGTTATAAGTTAAAAATCTAAATTAGTTAAAAAAATAAAAATGTGTTAAGAAATAAAATCCTATTAAGTAAAAAAAAAAAGAATCTATTATATAATTAAATCATATTCTTTGTTAATGCATTCACTTTCGAATATTGATTGTTACAAAACTTTTTCATTTTTTGGCACCATAACAGGAAGATAAAGGCCATGATTGTGAATATAAGTTTGGATATTCACCATTCTTGAATATAAGGAGCTTGCTAATCAAAAGTTCTAGCAATACCATTCCATATATCACTGTAGACTGCACTTTTTTCTTTTTGCCTTGTTTTTCTGGGGGTTTGGTGATTTTTGTTGCTTCACTCATATATATATATATATATATATATATATATAATTAATAACACACATTAACACAATGAAAGATTTTATCTCTTTCACCTCTCGTTATTGCTTCTAAAATTGATGTAATACTTCCGGTAGAGTTATTTTTTTCAAAATTTTATTTTCTTAACATATAAAAATATAGTCAAAACATAAAAATAGAATAAATAAAATCAAATACGCGATTGAAACAACGTGACTGAAATTGAAGGACAGGATTGTAAGAGAATTTAATGTTAAGGACTAATATTGAATTTTTGCAAATGCAAAATTAATGTGATTAATTTAATTTAAGAAAATACAATAATGAAAATTATAAACTTTCAAAATAATACTACTAATTATAAGATTTATTATTTTTAGATTTTAAATGAATCAAGTCAAAATTGAATTTGAAAATATTTTAAATTGATTTTTAAAAATTAAACTTGATCCTATATTTTAGAACGGAAGAAGTGCTATTATTATTATTTTTAATATCATTTTTCCATTTAATATTGATATTTTTAATATTGATAGGTTATACTTAATACTATCTTTTAAAAAATAATTTAAAATTAATAAATTACTCTTGCTAAAAATAAAATAAAAAATAATATTAATAATTTGTGTAGTGATTAGTCAACTAACTAGAAAAGTGAGAAAACAGTAAGATCTTATTTGTCTAGTAATTAGCAAATGAGTTGTCGAGTTAACGAGGGTATTTTGGACCTTTACAGATGGAATATAGTCATTGCACATTTAATCACTCGCATATGGACGAGTGTAATCCACTTTCTGTTAAGTTGGATAAAAATTAAGTAACGTACGATATTATATGTAAACCACATATAATAATTTGAAAGTTTTTAAACAACACGCGGTGAACTAGAATTATTACTAAACCACAATTGTTAAATTCCATTTTACCCTTAAAATACCCACCACTACATTTGATCATTTGATCAATAAAATCTTTTTAGGAGACAAGTTTTTAATCATACAATATATAGTCGTAATATTATTTAGCGGTAGTCAGTTATCTAAGTTCTTATCTTTAAATTGCCCTGTTGAGAAAGGGTCGGTGTTTGCGCAAATGTCTAGAATTTTTTAAAATTAATATGTAATTTTTTAAAAATTAATATAATAATTAATATTAATTTGATTTTAGTATAAAAAATTATAATTGTTGTAAGTTAACTTAAAGTTATTTATTTGCTGTTTTCAAACATTAACAATTCATATTTTTTATTAAAAAAAAATTACAAATTAATTTCAAAATATCAAAACGTTTCTCTAATTTGAACAACTATTGAAATATTTATTGTACTCGACTAACCAAGGCTTTTAAATATATGGATGTAGGATAGACAAGCTTAATAACTCATGTAAAGTACGAGTAAGTTTAGAAACGATTTATTAAATAAATTTTAAAAATGATATATTTTAGTGATAATATTTATAACAATACTACTAATAATTTGTTTAATTTTAAATGATATTATTATAATATGTCATTTTAGTTGAAATAAGAATAATAAAAAAAAGGGAATACCATGCATATAAAGAGACATCAGACATTATAGAAACAAAAAAAAAAAGGAGAAGATAAATGGAAAAATACAAAAATGTATAAAATATAAATAGGAAAGTTGAAGGCTTGAAGTTATGACTGTGCAAATTTTTCTATAAATTCAGTATTTAGAGCATACCGGATCAATTCGAACCGGTTGATTCAGTATAAAATGGACCGATTCGATATATCGGTACAATCGATTTCGGAACTGGTTCGGTATGTACCGATTTTCTTATTTTAATAATAATAATAATAAGATAAAACCGGAATCGAACCGGTCTAACCGATACCGATATGAAATTTTGAATAATTTTAGTACCAATTCGATATTTACTGAATGAACATCCCTACTTGAACTTGAAGTTATCGATTATAAAAGGGGCTCTAGTCTTTTGAAGGAAAATTCTAACAACATCTTCAAGAAACAAAACCAAAACGAAAAACAGATTTTTTTTTTTTTTTGAAGCCTTCAACGGTAAAACAAGGAGGATTGCATAAGCTAGAGATTTTGATTGCCGTAAGCTAAAGATTTTGATTAAGTTGTGCCACCATTGTTATATTTTTATAACAATTATTAGAAATTTTATATTTTTATGATATATATATATATATCTCACGTTTTCTTTTCTAATTCGTCTTTAAAACTACCCGCCACTACATTTGATTTGATTGATCAATAAATCCTTTTTCACCATGATCTTTTACGTTAATCATGCATTCATTCTCTTCTCATAAAAGAGAGACAAGTTTTTAATCATACAATGCGCAGTAGTCGTAATTTTATTTAGTGATAATCAGTTGTCCACGTTTTTCTTAAATTGCCCTATTGAGTAATGTTCGGTGCTTGCAAAAATGTCTAGAACTTTTTAGAATTAACATGTAAAATTTGAAATTAATATAATAATAATAATTTTATTTTAGTATAAAAAATTATAATTATTGTAAGCTAACGTAAAGTTATTTATTTGATTGTTTTCAAAACATTAACATTTCATATTGTTTTTTCATTTTAAAATTTTACAAATTAGTTTCAAAATATCAAAGCGTATCTCTAATTTTGAAAAAAAATAAATTACGACAACTACTAAAATATTTATTATATTTGACTAACCAAGACTTTCAAATGTATAAATTCAAGATAGACAAGCTTAATAACTAGTGCAAAAAACAGGTAAGTTTAGAAACGACTTATCTGATAAGTTTTAAATATGATATATTTTAGCGGCAATATTTATAATAATAAAAATTTATTTAATTTCAAATGATATCAATACAATATGTCATTTTAATTAAAATAATAATAATAAAAGGAATATCATGCATTTGTTTCACAAATTCGTTTAGAGAGTATAGTAGTAGTCATGATTTGGAGCTATAATTATTCACATAATAATGTATGGGTATTTTGCACATTATATTAAAAAAATTAGTAGACATTAGTTGGTCAGTACATTAGGGGTGGCGAGTGTTATGAGTGTTATATTTTATAGACTAAAAGAATACTGATTGTTACTTAAAAAATTATAAGGAATGTGAGTATTATTATCATTATGTGCAAGGGGTGTGAGTTTATTTTACTCTAAATGAATTTCCTTAGATTATTAAGTTGACTTGGTATCAGCAAAATTGGCTCGGTACTTGTTTTGTTATATTTTGATATTGATTGATTAATTATTTAATGTATAAAAAGTAAAAACTATCATCAGGTCAAGCTCATGGTGGACCTACTACTCTATTTGGGCTGATTACTACTAAATAATGGGCTGGGCTGTACTCCAACTCTTGGAAAATGAAATTAGGATATTGAGAGAACGGATCCAAGGTGTTTTTTTTTAAAACATAAACCTGTCCAAAATTGGTCCTTGACCCTTTTCAGGTTTGCCTAGGATATTCTTGCAAAATAAATTTTTAATAATAAATTTAATTTATTACAAAAATAATAGGACAAAAGATTATGTCCAAGTGTCTTTAGGCAAACACTAATGTGGGTTAAAATCACAAAAATAAAATATAACTCTCATTCCGGATCAATGGAAGACCATGCTAAAATTTCAGTAGGCTTTCCTCCGGCGTTTCTGTCCAACAGGTTGTGCTTTGGGCCATTTTTGATGGTCTTACTCTGGTACGGGATTATGGCTTTCAGAGTATAATTTTAGAATGTGATAGTCTCTCCGGGGACCGAAGATAAAAGTCTTTATTATTATTTTAGGTAGTCACAAATTAAATGTCTAGTTACTTTAAATAATTTATTTTTTTTACAATAATTTGTCTATAATATACTTAGTATTAATTGTCATATTTATATTTTTTATCCATATTTATGGAGCATCAATAGTCATGTGTAAAAAACTATGTAATTAAATAAAAATTTAAATATGAACAATTTTATCCACTTTTTTAATATGCAAAAAAAGTCAACCAAGATTTTTATTGGACAGAAAGAGTATTAACATTAGAATCAGTTTTTTACTTGTTTCCAAAAAGATTTTCTGCTTCTTACTTGTTTCCAAAAAGATTTTCAACTTCTTAAGATTCCGTTTATGGCCATTATATAATATTATAACATCATTCGCAAAGAGAAAGTAGGAGAGTGCTGGGCACGAATAGGAGAGTGCTGGGCACGATATCGAACCATGATAAGGTGTTATCATTTTCAATGATACCAACTCCTGTAGGCCTTGGCTTAGCACTTCTTCAGCTAAAATCAACAGGCTAGGTTTGGAACCCTAGTCGCAGCCCTCGAGAAGCTGGAAATTACCTATGGGCACGAATAGAAGAGTGTTGGGCACGATATCGAACCATGATAAGGTGTTATCATTTTCAATGATACCAACTCTTGTAGGTCTTGGCTTAGCACTTCTTCGGCTAAAATCAACAGGCTAGGTTTGGAACCCTAGTCACAGCCCTCGAGAAGCTGGAAAGTACCTATGTGGAGCTGAATCTCCTCCGATTGCTGCTTGCTTAGGACTAAAAGCTAGTAGTGAAACTTCTATTTTGCCGCCCTATCTAGTAAGAGTTTGGATTAAGAATCCGTTTTGATTTTCTTTTCTCCCACCTTCAGAAGAATAAAGCATAAGCATTTTTGCCTATCGTTAGAATTTTCTTAAAGGTAACTATCTCGATTTTATATCTAAATTTATATGACTAATCCGGTATATTTTCCACGTTCATAGGAGTGCGTTTATGTTTCTGCTTTACGAATATGATATTTTTTGGACATTTCTAATAATATCAAGTCTTATTCTTATTTTGGCATTTTTCATTTCCGGAGTTTTAGACCCGATTAGCAAAGCGCCAGAGAAACTAAATTTTGGACATGCTCCTTAGTGTTCCTCCTCCTAATACTATGATGCTTGTCTACCATGCAGGGGCCTCTTGGACTGGCCATGGATGCTGACTCTTCAGTTCGTATTTAGAGACGCTAATATAGGGGCGGACGTCCTTGCTAAGAATGGTCAATCTCAAGAAGATGGTTTTGTGACTTTTTCATACCCGCGGCCTCAGTTTATTTCTAATATTTTGAATCATGATTTTGTGAGAAGGGCTACCCCAAGTTGTGTAGCTCATAATCAATACTCGTAATATGTGGGATGCTTTAGTACTTTTATATAATTATTAAGCCTTTTATTTTGCAAAAAAAAAAAAAAAAAAAAGAGTAGGCTACAAGCAACCATCGTATGTAAATGAAATAGATATTTGCGCTCAAATTTTTAAGGAATTAATATTTTCACAAGAAAAATTAATATTTCTACAAAAAAAATTATCGCTACAGGTCTATACCGATATTTTTAATTATCGCTGTATGTATATAGCAACAATTTTCTTGTGAAAATATTAATTTCCCTTGTGAAAATATCAATTCCCAATTTTTATTCCACCATATAGTTAGAGTCAACAAATAATACATCAACCCCTCATATAAAGTTGTAACATACTTGATCATATATATACACCCATCAGTTAATTTATATTATTGAGTAGTATAATTATTTCAAAAACAAAAGTAATTCAGCATTTTTTTTTTACCATTTGATGAACATTTGAATTTTTTTATTAATATTTAAATGGTTAAAAATTCTTTTATACTTTTAACGCTAAAATTATTTTTAATTATTCTAATTTTTGATATATTTGATCTTAATATCACCAACTATTCATTAACATATTTTGGTTATTACTAACAAAATTCTTAAGATCAAATAATTGATGTATTGTAGAAAAAGTGTAATAGAGGGGAGTCAAATCCATAAATAAAAGTTTATAATATTTTGTTATAGCAAAATTTATAAATATCATTTTTGTCATTAGGTGCCTTTTTATGGGCAAACACAAATACAAATATTTATTATAATAAATATAACAAAAAATTATAAACTTATACAAGGTCAAATGTAACATCCCGTATTTTTTCATGTACATTTCTTATAACTTAAATAAGTCATGAAAATATAAAATAGGGTTCAATTAATATTTTATCTAATTTAAGTGTTGTGAGTTTGAGTAATTCTCTTAACATATTTCTTAAAGAGATTACGGTGTTTTTTAGGATAATTGATATGGAAGAATAATCAAATTAGGTTTCCGAGTTTCAAGGTTCTTGAGAAATATGATTGAGGATGAATTTGAGATATTTTAACTAATTACGATATAAATTGTCACTTCCTTACATTTAAATTCGCGTATAATCTGTCTATAATTTTTATGTGTTCAAAAAATCGAATGCTATTTTCTATGATGGAAATCTGACCATAATCTTATTAAATTCGTATAAAATTTGTTTCAACTCCGATATGATTATTCTTAACGATCTAAAAAGCTCTTGAAATTCTCTAAAATGTTTGTTTTTTAAGTTTTCGCTAATTTTATCGTTTATTATGTCAAAATAGAACTTTTCTAAATCTGATATGAAATTAGCCTAACAGATTTTCTGCAGCGAGTTCGTATTTTCAAATGATAACTTAATGATTTTAAATTCAAATTGAGTGTTTCTTGAGACTAAATTAGAGCGCTTGGAGTCTAGTGTTTCATACTATTTTTATATTTGAGAAGCAAATTCAAATTGTGAATGTTATGACCAAGATAGTAGACTGAGGTCTTGTATATATTTTCTCAAGTTGTGATTTTTGAGAATTTCTTAACTCTTTTTATTTTATTTTAATGAGTTTATGAATATGTAAGTGTATGAATAACTAATGAGTTATTTTAGTTACAAAAATAAGATTATACTGTTGTCATGTTTAATATTACATTTCGTAAGCCTTGGGGCATTAATTAGTATTTTATAACTTGTAATTTTATTTATTATTTGTAATATTTTTTAGTAAGTTTGTTTATATTTTAGAGATGTTCCAATAACATTATGAATTAATTTATGTATAAATTTTATGTATAATTTTGCGTACGAAATAAGTTTTTTGTTATATATATATATATATACGCGGTGTAGATCGTACAAGTGTGTTGTTGATATTATAGAAACGTACGGTCATGACTACTAACCACATTCTTTATTGTCAGTCAGTCTTCTACATTTTGATCAAATAAATTTCATTCATCATCAAACTCCAGCTAAAAAGGAAACCTGAAAAGCATAAGCTCCAAAATGCACCCCCAAACTTGTGAAATCTCCATATTGAAGTTGAAACAAAGAGTCAAAGACTGCCTACTGTCAAATCAAACTAAAAGGTTTTACTCAAGCCATATGTAATTGGAACATTATAGGATTGAATTCATTATTTAAGTATGTTCACAGAATAATTACAAATTTTCGCATGCTTACGGGCTTATAAAAAGTAAGGCACGGTGACATTCCAATAAAGTTTACCTCCAGATTGAATACAAAGAAATTAAGTTTAAGCTACACCACAATAACAAATAACAATTAAAAATTTATGAGGTGCAATTTTATTTTTTAATTCCCGAAAAATAACATTGTTCTTTTCAATTATCAATAACGTAGAACAGTAATACAATTATACAATCCCTAAAGGATCTGAACCCTGAAATGAAGAGACAAATGGTACAATTACCTTTAACCTTGTTACAGAAAGGGCAAGCTTCATACTGATAAATAACGACATCTTTAGGGCGAACTTGTTGGACTGCAACGGTTCTTTGGCGTGGACTTCTTCAGCGAGTGAGGAAGCAGCAACAGAGAAGAATGACTCCGGATTGGGTTTTATTCGCCGGAAACTCACCGCCATCGCCGGTGGTTGTGGAATTATGAAAGATGGATGAGAAAGAGAAAGATGATTTTATGTTCTTTCTTTTTTCCACACAGGAACATGGTACTGTAAGCTTTTTACGTAGGTATTAGTGCCTATCTCTTTAGCACAACTTTATCATGGGGGTAATGAAAAACGGATTGAAAAGTCGGAAGATGAAGAGGAAAGGAGAAGAAGGAGAATAGCCGATGGAGCAAAAATGAGAAGTTAAGCCGAAGAGGAAGAGTTGATGGAAGAGAAGGGAGGTGAAATACTAAGAGGTCCACAAATTGAACTGAGAAGGGAGATGCGATGGAAGAGAAGGAAGTCGGTAAAATAACTCCGTAGTACCAACGAAATTGATTCAGAATAATTTAGGTTGGGATAGACTTTTGTGATGTTATATATTAATATTGATTGATGGGAGTTATTAGGCATAAGTAATATAATTTGTTGATAGATCTGGACCTTTATTTTAAAATTTTAATATTGTAAAGAAGAGTTTTTATTCCAATTTTGGTAATAAAATTGTGTTAGCACGTGTAATTGAGATAAGACCCCTCTAGGATGAGGGTTGTTATATCAAATGCAATATTTTTAAAATTAAATCAGTGATCGAACTGTTATTAAATCAATAACGTCATAAATATATAAAAATATATATTATTAATAATTAATAAAATTTTAAAACATATAATTTTTTGTAAGTTAAAATATAATGAAATCATGTTATACTATTGTTAAAAATATTTTTATAAAAAAAAAACTTCAAAATCAATTCAACTGGACCAATTAACCTGTTTTAATGGTTGAACTACCGGTCAAATCGGTGGTCAAAAGATTTTTGACCAAATTGATTGAATCGATTTAAATCGGACAGAAAAGTAAATTGATTTTCAGTTCAATTGGTCCTAGTCGAGTTTCAAAATATTGATCAAAAGTATGACAATATTTTCACGAAATTCTAAATGATATATTTTTAAAGCAAATGATATGATACTAAGATATGTCTAATATTATCTATGAGGAACTGATATGTCATTTACTACACTTTAAAAACTAATAAAAATTAGAGTGCAAATATCAGCTTTAAAAAAACAAGAAGAACAAAACAATAATAAGGAATAGGAAAGTGATCTAGGCAGAATGGAATGTCTAAATCAGCTTAGATAGTGAGACTAGAGAGAGTAATGTCCCGTCGTGTTCCCACAAGTGTTTGGCTTGAATATGACTGTTCTGACCTTTGTCTCTTTTCATATTTAATTAGTAAAATGTTTCTATTTTTATCACCCTAGCCCTCTCCTTTCGCATGCAAAAGTAACACCATCATTCTCGCCCCTTACAATTTTGGCAATAAATATAGGGTTTTTATAGCTTTTCATGCAGCCTTAGCACTGACAATATATGGGCTCATAATAAATTAAAATAGAGAATATTTTTCCCCGTTATATATATATAATAAATATTTGCTATAATACTATTTGAACAAATAAATCTCTAATTGTTCAGGAGAATGGAAGGACCAGATTTGGAAAATTTAATCCTTATGCTACTATTATTAACAGATAGTATTTTTATAAATAAAATTCTACAAATAATCATAGATGTATTTGTTTGAAAAGTGTAATAGCAACTATTTGTTATATAGCATTCTTCATGTATATATATATAAATATATGTGTGTACGTATGTTCCAAACCTCACTTTCCACCATAAATACGACGTCATTTTGTAACTCACAATTAATTCAAACTATTATGGCTTCTATGTGTCTCTCTCTTCTCCTAGCTTTTCTTGTATTTGCAGCTGCTGATTTGGTGATGGAAGAAGATGAGCTCTTAGGTTTTTTTGAGGTTATGGGTTCACTTCTAGAGGACCCCACTTGGGCTGAAATGCACCCATTGCCATGTACCGACACTCCATGGCCTGGTGTTCAATGTGAGGTTGCAGGTGATCAAAACTCTCCAATCTTTAATATCAGCAAGATTCACATTGACCCCGATATTCTCACCCCACCTTGCAAAACTACAGCCAAACTATCAAAATCTTTGTTAAAATTGCCTCATCTCAAAACCCTTTCTCTATTCAACTGCTTCACAGATTCACCAATTTCTCTATCCTCTTCACTTTTTGGTACATGTTCTTCCTTAGACCATATAGCCCTTGAGTCAAATCCAAGCCTTTTTGGTGAAATTCCTCCAAGTCTAGCTAAAATTACCAAATTTAAGGATACTCTGTTTGCCCCAAAACAATCTACATGGAAAAATCCCCAAAGAAATTGGGGATACTCTGTTTGGATCAACTTGATTTTAGCTACAACAATTTTAGTGGCTCAATCCCTCAAGAAATTGGAGGGTTAAGAAATTTGAGCATTTTGGACCTAAGTTGGAATGGTCTACAAGGGCAGGTGCCCTCCAATTTGGGACAGCTTCAGCTTGTTGAAAAGATTGATTTGGGCTCAAACAAGCTTCAAGGAAGGGTGCCTCAAGAAATGGGACAGCTTAAAGGGTTGGTCCTACTGGATTTAAGCCACAACTCTTTAAATGGACCAATTCCAGAAACAGTATCTGGCTTGCAGCAATTAGAGTATTGGGGCAATGATAAAGCTTACAGTTTTAAGCTTTTCAGGTTGTGGGCTGAGAGGTCCAATATTACTCTCACTGTCCCAGTCAAATAGTCTCACTGCTCTGTCTCTAGACAATAATAGTCTCACTGGGACAGTCCCTTCAGATTTAGGGAGACTCCCAAATCTTGATCAGCTAAATTTGAGCCAGAATTTTTTAAGTGGGAAGATTTAATTACCAGAAGAATTCATCAACAGGCTTGGAGAAAAATTGGATCTTGAAGGTAATATTGGGATATGCACAAGGCACAAGTTGAATAAAAGCAAGAACTATATTCCCTCTTTTCTACAAACCCCTTGTTTGGACACAAGAATTCCTACGTTGGATCATCCAGATGATATAAAGAAAGTGAAGCCAATTTCGGTACAAGGTAGTAACTAGTAACCTAGGTTCTAGTGGTTGTAGATTGGGTCAAAAGTATTTGTTTGCTGGTTTTGTTGTTTTGTTTTTAAATTTTCTTGTTGGATTAATGTGATTGGATGTTGCATGTGACAACAAATTTACATCATTATTAAATATTGATGTATGTGAGTATATGAAAAATGAGGTAGTAAAGAAGGGACTCACGTCTCACACTATACTCTTTTATTTTATCGTTTTTATTTCATATGAGTCGCAATCTACGTTTGATACTTATAAAATTAATCGTCTCGTAAATTATTTTGCAGTGTGATTTTCTTGAAAATGGTGAAATTGGAAATATTCATGGTCAATTTCTTGTATAGGAAAATTTAGCAACAAAAAAAAAAAAAAATCTTGTATAGGAAGATGAAGAAAAGATTTATACAATGTTTTAGCGTAAAAGAACTGGTAGCGATAACATGGATAAAAGGGCGTTGCCCTTGCTATTTTGATGTATTTTCTGTATTTCTATTTGTTTACATGTAAAAGGTTGAGTTTTTAGTCCCATCAAAGGCTGTTTTTGTCTGGTCCAGCCTTTCTATAAGAGGAAAGCACAAGTAGGGGTGAGCATGGTGCGGTTTGGTGTGGTTTGAAGTCCAAATCGCACATGGACAAATTCAAAACCGCACATGAAACCGCTTGTGATTGGTGCGGTGCGGTTTTGAATCGTTTGGTGCGGTTTCGGTTCCAAAACCAATTGAAATAATTAAATTTTATGCAATTTATATTAACAATTTAGCATCACACAATATTAAATACTACTTTGATAATACACAATTTTACTTATAATGTTTTGTCTAAACAAAAGCAAAATAGAATCTAAAAACATGAATAATGATTTATCCTTATATATGAAAATTCTAAATAGAGATAATTACAATTTGGGATAATTCTAAATATTTGTAATTCTTGATATGCTTCATTTAATAGTGCATGGTGCGGTGCGGTTTCTTAGATGCGATTTTGCTCAGAAACCAAATCCAAACCGCATTTGCGGTTTTTCAACCACCTAAAACCGTCACATACACCGAAACCGTTTGTGCGGTTTTAATTGGTGCGATTTGTGCGATTTTTAGTGCGATTTCGGAGGCAATTCGGTTTCTTGTTCACCCCTAAGCACAAGTGTCGGAGGGAATATCAAAGTGTGCCTTTGACAAGAAACAAGATACTACAAGCTCTGCAGCCAGAGAGAGAATTTCATATTGATTCCTTTGTGCAGGCGAGGCAGTGAGACCAGCCCCTAGCTAGCTATTTAAGAACCTTATTTCACATGCATGAATTTGCTTGTACTGGAGTGCATAGTTATAATGGTATATATAGTTTACGATCATAGTTATAATATGGAAAATGTTATTTTCACAGTGATTTTTATTATTTTTATATGTGGGTCATATTTTTTTTATCTATAACGACGGTTTTAAAATCATCACTATATACTTACGACTATACTTTACATGTTAAAATCGTCGTTATAGACCTATTGCAATACTTGACATGTGAACAATATCTCCATAAGTCTATAGTGACGGTTTTAAAATCATTGCTATAAATAAAAAATTGAGCTCACATACAAAAATAATAAAAATCACTGCAAAAATATCAGTTTCCTTGTAAAATCTATAACTCGCACGCAATGGCGGACTTAGAATTTTTTGAGTGTGGGGCAAACTGTAAATTATAAAAAATATTTCCAACAAATGTATTTTTTTTACTTATAAATTGGGCTATTGATTCAGCTGTTTTAGTAATCTGGAGCATCTTAAATTAATAACCCACAAAATATTTTCTTTGTTTCATAAAAATAGTATCGTTTACAAAATTTGTAAACTTTAATAATATATTTTTCTTTTATATTTATTACTAAATATAATAAGTGTTTATTTTAGTAGTGATGATATAATTGTTGATAACATTATGTCATTTTATATTGTTACCAACAAAAAAATGACTCTTTTAGAATAATTTTTTTTATAAATGAGACTATTTTTTTTTGTGGAGCAACCTAGTATAAACTAAAAGTATCTATAAAAACATTATGCACCTTTTTGTTTTCTAAATTTCCAATTAGCACCCATATATAAAAAAACTTTTCAAAAATCTCCCTGGTGTCGGGCCCCCACTACCCCAAGTGTGGGGCCTCCAAGCGATCGGACAAATGTGATAATCGAACATGAGACTAGTGTCTTAAGCTTAATTCTTGCTAATATTTATGATGAGTAGTTAATTAACTAATTTCTAATGCTTCCCTTGTCACCAAGATTTACGCGGCCATGTTTATTTGGAAGGACAATATTTAGAATTAGATTATTAATTTTAAAAATTAGACTTAACATTATTAATTTAAAGATATAACAAAATGACTTAAAATGACAGATTATTTAATATCATATCTAATCAGGTACTATAATTTTCACTATTTGAGATTAAAAATTTGTGGATAAAATTAATATTTTCTTTTGTTAAAATAATCGGTGTATCATATTATTTTCATCTATACTCATATTACTGAGAATATTTTTTTTTTTTATTACTAGTAGTAATATAATAGTTTAAACGAATTTTTTTTATCCAATTATTTAAATAATTTTAAACAAAATAAACATAATATAAGATTATTTTTAGTTATTTCATGAATAATCTTATTCCAAATAAACATAAGATTAGGAATTTTTAATTTTACAATTAATAATACTGACATTATAATCTATAAAAATATAATTTTAAAATTATAATCTTTATAAATATATATGACCAAATTGTAAATGAATATAAACAATTAAACATTAAAAACCATAAGTAACAAATCTTTTGTCTCCTACTGAGCTCATCTCCGTGCGTCACATGGGCATTAACTAGGCCCAAATACGTGTCTCCAAGCGAACTATACTTGTATCCTGTTTGTGCCTTCACTGCCTTGTGGCGACTTATTTTAAAACAATTTATAATCACTCCGTATGTAAAAAGATGATTAAAAATATCATTGTTTTTGCTTACAAAAAAAATGAGATAAAATATATAAAATAAAAAATAACTAAATTATTTAGTGAAAGTCATTAATATAAAAAATTAAAAGTACTCATCACTTTATATAATCTTGTAGAATCATTAAGGATAAATTTAGAATTATTTTACTTTTTTTTATTATTTAATTTTCTAAATATGTATGCAAATTATATTTTGCTTATCTTTTTGAGGACGAAAGGATTAACTTATTTACAAGTTTAAATTAAAATAAATATAATAAATTAAAATAAAAGATATATTTTTTATGACGCAACTTTAATACCCTATTTTATGAATATAACATATTACATTTGAAAAATAAGTTAAAAAAAAAGTTTACGTAAAAAACTAAAAAAGTTATAAGCAGAAAAAAGAATATCTACATACCAATTTTTTTATTTATTTATAAAAAATTGATATTTTTATAAGTTAATTCGATATTTTCATAAGATCAAATGATATTCACTTGTGAAAATATCAACTCTTATATGCAATTGATATTTTCACAAGATCAAATTAGATCCACTTGTGAAAATCTCAAATTAGCTTGTTGAAATATTAATTCCCTTTTTTCTATTGTGCATTAAAAGTAGAGAATTAATATTTTCACAAGTAAAAATGATAGTTCCACAAGTTTTCTCTCACATGAATGGTACACTCATATGAGAGGAAAATTTGTGAAATTATCATTTTTACTTGTGAAAATATCAATTTTTGGATAACTTGTATTAATTTAACACTATTTTAGACTAGTTTATCCCATGATAAGATATTAATAATCATTTAAATAGTACTATGAATTATTTTTTATCATTCTTAATATATTAATGAGACTAAAAGTCTAATATTAATGAACTAATAATTCATTGTCAAATAATTAAATAGTACAAAATAGTATTAAATTAAAATAAATAATCAAATTTCAAGCATATTTTTTACAAACAAACATAACCTAAAAATATTTCATTCATCTTTTTATTTAAATAAGTTGAAACAAATACAATTTTTTAACGCTATAAGATGTAACAAACAAAAAACTTAAGCTATTATATTTAAAACTGATTCAAGAGTATTTTTTATTTTCTTTATTTCTAAAATATGGGACTATAACATACTCGTTTATCTTACTAATTTGGAGTAATATATGGAAGAGTAATGTTATGAAAATAAAATATAGATAAAATATTGTGCATAAAATAGCATGATATATAATGTATAAATATTTAATTAACCTATTTATTACTATTTTGTAATAATATGTAAAAACAACATAGGTCCATTAGTATTAAATTATAACATGATAGTTTTGATTACTAGATATCAACTCAAAAAGATGCTTTGGCGTATTATTTATTTATTTTGAGCTTTCTAATTTTGTTGTTTTTTGGTGTCATTATATTTGTTCTAATTCGAGGTTATATTTGTTTTCAAAGATTATAATCTTAAAATTATAATTTATGGGATTATAATTTTAAAACTATTAATTCTAGAATTAAATAGTCCTAGTCACATATTTATTTTTTATGGGATTATTCATAAAATAATTTAAAATAATCTTTTGTTATGTTTATTTTTTTTAAGATTAATTAGAGAATTGAAAAAAAAAATCGTTTGAACTATTATACCCTTACAAATAATAATTTAAATTTATTTATACATCAAAAAAATAACCGTATATAATGATTAAGCTCAAAATGCAATCCAGTTGCAAAAAAGATATGCTTTATAAATTCAAATGTAGAAATGCGAGCAAAAGCAAAATGAGATATATATATATATATATATATATATATATATATATATATACACATATATATATATATATATCCCATTCTGCTTTTATACATAAAAAAAACGCGTATATAATGAATAAGCTCAAAATGCAACCCAGTTACAAAAAAGATATGTTTTATAAATTCAAATATAGAAAGACGAGCAAAAGCAGAATGGGCTATATATATATGTCCTCATTAGGTAATAAAATTTCTGTAATTAAGTTCAATAAACTCAATAGATCACAAAAGACCAAATGAAGTTTCTTCCTTTTAAACTTGTTGTGATTAATTTTGTCTATAAATTTTCAGTCCCACATGATAGAGATTATAATATTTAATTGAATATAATATTAAATAATTATTTATATTAGACTATTTTATAATCTTTAAACTAATAATTTTAAATTTTAAAATAAATAAAATACTTCGAATTAATAGCCTAGTGTATTATTAGTATGAGAATGTATATTATATAGATCTTTTATTTTTAAAATCCAAGATTTGGGAATTTGACATAGAAATCTACTCATCTCATTAGGATCAATTAATGAAGTAACCCTTAACGCACTGCTTTTTTTTTCTTTTTTTCTTTTTTCTCTCTCTTTTCCTTTTTTATTTTTTAAAAAAAAAGTACACAACATTATTAGAAATCTTGAATCACACACGCACATGTATATATATAGGGGAAATAATTCATAATAAGTATTTATTATAGAATAAAATAGGATAAATAATATTTATACCATTTATTATTTGAATCAACAGCTGAGATTAAAATTTAAAATCCACCGTCCGCCATTATTACGAGTGGACACCGGATTTTTTACTTTAATCTCTGCCGTTCATATTTGTAACGAATGTTATAGATAATGTATACCTATTTTTTATTCATAACAAATATATATTATGAATTATTATTCATATATATATATATATATATATATATATATATATATATATATATATAAACAGATTTTTATTGAGAACCTATAGACAGAGACTCATCATGCATGACGCCAGCACAATTATGCACTAGAAACTTTAATAATACCAATGTTCAATTATTTTCTTGAAATATAAGTCCATCACAAGTTATATCAAAGTGCTGATTAAACTAGAACTTAATATTTGAAAAATCAGAAGTTTGAGAAAGAGAAGTGGGAGATAGAGAGAGATAATTCGAAGTGGTGGCTTTTTTTTTCTATGTTTATTTCTAAATTTCTAAAAAAGTTGCATTTGATAGTTGACTTTTGAGTGGTGTTATAGTAAATTAAAAAAAACTAATATTTTTATATGAGATTTTGATATTTTCACATATAAATTTCATTAAAAATAATGTCATAAATATATAATAACGGTTAAATCGTCACTATAAATTCAATATATGAGTTATATATATAAAAATAATAAAATTTTATATAAAAATAACAGTTTCTTAAATTAAATCAGAAGTTGCATTATTAAGAGATGGGTCTAGCCATATGTGGACTGGGATTGATTTAGACTGGACCAAAAAGGTTGCGATTTTATTGTACTTAAGAAAATATCTATTTTTTCTTATATTCTTAAATTACTGACATATATTAATATATTTAAAATTATAAAGTTAATTTACTTACGTAACTTGCAAAAAAAAATTAATATATAAAATTATAACATATATCATTTTACTTATTTGACAATTCTCTCCCGTATTATGTCATATTTTTCTCTTTTATTATCTTAAGATAAACCTTATTTGACTCTGATTGGTAATTGGAAATTACCCTATACGGCTATACCCAATCTATTCCCACCAGGAATAATTTTCGTAACAAAAACACACACCTTGAAAGATGAACACGGATGCAAGCATGTGTCAAATAGAATGGCGTGTAGAGTGGCATTCTATGTAATTGTCTAAATCCGCTGCACTCCGCTGAATCAAATCACACGTAGAAGGTAAAATGCCCATAACGCCGACGTCCATGAAGTTTCCTTCAAGTGGTGCAATTGAATATTATCTGCCCCACCTCGATAAACCAATCCAACAAAATTTATTCACTCTCTCTCTCTATATCTGGCCTAACTGATCCTTACCCTTTTGTCCATACTCACATAATTTGACAAGTCTTTAATATTTTCAGCCCATTTCTTATTGATTATGTTGGTGCACTATATTTGTTTTTATTAACCAAGAAATTTCGCAGCTCATTCGAATTCTCTATTTCTCTCCCTCGTCTCCTGTGTCATCAGTATAGCTGCCTTCCCAAGTTTGATGCTATACTTTGCTTCGTAAACAGAGCCCTGGTCTGTTTTTCCGTGCTATTTTTGCTTCTGAATTCTTGAATTTAACTGTTTTTGTGTTATTTATGATCTATTTCCATCTGGGTTTGATTTTTATTTACTGTTTGATACATCTTTCTCTTCAGTGAGTTTTAAATATGTCTTTTGAGTTTTTGATATCATTTTTAGGCCATTTGTCCTTTTTGGGTTCTTCAAGGAGGATCCTGGGTTTTATCAGAAAATTTGTGTCTAGAACTTGGGATTTAAGTAAAATTAAATCTGTTGCAACCAAAGGGCTTTGGCCCGATGGTTTATTCCAACAGCTTGTGTACCAAGAGGGTTGGGAGTTCAAATTTTGTGTATAAGTTTAAACCGTCTTAAATTAGTAAGAAAAAATATAAAAAAAATCTGTTGCGGTTAAATTTTTACTCCATTTGTTTGGAAACCAGAATTTATTTAGATCATATAGTGTAGATTAATGTGTTCAGTTGCCCTTTATTCAAAATTATAAGACAGGCCTTTTTAACAAGCCTCTGAAGCCTTTTAAGTTAAGGGGAGTTGCCAATAACTCTGATAGTCCATATAATTCTACCTGGCATGACTAAATATGCCGAGGAGGTGATTGAGAAGGGATTGTTGTTTCAGCACCCTTAAGCACACGGGGTAATTCACATTGTCGATAAGGTTAGCATATCGCAAAGGTTAGCAGAAGAATGTCTACTACTCCCTTTGGTTGAAAATTAGAGATACAATTTCCTTTTTTGTTCGGTTCTAAAATTAGAGATACATTTTTAACTTCAGACTATATACCATGAGTGTCATGCCATTTATATTTTAGTAGATTCAATACTATTATGCCACTACTACTATCATGCCACCAATGCTACATTTCTAGCAAAAGTTAGGGTTATGTTTAGAAAACTTGTCGCTTTAGAATTGTATTTCTAATTTCAGACTGACGGAGTAATTGGTTCTAACTCTATGGATTAGCAAAATGTAAAGATTGCATTTTCAATGAGAACCAAATGTTAAAATATTATTGATATTGCAAAGATTGCATTTTCTTAGGTACAACCACGTGTTAATTTTATGATGGGACATCCATGTGAAATTTCCTTTAGTGTATGCTTCAACAAAATCTTATATATTCTTTTTTAACCATGATTAATCTGATCTTGAGAAGTAGAATAATGTGATTTTAATTCATTTTTTAAAATTTTATTTCAAACCTTCTTAATGCAGCATAATATAGCCAATCTTTAAGATGGATATAACCAATGTTATGGAGTATGAGGCCATTGCAAAGAAGAAACTGCCAAAGATGATTTACGACTATTATGCATCTGGTGCAGAGGATGAATGGACCCTTCAAGAGAACCGGAACGCATTCTCAAGGATTTTGTAAGCAAATTTCAAATTAGTCAAATTTTCTTATGGATAAACTGCTCTTTGTCCTTAATTTGATCGTTAGAAATTGTTTATATGTGAATGCTTCCACTTTTAACAATATAAGGAATAACTTCAGTGGAGTTTGAATTGATCTCGTCTCATAGGGCTTCGTCAGTATTTTGAAATTTATTCCACAGCTGATGACTACTTATCATTCTTTTCTAACTATAATCATGCATCTTTTTTTGTTAAATTAGGTTCCGTCCTCGTATCCTCATTGATGTAAGCAAGATAGACATGATCACGACTATATTGGGCTTTAATATTTCTATGCCCATCATGATTGCTCCTACAGCTATGCAGAAAATGGCCCACCCTGAAGGTATTTGCCACTGTTTTGTTGGACTTGACTTTTTCTTCAAGGATATGATTAATTAGTTTAAATTGCCTATATGCCTATCCATATCCTTGCATATGCAGATTAAGATGTGTAATGTGAAATATATGTACATACCTTAGTATGTAAAATGATCTGAAATTCTTTGAAGAATAACTTGTAGTGGCTACCGGGTGCTTGTGTGGCCATGTAGCTTGCTTGGAGATTCAGTCACCAATTTTTTTTTAGATTCCCTTGAAGTGAGCTGTAGGAAATGCATTTAACTTTCATTTTCTTCCATTTTTAATAGAACTTTGTATGGTGTTGCCTGTTTTGAAGATCCTCAAATCTTGATTAAGATTTAAGGACTTTGTTTGCAGACTTTATGGTCAGAGTCTTAGGATTCTGGAAGAATACTGCCACTGTATTGCGTTGATAGCACTAATCAGTCGCATATGTTTTCCTTGATTGGTAACTGAAAGAAATTCAGAGGAAAGAATAGTACTTGCAAAATTTTCAAATCCTAAATAGTTTACAATTAGAAATAACTCTGGTATGTACCGTTGGAATTTTTTTTCCGAAAAATAGTTTTAAAAATTTAATAAAACAAAATCATCTTTATGATTTTATACAAAACAACAATTATATATATACCATGTATCTAGAGTACGAATTGTTACCTAGTGCTTGGTTGAATTAGCACGTTTAAATCTTCAAATAATCTTTAGCATTCTCAAGATCTTTCTTCCTATGACTTTATGTTGAATTTGGAGTGTGATTTCCAAAACATCTTTTTGAAAAAATACTTTTACGCAAAGACATAGAGAGAGAATACAGTATTTAGTCTTTACTCTGATTTGGAACAAAATCTACTCACCATGTATCTTATCAAATGATATATTTATATCCTTATTGATCCTTATCTTTCTTATAAAACTGATTCATATTAGGCTAGGATGGAGATCCTAAGGGATTCCTATTCTGACTCCAATAGTTATTTATATATTATTATCTAATAATAATATACTAAATAAATATTAATTACAATTAATTTCACTAAATAATTTTAATTGTACTTCAGTCCAGGAATTAATTAAAATAAACCCTTTACTAATAAACTGTAAATATTTCCTCTATAGATGTACGTAAATATTTCAAAATTAAATATAATCCTAGTATATTTAAACTAATTTCATTACTCCATAATTTATTTTCATTTGATCATAAATTGATTTAACAATTAAATCAATCCTTTTAATAATAAATATTAAAAGATTTGGCCAAGATTTTATGATCAATAATAAATTATTTTATGAAAAATCTTGTAGATGTTTTGACAATAATAATGTTCCTGATATTAATTAAATATATTAATTAACATTCCAAGTTATTAATTAACACAATGTAATTTCACTCGTTAGAATATTAAATTAATATATATAACAATATTAAATCCATTATAGAAAGATTCACATGATCTGTTTAATGCACACCGCTAATGCACTAGTACTTTAATTAGAAGCCCAACTTTTATGATCAAGATAAATCATCTCTATTAAAGTACTATAACCTACGTAATAATATCTCCAAATCATTATAGGTTATAAACCATTATTTCTTTATATATATAGATTACATATGATTTATATCTTCTGTTTATAATACTTATTTATACATATAAATTATAATATATATAAATTTGGAGATTTATATAAACAAAATAAATGACCATTTAATGAATGACGAATGATGTACTTTTATTAATAAATAAATGTCCAGCATAAATAAGCATTAAATAAATAGATAAATAGGATTTTTTATAGCAAAAATCCAACATGCACTTTGTAGTCATTTACCTTATATACTATTTCTACAATTTTCCGATTATTACTGTAATTGTTGGTAGTTTCCTAAAGGCTAAAACCGAATGTCCTCAATAAAGCTCTGTAAGCTCTTTCTAGGAGAACAACTTATTATGAAAATAGAAAGCTGATTTGTATCTTACCCAAAGGTTACATCTTGATGCAGGAGAGTTAGCAACAGCAAGAGCGGCATCAGCTGCTGGCACAATCATGGTTAGTTTCTCACCTTTATTTATCTTATTTTATTTTGTTTATGATCTCAGAATTTTCTATCCATAAGATTGGTATCACGTCTGAAGCTATGTTTCCTTGTGGCAATCAGCAGTCTTACTTTTAAACACTATTTTATATGTATTTGGTATTTGCTTATGCCTGCAAGTTTCTTTCAGACACTGTCCTCCTGGGCTACTTCCAGTGTTGAAGAGGTTGCTTCAACCGGACCTGGCATTCGCTTTTTCCAGCTCTATGTGAGTTTGAGAGTTGTCTACATCCCTCTGTTGTTCATCGTGGTTGATCTTTTGAATGTATTAAAACCTTTTTTAAATTTTTTTTTAAGGACAAGCTGTGTTATGCACAAAATTTCCACTACACCAATGATCCCAAATAATAGGAGCACAGTTACCGATGACGCACACAACTGCTAAATAATCTCTAAAGCTTATTGAACCATCAATAAACTGTAATTATCTGGGCATTGCCTCCCCAACAGATGCTTCCCCTGCTCATAGCCACCTCAACTTTTATATTTCCCTTCAAACTTTCCCTAGACTGTTATTATTGCTCAAATGAGCTTCTCTATCTATCACCTATCTCTGATCAAGACTTTTTCTTCTTACCATTTAGGTGTACAAAGACAGGAACATTGTTATACAGCTAGTAAAACGAGCTGAAAGGAGTGGCTTCAAGGCAATTGCCCTTACTGTGGATACTCCAAGGCTTGGGAGAAGGGAAGCTGATATAAAAAACAGGTGAAGTAGGACAAACAAACATACTTGAAAGACTTTGCTAAGTTGTTTGCCACTCAATATTTGCAAAATTCCTTCTTTTTTTTAGTTGTTGTTGATAAGTTCCTTGGCAGAATCCTGTAGTTATCTGAAGTTTAACCCTTTTTCTGCTTTAAAATAAACTTTTTAATGGGCTGTCCTATCAGATTTACTTTGCCACCGTATTTGACACTAAAGAACTTTGAGGGATTGGATATCGGCAAGTTGGATAAGGTGATTAAAATGAATTAGTGACTATGCTAAATGGTGATTTACATAAAGTCAATTGTTTTGCTCACAATAAATTTTGTGGGGGTAAACCTGCAGACTGATGACTCTGGACTAGCTTCATATGTCGCTGGTCAAATTGACCGGTCTCTTAGCTGGAAGGTAAAATCAAAATTTCTATCCTAATTTACTTGAACAATTTTTGAAATTTTCCCTTTAAAATGTTTGTTTTTGTTTTTTGGAAATATTTTGAACAGGATATAAAGTGGCTTCAGACGATTACCCATTTACCCATTCTAGTGAAGGGTGTATTAACTGCTGAGGATGGTAAGAGATATCCCATCAAATTAAACTTTCTTTCCCTTCCCAGATCTTATGCAAGTACTCAGTAGTGATCTCTTCATATAATCTGTATATTCTACAAATAATGCAGCGAGGATAGCAGTACAAGCTGGAGCAGCAGGGATTATTGTCTCAAATCATGGAGCCCGACAACTTGATTATGTCCCTGCAACGATTATGGCTTTAGAAGAGGTCAATCTACTTGCTTTGATGTAACAATGGTTTTAATCAATTTTCTATACTGGAAACATATATTAAGCTTACACATTCTTTTAGGCATGTCTTCTATGCTTATATACTATTTTTTTGAAATATTGAGGTTTCATTGAGGAAATTTACAGGTAGTCAAAGCTGTGCAAGGCAGAGTTCCAGTTTTTCTGGATGGTGGGGTTCGGCGTGGCACAGATGTCTTCAAGGCATTGGCTCTAGGGGCGTCGGGCATATTTGTGAGTGAAGAAATGTTGAATCACATCTTAATAAGTTCAATAACTGGTTACATATACTGGCCAGCATATTTATATTTCCTCATCTTAGATATTTCACTTCCACTAGGACATAAGTGAAATTTATGCATGTCATACGCATATATTTCTTCAACAGTTCATTGCTAGTTGTTATTAATCTCAGTATCTCACACATGATATATAAACAACATAGAAAATACACAATGCAGAAGGTTTTCTAAATATTTTTATTTCAAAAGTTACCCTTCATTAAAATTTCTCATACATCCCAATGACACTAGACTATTCGAAATACACCTTAATCAGTTATGCTATAATTACAGATTGGAAGGCCGGTTTTGTTTTCATTAGCAGCTGATGGTGAGGCTGGTGTTAGAAATGTGCTTCAAATGATACGTGATGAGTTTGAGCTAACAATGGCATTAAGCGGTTGTCGTTCGCTCCAGGAGATCACTCGCAACCATATTGCGACTCCGTGGGATCAGCCTCAGATTACACCCAGGTTATAAGACCCCCATTGTTTAGTATGAAACAGAAGAATTGAATTATTTTCCATGAACAGTTATCGGTTGTTTGATGTATACACACTTATTTGAACTCAAATAATGTGCCCAGTAATAATTCTATTTCCCAAAACTTCTACTGGCCTTTATCTTTAGGTCACCTGAAGTTAATAAAAATTTCAAGCATTTGGTGAAAAATCTATGTTAATTTCGATTATGGTTGTTTGAAATGTGTGAAAAGTAAACTAATTTAGCATCTTATAACTATCTGGTTGGATTTTGGTATAGTTTACTATTGTAAATTTTATTAGTTTATTTCCCCCATAAGTGTTGTCTGTTCTTTTCTTCCTATAACAAACCAAATGTACGGATGATGTCTTTTTTAAGCTTTAACACAGGTTATTCAAGCAACATGTATGTTCTTTTGTCTTTTGTTTGTGGATGTACTTCCTTGCTATTTTAAATTGACCATGGGAGCAGGAGGGAGAATGTTTTAACCTACAAGCATTAAAGATATGATTCAACTCTCTTTCATTTTTTGACGAGTATTATGCTCATTAGTAGTGTCTTAAGGTATGAGTTTTTTTTTTTTTTTTTTTCATTTTATAAATTTATTTAGTAATTTAATATTTTTTATGAATAGTTGTTGAAATTTTGTAATCAAATATATAATAAATAATAACATAATAATTTGTAGATGTGATAACAATTTGGATAAAAATAAAATTAATTGTTTAAACACGTCAATTTCTAATATTTTTATATTAATTTGGGTGATAATAATAATAATTTTTATTATATATATATACACTCGTAGTAATTGAATTTAAGAGGTTATCAATTGAATTTAAGAGGTTATCGGATTAACATGAAAATTTGAAATGTTTTAATCAAACAGTCAATGACCATTAATGTTATTGATGTATGTATTTGTTGGGGTATAAATATTTTCATTTTATTCTTATATTTAAAATATAATTAAGTTAAGTATTAAATAAATTTGTATAAAAAATCAAAACAATTAAAGAAATATAATTATGATTAAATGCACTCACAAAACTTGAAAAATGAATAAATATAAATATCTTATAAATGCAAAAAAGTTTTATCAATGATAATTAAAAATTTAAATAATTAGTCATCCGAATCAACTTATAAATCAATAAAATTAACTTTATTGATACACAAATTACATATCGTACTTTTAAATATAAGAATCGATGTAAGAAAGTCATGTGACACTTTGGACGAGCTGTCAGAATCGTAGTTCGGCCAATCCGAATTTTTTTTTTGCTCATAATACATATGTATTATTAATGTGAGGGTAATTTTCTAAGAAAATCATTCGATACCAATCAAAATCCTAAGATACACTAATTTTTTGGGTCAAACTCCTCCAAAATGTTTTTGTGAAAAATTATAAAATCAATATTGACTTTTAAAAAATTAATTTAAAATATTTTTAAATTAAAAAATTAATATAAATTTATTTAGTTTATGTTAATATAATTATAAATATAGGAAACTAGATAAGAAGTACTACTAGTTATAATATTTATTATTTTCAAAAATTAAATGAATTATTTCAGTTTTAAATTTAAAAATATCTTAAATTAATTTAAAAACAAATTAATGATCTTATAAATCAAAATAAAGAGTATAAAATTTGAAAATGAATTTTTATTTTACTATGGTGTAAAATAAGATGAGTTGTAATGATTGTTTTTGGGTAAGTTGAGTTCTTATTTTAGCATGATGTAACACTAGGTGATTCAGTTGCACCTTTCAATATGATTACCTTGCACCTTTCAATATGATTACCTTGTTATAATTTTACTCCAATGCATCCTCCTCCTCGTGGTTAAGGTAATTTTGGGTATGGTCAGTTCCTATAGTGTGACGGACAGTACGTACAAGATCCCGGAACAAATTCACCGCCATATGACTGATCGGCGATTACTAGCAATTCCGACTTCACATAAGCGAGTTGCAACCTAAATCCGAATTGAGTATATAATATCCCAAAAAATAAAAGCACTTTTTTTTAGAATAGAGATGGTATTAAATTGTTAAATATTAATCATTTGAAATTGCGTGACCCTATATTTTGAAACGATATATCACGTACCGCCTGACTTTGAATTCAAAGTCGTAGTTTCAAAACTGTCTCAAATTTATTGATATTATAGAAAAAAAACTGATATTTTTTACAGTTATTTTTAATATTTTTACAGTCAAATCATCGTTGCAAATATATAGTAATTGTCAAAACTGTTGCTATACGTGTATAACAAACGGTTTAACTATGATTTATTTATTTTTTCTATGAAAATATCAATTTCCTATATAAATCCCCGTTGTTTAAGATAAGCACAAAATCCTCGGTCCTTGTCCATTTGTCCGTCCAATGCCTACAACTACACGGAGAAGACAGGCTAAGAAAACAAATATTTCAAACAAAAAGACGCATTATGTACTTTAACCAAACCTTTAGGTATCAAAATACGTTTCACCGATAACCCCTTACTTTCATCAAGTGCCCACTGAAATTCAAGCTTCTGGTTCTTCGATCTTCATCTCAAAACGCCAGACAGCCTGGATTTGTTAAAATTCTCATTTCTCTCTATATATCTATATCTATACAAACAAAGATATATATATATATATATATATATATATATATATATATATATATATATATATAAGTATATATGTATATATATAAGTATATATGTATTTATAGTTTGTAAGAGCAATGGAGGCAATATTAATTGACTGTGTACAGAACAGTCTTCGGCACTTGCTCTACCGGAATTCAATCTTCATGTGCGAACGTCTCTGCGCTGAGTTCCCCTCCGAGGTAGCACTCCTTTCACCCTCACATTTCAGCTTGCAAGATTGCTGTTTTGTGAAAATTCAAATTACATGCCTTCTAAGTTTAAAAAATTGGAGCATTACTTCATTGAATTGTTTTGAAAATAGCCTGTTTCTTTTGAATCATTATCAACTAGTTACTTCAAATGTATTGTACTCGCAACTAGTTATATGTATTATTTTTATTATTTAGTGCTAGTTAATTATTTAAGTTGAAGAAGTATATGTTTGCAGATGAGTTATACATGTTATTTGTACACTTCATCAGTTTTATTCTTTGATACATCTGGCTAATTTTTTTTGCCTGCCTTTTATGTAGTTGTGGCTTTAGATTTTTAATGCTTTATTAGTTTTATATTTAGAATTTGTTTAAAGGGCTTAATTCAAATTATCACCCACCTGAATGTAGCTTTATTTACCCTAGAGTCAATGGAACAGGTGCCTGTTGTGTAATTTAGAAAAAGGATAATACATTCTGGTTATCGCACAGAAGCAATAGAATGACTGTTGAGTCAATGTGATGTAAGGGCGTAGAATAATTTCGGAGGCATTTCTTATGGCTGGAGAAGTAGCGTGGGAGAGGGTTGTCAACTTCACATTTTTATTTTTATTTTGGGAATGATGGTTAGAATAGTAATAAATGGCCAGAGGGGGGATGTTGTGACACTTTAATGGTTAACAGTATGTTTACTCATATGCATATGCAACAATCCAGGGACAGAACCAGAAATTTCTTCAAAGGGAGGGCCAAATCAAGAGTTATCTAACACGGGTTTATAATTTTTTCTTTTAAATTTTTTTCTTCTTAACAACCCAAACAACTACTTAAAAGATTGCGTAAGAATTTTTTTTCGCCAAATATAATTTAAGTGAAATAACAATAAGAAGGAAATAATTTCTCCATTGGTCTTCTTGACAAGGGTTCTTTATATTTTCAAGAAGAGATTTTGAGTTTTGATACAATTCTTTTAATTTTGTTTGGGCATAAACATTTAAACTTATCATGCATAATATAGACTTTTGATCTAACTATAATCGTACATAAAATGTACATTTATAGCAACACTATTTCTTAATTTAAATTTTATATTCAAAATATAACTGTACATTGTAGTAAAACTAATGTGTTACAATTACCAGCTATGGTCAAGTATGGGGACTCCTTTATTTTCCTTCTCAAACTTCATTTTGAACCTATATTCTAGGAGGATTCCTAAATTTAAGGTGGGGCCATGGCCCATGCCGTCCCTCCTTTGCTCAATATCTGCACCAGTGTATCTCTTAATTTATTACCTAAAATTTCACTTGTTGAAAGAGCAATGATATGCCACTTCCTTTTCTTTGCTGTTGAATTCTAATTTCCTCTAATTTTGACAATGCCATTTCTAGTTTTTTCTTTCTCTGTTATTATTTTGACTTGATTGATTTACTTAATTGAATACAGACAAATTTGCAACTGCTAGCTGCCTGTTACTTGCAAAGCAATCAAGCCTACTCTGCTTATCATATTCTAAAGGGTATGTACAATATGCTTTACTCATGTTTCAAGTGGCTTTATCTCAAGATCTTATTTTTGAACCCTTTTCTATTACTTAGATCTCACTATTTTATAACAAAGATGAATTTTCTGATCTTTCCATCTATATTTTGAAGAGACACTCATCCACAATCTCTTTACTTTGCTTTTCCAATAATATTTGAAGGAACACAAATGGCTCAATTGAGATACCTGTTTACCATATCATGCTTTCAGATGGATCTTCTTAGTGAAGCTGAAGCAGCATTGTGTCCTGTTAATGGGCCTAGCATAGAGGTATTATGTGGTTTTTAATTTTAAAATTGAAATAAATATATTCTAATTATCTTTGTAGTCTAAGTCACACCGGTATACTGAACATTTCACCTGCAATTGTCTTGCATGTGTTAACTTCTTGTACACATAATAGTTTGATCTTTAATAATTGATGGAAGATGGAGGTTGGAAGGAAATGATGTCTGACTACATTATCTTTGTTTGCAGTTGTCTGCCTGTTGACATGCTTATCGTATTAGGAGGTCTGTTTTTCTTCTATGCAGGTTCCAAATGGCACAGCTGGTCATTATCTTCTTGGGCTCATCTATAGGTTTCTTTCCATTTCCCTCCAAATCTTATTACATAACATATAAAGATTATCCTTTTTTGAAGGTGATCCTTTTTATCAGTATGTTTTCATGCTTGAACTAGTAGTTATTCCTGAAGCTGGCTTGAAGTTCACTTTTTAAGGATCTTGTATTCTAACATTTCACCCTTTAGTATGCAACTTGCTAAATATGTAATAGAACACTTCAGCTAAAAGATAAAAAGCATGGTAAATTTTGGTGTTTCACTTATCCGATGTCCTGTTCTTTGTAAGGTCACTTTTATTTTTGTTGGTGTGCTGACTTGTATTTTAAGACGTGTTAAAAACTCATTTTTAAGTTATGTTTTATACATATGTCGAATATAAACAATCAAATATACCAAGAATATAAGACCTCTAGGATTATAAAATATAGTACTCGAATGTGTTTTTACAGGTCCTAAAATCATACTGAAAATTTCCCGAAAAGCGACTATCTTTTCCTGACAGAGAGAGCATATATGTATCTACCTCTTGACTTAGTAAATTTGTTCTACTGACGTTTGATTTCTTACTTATTTTTTCGTCATCTAGCATTCTAGCTAACAAGTAACAACAGAACGCTTTCTAGCATAAATTGGCTGCTGTTCTGTGGCTTAGTGTATCCCTTTTTGCTGATAGATGTTGTATATGTGCTTGTAAATGTTGTTTTTATCAATGCTCCACCTTTTGATTGTTACTGGGATTTTGCTCTTTTTTCAGGTATACTGACAGAAGGAAAAGCGCTGTCCATCACTTTAATCAAGCCTTATCAATTGACCCATTATTGTGGGTGGCATATGAAGAGCTGTGTATATTAGGTTTGTAAATGTATTTTGTACAGGGTTCCATGAAAATTTCTTTTTCAGCACATGCAACATTAAACTAATTAGATTTCACTATAGTTCAATCACTAACATTGTGTGCTATAATATTATATCAAAAATCAAGCTGATATAAGTGTTGAGTGGTGACAAAATTTGAGTTTTATGAGTTAATACTAAATTGTTTATAACGTTGATAGGATCAACATTATTTCTTTTATAAATGAGCAAATTAGATTTCTTCTTCATTCTTACTTTCAAATGGACATTCCCTAAAATGTTTTCTTTTGCATGGATTATGGCTGATTTGTGGTATTGGCGTATCGCCTTTGCGATTTTACTCTATTTTGGTAGGATGCTGAGTTGTAGCTTTATAAAATTGCTAGCCCATTGGAGTAATCACAATTAACTTCTGCTGGTCAAACAATTTATTACATTCACCTCAAATTTTAATCAGTATATTAGTGCTATGTGCTTATGCCTTCAATGTGCTTCTAGTTCTATGATTATCGTTAAATATCCGATTCCAGCTTTGTTTGAATATTTTTTTTTATCTACCTGGGGAAATAATATCCTGTAATCAGTGTTATACATTGTTCATTCTCCTTTTCTCATTCCACTATCTAGTCTTGGAAATTGTTTTTGTCCAGGTGCTGCTGAAGAAGCAAGTGCAGTTTTTGGTGAAGCAGCTTCACTTTGTGTCCAAAAGCAGTACACACCTTATGGATTTGCTTCCCAGAGCTTGCCTGCATCTAGTGAAGATAGAAATGCACTCTCTGCCAGAAATTATACCTCACAAGATCTTAGTCCAAGACAATTGAAGAATATGCATGGGAATACATTAAAAGAAAATCCTGGAAATTACCATGGAACAGCTTTTTCTGGAGCTGCTAATCAACCTATAAATGGTGGTCTTGCTAACATGTCATTCTACAATATTCCTTCACCAATGGCTACACAGGTAATAAATTCAATTAACCATGTTTCTACCGTTGGTTTGATACCAATCAATGGCTTTGGGTAACCTTTTATACTTTATTTTTCCGTATACTACTATTGCTATAGCTGAAGATCTTGAAGCTGTAAAGTAACCATATGTGCTTCCTTTTCATTTGAACTACTATAGTTTTTTTTGTCATTTTTAATGTTGAAGAAGTAATCTAAACTTAAATTTTAGTGTCTATTTTTATTCTCCGCTTTGAAGACGAGCTAATCTATTCTTCATGTCGTACTGCTAAACTGGTTTATGTGTGGATTACTGTGTATGTGTCTCTGTGCAATTAACAGAAAATACATGTTTCCTTGTACTTTTAGGGAAAAATATGTGTATTTACCCTTTTCTCAGAACTTTTGATTACTTAATGTTGTAGTACCATCTCAGTTCCATCAGATCTGCCTATTCATAATCTTCTGATAAAAGAGAATTATTCCTAGTTCTCCTTGCTTTTATAGAATTATTGTATTCATGCAACTATAATGCAAGTTCATCTTCAATCTCTCTCTCTCCATAAAATCATAAAATTTTTGAAAGCAGAGGGATTAGACCTGTGGTTTTGAAATTTGCATGCAGTGTCTACTAATTATTCCACATTTAGATAGATAATTTCTCTTAGTTCTTCTGATATCTTGCAGATGTCAGGTGTTGCTCCGCCACCGATATATAGAAACATGCAGCCAAACTGTCCAAATTCTAGTGCAATTGTTGCTGATTTCTCCCCATGGTCAACTTTAAACTCTACAATTCAAGCCCCTCGAAGAAAGTTTGTGGATGAGGGGAAGTTAAGAAAGGTTATGAACCCAGCAAATCGTCTTGTTTGTGTATTTTTTTGTATATAGGTGATTGTTACCCATTTTATTTTACAATATTGCATACTTATTTTCTCCTCCCTCTCTCGAGTGATGGTTTACTTGATTACATATAATCATGGCTCTCTTGATAGTTTTTGCCCATGATTCACGGTTTTACTTGAGTATTGAAAATCCAAACCTTTTTCTTTAAATAACAGATATAGTCCCTCTTTACTTATTATTGTTAAACTTTTTTTTTTTCCCTTTCTACGGAGGCACACGTAGTGACTAGCCTTTGAATGTGCACTGGATAAACCCCTAAACCCAAAGTGCCTTGATGGACTTTTGAACCCGTGATTTGTACTTGGTAGAGGTCTTTATTGAGATACACGTTTGCAATCCCTTGGGATTTACTGATAAGTATCCCTGTGTCCCTTTTGATAATTAATGTTTCCGGGACAACATTTGAGATGTGCCCAATATGAGTGCACACAGGCACATACATCTTTCTATATATATGTATTATATTTCTTATGTTGTAATAAATATAATATGCGAATATATTAGGAATGTAATAATTTATCAAAACTACTATGCATGTGTCAGCATGTCTTGAAATTCTCGCAAAAATAACCAAAAAAGGGAGCCACTTAAACTGGGATGGAGGAAGTATACGCTAAATGTGAAGTGTATAATCAGTGTGCATATTCGTATAACATGTTATGGATAGACTATATGTCCTTCGCTTTTCCATGACATCTGTTTGTTTTGTTTGTTTTCAGATATCAGGAAAGCTATTCGATTCTGGCCCTAGACGAAGCACTAGACTTGCTGGAGAATCAGGGCCCAACACAAACTCAAGTGTTACATTTACTGGAAATGGAACTAGCCACTCCTCTAAATATCTTGGGGTACTGAAAGTTTTGATGAAGGTTATAAATTTTATTCGCGGTATATTTCATTGTTTAGCTTTCTTTGCTAACTATGGGTACGATAACATTTTTCAATCGGTATTCACAGATATTTAGAACAATTGGATAAGTTTGAACATTTAATCTGCAGAAATTGTAAGAATTTGCATAGAACGAATGATATCATCAAGATATGATAATTTAATCTACTAATACATTAAATGGTTGGTTGGAGTCCATTATATGTTCTAACTTCTAACTATATAAATATTCTTAATTAGTACTGAAACTAAAAATGTAAGAGTTGCACTGTTCTTGCTTCATCATGCGAAATTATCAATGAGCTTTGCACGTGCACTGTTCTTGCTCCATCATGCTAGACTTAGCATTTTTATTGTTGCAAGGATTCGGCATGAGGGTTATGATGACTCTCGTTCAAATATGACAATGACTTTGAGTTCATCTCCCACAGGTGATACCAGATCTCATGAAGAAGGGTTATTACTGGTCCCAAGGGGGCCTATTCTGAGTGAATCAAGAGCTATAAGTGGCGCTTCAGAATTATTGGCGCTCTTGGGAATTCTTGGGGAAGGCTATAGACTTTCCAGTGTGAATAAGGTATACATAGTGATTGCAGGAAAAATATTTTAATTTTATTTTATGTTGCTGTTTTTTGAATTTATGCTTCTTGTTAGAACAGGATGCGCTTGATGTTTATCGGAAACTTCCGCACAAGCATTATAACACTGGCTGGGTTCTTTCTCAGGTTATGTATTTCCCATTTCTTATCAGTTTTCTTCTATAAAGTCTTCTGCTCCCTACTTTCTTAAAAATCTGTTTTTTAAGGTGTGACTTAATTAATTTTTTAAGGACCAAAATAGTGCATGCAATGTCTCTGCATGACTTTGCTTCTGATTTTGAATTAGTTCTTTGATGATTGTATTTTGTTGATTTGAAAAAGTCCACTCTGGTTTGGTTGCAAAGAAAAAGTATACAAGTTGCTGTTAGTGACTGGGTATTTTGGCATTGGAAATAGTCTGATCATAATTTGTTAATTAACTGCCATCTATCCATATGCGGCTTGAATTACTACGAACTTTACAATTCATATAGCCTATGCTGATATTTCTCTAGCGCCACTTTTAATTTGTTGCAGAATAGCTCCAGAATAAGGATTTGGCTTTAGGGATATGTATTACATTAACTTAAGAAATCATCTCGTGTTTTTCTAACTATTTAAGCTTTTTAACTTATCATAATGCAAGATTTCTTTTAGTCATACGCACTAATAGTTAGGACTTTGTCTTGTCGTTGGTGCACCTAAATGCTTCATTTCCATGCTTGTCTGCAAAACATGTCTACACCTCCAAAATAGTTTGCACTTTGGCTTCTTGTTGGTGCACTAAATGCTTCATATCCATGCTTGTTTCCAAACATGTCTAGATCTTCAAAATAGTTGATATCTGACATGTGCATCATACGTGTGCAAATTTTATCACAGGTTGGAAAAGCACATTTTGAATTGGTTGATTATCTAGAAGCTGATGGTGCCTTCAGTAATGCCCGTCTGGTCTCTCCTTATAGTTTAGAAGGAATGGATGTATATTCTACAGTTTTATATGTGAGTTTTCTTTGCCCAACAAAGGTTATTATCTATTCTACAATCAAACTAAAATTTTATACTGCTTACTTATGCCTCGTTAATTGTCAATTTGTCATTATATAAAATATCCTTAAACTTCTTTTATAACACAGTACATATTTATCATTTAGGTCAGCACTTTATTCCTACATAAATTTGCTCTGCTTTACCTTTTATATCCAATTGTCTCATTGTAACTTGAAGCCATTTCACAATGCTTATATATTTTAGTGTCTGATTTGTCTTGTAAATATGCTTGAGGTTTCCTTGGTTATTCTAGTTCCTCTATTTTGTCCTCATTTTGATTGGACCGTTTTCAGTCACTAGACTACTGTTTTTTATAGAAACTCTTGTGGTCTCTGTTGCAGCATCTGAAGGAGGACATGAAATTAAGTTTCTTGGCACAGGAGCTGGTATCAACTGATCGCGTAGCTCCTCAATCGTGGTAACTATATTGAACTTCGTATATATTTCAGTGTGCTCGAAAATTTTACCTTTTAGCATGCAACTTTTATGACTTGTATTGTTTCTTAGCTTTTAGGTTTCTTCTCGTCTTACACCGTGCCGTTCTCCTTCATTTTTAATTTTATATGTTCAATTAACCATAATTTAGCATTAGGTTTTCATCATTTGTTCATGCTTGTGTATGTGTCTTTATGGGGCTGGATTTGTTTGTTTCATCACTCATACATCATTTTCTTGGATTTGTTTGTTTCGTAGCTCATACATCATTTTCTTGGAATAGGTATGCATAATTTTTTTTCATGGGGTGTGGGGGTTGGTAAAGTCAAAACATTCAATAAAAACTAAATAATTCTGGGCAAATATAGGATCCGAGCAAATAGAAGTTTTCAAATTTGGAGGTGCATCATGATAAACCATTGTATCACAACTACAACTACTGCATCCCATCTTCGTTAGAGCATCTGCATACCAATTGCCTTCTCTGTAAATATGGCAAATTCGCTCCACTTTGAGTCTCTTCACCGAACATCTGCAATCATCAATAAGGAGTGCTTATAAGATGGCAAGTATTGCTGCAATAATTAATGAGTTCTTTCACAGCTATGATCAATGTCCACCAAAATTGGTAGATGTAATTCCACAGCCATTTGTAATCCATCCCTCAATTTTTTTTGGTGGAATCCTTCTATCCAGTTGCCAAGGTGGTAATAAATTACTCCTCCACAATCGGCCCAGCCGAGATTACCAAGGGTAGCACAATGAATCTTAAGTTTAAAGTCATTTGGCCTAGGAACCAGCCAGTGAATCCAGTGGATATTTTATTGTTTTTGATAGGCTGAGTCATACCACCCTTGATTGCTAACCATTCAGTGATTTTATCTCTGATATTCTTCTCGGATATTTTTCATACGCCGAGTCATATGCTTCTTATCATTCTGTTATTGAGCTCTGAAATCCTGAACTTCTGGCTATCGTAGACATTGAATTTTGTTAACCTTATCCTGAGTGTGCAGTTTAGGAATATGTGGGGTTCCTGTACCTTGTTCCTGTTAATTGAAGAATTTCCTCTATACCTCCTGGTGGCATGGTTTTAGACCTCTTCGTGCAATGCCATGTTGCCATTAAAACTAAGTCTTGTATTCAAGTAACATATAAATCTTTTCTTGAAATGAGGTTCAGGCTGCCCTCTGATTTTATTTCGGTATGCTTTCAGTTTTCATTGACGACATTATTCCTTGTATGATTGGTGTAGAATGGATATGGCAGGTTTGCTATGGCGAATTGCTATAGCTTGCAGAAAGACCATGAAACTGCTCTTAAGAATTTCCAACGAGCTGTGCAGCTAAATTCAAGATTTGCATATGCCCACACCCTTTGTGGTCATGAGTACGTCATCACTTCTCTATTTTATGATATTGCTCTACACATACAAAACTTTCTTACAATAACTAATTTACAGAATGATGTGTCAAAGTGTACTTAGTTGATAATCTACCATACATGGGTGGCTAGTGAGTATAACCAACCACTACCACACACATCATTTTGTATCCACTTGTAGTATCCAGTTTTTAGTCACCAACCAAAGCATTATTGTTTAATGATTCACTGTTTCCTTGATGTGTTCCTGTCAATAGATGATGGCCAACACCTATGTACTAGTCTCAGCGTTTTCTACTGTGTTTTTTCTATAATTACAGTTTCGTGGCTCTAGAGGATTTCGAGAATGGAATCAAGAGCTACCAGACTGCTCTACGGATTGATACGAGACATTATAATGCCTGGTATGGTCTTGGAATGATCTACCTTCGCCAAGAGAAGTTTGAGTTCTCAGAGCATCACTTCCGAAAGCCTTTCCAAATCAATCCACGTTCTTCTGTCATAATGTCTTATCTTGGGACTTCTTTGCATACCTTAAAGGTTGTCACTTGCTTTACTGACTGTGATTATCTAATGCTGGGGATTATCTTTTATGAAATTGAACTTTTGCATCTCTAAAATCTGGCAGAGAAGTGTGGAAGCTTTGGTGATGATGGAGAAGGCTATTTCAGCAGATAAAAAGAACCCTCTCCCCATGTATCAGAAGGCTAATATACTTGCGAGTATGGAAAATTTTGATGGAGCTTTATAAGTCTTAGAGGAGCTTAAAGATTATGCCCCCCGTGAAAGTAGCGTGTATGCTTTGATGGGCAAGATATACAAAAGTCGTAATATGCATGACAAGGCCATGATTCATTTTGGACTAGCTTTGGATTTGAAACCATCTGCAACAGATGTAGCTACTATCAAGGTGATTGGATAATTTCTTATAGATCTTCTTTGCATATGCAAAAACTTGGTATTGGAGGCAAAAAAATCCCCATAAAATGCTGCATTTTTTGAGAATGAGATAAAATGTCCAAGGTAACTTGAGTGTTGCTGGAAACTATATTATTGTGCGAATGTTCTTATACAAATCATTGGTCCCCAATTGGAAAGTCTGGCGTTTGTGAGAATTCTGTCATTCTTTTTCCCTGTGAGACATATATGTCCTAGTCTTTCATAATCAGGGGTGTTCAGACCTCTTGTTAGAGCATCCTACAAATTCCTTGAATATCTGACCCACTCCACAAGTGTACATATCAGATGCTGTATACTCATAAAAAGATAAAATGTTATTTTGCGTGTACTTTCATCTTTTTGACCATTGTTAGCTAAGAATGGCCATTCACAGTATAATAAACTTCCTGCAACATTTTCCATTTTTCTCTCACACTGTTATTTGGTTTTATTTGGGAGGGAGGGGTCCTGGGGGTTTAAAAATGAATACGGTAGCCTGTTAATTTTTCAACATTTAAGAACGTGAATTTACTTGCCCATAGCTGGCATTTAACCAAGATTTCAAAAAATTTCCTACATGCATGGAAAATATTATAATTTGTTCTGGTTCTAATTAGCAACAAATTTTTATATCAGTTTGCCCTTAGCCATCATTCATCTTTTTGACAGGCTACCATAGAGAAGTTGCATGTACCAGATGAATTAGAAGACACCTTGTGAATTCATTTGGTTTGCGTGTGCAGAACTTGAGAAGTTGTTGTAAATTATCCAGCTTAATGAATCCGCCCCAGGAGGGTTGGCTTGCTTGTGCTTTCGACCAATTGATGGATAAAGTTGACCTGATCCTTCAAGATTTTTCTCTTCCCGTGGGCATTTGATTTAATTGGCGTATCCTGTAACTGTGCATTTACAGTTTTGTAGGTATCCAGCTAACTAGTAGAGTTAGAATTCATCACTCAAGAGTTATGCATACGGCATAATTGTAGCAACAGAATTTCTAACAATGCCTAAATAGGCTTGTATCATTACAAAACATCAATTGATGCAAGCTGCAAGTTTGTATGTACAATATGTTTTCTGCAACTCTTTCCAGCTGAAACGTAAAATTTCATTGTTATTAGTTTGTTTTGCAGTAGTGCAATTCTTACCTAATTACCTAATTGGAATCTCCGCAGAATTAGTTTAAGACTGATCAATCTAGTGTTGCACCTAGATTTGTTCTTTATGCGAGATAATAAAGTGCTCTGTTCTGAATTTACCTTATATTGCACAACATTTCTGCAAGTTTTCAAGGTGTTGGTGGAGAGATTGAAAGTAACTTTATAAAATGTATTAAATACAAGGAGTCTTGTTATGTATTGCAATTTTTTTTTTTGTCGATTGCGATGTATACTGGGATCGTATAAGATTATGAGGCTGACTAATTATATCAAATACATCGTTAAAATATTATCAACTATAGTTATTCATATAATCGAGGACAAAAAAAGTTACACATAAAGTTGTAAGATATTATATTATATATATCATTTTCCAAATACAAGCTTGCAAGGGGCATACCCAAGAAACAGATGGTGAACAACTAACTACATCTGCGAATAACTGGAACTGCACCACACTACATATCCACAAATTGCACCATATAGGCTGCCAATTTTTTTAACAAAAAATCACATTATGGTTGCCATTGCGGATACTGCTTGCAACCGTACTGCACTCTCCCCTAGATTAAAGAGAAAATTTAGTATTCAAACACTTACTAACACCCTATGCTGAATTTATTAGAAGCCGGGTTTTAAATGGATCATACAAAACGAATTGAAGAAGTGCTCTGAAGAGATTCTTCCATCCTCTTAGCCATAACTTGCAAACCAGAGCCGATAAAGGTGTCCAAATCCTCCGGTTTCCACCCTTCAACCGGCTCAACTTCGTACATCCACTCTATGTCACAACCACTTTCCGTTGGCACTACTTTAACCCTCGACACATACGAGTTAAACCCTACGTTTCCATCCACAATGGAGTAGCTAAAACTTAGTTCACTAGGATTGATAGACAGCAGCTTCTGCTTAGTCCAATTCACAATCTCATCGCCACTGTTGACTGGAGTTTTGAAGCCAGCGCAGTAACGGACACAACCCGGTTGGCCCGAGACACCCTCAATGCCAAGGCATGTGGTGAGCGTTGGGAACCACTTGTTTAGGCTAAAGAAATCTTCCAAAAGAGGCCATACTTGTTCTGCTTTAGGACCTTTTAGCTCTGCACAAGCCTTCCCCTCCCACTTCTGTGGTTGGTTTTCAAGAACTATTTGGTGAGAAGAATCCATGAGCAACTAGGGGTTGTGAAATTGATGGATAAAGAACTAAAAATTTGTTCTTTTTCTTATATCTAATTTGATCTGTTAGAGTGGTGCTGATAAAAGAAATGGTCTTGTGAGAGTTTATATAGGGAACAAGTACGATACTTCGTTCCACCATAAAAGTCCCAGTTGTAAATTTAACAAATTTTGAAGGGTATATTTTGCTAATACATACCCTATCATACATCGAAATAGGTGCATAAGCCTGAACTATTCATAAATTTTGAACCTTGCTATCAAGGTTAAACTTGTCATGATTTATAGGTGTACTAGACTGAATTATTCATAAAATTTGAACTTTACTATCAAGGTTAAACTTGTCATGTTACTAACTATAGTTAGCTATGATGAGCCAAGCAAGTGCTCTTCGGACAACGAATTAAGCCTTATTTTGGATTTTAGTTCAGATCGAGTCGTTACAATCTTTGCTCTATATTTATGTTTAAATATATTGAGTGTTTAATTTAATAATGACGGCAAACTTAACTATAATATCAAGAAATGAACTTTTATTAAAAAAAATAATAAACATGACTCTTTTTATGTATCGAAGTTGGTATACTGTGAGGGGTCTGCATAAATTTACAAGATACAAAGAGTGATATTTAGCTGCATTTATATTGTGCATGTATAATAAATAGAATGGCTACAAACCACGTCATGTTGACGGGAAGGCAGCCAAGTTTGGTTGAATTGTGTGTACCAATAATCCAATGAGAAAAAAAGAAAAAAAATATCGTGTTGTTCTAAAGATTGTGGGCCAGTGGTAGTTGCACATCACAATTGTCATTAGTTATCACGTGAAAGAATATAAGGTCTAGAATTAAAGCTTATGCGTAAATTGAAAGGAAGAAACGAAGCACAACATCCACGTTTTAAAATTACACTCTCTATTCTAATTTATAAAATTATTAAGAATAATTTGTATCTGAAAATATGATATAGTTAATATAACAATTAAATATTATATCTAATATTTTTAAATTAAAAAATTTAAAACTGTTGTGGACTCTCAGTTCTATAATAGAACTGAGTGTCTAACTATTAATACAAAAAAATTGATACTCAATTCAATTATAGTTTTTTTTAGGCAAATATTAGTGAGCTACTTATTCCTAACTTAAAATTAGTTCTTGACAAGTTTGAGCAATTAATTGAATGACGATAACGGGTTCAAATTTGTATAATATAGCATTTTCAGGTATCCCACACATTTTTTTTTATTGACAAAACATAATGAGAAGTTTGACAGCATTTATTTGTCTCCAGTATCTCTAATCATCGATCAATATAATCCATAAATAATATTTTTTTATAGAAAAAAAATAGTACTGTAAGTCATTTGGTACACATCACAATTGTATACCAATAATCCAATGAGAAAAAAAGAAAAAAAATATCGTGTTGTTCTAAAGATTGTGGGCCAGTGATAGTCGCACATCACAATTGTCATTAGTTATCTCGTGAAAGAATATGAGGTCTAGAATTAATGCTTATGCGTAAATTGAAAGGAAGAAATGAAGCACAACATCTATGTTTTAAAATTACACTCTTTATTCTAATTTATAAAATTATTAAGAATAATTTATATCTAAAGACACGGTATAATTAATATAATAATTAAGTATTGTATCTAATATTTTTAAATTAAAAAATTTAAAACTGTTGTGGACTCTCAGTTTTATAATAGAACTAAGAGTCCAACCATTAATACAAAAAAATTGATACTCAATTCAATTATAATTTTTTTTTTAGGCAAACATTAGTGTACTACTCATTCCCAACTTAAAATTAGTTCTTGGTAAGTTTGAGCAATTAATTGATTGACGATAACGGGCTCAAATTTGTATAATATAGTATTTTCGGGTATCCCATACACTTTTTCTTTATTGACAAAACATAATGAGAAGTTTGACAGCATTTATTTGCCTTCAGTATCTCTAACCATCGATCAATATGATCCATAAATAGTATTTCCTGTAGAAAAAAGGTAGTACTGCAAGCCATTTTGTGCGATCCAATGAGGAAAAAAAATATAAAAATTTAAAAGAAAGACTTTTGCATATATACCCAAAAGTATAAAATGAGTCATCTAAATCCAAATAAAAAAGTATTGTCATAATACCAACTAAATCGCATCACTATAACATTTTTCTCTCTATATTTTTTCTTGAAATTGGACAAAAAATTATCATACCATGAGTCAGAGCTTACTATAATAGTTGCTCTCAATATAGCCTGCAAAAACACTAAAGAGATGACACGTAATTGCCTGTGCCTGAAGGTATGGCGTAGATTAAAATTTTAAAAATACTCTATTACCTAAAGACTTTTTACAACATAAAATAACTTACAAATCAATTAGAATGAATCTGAACCGTCTCTGTGATTTTTCGCCCAAATCAATTTGCATGTGGAAATATTACGACCTCAATACCTAAAAAACAAGAAAAGGGCGTCAATGCTAAAAGGGTGAACCATATTGTTTACGTGCAATTTTTCTTTTATAATTATAATTATTATTATTGTAAGATCCCGAATTTTAATAAATAGATTTAAAATTTTTCTTATAATTTTATGCTTAACAGTAAGGTGTTAAATTAATAAAAATTAAAGTTAAGGATGTTATGTGCAAAAATTTTATGTTGAGGAATATTCGTTCTGTTGGGGAATATTCGTTCTCTCGAGAAATATTCGTTCTGTAGGGAATATTCGTATGACGGAGCCGAAATATTCAGTTATGGGTGGACCCCACAATGAAATATTGTCGAATGTAAAAAACGACAGCAGTAGCCTTTCTAAATAAAAATGGTCAACGATATTATCACTTTTAACTGTTAAAATACCCAGTGATAAAAGTATGGTAACATATGATATTTTATTGTAGCACACATAATTGTACAGTAGCACATGGTATTACACAATGTTTAAATTATTGAACTCATAAAGTGGTTATTGAATAATATTTCATCAATAATTGTCATTACAAAGTATTTTACATTATTGAATCAATAATTGTCATTACACATTATTTTACGTTATTGAATCAATAATTGTCATTACACAATATTTTACATTATTAATTGTACAGTGTTCCATATTATTGAATCAATAATTGTCATAATGCACAACATCTTGCATTATTGAGCCAATAATTATTACAGTAGTAGTCACGGGTATTAAACAGTTAGACATATTTATTATTTAAAAAAAATTGTATGTTTAATTGGGCTATTAAATCAATAAAATAATATAAAAATGTGTAACGTGTGTACGTGTGTAACACGTGTAAATGTGTAACACGCGTAAGTGTGTAACACACGTAAATATGTAACGCGGATAAATGTGTAACACGTGTAGGCGTGAAACGCGTGTTAGTCAACGAACGGTGCAGATTAAAGTATGAAACGTGCATTGGTTAATGAATGGTTCAGATTAAAAGATGAGATTAAAATGTATAATGTGTGTGTGAAAAAGTTGGTTAGACCCTGACTATAAATAGGGGGCTTAGCATAAGGAGTTTCATACATTCCTTACTTAATCTTCTTTCCACTCTCTAAATATTTCTTAGTATAAGTGTCTTTCTAAGAGTATTAAAATTATCTTAAGTGTTGAAGATCTAGAAGGGTATGAGTATTGTTCAAGTAAGTTTTTTTTTTATAAGTTATATAAACACTTACACATACATCAGTTTACAACTCTTCCTTTAGAAGACTCTTCTATTAGAAAACTTATTTTGAAAAACTTGTTAGTTCTTAATGACACGAAAGATATTTAGAAGGGGGGGGGGGGGGGGTTGAATAGATTCTTTAAAACTTTTTCTTTTCTTTATTTTAAAAGAGAATGAATTATTAATTAATTAATTTAGCATAGCGAAATATGATTTATTTACCCTTCCTGATGTAATAATTCAACTAGCAGTTATATAGCAGTTATAGCAGTTAATAGACACAAGATGAAAGACACCAGGTTTTAAGTGGTTCAGAGTTCACAAGACTCCTACTCCACTGTTCTGTTCTTCGAGCAGTAAATCCATTAAGGATACTCTTACAATTTTTGAATCACTAAGATTCCTTTAAGACCAGCAGCCTTAGAACTTTAGTTTACTAAGAACTCTTCTCGTGAGTAGTGTTTGGTTTGGATGTGCTACTAAGTTGCGTTTAGCATAAGTTTCTAAAGAACTTAGTAGCGAAGAAAAATACTTTTCCGTTTGATCTTTTTGAACTCTTGCGTATCCTTTCTTTCTTGTGTGTCGCTTTTATTCTTTTCTCAAATCTGGGCGTTTCTTATAAGAGCTTCAGATTTCTTCCTGTTTGAAATATGCCCTATGCTTCAGTTTTTGCCCGTTACCTCACGATGTAGAGCTGCTGAATATTATATTCATTTAGCTCATTAATACACTGATGAGGTATTAATTGACCTCTAACATTGTCCATAAAAGGTGTTTCCTTTTTTCTTGGGATAAGACATGTCAGTCGTAGGTTTCTGTTAACTTTTATAGAGGCGTTTGGTCTTCCATAAAAGATGGCTGATAGGACAAAATCTTCTGACTTTAGCACCACCTTGAAATCTTTACTTTGCCGTTTAGCACATTTTGGTCAGTCATCTGACATTTTTGACTTTAAGCTCTTGACAGAGGTTTATCTGTCACATCGATATAGACTGTTCTTCTAAACGAAGTTGCTTCTGTCTTTTAGTACAAAAGAAGAACTATAAGATATTTAGGTTCTGATTTGCATGACGTGTAGCTAAGGAGAGTCGTAGTATTGCTTTAAATGACTCTTGCTTTTGCTAAACGAATCTCTACGATCAACTCTACGATCATTTTTACTTTAAAAATTATTTAAAAGTATGTTTATACTATATAGTCACTTTGATGATTTTTATACATAAAATTGACATGTGTTACTTACTAATTAAATTATGAATATACATATAGGTTGATCAACCTCATAAAAACTATATTTAGTCACGAAATAAGGTAATGGATATCATTTTCTTTCAAACTCTTAAACTTATTACGGTAAGGGATATCATTCTTTTCATCATTATAAAGGGATATCATTTTCTTTCTTACTTGTAAGGAATACCATCTTTTTCATCTTCTATCACTTAAACTTACTACAACAAGAAAATATCTCATTTGTACCTCTAATATTATTAAACAGTGAAAATTCTTGAATTAATAATTCATTAATATTCCCTTAATAGTTTGCACTTCATCTAATACCCGTTGACATGAACATTCTAATTAATTTTTTATCGTCATATTTAAACTGTAAACGTATGGACTTTAAACTTTTGAACTGTGGACATTTATTTGAACTGTGAACTTATAGACCTTGAACTTTTGAACCGTGAACATTTATTTGAACTGTGAACATTTTGGACTAATTTATTGTATCGTAAACCTTACCGTTGAACTTCTTTCTTGTGAATCTTTGACATTACTTTTGGACTTGAACACCTTTTTGAATCTAGACAAAGTCAAATTTGTTAACTCCTCATGTTATTGTTTATCTTGTTTCTTCTGTTCATTATTTATATCTCTGTTGTTATTTCAATCATCAAGTATCAGGTTGTTCTAAATAATTGTGGCCTGAGACATAGATGATATGTTAAAGGCGATATAGGTTAAAGGCGATATAGGATAAAGACGATATAATTGTTGGGTGTCTTTGGTCGATGACAAGGACACACGATGAATGTTCTCTTTGGCCGGTGGCAAAAAAGAACTGTTGTTTGACATCATCATGATCAGTGGTGTTTCAGATGATGAAAATTGATGATGATTTTTTTAAAAAGAGAGGCTAGTAGACATCATAATCTACTTGATTCTCTTAGTGGTGGTTATTTCTTTATAGTGAAATTTTGTTTAAGAACTTAACTGCTGTGTTAATCTTGCTGTTTATATTATTCTATCAAGAACTCAACTGCAACTGTTGATTTAAAACTTGTTGTCTATTATATTCAATTAAGAACTCAACTGTTGAAGGCTAAGAAAAATTTATTTTTCATTATCTTAGTAATGATATTTTTTACTGGGCTATTTGAGCTCACCCTTTCCTTTTTGTTCAATTGTTCAGGAAATGAGAGCGTAGCCGGGACTAGCGAAGAGGAAAAGAGAATGGAGTAGCGGTCCGAGATAGTTGCTATAGTAGTCTTCACTATGTTGTAAAATAGTAATAATTGACTTAGTTATGTATTATTAAATAGTGTATTGTAATAATTTTATTGTAGTCTTTTGACGACTCAAATTGGGTGGTGTGGGCCCGATCTGGGGGTGTCACAGTTGGTATAAGAGCTTAGGGATATGATCTTGCATGAAGATCTGGGATTAGAACTAGGAGGGGAGAGACGATTAGAATCCTTCGCTAGTGTGTCCTACATAAGTTAAATTTAGCTTGTTGGCTTGAATGAAGCGACAAAAAGTAACAAGTCAGTTTGTTTAAACTAACCTTTATTTTGTGACTATATTTCAGAATGACATCTGAAAACCAGGAGGCTACAAATAATTCTCTTGCACCTTCAGGAAATAATGCAGGTGGCCACGTGAATTATGACGGTTTTTTTAGAAACTTTATGGAATTCATACAAAATCAAGCGAGGGGAACTCCCGTCGGTGGAAATGCTGGTAATTCGAGGATGGTCATTGCGAAACAGTTTAAGGAGTTGGGACCACCTGAATTTTTAGGGAAGCTGGACCCACTTACGGCAGATGCATGGCTGAAGCAGATGATAAAGATATTTGATGTTCTGCGCTGCACTAATGATTAGAAAGTTTCTTTTGCTACCTTCATGCTAAGAGGAGAAGTAGACCATTGATGGGAATCGATAAAGCGTACCCATCAATCAACACTTGAGATGTCCTGGACGGAGTTTCAGGATTTGTTTAATGAAAAGTATTTTCCAGAAAGTGTCCGCCATATGAAAGAGGTGAAATTTATTAAACTAAAACAAGGAAAAATCTGTAGTCCAGGGGAGAGCTTTTGTTATAACGTCTCAGAAGGCATGGAACCTGAACGGGGTGATAACCGGTGAGCTATTCATAAACTCTTGTGAAGTTTATGCCCTATTAGATAATAGTTCTACCCACTCTTTTATCTCACCTACATGTGCTCAACGTTTAAATTTGATTCATGAAAATTTAGACTTTGACTTATGTGTTGAAACTCCATTAGGGGAAATAGCCGTCATATCTACTGTTTATAAATCTTGTTTGGTTCAAATCAATAACATTACCCTACCCATTGATCTTATCTCTTTGAAAATGCATGAGTTTGATATGATTTTAGAAATTGATTAGTTGACTACCCATCATGCTAAATTTGATTGTTTCCATAAGTTTATTAGCTTTCATATTCCTGACCAACCTATCATGCAAATTCAAACAACTAAACCTTTGAAATTTGTAACCGTTATTTCTAGCCATAAAGCCATTCGTTTATTAAAAAACGGATGTCAAGCCTTCCTAGCTCATATTACTGATCTAAATAAAAACTCAATAAATTTGAACAATATTTCTGTTGTTAATGAATTCCCTGATGTATTTCCCGAAGAACTTCCTGGCCTACCCCCAGACCGCGAAATTGAATTCTGTATTGACTTTAAACCCGGTACTAAACCTATTTCTAAAGTCTTATACCGAATGACTCCTATAGAACTTCAAGAGTTGAAAGTCCAACTTCAGGAAGTCCTAGATACCGATTTCATACGACCAAGTACATGCCCCTGTTTTATTTATAAAGAAGAAGGATGGGAGTATGAGATTGTGCATTAACTATCGAGAGTTGAATCATGTCACTATCAAGAATAGGTATCCGTTACCTCGAATTGATGACTCGTTTGATCAATTACAAGGTGCTCAGTATTTTTCAAAGATCGATCTCCGATCTGGTTATCATTAGTTGAAGGTTAAAGCTGATGACGTTCCAAAGACTGTCTTCAGAACTCGCTATGGGCATTACAAGTTATTAGTCATGCCTTTTGGACTAACTAAAGCTCCTGCAGCCTTCATGGACATGATGAACCGAATATTCAAAGAATATTTGGATCATTTTGTGGTTGTCTTTATTGATGACATCCTCATATACTCCAAAAGTTGTGAGGATCATGAACGTCACTTGCGATCGATACTCCAAAAATTACGTGAAAATAAGTTATATGCTAAGTTGAAGAAATGCGAGTTCTGGCTCGAGAAAGTAACATTCCTTGGGCATGTGATTTCTAAACAAGGAATATCGGTTGATCCCGCAAAAATTGAAGCAATTTTAAACTGGGAGCAACCTAAGATAGTAACTAAAGTATGAAATTTTCTGGGTCTAGCTGGTTATTATCAGAGATTTGTAGAAGGTTTTTCCCGAATTGCCACTCCATTAACTCAGCTGACTCAGAAAAAACACAAAATTCGAATGAAGTAAGAAATGCGAGAAAAACTTTCAAGAACTCAAGAAGAGACTCGTTTCAGCCCCTGTTTTGACTATACCATTAGGATTAGGAGGATTTGTTATTTACAGCGATGTTCCAGGTAGTGGTCTATGATGCGTTCTTATGCAACACGGGAAAGTTATAGCTTACGCCTCTCGACAACTTAAAGATTATAAGAAAAATTACCCTACTCATGATCCAGAGTTAGAAGCAGTCATTTTCGCGTTGAAGATCTAGAGACACTACTTGTACGGAGAAAAGGTGGAGATCTTTACAGATCATAAAAGTCTCAAGTATTTCTTCACCCAAAATGAACTCAACATGTGACAGCGACGTTGGTTTGAACTTTTAAAGGATTATGACCACACTATCCAGTACCACCCAGGAAAGGCGAACGTGATAGTTGATGTATTGAGTAGAAGATCATATGCGAGTACGAATACAATACTAACAATGCAAAGACGCATTTTGTATGATTTGCAAAAGATGGAGATAAAGCTAAAATCATCAGGGACCCAGATGAGGATCGCACACGTACGAGTAGAACCAACTTTAATCGATAAAAAGTAAAAACTGCTCAAGCTATTGATCCAGAACTGATGAATATGATGAGAAAAATATGAGAATGTGCTATTCCAAAAGCAAGAATCGCTGATAAAAGGGATACTTAGAGTCAACCCTCAACTCTGTGTTCCTAACAACTTTGAATTGAAGTATAAAATCATGATGGAGGCACACAATACGCTGTTTGTAATTCATCCTGGAAGTACCAAAATGTATCGTGACCTTCGACATACATTTTGGTGGAGCGATATGAAAAAGGAGATCGTTGAGCATTTCTCGAGGTGTTTAACGTGTCAACGTGTCAAGGCGGAGTATCAAGTGCCTAAGGGTCCAATGCAACCACTTGAGGTTCCCGAATGGAAGTGAGAACACATCAATATGGATTTTGTGACGGGTCTTCCCAAAGTTTCTCAAGGCTTGGATGCGATTTGGATCATTGTAGATAGATTGACCAAATCCGCGCATTTCTTGCTTATACGGGAAAACTATTCACTTGAGCGTCTAGCTAATATGTACATAAATGAGATTGTGAGAATGCATGACATACCAGTATCCATAGTTTCCAATTGGGACCCTAGATTCACTTCACGATTTTGGATCAGTCTACAAAAAGCTATGGGCATCGAACTATGATTTAGTTCTGCTTATCATCCCCAAACAGATGGACAATCGGAAAGAACAATTCAGACTCTTGAATATTTATTGAGGCTTTGTGTGCTAGACTTCAAAGGAAGTTGGGACAAGTATTTACCATTGGTTGAATTTTCCTACAACAATAGTTATCAAACAAGTATAGGAATGACTCAATTTGAAGCTTTGTATGGAGGAAAGTGTCGCTCTCCAGTATGTTAGAATGAGATGGGAGAAGCAAAATTGTTGGGACCTAAGCTAGTGCGCATGACAACAGAAAAGATCCAAATGATCAGACGACGAATACAAGCTGCACAAGAACGACAAAAGAGTTATGCCGATCTTCATCGAAAGGACGAAAGTTTCAACGTTGGAGATCATGTATTCTTACGTGTTTTCCCATGGAAAAGAATTACAAGGTTTGGGAAGAGAGGAAAGCTCAATCCTCAATTTATTGGCCCATTTGAAATCCTTGATCGAATAGGAACTGTGGCCTACAGACTAGTTCTTCCACTAAACATATCTCGCATTCATAACGTTTTTCACATATCTATATTACGTATATATGTGAAGGACCCAAATCACATTATTAAGTTGGAGCCAGATGGGATAGCTGAACATTTAATGTATGAGGAAGTATCTGTCAAGATCTTGGATATGAAGGAACATATCTTATGGAAAAATTATACATCAAGTCAAGATTTTATGGAAAAAATCAAGTTACTGAGGAAATGACCTGGGAGTTGGAATCTGAAATGAGAGCTAAGTATTATGATCTTTTCGAAATGCCAGACACATAAATTTCGGGGACGAAATTTTATTAGGAGGGGATGATGTAAGACCTCGAATTTTAATAAATAGATTTCAAAATTTTCTCATAATTTTATGCTTAACAGTAATGTGTTAAATTAATAATAATTAAAGTTAAGGATGTTATGTGCAAAAATTTTATGTCGGACAATATTCGATTGGTCGGGGAATATTCGTTTTGTCGGGGAACATTCGTTCTGTCAGGAATATTTGTACGACGGCGCCAAAATATTCAGTTATGGGTGGACCTCACAATGGTCGGATATAGAAAACGACAGCAGTAGCCTTTCTAAATAAAAATGGTCAACGATATTACCATTTTTAACTGTTAAAATACTCAGTGATAAAAGTATGGTAACATATGATATTTTACTGTAGCACACAGAATTGTATAGTAACACATGGTATTGCATAGCAGCACACGATATTACACAATGTTTAAATTATTGAACTGATAAAGTGGTTATTGCACAATATTTCATCAATAATTGTCATTACACAACATTTTACATTATTGAACCAATAATTGTCATTACATATCATTTTACGTTATTGAATCAATAATTGTTATTACAGAATATTTCACATTATTAATTGCACAATGTTCCATATTACTGAATCAATAATTGTCATAATGCACAACATCTTGCATTATTGGGTCAATAATTGTTACAGTAGTAGTCACGGGTATCAAACAGTTAGACAGATTTATTATTTGAAAAATATTGTATGTTTAATAATTGAGATATTAAATCAATAAAATAATATAAAAATGTGTAACGCGTGTACGTGTATAACACGTGTAAATATGTGACACGTGTAAGTATGTAACACGTAAGTGTGTAATGCACGTAAGTGTGTAACGCATGTAAATGTGTAACCCGTGTAGGCGTGAAACGCATGTTAGTCAATGAACGGTGCAGATTAAAGCGTGAAACATGTGTTGGTTAATGAATGGTTCAGATTAAAAGATGAGATTAAAATGTGTAACGTGTGTGTGAAAAAGTTGGTTAAGCCCTGACTATAAATAGGGGGCTTAGCATAAGGAATTTCATACATTCCTTACTCAATCTTCTTTCCACTCTCTAAATATTTCTTAGTATAAGTGTCTCTCTGAGAGTATTAAAATTATTTTAAGCGTTGAAGATCTAGAAGGGTACGAGCATTGTTCAAGTAAGTTTTTTTTTTTATTTATAAAAGTTATATAAACACTTACACACACATCAGTTTACAACTCTTCCTTTATAAGATTTTTCTATTAGAAGATTTATTTTGAAAAACTTCATTTGAAATATTTTACTTTAAAAACTATTTTAAAGTATATTTATACTATATAGTCACTTTGATGATTTTTATACATAAAATTGGTATGTATTACTTACTAATTAAATTATGAATATACATATAGGTTGATCAACCTCATAAAAACTGTATTTAGTCACGAGATAAGGTAATGGATATCATTTTCTTTCAAACTCTTAAACTTATTACGGTAAGGAGTATCATTCTTTTAATCATCATAAAGGAATATCATTTTCTTTTTTACTTGTAAGGAATACCATCTTTTTCATCTTCTATCACTTAAACTTACTATGACAAGAAAATATCTCATTTATACCTCTAATATTATTAAACGGTGAAAATTCTTGAATTAATAATTCATTAATATTCCCTTAATAGTTTGCACTTCATCTAATACCCTTTGACATGAACATTCCTATTAAATTTTCATTCATATTTGAACTGTGAACTTATAAATTTTGAACTTTTGAACTGTGGACATTTATTTGGACTGTGAACTTATGGACCTTAAACTTTTGAACTGTGAACATTTATTTGAACTGCGAACATTTTGGACTAATTCCTTGAACCGTAAATCTTACCGTTGAACTTCTTCCCTGTGAATCTTGGACATTACTCTTGGACTTGAACACCTTTTTCTATACATCATGTTGACAATTTGGATATTATTTGAATCTGGACAAAGTTAAATTTGTTGATTCCTCATGTTATTGTTTATTTTGTTTCTTCTGTTCATTATTTATATCTCTGTTGTTATTTCAATCATCAAGTATCAAGTTGTTCTGAATATCTGTGGCCTGGGACATAGATAATATGTTAAAGGCGATATAGGATGAATACGATATAATTGTTAGGTGTCTTTGGTCGGATGACAAAGACACGTTATAAATGTTCTTTTTGGTCGGGGGCAAAGAAGAACTGTTGTTTGGCATGATCATGACCACTGGTGTTTCAGATGATGAAAGTTGATGATGATTTTCTTAAAAAGAGAGGCTAGTAGACATCATGATCTACTTGATTCTCTTAGTGGTGGTTATTTCGCTACAGTGGAACTTTGTTTAAGAACTTAACTGCTATGTTAATCTTAATGTTTATATTATTCTATCAAGAACTCTACTGCAGCTGTTAATTTAAAACTTGTTGTCTATTATATTTAATTAAGAACTTAACTGTTGAAGGTTAAGAATAATTTATTTTTCATTATCTTAATAATGATATTCCTTACCGGACTATTTGAGCTTATCTTTTTCTTTTTGTTCAATTGTTCAGGAAATGATAGTTTAGCCAGGACTATCGGGGAGGAAAGAGGAATGGAGTAGCGGTCTGAGATAGTTGTTATAGTAGTCTTCACTGTATTATAGAATAGTAATAATTGTTAAGACTTATTTGTGTATTATTGAATAGTGTACTGTAATAATTTTGTTGTAGTTTTTTGACGACGTGGACCTGATTTGGGGGTGTCACAATTATTATTATTATTACTATTATTATAATAATAATTACTATTACTATTATTATTATTATTATTATTATTATTAGTAGTAGTAGTAGTAGTAGTAGTAGTAGTAGTAGTAGTAGTAGTAGTAGTAGTAGTAGTATTCGTATTCTTATTCTTATTAATACTACTACTACTACTACTACTACTAATAATAATAATAATACACCGCACCGCAGAAACTATACCGCACTAATAATGACCAAAACGACGTTGATTTATTTTTTATTTTTTAAAACTACATGGTGTAAATTATACATTTCTCATTATTTTTGTTAGCATAACATTAACTTCTACAGTTGTCTCTCATATGACTATTAATTTTAGTTTTGAAAACTTTTAATTGTGAATTTTAGTTACCTAATCAAGTTTCTTATTATTTGATAGTCAGTGACATTTTTACAATTACAAAATTTCATTATAACGTGGATGAAGATGAATAAATTCAATAGTGATGATATTTTTATATAAGCAATACATTATCTACTTTTAAGTTATAAACAACTATTCGCCATAATCTTACTTTAATGTACTTATTCTTAAATAGCTATTCTAATATCTTTTATACACATTTGTCTGCACTTAAAAATTGGGTGATTATTTCGGTAACTGTATTCCTTTAGTCATAATTTTTTTGTATATGTTTAATTGGTTTTAAAATCGAAATTGCATTAAATGAAACTGACGTCGCATTAAATGAAGCTGAACCACACATTTCAAAACTGCACCGCACCAACCACAAGCAGTTTTATGTGTAGTTTTGGATTTGTCAAACTGCACCTAAGCGATTTCATGTGCAATTTAGGTTTTAAACCGCACCATACTCACCCCTAAGGTTGGATTAATTTAAAGAATATAGGAAGTAATAGACTAATAATAGCCTAGTGATATATGAGCTTCTCTTATTGTGTAAGTTCACATGTTTAAATGCAAGTATATAGGTTCGAATTTATCATTCAACAGAATTCGAAAGATTTCTTGATGCTCCCTCCCAAGTAAAAAAGAAGAAGAAAAAATGTTCGAATACAAGCATATATATATGTTCAAGTCCATCCTTCAACAAAAGTAAAAACTGTTTGAATACAATGACACGTTCAAATCTATCTTTCAACAAAAGTCGTAAGATTTTTTGGCCCTTCCTAGGAAAAAGAAGAAAAAATATACTATATACTTCATCCGTTCCGAATTATAAGATCACGTACTATTGACTGTTTAAAAATTAATTTGAGATATTTTTAAACTTAAAATTGACACAATTAATTTAAGTTTTTAAAATAATAAATGTTATAACTAGTACTCTAGTAGTACTTTTTAAGTAGTTTATGATATTTATAATTGTATTGATATAAATAAAATAAATTTATCTCAATTTTGAGTTTAAAAATATTTGAAATTGACTTTTCAAACGTCAATATTGATCTTATATTAATTTGGAACATAGGAAATATTATAAATTCAACATATTTTAGCCATCATTAATATATAATTTACATGCCAAGATGCCTTTCATTTTCTTTAGAAAAAAAACTCTAGAAATCCCAAACAAAGCATCTCCCTCCAATTAATTGAATTCCACAAAAAATTAATTATTACATAAAGAACCCTAATCTATGTAAAATGTTTGGACTAGCGGGTATAAGGAGATGTTGCTTGAATCCTATTCTTTCTCTTCTGCAGGAACTGCTGCAAAGATCTCTTCATGGAAAGACCAGTAGTAGGGCTATACACCAATGGAGAAGATGGATTCGAACCGGACGGAGTCTTTGATTTCTCCTCTCTTGCTTGACTTGCAAGCGATATGATGGATTTGGCCTGCATTAATATGTATAAAAACTTTATTATTGGGCAATAATTTTTAAAAGAGGGTACAGGAGGTAAGGGCTTTCTTAAGCTCTTGCACGAGATATTATTTTATCTACAGTGACGAAGTCAAGAATTTTATTCAATGGAGTCAAAATATTGTGAGGCTATAAATAATTTAGCGGGAATTCGGAGGCAGCGCTCTCAAGTCAATTTTTTTGAATAATTTTGTATTTTTTGATTGCATATATAAAATATATTTTTGGTTATAATGTTAATATAATAAGTAGTAACATAATATATATACACACACACCCCCTTATTGACCTCTCATACGCTTTTCTAATCATAAATTTGTTCACAAATACTTAATTCCTTAGTTATTTTAAAAAATAATATAAATTATATTATTATTTATTTTAAGAAGATTAGGAAAAAATGCATATATAAAGGAGCATGAGTGATATATGATTGAGAAGTTAAAAAATTTCGATTTAACCCTGTATATTTGATTATTTATAAAATTTTAGTGGGTCAAATTGTTTATTACACTTATTTTTTTTTAAATTATCATATATTATAAAATATTTTTTTCCAGTGGGATCAATATACCCCACACCTCAATGTGTGGCTTTGTCCCTGTCTTTTATAATAATAATATTTTAAAAATTATAATAATATTTTTTTGTACATAACATGATGAGAAAGAGTGTATCCACACTCCCCTTTTTGTTTTTTTAAAATATCTCATTTTTATCATAGAAATTAATATTAATTAATTAGTATTAATTTGGCTACTCATAATGACAAAATAATAATTATGTTGTTAAAACAATAAATATCGCTGAAAGTCTAAAATATTATTAAAACAATTGTAAAAGAGTCGCTAACTGCATAAAAAATACTTTGATATTATCAACCGTCATTAATTTTAATAAAATATTTACAAAATTACAAAAAGAAACCTGAAACTCGGTAACATCACACACGCTGATCCTTCCCTTGTAGAAAATGGTGAGCGGTTGGTTGTTCTGACCAATCTCACTTGGACTTTCACCTAGCAACATCTCTGACCTTCAAGAAACAAATCTAATTTAATAAAATTTCAACAGCTATACACACACATATATTAATTTTGGTTATTTCATGAACGCGAATGAAAAATAGTTGTAATAAGAGTACATAATGTAAAAGAATTTCAATTTTTTTAATGAAAGTGGGAACACGGTGGTCAGGTTAGGTCATGTATGAAGAAAATAGGGGCGGGTTTTGGGAAGGATCCCAAACTATATCCGATATATATACAATAACTATGAAAGCTTAAAATTTATATATTTAACAAATTAGACGCTTTTTATACAATAGAGGAAGTATATACGTGTATCTAATGTATGGAGAGAGAGAGAGAGAGACTTACATGGGGTGGTGGTGGTTCTCGGAGTTGAGAGACACCGACGGCGGTAGAAGGCGGAGCTCAAGATTAGGATTCCTCCTCATTTTCAAAATCAATATCTACTTTAGAGAGAGAGAGAGTTCTTGTTATGTTTCCCTCTATATATATCTTTATTTATGGATGTGTGTATATATATATATATATATATATATATGTGTGTGTGTGTGTGTGTGGTGTCACTTTGTTTGTTAGTAGAGACTAGAGAGGGGTACTGAGATGAGATATAATATAATTATGATAAGTAAATATAGGAGTATCATAATCATCATCATATAATAACACGAAACACACAGAAAAAGCACACAAAAGAATAGGTGGCTGCCGTTGTAAAATAAAGTATGTGGAACACCGATTATCCTACGCATCCCTCGAAAACCGCAACCGAAAATTCAAATATATACACGTGCTTGTTTTTAGTCGGCTCTATCTCCGCTCACTTTATTTCTCTTATTTTCAAATTAGTTCTACTTTTGGAACCTAACAACTGAAAATTTAAGATTATGTTTTAAAAAGTTTTATATATTAATCCATGTGTTAATATTTCATTAGCTAAATTTAAAATTTACTATTGATGATATTCTCTCTTTAATGTTGGTTCTTCGGAGTTTCGCTTTACTCTCTAAAATTGCAAAATAATTTCTCAGTGGTCCGATGTGTTACTACACCGTAAAATGCCTTGGATATTAATATTAGTTATAGGAGATAATCAGATAAAGATACATTATCAATAATATTTGTGTGAAGAATGTCTAATATGAATTCTTCTTTATTTCTCTTATATACATTATATACAGGCGTTTTCGATAGTGAAATATGTCTCATCCCATGACGAATAGACAGCTATTTCATATAGGGTGGGTGGTAATAGTCATGTGATCAGCCACCCTAGTTAGTGGACCCTTAAACCGTCACTTCCCAGATAAATCCTAAAGGACCCCTATATATGTCTCAACTTCAGGCATTCAAAGTATTGGTCTTGGGCAGTGACGAAGTCATAATTTTTTTTAGTATGGTCAAAATTATTATTAAGCTATAAATAATTTGGCGATTTGGAGACAATGCTCTCGAGCTAATTTTTTTTTAATACTTTTATACTTTCTGATCACATACACACACACGTGTGTGTGTGTACAAATATGTTCTAAAGCGAACCACTAAAAGACGAATAAATTAATTTAAAATAGTAAAAAAAAATAGTTAGACAATAAAATTTGGTGAAAAATATCTACATGTGAAGAAGATCATCTACAAAAAATTTCATGAAAAAATTCAATTGAAAAGTAGATAGAATGAAAAATCAATATATATGTGCAATCTCGACCATTGAAAGTTTTGATGATCATCTAACTTATTTTTGAATTGAATTTTTTTCATAAATTTCTTTTGTAAATAATTTTCATCATATGTACATGTTTTTTATTAAATTTTATTGTCTAAATAATTTTTTTTATTATTTTAAATTAATTAGTTCGTATATATATAATTGGTTTGCGGTAATAATGGTGGTAGACATGACGTCTCACCTCTATGTGGGTTACAAATGCTCAATCAATCTAAACCATTATATATGTGTTATAATGCAAAACCTAATTTGTATTTTACATAAAATTAATTGATATATAAATTAATTTTCAATAACTTAGCAAGGAATTGAGTCATTGATACGTCGAAATCCGATTTTTTTGTTGGCCTATCTTCAAACTTGTCCTTTTGGCACGTGATAATAATTTTTACAGAAGTGCACTAATAATTGAGTGCTTGACTAGGTATTACTTATGGTTACCATTTATAGGTATAATAGTTTTCCGGTTCTTTTTTTGGATATTATCAAAGTATTATATTATTATTTTATCATTGTACTATTACATTAAGAAAGAAGGATAAGAACGGTGATTGGCTTAGCACATAAAAATTGCCGTATTTATTTATTCTTCTAATTTGGTGGCTAGGAAACGTGACACCAAATTATCATTATGATGTGCCCATGGGTAGCTAGTGGAGTGGAGTTGGAAAAGGAATCAAAGCATGCAACATGTGGGATATAAATAAAACATTTGGGACGGATACTTGTCATGAGGTACATGGCATGACTCCTTATGGACAATTCCAAAATGAGTGTCATATATAACAATTTCGCTATGAGTATAATCTAAATAGATATTGTAGTTGGCTTGTATTTTTTAAAATGAAATTCCTCTTTTTAAGTATTCCCTCACTCTAACAAAAATAATCTCATTTATAAAAATTATAAATATATTTCTTATTATATAAATATTTCCAAAAGTAATAAATTATTAATTTAATAATATAATATTATAATAGAATTATGATAGATAATTTGAAAATATTATGTCATTTTATATTAATGTTACAGACTCTTTTTATAGGATAAAAATAATCAATTCAATGGCATCACATTAGATTGCCACACTTCTGATTTTTCACAATAAATTAAAGTTGTATTTGTCATTTTTATTTAAAAAATAACTTAAAATCTCTCTTGAAGATTGTACTTTTAAATTAAAATAAGACAATATTTCTAAATTCACAATCATAATAACATATATAAAGTATATTGCGTGATCCACAGATGTAAAAGAATTCTGAAACATGAATGTAATAAAATATACACCCTCTTTCTAAATTAAATGTCTAATTTTAACTTTTTAAAATTAAATTGACTATTTTTATAATTATTTTCTTTTTAATCAAAATATATGCGGAGATGTTATAACTAACAGAAAATATATATAATTTACTACTAACTTTAGCTTTTATAATTTTAAAAATAAATTATGTATGCTTAGTTATTAATTCTAAAAGTACTCAATTTAATTTGAAAAAGTAGACTCCATTTTTAGATATGAGGAGGGCTCTCCTTATTTTGGAGAATATTCCCTAGATTTCTCTTCTTGTACTCTAATAATTTTTCTTTTCTTGTGGAGTTTGTTTTCCTTTTTTGTGGAATTTATTTTCTCCATGATACGATTGATTTCTTTCTCTTTTGTAAGAGTATTTCATTATCATCTCTTGAGATACTTTGTTTTTTTCAGTTGGAAGATTTTTTCCCGCTCTTGAGAAATTTTTCAATGTGTGAATCATTGAAGATAGATTGTTCAGATTTGAGTATGATGTTATTATGACGACTGATTTTTTCTCTGCTCGTAGTAAATAATTGCTCAAATTTGTATATTTTGTTACTACTTTTAGAATATAATTATTTTTCAAAAATATATCTAGTATTCACTAGTTGTTATTACGATTGATCATTTTCATGATTATCTGTTATTTTGTTTAAAAGGATTATCTTTTTAATTTTTTCTATTATAATTTTTTCAACATTTAAAATAGTTTATAATTTTAATATATTTATGTCGATTAGGCTATTTAATAAAAAAAACTTAAAAAAATAAAAATAAAAATTAACTTGGAACTGAGAGAGTATTATAACGAGAACATAGTCATATACGTCACCGTAAGTAATTGCCGCGGATTTTCAGTTATACCAACGTTAGTCCACTGATTGAGGGTTAATAATTCCCTAATCCAAATAATATAAACGTGTATATATAATGCTCGATCCTAGACTTAGCAAACGAGCTGGATTATAGGCAGATCAGGCCAAATTTAGGCCGTGTAAAAATAGTCAGATTTTTTTTAATTGAAAATAAGAGACTTGTGGTCTAAGTTGGATCGGACTAAATTTTTTTTATCAATAATTATAATTATGTTATATAAATTAAAAAATTAACTTGATTATGTTTTTATTTCAAAAAAGAATTTTAAAGCATGTGGTCTTGAATGCACTTACTGATAAACAAATTCTGAATTTAAACCAAGAAAAAAAAACATAAAAATACTAGCATCAGTGTGAAATTTTATTCCTAACAAAGCCTATTTATTGTTCCTGAACCAAACAGGAACACATGCTGGGCAAAGGGTCAGGTCCGCCACTACAAAATATTCTCAATAAGCTATACAATAAAAACACAATAGCACCCAAACAAAATCATTTAAGACCAAAAGAATTCTTTCAAAAAATCCATGATCAAAAGGATAGATATAAACCGGCTATTTAATTGATACGAATAAATATTAGTGCGTAATATTTAATCACTATATTTATTTTAATTATTAAAAAATAGAACATAATATTAAAACCGCAACTTTTTTCTTTCTTCTTTTACAACATAACTGATTCAACATCATTTATTTTTTGGCATTTAGGTAAATAGAAAACAAGAAAAACATGAGAAAATACATACTTTTAAGCTATTATTTTAGATTAGAAGAAAAAAATATATTTTAAACTTGTTATCACTACATTCTGTCTCACTAATATAAAATTTGAGCAAAATTAAACAAGTGTAAGCAGGTAGGAAACCGTTTGCTAGACATAGAAAGCCCACTCAAATGACAACAATATACAGTATCATAAGTGCTTCACAGCTTCACAAGATGTCAAAAGTGATACAGTATCAGTAAGTACTTCATTCATTTGCTTTTCAAATACTTTGGGCCATAATGCTTTGAGATCATTGATGCCACATTTTCTTTATTTGTTTTTGTGTGACTTTACCTTTAAATAAGTTATAAAAATAAAGAAAAAAATTTGGCCAATAGACCGGACCGGATCAGATCCGACCCGGCCATAATATGCAGAGTTAAAATTAGACCGAATCAAAATAATTTAAATTTTCGTGAGCCAAAAAATTAAAATTTCAAACTCAATTTTTGACAAATAGACCGGACCAGTTCGCGAGTCGGGTCAATTTTGCCAACCAAAACTAAAGGCCAGGTGAGAGATTTATTATATTATTATTTATATTCTTACTATAAGTTGACTGGTGTCGCACATTTTTTTTCTTTCTTTATCCGTATTAACAATTTTGTATGTAGTCACGTTAATTTCGTGGTCAATTCATTAGTTGATAAGCTGTCACTTTTCTTGACAGTGGCAAGCACAAATCATGACAGTGGCAAACACAAATAGGTGGAAGGTCCAATCTATCAAATAGGAATAAGTCTAATGTCGCGGTTTGATCGAAAGAATAGAATAAAAAAATAAATATAATAATTTTAAATATATATTTAATTATTAAGAAAAATAAATAATTTAATATAATAGTAAAATTATGATATAAATTTATTTTATTGAAATAAATTTTATCTTATCTTTCTCATATGAAATAAAAATTAAAAAAATATAATGAATTTTCATTATATTAGAATGATTTATCTTCTCAAATGATCATATAATACATCATTTTTCATTTCATTCCTTCATTAATTCTATTTTATAAATCAAACCTAGCATAAGTGTACAAATTTTGTGCACAAATTCTATTTAAATTATTCAAAAGTAGGGTTTGAAATAAAAATCTGTATCAGACTCTATTTTTTAATAATATAAATAAAATTTGTATAAAAAAATTATATTTATAGACTTATCCATCAAATAATCTCGGTCTCCCACCATTCTAATTAGTAAGAAGAAGAAGAAATAAAATTTTATTATAATAATATTACATAGCACAATTTCTTAAGTTTTGATCATAATTTTATTATGATCTTATATATTTTATTTTAAAATGGATGAAGTAATAAAATTATTGCTTCTATTAGTAATTCAAAGTAAAATTATCAATCGGAGATATAATGTACAAATCAATAAAGTCTTAGCTTAGCTATCAGTTCAGACAGAAGTCTGTTACCGTTATGTCTAGTATTTGATTTTCACTTTATTTTATTTTATTTTATGATTTGATCGATTATTTGCATGTGATAGTAATGACAGATGATGATCTATTAATTAGTTATAAAATTATATTTTTACTCTATAATATGAAGCTTTAAAAAATATACATATAATGTACAACTAACAAAGCAAATATCAAAATAAAAACAGTAAATATTTATGTAGCAAACCTTAATACCTGAACTCTTACATAAAATGAAATTTCATTTGAAATATCACATGGAAATCAATGTCCCCAATTTCACTTTTGGTCACGCTCCTAAATTAACAAGCCGTTGCTTGGAGTTTTTTAAATCATAATATCCGGCCCATATTAAGGTTGAGTGTTGTTATGATGATAAAATAAAATTCAAAAATTAATTTACAACTAGCCACATTTTTTACATAATTGTTGTTAACTTTTTTTATGGTACTCTTTTATGTGTTATAATGGAAAATCGAAATATATAGAGAGCACAATTTATTTCTACAGGTTGCGAAATATGTTATTTAGGCTGCATTTATAAGTAATTTTTTTTTTTTTTTTTGAAAAATGTGAGTTGTAAAATGCTATTTTAAATTATAGGATGCAAATTGTCGCTGAATTCAAACTAAAAATATATTAAATATGTTTTACTCTTTAATCTAGGACCTGATTTGAAAGTACTGACTGTATTGCTGTTAAAATAATTAGACTCATGTTTGTAAAACTAAGAAATATGTTACACTAGAAATAGTGGAAATTTGTAGCTAGAATGTTGTTTTACTAAACTATAAACTTGATGTGGGAGTATCACGACCCTAACAACGTACTCCTTCAATTCTAAAATATAAAATTAAATTTAAATTTTAAAAATTAATTCGAGATATTTTAAATTTAAAATTAACATTATTTTAAAATCAGTTAATCGGGTATTATAATTTTTAAGCCTCGAGTAATTTTTTTTTTGTTGACAAACTGAGATAACAATTCCAGGAAAAATTCATTCATTCAATTAGAAAGATACTAAAGAAAGGCCTCTTACTTTATTATGCAAGACCACAGGTTTAATTTGAGTCTGTTCGTCTGCAGAAAGTCAAAAAATTATCAAACGCGTTTCAAAAGATTAAAAGATATGTTTCCCTTATAATACTAGAAATCTGATCTATAGCCACGACCATTACCATGAAACGGCAAACAAATGTTAGGTTTGTTGCCTTGTTAGAGTGACCAGCCCAAAATAATCTGTTTTAGATTTTGGTTCAAATGTTACTCTTGTTTGTTCTAAATATCTCACTAGTTTGTAATATGTTTGGGCTATTAGCTACTAGATGGCGTGATAGTGCGACTGGTTTGCATGTTGATTATGACCAAAGGCCAGATGTTTTCAGGTACAATATTACTTTTTTGGCCTGGAAATTGTTTAACTAGTTTTTTTTCTCTATCGTTGGTGTTTATGTATTACTTGGTAAACATTTTAGCCTCCTTGGTTGATTAGCATTCTGGTTTGTCAGGGGAACAGTTCGCTATGCTAATGTGCGTGCATGCTCATTTAGGCAGAACAGGTAGTAGGAGAGATGATTTAGCATCTCTTGCTTACACACTGATTTTTCTCCTCCGTGGTCGTCTGCCTTAGCAAGGATATTAGGTTAGTCCTTTTCTAATAATAAATGAAACCTTTTCAGCTGTGTCTAATATAAATCTCTGAAATTATTGTTTTACCGCATATAAGTAGATTTGTTGGCATAATGGTATCGTCGTTCTTAGTCCGGTACATTTATTGAGCTTCTGTGCACATTTCTTTATTTAATAATCTTGATCTCTTTTTATTTTATTTTTTATTTTGCACTTTTGTTCTGCAGAATTTTAGTGGTTCTAGCAGTGAAGCGGACCTAAAGTGAGTGTTGTTGTGAGGATGTGCTAAGTATGATAAATAGGTACTCTTTAAATTTAGTATGATTTTATAACACTTCATTGCAATTTCTATTAAAAAAGAACCCATTTTCTACGAAGTCAATTTGTTTGTGATGGTTGAGATTATATAGACTTGGGTGCTGTTTGTTTAGAGTTGAATAGAGCTGAATGGTTGAATGACTGAATCGGTCAGTCATTTAGTGTGTTTGTTTAGGTCTGAATGGTTGAATCGATCAGATTTTTGGGTTGAATGACTAAGGGGGTATTTGATAAAAATTAAAAAATAGTTCTGAATGCTTAAGTAATCTGAATGAAGTAAATTTCTAAATATTGAATGAAAAAAGTTATTTAATAAGTGACATATCTGAAAATATATATTTTTACTATTTTATCCCTCTAAAAAAATTCAAAATTGTTGTAAATTTATTTAATATTACTTAATATAATATTTAATATTTTTGTAAAACTTTTTTTTTAAACTTTTTTTATTTTCTATTTTTAGTTCATTCAACCAGGACTTAACCATTCAATCAAAAAAATTAAACTTAGTCATTCAGCCTAAAAATCTAACCGATTCAGCAATTCAGTCCTAAACAATCGCACTGAATGGCTAATCGATTCAGCCCTTCAGCCATTCAAATACATTAAGTTCTAAACAAACACCCGTAAGTCTATTTTTTTTGGCTGAATGGTTAAGTTCATGCTGAATGAATTAAACAAAATTAAATATTATATTAAGTAATATTAAATAAATTTATAACAACTTTGAATTTTTTCAAAAGGGTAAAATAGTAAAAATATGTTATTCAGATGTTTCACACGTCACTTATTAAACAACTTTTTTCATTAAGTATTCAGAAATTTACTTCATTCAGTCCATTCAAATTACGTAAGCATTCAGAACTATTTCATTCAATTTTTTATCAAACACCCTCTTACTTTTATTATGCTAAATTTGCAGTAAGAATCTACTATTGGGATAGATGATTTTTTTCGATCTAAGAGGATCTAAGAGGTCAACGAAGATTTGAAATATTTTTAGAAATATTTTTGTTATATACCAATTATGATATATTGTAATATTTTAAATGATGAAGTATTCAACTATTATATTGGGGTGTAAATGATTTTAAATTATATATATAATTTATTTTATTTTTATGCCTTCAGCATATTGTGGTGTGTTTGTTTAATAAAAATGTACATTAATAATTTTTTTTAAAAATCTAGTAGGGCTATAACGACGGTTGGCGATCGTAGCTATAGAATTCATAAGCATAATACCTATACTTACGGTCACGGTTGTCACTATAAATATCTATAGCTATGGTCAAGAGTGTAGCAATATCTTATAATGACCGTTGGAATAGAGCAAAAACACGATGTTGGCATGATCTATAGCTATGGTCGTAACCATCGCTAAAGACACTTAAGACCATAGCTAAAGGCTTTAGCTATGCGACCTATGGCGAGGGTCGGTTACCGTGGCTAATATCTTTAGCAATGGTCGGCGACCGTCGTTATAGGTTAAATTTTTTGTAGTGTTAGGTTTCTCCCTAGTTCTCTTCCTGACCACTTTTCCAGACTCCTACTCTAGTCCATTGAGATTGAAATATATTCCTAGATTTACTACATTGTAATAGTGTAGGCTCTGAAAAAAATTTAGAAAGATATGAATTGTATCCTTAGATTTACTACATTGTAATAGTGTAGGCTCTGAAAAAAATTAGAAAGATACGAATTACGTGTATGATAAAATTGAGAGGATACATCTCTATCTAAAATAAAATCCGAATTTTAAACTTTCATGACCTAAGGAAAAAAATAAAATAACAATCAAGAAACAACCATCATAGACATGTCGCATTCCATATTGTGTATCTAATGAGTATATATGCAATCAACCATCTATCATCGTAGACGAAATTAACTCTTTACATAGAGAGAATCTAAACTCCCAAAAGGAAGGGGGAAAAACTCCTATAAGAGTGGAGAAAGAACAAGAGATCGATCTAACACTAAATTAGGAGAAAATAAAATCTTACAAAAGAAAAAAAAACTCCAGAAAGGGAGAAAATACGAATCAAATAAGTGGTTAATCAAAATCAAAAGATGTAGGAGAGGGTCGCTTCAAAAGAAAAAAAAAACACCTTTCATATCTAAGTTTGAAGTTTTGGAGGTTAGGATTTTTGTTTAGAGAGAAAGAGAATCCCTAAATAATAATAATTTACAAAAGTTCTAATCTATTAATTCCACAATCCTTTAAACGTATCAATTAACTTGGACAAATACATGAACGATTAGTGAGTATAAGGAGATGTTTCCTGGATCATTTTCCTTCTCTTTTGGAGGAATTTTGCAAAAAATATGTTCATTGAAAGACCCTTTTCTTATACAATTGAGATTGTAATAATATTTAGGAAGATGTATCTGAAAGGGTTGGGCTTTTCTAATTCTTCTCCTTTTCTTGATTTGCTATCAAAATGACGGATCTAGCCTACAATCAGTATGGATCAAAATAATTTTAAGTGATTGAGGAATTTTTTGTTTATATTTGATGTATTTACCCAATCTCTTTAAAACGAAAATTATTATGTTGATGAATTAAGCTAGTTTTAATCCAAATGTATTTTTTTTTTTTGGTATAATAATCAAAATATCCTTTGCTAATTGCGTAGGATTTTCGTGTACAATACATGCGACTTTTCTCTCTCAAGTGGCAACCCTTATCTCTCAAACGATGACCTTCTTTCTTAGTTCGCGACCCCTCTCGTTTCTTCTTCCCAAATCAATCTCTTCCATTGACCTATAACAGTGGCGGGCATATCAGATCGATCAGTGGCACTATAATTCTCCTTCTCCTTCAACCACTTCCATTGAAGGTACATGTAACACTCTGAACCCGTTACAGGCCCAAAGTGTTGCACACCGCAAGCGCAAAGGCCCGCAAGACAACAATATCAATAGAGTGCAACCCAAACAAAAATAACTTAACAATAATCCTAAATTAAAGCCCAATAAGCCTAACAAAAACCATCTTCCAAAAATAATTCAAATGAATAACAAATTAAATACCAAATTCGTAAAATGGAGACGCAACTCTCAACATTAAGAGTTTTATCAAAATTTTAATGACAAAACATAAATAAGCCTAAACTAAATTCCAATTACCTAAAATGTATCAATAAGTGCGCAACTATCAACAATGTAATTTGTAAAAATTTAATGTAAGGGGTGAGTGATAATAATTGAATTTTATATCTATTTATTAGATATTTTTAAGCTTAATTATTTATAAGTTTTTAAGTATTTTTAGTATTTTAGGTAATTTATGTGTTGTTATATATTTTTATTATTTTTATTTAATTTATATTTTATTTTATAGAAAATAAAACCTTGATGGAAAAGTGGTAATTAAAGACCTTGTGATGACAATTCTATAAATAAAGAGCAGCTGTTGGCTATTTCGTAAATTCAGCAAAGCTGGTGAAGGCGCATGGCGTGCGAATAGTAGCAGTTGGCATGCATGCGATGCCATTTGGCGATGTTTGAACATGAAAGGTCCCGCGCGATACGTGGAGGGTGTTTCTTGTATTTAAATATTGTGAAACGGTGGCGTTTTTGTTTCAGCAGCAAGAATCAAAGCTGGCGCAATGCGTGTGTGTTGTAGTTGACTGGTCAAAACTAGCAGGTGGGTTAGGGTAGCGTTTGGCTACGCATTAATGGTGGAATTCAGGTTATTTTTAATATTTTTGATTCCTAATTGGTTTGTAATTCCATAAATGCTTAAGATTATTAATGTACTCCTCTAAATATACTATCTAACTCTTGTTTTTAGGATATTAACAGTAGATTAGAGCAGAATATATTACATTAGAATATATTAGATTAATTTTATTAGTTTAGAAGCAAATATTCAATGTGAATGATTCGATAACTAAAGGCGGAACTTGGGAAGACTGTGATCCAAGTGATAGAAGGATATCAAAACACAGATTTGATTCTTTTATTTCTCTTTTATTTTTATAATTTTGAGATGTTGAATTATTTGTTGATAATTTATTATTTAATTATGGGCTAATTTATTATTGAGATTGCAATTGAACCCAATGCGTAGCTTAAATTAATTAATTTATTTTTATAATTATTAATGATTATATATGGATTGTTTATCATATTTAGTGCATTCATGTATAATTATTTGCGCAATAATTAATTAGATACTCTATATGAAATCAAAAGTGGAGTATATGTTTAGATTCAGATATGATAATATGTTATTTTGTTTATTATTTTTAGGAAGAGTAGCATGATAGTGTATAGGATGAATATATCTATATGTCACATGTAATTTTATTAGGAGTTTATTCTCAATGAATCTATTTTAAGTGTTTTACATGAACATAACGGCATAACTGGAATATGTCTTTTTATTAATTGTTGAAGAAGGTTAATATATAGTTAAACATTCTTAGTAAACAATTATATATAGTTAATTAAGTAAAAAGAAAGTGAAGAAATTTAAATGAAACATTGAAAAAAATTATAATCTTAACAATTTTGAATCTGATTTAATCCTCGTTATTAGATTAATTCACTTGGTAATTTTAATTAATTTTATTTTATAATTTAATTGTGATTGTTTAAATAAAATTAATTTGATATAAAATTAGTATTTGATAATAGTTATTTTTAATTCCTTGTGGGTTCGACACTCTCTATTAGTATTTGGTAATAGTTATTTGTTATACTTACGTGTTAATTCCTATTTAAAATTAGGCAAACAAGCAGTAAAGCTCAACAATTGATAATCTTTACTACTTAGGTGGATCGAATATAGTTCACAAAATACTTTTTCAAAATAACTTTTATCGATAACAGTAGTACCTATACTTTCAAAACTAAAACAATTTATAATAAAGCGAATTCACATTCCAAGATGGTTTCAATGTATGCAATATATATTTTAATCCACAGTCTTAACAACTAAGATTACAATAGACCTATAACACGGCCCAAAAGTTTGATAATGTCAATGGTCACGCACCCTACTAAGGGATCTATAAAGCACGCTCCCCGAAGGACATCTAAAGGTGTGCACTTTAGTAGGTCCTAAATAACTCTAAAACTAACGTGAAATACTAACGAGTTCTATATATAGTCAGACCGAGAATTTCAAAAATGTTTCACTATCTCATCAATTTCAAAACTATACTTATTTCACATTTCAAAATCATATAATCACATTTCATAGTTCAAAAGTAAATACTTGATTCGAAGTTTTGAAATAAAAGAATATAACATTTTAATTTAAATGAAAGCCTTAAATAAAAATAACAAATTTTGAAATCGTACAGTTAGGCATCAGAGTAATTATTAAGACATACATAAAAGTAAACAGTAATTTAAAAATACTAAATAGTTTGAAAAGCCACTAACCTCGATATTGAGAAACACGAAAATCAATAACTGAAAAAATCCTTCTTGTTCGCCTTTTTTCAATACGCATTAGTAAGGAATTTGACTTTTTGGTCTTTTAGAGTCATTAAAATCTCTTCATGTCTTCACGAAAGTTGTAGCTCTCGAAAAGATACACTAAATAGGCTCAAGAATCACTCGATTCGGAGAATATGACTAATTTACGAATTTTTAAAATTAGAGCTAAAAATAGTTAAATGAATCAGGACAGGTTGTGATTTTCTACAATTTTAAGCATGAATATGATGTCAGATAACTTTTCTTCCTTCTTGAAAATTGTAGAGGACAAAAAGCTGAAGAAACAGGCTTTGGATTTACTCAATTCTAACATCGGATGAATTAATTATGATTTTTCTAAAGATATGCAAAATATATAAGTATTTTACGCGGGAATTCAACTAACCAAATTAGAATAAGATTATGATTACATCTGCACTCTGTAAATTCAATTAGGAAACAACATATGAGTTATCAACCCTAACGGACTTCTCCTTTTTAATTAATTCAATTATTTAATTGGTTATTAAAAGAATTTAACTTTACAAACGAAATAAAAAAAATATTACTAACTTATTTTTTTTCAATTCAATTATGCTTTTAGAAAAAATTAAATTAATATTTAATTATTAACAACAATCCGGGTTATTACACACGTATTTCTTTTCTTTTCAATTTTCCCAAAAAATTGGGTATAGGTACAACTTCGTGGGCTGCCACTATAAGTTCTGGTCTTGGCTTTGCTCTTGGATGTTGGGCAACTTTGTTCTACTTCTTATGTCAAATATCATTTTGTTTTCTTTGAATCTGCCATTAGTGTGGCCTATTTGCTTCGTGGCCTATTTGCAGTGACTAATGATTTTTTGTTATGAAATGGTTTATTACCAGGTCAGTGGCTCAGCTAATAAGAACCAATCAGCATCAGAAGTGCTATAATGCTAGTTCAATGGTTCAGTGACTCGGAATTAACAGTTGAGTCAGCAGCAGTAATGCTCATACGAAGCCTGTCAACAGTAGAGGTTCACATCAGCACAGTTGGAAGTAGAATTGCATGTCATTTGTAGAATTAAGAGTCAGTTAAGGGAAGGTAGTTAGGTGATGTTAGTTTAGAATTCAAATGTATATTTTGAGTTATTGTATGCATTTATAAGGAGCATAGAGTGGAGGGAGGAGATATCTGATTGTTGAATTATAATTTCTCTTCTTCTTGAAACTTATAACTGTAGAGTTTGTTCTTGTTCTAATCCAATGTTCTCTCATTTTTGTATCGTGCTAATTTTATTTTCTTTCAATCTGCTTTTCTTTTTCTTTTCCGTTAATCTCAGCTTATCAATTAAGTTGTGATTGTAACATTTTTTGAAACTGCCGTCACTGTGGATTTCTTCAAATAACTAGCATCAAGGTTTCTTCACTAATTGATTGTTTCATCACGTTCTATCAACTAAATTTTATTCATATAAAATTGATTATGGTATGTGCGTTGATATTTTGAATGTGGATATTGAGTATATAAATTTGTGTCATGGTTTGATAATTTAACCCTAGTTAATATATTGTTAGTACTAGTAGCTTGATTCTAGTTCGGCAAAATAATTTTTTAAGTTATAAAATTAATTATAAAAAATTAGAGTGAAATAAATATAATAAAATACAGTATACTCCCTTCATTCCAAAGTTTAAAATACATTCTTAAATAAAAAATTTTAAAAATAATTTTATATTCACAAATATAACATTAATACTAATTAAAAATGTGGTAATATAATAATAGAGGTTATATTATAAAAATATTAGTAATTATACTTTGTTTATATTATTTTTAAATTTTAAAATAATAAATAAATAAAAACTTAAATTTAATATTCATTTATCTTGTTTGTCAGTATCAATGCAATGCTTTTACAACCCCCTACTTTTTATTCGGCCGGCTATATCTACACATGCATGAGTCGGCCCCTTTCTAAACACCGCTCGTGTCACTTTAAATTTTCTATTTTTCTTAGTCCCCAATAAAGGAAAGAAATTAAAGAGGTACTGACATTTTGTTGTATTAAAATAAGAGTGCAGTTATACGTCACAATAATTTTATGTTGATGCTAAATATTAAAATATGTAAATGTTTGATATGAAGTGCAAAACAAGACTAACATATTATTATTTATTTTATTATTTACTGTTTTATGTTAATCATAAATAAAAAAATATTTTTAAAAAATAATAGACATAAAATTAGTTAACGTATAAATTATTTATCTAAGAATAATGGTCATTCTTCCAAAATTAAGAAAAATCATTTTTCTTGTGATGTTATACTTAATACTCTTAGATCGGGGGAAGGCTCTCTTTTTGGAGATATCCCTCCTGGATCTCTCTTATTTTAATCTAAATACTCTCTTCTTGTAGAGAATATTTTTTTCTTTCGTGGGGATTATTTTCTCTATAAGATGAATGATATATTTCTCTTTTGTGATTAGATTTTATTATCATCTCTCGAGAAATTTTGCCTCTCAGTGTGGGAGATTTTGTTTTCTCTGTTTAGGAGTTTTTTTTTTTTTCATTCATGATTTTTTTTCGGTATATGAATTATTGAAGATAGATAGTTCAAATTTAAATGTAGTGTTATTATGACGGTGTGTTCTTCCATTACTCGTTAAAAAACAATCTAAATCTACATATTCTATTACTTTTGGGGATATGACCGTATTTTATAAATTTATTTGGTGTCCATAACATTCTAGCTACGATTGACATTAATTTCCTGATTATTTATTATTTTATTTAAAAGAAATACTATTTTAGTTCTTTTATTATAATTTATTTTATCTTTTATAATAAATTATAATTTTAATATATTTCGGTATTTGAATATTGTAAAAGGTTTCAAAAGTTTTTGATGTTTAAAACGTTAATGCACAAAAATGAGATGGAGCAAATTCCAAACTTAGATATTGTTTATGACTTAAAATTTTCAGAAATATTTTTAACAAATCGTTTTATCAAGCACCAACTATATCTTCTAGAATAAACCTACACATACACTCTCTTTACACTTTCTTTTCGTAAATAACTTGTTTTTGGCAAAATTTTTGTGTATGGAGGTGTTTATGTAATTTGTATGAATTTGTTTTTGCCAAAAAAAAGTTATTTATGTAAGGAGAATGTATGTGTTGATTTATTCTATCTTATATTAGTTTTTCTCATATTTTTCAAATGTTGTTAGGATATTGATCGAGTGGTCCGGCTCACAATGGAAAGGATCCAGGTTCAAGAATTGTCAGGTTGTGATCGTTCAGGTGGAGTGCTAAGAAAGTTGGGACATACTCTCTAACTGAAGACTACATAATCGTTTCTCGAGTAGTGTAATTGTCAGACGATATGATGTCTTCTGTCAAATCCTTTACTCATACGCTTGATTTGACAAGCCGAAGGAAAAAGAGGACTCAAAGGATAAAAAGTGATATAATATAATTTTACACTTAAAATTCACTTATTTGATAACTTATCTCTGGATCTTATTTAATTTACTAACCATCTATATAGTCAGAGGTATCTCACGAAGACACCTACTGTTGACTAAAATGTGAACATTTGCACAGATTCAAAAGAATCAGAGTTCCAAAATTAAAGGCTTCTCTGAAAACTAAATCGTCATCGGTTGTCATCCAACCAACCTTATAAGATACTAACAACTCAAAATAGTGAACAGTTAAAAATAGAATAAATTAAATATTCGCCATCGATAGAAGAATGGTTTGATACTAACAGAATAAAAGAGAAGATGATGAAGTGCAGTATAGTTTGAGGTTATGCATTGCTAATGTCATCCTTTAGCCGTCATTGATCAATAGGAAGATCAGAATAGTAATATATATACCGTTAACTCGGACTATCCGGTCTCGTAAAAATTGACTTAATTTGAATTATGAAATTAAATTAATTAATTTTAAAATTAAAATTTATCCATTTTTAAAAAAAATATAGGTAAAGAAATTATAACCATAAGAAATTATGTTAATTTACTGCATCTAATTTTTTAAAGTTTAAAAATATAAATAAATTTACTTAATTATAAATTCAAAAATTTATCAATTTGACCAAAAATATTAAATTAAACCAATTTTTACGAGATAGAGGGAGTATAATTTAGATCCCTTGATATTCTCACTCTTAATATTATACTTAATACTTTTTTTAACTATACCTTAAAATCTTTGCTTATTTGATTGTATGATAATTTTGTTATTCAATTTTAAATCTATATTACTAAATTATCAAAAACTATTGCTTAATTGAGACTCATTTTTAGAGGGAGCTAGGGAATATTTAGTTATATTGTGCTCTCTTATCTTTCTTTTTAATTTTAGCAAACACAATGTCAAATCAAGATTACGGATCACCCTAAACCATCTTACTAAAGGTGTCGGATAGAAAAAAAATTAAGAAATACTAACAAGTGACATTAAAAATAAATGGCAAAATTAACATTTAACTATTGTAGTTGGCATAATTTATGTAATATACCACTGAACTAAAAAAAGCTGTAATTAATCAGCTGAACTAATAAAAATGTTAAAATTACACCATTTTATTAAAAATAAATTAACAAACATTAAAAATATCCTACGTGAGAAGGGGTAGCACTGACTCTGAGAGACGAGTTCAAGTGCATCTTTGCTTGAAACAATAGGTACAAACCTAGTCACCGTGAAACAAGCCATTCCCATTGCCATCAAACATGTTAGTCACATGAATACCGTGAAACAACTCAATAGCCTCTTTTTAGATCTAATCTCATTCCGTCCATGGAGGGGAGAGAAATTAATTAAGAAGAGTTGGGGGGAGAGAGAGAGAGAGAAATTTATAAACAGAGTTCCTTGGTGGATTGTTAGGAGTAGTGTTTCTTTTTAATTTTTTAGAGAAAAATTGTGAAAATTTAGCAAATTTTTAGAGAGAGAACGCTTAAATACGTTAATGGTGGAAAGAGTTCCAGCACAAGCCACCTGATTTTTCCATGTTATTATTTGATTAAGAAAAAAAGCCATGTCAAAAATAAAGTTATCATCTGTTAGTTTAATTTAACAGAATAACTTAATTGAATAATTTTAATTAATTTGATAAGACAATTATAAAAATTAAAATTTTAATAAGTTATTACACAAAATAGAATAACTACACTGCACTAATCGCTACTTTTGCCAAAAATAAACTATGCACATCGTGCTCTAGCTGCCCATCCAATGGGGTTTGTCCAGAAAACAAATGGCAAGGCGGGTCACGAAAATCAGATTGTGACAGCACTAATGCGTAGTGGGGCTCCATCACAAAATTTAAGAAATATAAAATCGAACAAAAATTGATTTCTAACGTTTTATAGATCTGTTACATTTTTTAAATCAATAATAACGTCTTATCGTGATGGTTAAGACTTAGACTTTGTAATTTTTCAATTTCAAGTTTAATTTTTATTTTTGTGTGATTATATTTATTTTTTTATGTGAAGTTTATTTTTATTTTTGTATGAGATTTGTTTATCATACTAAATTTGTAAATTATAAAATTGTGATAACACTAGTGTCTAGTGACACAAATTTTCTCAAGCTTGTCATAGTAATTTTATAAATTATAATCATGTCATCACTTATAAACTAAACATACTTAATATAGAGATAAATATAGACAAAAATAAATTTTTAATATTTATAAATTTTACTAATGAGACTGTTTTCGTAAAAATAAAGAGAGTATTATTTATAATCTCTCTGTTCCGCAATTAATATCTCATTTTTAAATTTTATAAATATTAAAGCCGTATTTTTGCACTATTTTTATCCTTAAAACTAATAAATTGTAAATTTAATAATGGTACATTCATGATAATAAAATTGTAATAACAAAAACACAAGGATATTGTGAATTTTAGAGCATTCTTAATAAAAAAATAGATTTTTTTTATGAAATGAAAAATATTGACAAATAGAACATACAAGGAGAGTATTAATGTATTATGGGGAGATAAAAAATAAATAAATTTCTCGATTGACTTAATCAAATTGATCAATTGCTCCATAAACTTTACTGAATTTGGTCTACCCTTGCCTAATTTCCAGCACATTATATTAAACGTGATCGAATTATTTGTAAAAATAATTTAATTATTGAAAAAAATAACAAAATTTTGTCAAACTATCAAAAAAAATATAAACTATTTTTTTAATGTCAATAAAATTGAACTTTTAAATAATTATCAAAAGTATCTAAATTTTAACCAAGACTCTAACTATAATTAACTACAGGTGATATGGCATTAGACATGTCATCTATTGTGCAAATTAGTACAAATATGGAATATGATGTGGCATTTAATATCTACATTCTTTTTTAAAAAATAAAACATAAAACCCCAAAAAACAGGTCAATTTAATTTTTTTTAAATGAAAAAATAGAAAGCCAAAAAAAGAGAGTAAATTTTTAAATTTTACAAATTAATTTAATAAATATTAAACTGTAAAAGAGGGAAAAAAAGAAAGAAAAAAAAAATAGAGATGAAGACTCTGCCCCTCTCTCATCATCCCCCGACCCTTCCTATTCCCCCACCTTAGTCCGCCGTCTCTATCCCCTTTCCCCTTCCCCCGTACCCCGACATCACCCCCGTCAACCAACACACCATCAAGGAACACTTTTTTAATTTCCAAATCATAACTTAAAACCTCTAACCTCACAATCAAAACAACAATTTTTACCTCAAAATTCACAATCGAAGACCAACTTTGAACAGATTGATTGGGCCACAACAACAACAATCTCATTCCAAAAAAAATTATTTCTTTTACTTTGTCTCCGTTTTTGCTCTCCCATCAATTTCATCCCCAAGATTAGATAATATAACCCTAAAACCCACAAAAAATGCACATCTCACACTCTAATTTTAATTCAATTAAAAGTGATTGGTTTATTAACTTGATGAGTATATTGCCACTACAACAAAAAAAGGCTACCTGCGACCACCTATCAACAATCGATATCGATCGCTGATAGGTATTAGTGACCGACTGCAATCACTAATAATGATCTCCAATTATCTGGTTGCTAAATAGACGTCGGCGACTGACACCAGCGACGACTTTTGTTGCTGATATAAGTTAGCTTTCGGAGGGACATGGTGCCACGGGTCAACGATAATGTCAGTCGCTAATAGTATTAATGACGACTATCCACCGCTAAAAGTGCAGTCACAGAACCTTAGTAGCGACCGGATGCGATATTTGATACTAAAAAAAATAAAAATGAGTTAATTGCATATCTGATCCTGAAGTATGCACCCTTTTACATATCGTACTCCCAAGTTTAAACACTCTCAGTCCGTTACCCAAAGTTTAAAATTCTCTCAAAACTGACCCTCGCAGGCATATTTTTTGGACACGTATCATAATTTCATTGGTCGAAAATCTAAAAAGGGTCTATAATGATTACTTAACGGTATTTTGGGTAGAGGGATGAGAGCGTTCAAACGTGAGAGTACAATATGTAAAAGGGTGTATATTTCGAGGTCAGATATACAATTAACTCAAAAAAGTGTCTGTTAGTTGGATTCCCCCAAAAAAAAAATTGTACTTGCTTTATATCCCAACACACAGCGGTTCATATATATAAAGTAGCTTCAACCATAATATTAATATCAATTTCATTCAATATATATAACTAAATATAATAATACAATCTATCCGAATTGAAATATACATAAACCAAAGTAAAATTTATATACAATGTATCACAATAAACATCCATGCATACAACCGTTAAAAGAAAGAACAATACAAAGATACAACAAGATAAGGAGAATACAAATATATATGTCTCCTCACGCATCATCGTCCAAACGTTCCTGTAACAAGAGATTAAAACATGTTCAACATATAGATTAATACAAGTGATTAATTTGATTGTACTAAGTAATAAAATTACCTCGTTGTCATCCTACTGATGTGTTGTTATCGCCACTGCATCTGTTAACTCATCATGACTCAAAGACTACAAATGCACACGCAGTGTACGAAGAAGGTCACAATCTTGACATATCGCTCTAACACAGTTAACAGCAGTATGAGGCGTCGGCTGACATGATGACCGAGTATTATTATATTTAGATATAAATGAGTAATAATCGAAAGAAATAATAGATGAGTATTACCTTAATCATCTTCTCCTTTGTTTACCATATTTGTTGATATCGCAGAATGAAGAAGTGGGAGAAAAGCAGAGATACATATTTTTGTTCCATGTTATACGATCCTAAAACAACACTCCATCAAATCACACAAAAGAGTCCAATTTGTAAAATTATAACCTATACAAATATATTTTTGTTCCAAGTTATGCATTAGTTTATTATTGATGTTATGATAATATATCCCAAAAAAAGTGATGCAAGGACAATAAAATTATGATGTTAAATTTGAAGAAATTATGTTTATACTGTGACTAACAAAAATGTCTCTTTATTTGGGAAACAAAATTTGACAAATAAGATTATTTTTTTATAACAAAAAAGGGAGTAATTAATTAATAAGACTAATTGTAATAATATTAGATAAAATATGATCTACATAACAAGGTTATTATACTCAGATCGGACCGAGGATCGATCGGTAAAAATTGGAATCGGTCACCACTACGGTCCGATTTGGCCCAAAAAATTGATTTTTAATTGAACTGGTTAAAATCCGGTTTGAACCGGTAAAACCAGTTAAGTTAACCCAGTGAATTGGTTATAAAGTATTTTTTAATATTTTTTTGTTACAATTTTTTTATAAAAAAAAATTAGATATTTTTAGTAATATTGTAACATAATTTTACTATATTTTAACTTACAAAAAATTAAATGTTTTAAAATTTTATTATTTATTAATAATATATTTTTTAATGTATTTATCACGTCACCAGTTCAATAACAGTTTGACCACTGGTTGAATCAATGATCCATCCACCAAGTGTCTTTTTCAGTTCAATGACCGGTCTGGATTTAAAAATATTGCTACACAATAGACCAATTGTAATATATTAGATACAATATGATCTACATATATAACACGAGTGAAAGGGAGCACATATATAATTTAAATGATATTTGGCATTGATCTCAATTTTACGACAAATTAACTAAACTCTAAGATCTAAATATCTCCTCCTAATTCCCTCGAATGAATGAATCAAAACTTGTGAAATCTTTCTAATAAAAGTGAGTAACTAGCTAGTACGAATAAGGAGATGTTGCTTGAATCCTTTTCCTTCTCTTCTGGAGGAACTGTTGCAAAGATCTCTTCATAGAAAGGCCAGTAATTTCCCACATTTGAGATTTCAACATCATTGGTGAAGATGGCTCTGGTTTCGGAACCTTCTCCGCCTCATTTTCTTGACTTGCAAGCGATAAAATTGATCTAGCCTGCATATATATTACATATACATTATCAAATTGTCAGAAACAGATAGTCTACATAACATACATCATCGATCTGGTCCAAAACTCCAAAATATATGATTAATTTTAATTTTTTGAAGAGATCAATTTGAAATATATTTAGATTCAAAGTTAAATTTAAAATTTAATACACTTCACAAATTATAAACTATGTACTTATTATTAATGAATCATGCTAATTTTGCATGCGGAATCGACAGTATATCTCATATCTACTATATTTCTGAACGTACGAGGATATACATATACTCGAGGAAATTAAGGCATTAATGTACCTGAAAGTTGGTAACATCCCAAGAAGTGAAGCTTCCATTATAGAAAATTGTTAGCTTCTTTTGGTCCAGTTGTTCCTCCTTTGGACCTCCATTAATCCCCTCCTCTTCCCTTAGATCACAAAACCAAATTTAAGACGATCATTAACATGATATAGATACACACACACACACACACACACACACACACATAAAGAGATCAGATACTTACATGGGTTGCTGGTGGTAATTTTGATCAAGTGAATGATGATCAAAGGAAGGTGATAGAAGGCTAAGTTCCAAGTTACAATTTCTTCTCATCATTTTCAAGATTATATATGTATGTATACTCTGAATAAGAGAGAGCGTTAATATCGAAGGCTATAATAATATGAAGTGAGGATAACTAAGGGAGGTTTGTATGTGTGTATATATATATATATATATATATGAGTGGCTTTTGTGGACCACGAGGTTTTGAAAATCTTTCACACGAAAAGAAATATAAAAAAAAATCGGCGGTGGCCATGAATGTGTGCATAAATTAATAAAAACACGTGTTACATGATTTTTCTTTAACTACCGCTTGGATAGAGAATCGCCAGACTTTAATAATATCACATGACTACTACAGTTGTATATGACCGTGAGTTGGCATGTTAATGCGCTTGTTCTTAATTATTCGAGTTAATCTATTATATAAATTAAAATGCAGTATATTGATATCATTAATTGACAAGTATTATTCATACAATTCGCCACATCTTCTATACTAAATTTAAAAAAAATTCTTACACAAATATTAATAAAAATGCATCCAATTTTTATAATTTCCAAAATCACTATAAATCTAAACTGATATGATATTTATCAACTAATTTAATTTCTCAATATTATAACATCTATTATATAAATTAAAATGCAGTACATTGACACCATTAATTGACAAGTGTCATTCAAACAATTCGTCACTTCTCCCATACCAAATTTAAAAAATTTCATTGCATAAATAATAACAAAAACGCATCCAATTTTTATAATTCCCAAAATCACTACAAATTTAAACTGATTTGATATTTATCAACTAATTTAATTTCTCAATAGTACAATATCAAAATCATAAATTGATATTTTTTTAATTAAACAAATACTAATAATACAGTATTTTTCTCATGTTCAACAAATATAACAATAACTATTACAGCAGTTTTCTCATATTATCTTATCATTTACATATAATTTTCACTCATAATTTTTTTTTTACTATTTTTAATTCCATACTCACACAACAACATCAATCTGTAATATAAAATTATATCCAAATTTGAAGCACTACAAAATTAATTTTTTTTGATATAAACAAATAATAACGACAACGCATCCAATTTTTCTATTATTATCTCATACTTAGGTTTTCAATTTTTTTTAAAAGATGATTACAGCTAATTTTTTTTTTATTCCATACTAACACAAAAAAAAAAAAATGTAACAGTATCCCACAATTGCAGCAATCCCAATTTGGTATTATCCCATAAATATGTCACGCATAAAATTTGAATCCCATATTGTTATCTATTACGTACTTGGGCATTTGAACTTTATTTACAGATAATTTTCACACAAAATTATAATCTCATTCTCACCCAAAAAATTCTTTCCTATACTTGGGTTTTCAGTTATTTTTTTTAGAGATAATTACAGTTAATTTTTTTTAAATTAATATTATCCTAAATTAATGGGTGATTGATGTAAACACGTTTTTTATTCACCCTATAAATAGAGACTAATACTTTCATTATAAATCACACTACAAACAATTCTCTCCTTCTTATAATTTTCTGTTATATAATAAGATTAATTTTTTTTATAAATCTAAAATTTACATGGTTGTCGTTTAAAATGTATTGCTTGGATGAAGTAAAAAAATTCAATGTATTGCTGATTATCCAGTATTTTTTGACAAAACTAAATGATTACGTAACTGTATACAATAAAACAAAATTATATGAGTTACTTTTGTTATAATTTATATGATAAATTTTTAATTTATAAATATACCATCTTCTTATTATAGTTTAATTTATTAATTGTATATAAATTAATAATCAATAAAATAAATAATCCCGCCACAACGCGCGGGTGTGTATCTAGTTGTACAGTATATTCGAGTTCAAAATATATATTTTTTATATTTTGTATATTAAAGTATAATTTTTTTTAATTGTAAAATTTTAAGTAACTCGATTTATTTAAAATGCACTTTCATATTATTTTGAACAAAAAAAATTCGGAATTATCACACAATTCGATAAGAAAATATAAATACGATTTAACTATATTTTTATATATCTAACCATAAAAAATTAACTTAAAAATAATTTAATATCAAACTTATACAAACAAAATATTCATTATCTTCAAATATCCAAAAATAATTTAATTTTTTTCTCTTTTTCTTCGTCTTCCACATTTTTATCATCTTTCCATCTTACTCATCTACCATAAAACTCAAAAAATTTAAAATTCAAAATACTCAAATCATTTGTCATCTTCCCTTGAAATCTCAAACCCAGATCCACAACCATCTTCACCAACCACAGGAGAGAGAGAATTAGATCCGAAAAAGAAAATGGGAAAAAAGTTATCAACAAACCAGGAGAAGAGAAAAAATAAAAAATAAATGAGAAGAAGAAAGAATCCGTGCCATGGCCGGATTAATATCCATTAATAGTGCCACCGTTAAGCCTGTGTATGAATTCCCCCTTTTTACAAATCAATGGAGGATTAATACCCTTTTTGAATTGATTTTGTAATTCCTGCGTATTTGTACTAATTGTCAATGTATAGTTAAGGCATATTATATTTCAAATTTGGACACGTGTCAGCTTTCCGACAAAATATTTGGTTGGAATCTGAAAAAGGATTCATCGTCCTTACTTAACACAACGTTGTGTAGCAAGTTGGGTGTTTTTATATTTCAGTGTATAAAGTGTAAAAAAGTGTTTATTTCATAGTCAAATATACAATTAACCCAATTACTCCTTCTGTTTCTAAAAAAGATAATAATACCATATATTTTTGTTCATTTAGATGCCAATTTTTATTTTTTTTGTATTTTCTCTTTTGTATTAAATGAAGGGACTAATTACTAAAAGAGTTAATTGCATATCAAACTCTGAATTATACACCTTTTTACACTTTATACTTTGAGATTTAAACTCTCTCACTCCGTTATCCAAAGTACTATTAAATAAGCATTAATGACAATTTTATTATTTTTGGTAAAAAAAATGGTTAAAATTGCCACGTGTTCCGGTAGTCAAAGTAATTAGATTAAGTAATACATTCATATTTACTAATACAATAAATAAGTCAAACATATACCCAAAATTATTTAAATTTTTTTTTCTCATCTTCATCATCTTTCATATCAGCTAACATGAATTTCAAAAATTTCAACATCTAAACCCAAATCAAAAGTTTCAAGAAAGTTGCATACCACCAAACCCAAATCAAAAGTTTCAATTACAAACAAAAAAGAATTGAAAATCGAGTTTACAAATCGAAAATTGAAAAAATGAAAAGAATCAAATTTCCAAAAATGGGTTTATGGGGTGGATCTAGAATTGGGTATGCAGCCATATATGAACTTTAAAGTTCAAACCACAAACCCAAAATTTTCTCATCCTTTGAATTTCTCCCTTTAGAATAGCACCAAACATCAAAGTGGAACTCATGCAATTTCAAAAGAGATATTACATCACTACGATGTTGCTGCCCTTGTTCTTTAATTCCTAAACAAAAAGAATTTGTCATTGCAACCCAATCGTTGAAACTTCATAACAACTAGAGAGAGACAAGAATTTCATGTTCATATTCTCTCATCTTGTTTCCTCTCCAATCACGATGTTACTAGAAGATTAGATTTGTACAGTGGATCCCCCTTTCATTCCCGATATTCCATATGGGATTCAATAATCAAATCCAGATTGTGGTTAATTTGAATTATTCCGTTGAAGATTTTGATGGTTTTAGGTTTGGATCTATAGGTAATATGTAATTTGATGAATTTGAATGAGAAAATATATTTGATGAAGATGAATGAGAATAAGGATTTGACATAGATGAATTATATTTAGGGGAAGATCATATTAGAGAGACAAGAAAATTATTTACTATTATTGGGTTTAATAAATTTTGCTTAATTTATCATTACCTTTGTTTATTTTGTTATGGCTTTTATTTAATTATTGGGGTAAGTTATTTTAATTGAACAAATTAGTTGAATTCATTATTTTATTTGGATTAATTTATTTTTAATTAATTAGATTCATTAGTTTATTTGGGTTCCTTGATTTTATTTAGATTAATTAGTTTGATTTTGTACATATTTATATACTTTACTTTGTTATAATTAGTATTTAACATGTATTTGTACAACTTAATTAAGTCAATTACGGTATTTATATGATCAACTATATTTAAATATTAAATCCTGACACGTGGCCATTTTTCGGTAAAAAAAAATGATGGAAAATCTGAATTGGGTCCATCGTGGTTACTTAACGATATTTTGAGTAGCAGAATGAGAGGGTTTAAACCTCAGGATACAAAATATAATAATTCGGGTTCGATATGCAATTAACTCTTACTAAAATTAAGAGGTGTTGACATTAGAGAAATTATTGCAGTTATTAGTTCTATTTGATTAGTTACCAGTATCGACACATTTAATGCTAAAAAATATAGGAAGGTTCATTAGATATATATTTCTTTTAAATATAGAAGTTGAAAACGAAATAACTGAAAAAGTTATCGTGAAGAAGGATCAGTATCTTACGTCATTGAATTACATGGTAACCATTTTACGGTTAACCTAATCACCTCCGACTCTTTGAATCAACTAGAAGTGGTATAAAATTACTTATATTTTGTCCTTTAATTATGTGTTTCAGTTTGAACTTAGGCCCTAATTATTCCATAATAGCGACAAGTGAAATGGAAGCGATCTAAACCATGAGATTAGGCTTTTTCAAATGAATCATATCGTTCAAAAGACAAAAATATGTATTTCAAGATATATAGTAAAATTTACAAAGTTGATAGATGTTTAGCTTTGTACTGATGACACGACTATGATTGAATTGATAAACTTGGTAGGAGTATATCATTATATATCTTTTAACAGAAATGAAACTGTATTTCTTCAAAAAAATTGAGTAATGAATTTTGTGTGTGAAATTTAGTAGTATTTCATTTTTCCCGCAAAGCCCATGTGGTCCTGATCCAAGTAACTTTGTGCTCTTATTTACTAATACCGAAAAGATCATGTTGTTTATACATAAGATCATGCCTAAATAGTATTGATTGATATATATGTATTAGCCGTCACACATACTCGCAAGTCAAAGATAATAATTTTAGTCAACACACGTACTTGGAGGCCAATTCACAATATTCACAAAGAAACTGGTTCTTATCACAATACTCAATAAAATATGAAAATAAAGACTTTAAAACACCAAAGGAGGGGTGCCCCCTGACCGACGATGCCACTGTTGAAGATTGAAGAGAAGACAAGTTGGAGTCAAAGGTAGTTTGAAGAGTCTAAAGAGAAATTTCATCCTCAACCACATAAATACTCATATGAGGAACATTAAGATAGTAAAAATCGCCCACTGCATTATTACTGTCAAATTTCTACCTCGTCACCAAGTTATGAAAAAAACACAATGAAAAGGGAAAAAAGAAATAAAACAATTTAGAGATGTAGTGAAACATTGAACATACAATAAATTAGCAGTAAAAAAAAGGGACATGAAAAACAAATGATAAAGATATATAGTGGCAGTACAATTGATAGAAGCTCTCGTTGAGATAGGTGAGAGAGACCCATCATCTGCTACAACTTTATTTTTACCTAAACAAGATGTATAGGAGATAAGTAGTGTTAAATTTTCAGCCACGTGTTCTGAAGTACATGAATCAATGATCCAAGTAGAACATAGAGAAACTATGAGAAGTATGAGGAGTTACAGACATAATGGGAGGAAGCAGAGTTAGACTTGATTATCCGAAAAGTTAAAATTTCCTCAGGAGTAAGAGCAATAGAAACACTCGGAGCAGTCAATGTAATATGTGCAGGACTAAGAGCAAGTATTACGGCCTGCGATGGAGTAGACAAATGAGCATGTACCACGACTGCCTCGGCACTATTACGGCCTCCTAACCCCAAATAGGACGTCTAATGAAGCTTATAACAAGGGTCTAGGGTATGATTAGACTTCCCACAATAATCAAATCTTACCAATTAAGTACCCCTTTGAAATTTCTTAAACAAATAGAATCTTTCCAGTCTCAATCCCAATTAAGCTTTGCAAACTAAGAATTGCATTAATTTGTCTCTGTTAACTTGCCGCATAACTTTAGTAGAAAATTTGGAACATTGAGGATAAAAGTGTCACGGGGGTTACTTTCTTGCATAGAGTAATTTGTATTTTAATGCAATCCTACACAACACTCCATCGAACCACACAAAGAGTCTCGTTTGCAAGATTACAATTATAAGAATATATTTTTGTTTCATGTTGTGTGTTTAGCTAGTTTAGTATTGTTGTTGTGATAATGTATTAGGAAAAAAAATGATGCAATGACAATGAAATTATGATAATAAATTTAAAGAAATTAAGTATATTTATACTACAACTAACAAAAATGTCTCTTTATTTGGGAAACAAAATTTGACAAATAAGATTATTTTTCATAACAAAAGAGGGAGTAATTAATTAATAAGACCAGTATTTTCATGATGTCTGGCATTGATCTCAATTTTTCATGATGTCTGGCATTAATAATATTAGATAGAATATGATCTACATATATAATATGAGAAAGGGAGCACATATATAATTTACATGATGTCTGGCATTGATCTCAATTTTTCTACAAATTAACTAAACACTAAGATCTAAATATCTCCTCCTAATTCCCTCGAATGAATGAATCAAAACTTGTGAAATCTTTCTAATAAAAGCGAGTAACTAGCTAGTACGAATAAGGAGATGTTGCTTGAATCCTTTTCCTTCTCTTCTGGAGGAACTGTTGCAAAGATCTCTTCATAGAAAGGCCAGTATTTTCCTTGCACATTTGAGATTTCAACATCATTGGAGAAGATGGCTCTGTTTTCGGAAGCTTCTCCGCCTCATTTTCTTGACTTGCAACCGATATAATTGATCTAGCCTGCATATATATTACATATACATTACCAAATTGTCAGAAACAGATTGTCTACATAACATACATCATCGATCTGGTCCAAAACTCCAAAATATATTATCAATTTTGAATTTTTGGAGAGATCAATTTGAAATATTTTTAGATTCAAAATTAAATTTAAAATTTAATACGGACTAATTATTAATGAATCATGCTAATTTTGCTTGTGGAATCGATGTATCTCATATCTATTATATTTTCAAACGTATGAGTATATACATATACACGAGGAAATTACGACATTAATGTACCTGAAGGTCAGTAACATCACAAGAAGTGACGCTTCCATTATAGAAAATTGTTAGCTTCTTTTGGTCCAGTTGTTCCTCCTTTGGACCTCCATTAATCCCCTCCTCTTTCCTTCAATCACAAAACCAAATTTAAGACAATCAATAACGTGATATATATATGTGTGTGTGTGTGTGTGTGTGTGTGTGTACACATATAAAGAGATCAGATACTTACATGGGTTGCTGGTGGTAATTTTGATCAAGTGAATGATGATCAAAGGAAGGTGATAGAAGGCTAATTTCCAAGTTACAATTTCTTCTCATCATTTTCAAGATTATATATGTATGTATACGTATATATGTATATGTATAATGAAAGTGAAGAAGAGAGAGCGTTAATATCGAAGGCTATAATAATATGAAGTGAGGATAACTAAGGGAGGTTTGTATGTGTGTATATATAATGAGTGGTTTTTGTGGACCACGAGGCTTTGAAAATCTTGCACACGAAAAGAACACAGAAATATAAAAAAATTCGGCTGTGGCCATGAATGTGCGCATAAATTAATAAAGACACGTGTTACATGATTTTTCTTTAACTACCGCTTGGATAGAGAATCGCCAAACTTTAATAATATCACATGACTACTACAGTTGTATATGACCGTGAGTTGGCATATTAATGCGCTTGTTCTTGATTATTCGAGTTAATTGTACAGTATATTCGAGTTCGAAATATATATATTTTATATTTTGTATATTAAAGTATAATTTTTTTTTATTTTAAAATTTAAAGTAACTCGATTTATTTAAAATGCACTTTCATATTATTTTGGACAAAAAAAATCAGAATTATCACACAATTCGATAAGAAAATATAAATACAATTTAACTATATTTTTATGTATTTAACCATAAAAAATTAACTTAAAAATATTTTATTATCAAACTTATACAAACAAAATATTCATTATCTTCAAATATCCAAAAATAAATTTTTTTTTTTTCTCTTTTTCATCATCTTCCACATTTTTATCATCTTTCTCATCTACCATAAAACTCAAAAAATTTAAAATTCAAAATACTCAAATCATTCGTCATCTTCCCTTGAAATCTCAAACCCAGATCCCCAGCCATCTTTACCAACAACAGGAGAGAGAGAATTAGATCTGAAAAAGAAAATGGGAAAAAAGTTATCAACAACCAGGAGAAGAGAAAAAATAAAAATTAAATGAGAAGAAGAAAGAATCCGTGCCATGGCCGGATTAATATCCATTAATAGTGCCTCCGTTAAGCCTGTGGATGAATTCCCCCTTTTTACAAATCAATGGAGGATTAATACCCTTTTTGAATTGATTTTGTAATTTCTGCGTATTAGTACTAATTGTCAATGTATAGTTAAGGCATATTATATTTCAAATTTGGACACGTGTCAGCTTTCAGACAAAATATTTGGTTGGAATCTGAAAAAGAATCCATCGTTGTGTGTAGCAGGTTGGGTGTTTTTATATTTCAGTGTATAAAGTGTAAAAAAGTGTTTATTTCATAGTCAAATATACAATTAACCCAATTACTCCTTCTGTTTCTAAAAAAGATAATAATAAAAAATCCTATACCATATATTTTTGTTCATTTAGATGTCAATTTTTTTTATTTTTTTTGTATTTTCTCTTTTGTATTAAACGATGTTGAAAGGACTAATTACTAAAAGAGTTAATTGCATATCAAATCCCGAAATATACACCTTTTTACACTTCGTATCTTGAGGTTTAAACTCTCTCACCTCGTTTCCCAAAGTACCATTAAGTAAACATTAATGACCCTTTTGTTATTTTCGGTCAAAAAATGACTGAAATTGTCACGCGTTCCGGTAGTCAAAGTAATTAGATTAAATAATACATTCATATTTACTAATACAATAAATAAGTCAAACATATAACCAGAATTATTTAAAAAGTATTTTTTTTCTCATCTTCATCATATTTACATACCAGCTAACATGAATCTCAAAATTTCAAAATCTAAACCCAAATCAAAAGTTTCAAGAAAGTTGCATACCACCAAACCGAAATCAAAAGTTTCAATTACAAACAAAAAATAATTGAAAATCAAGTTTACAAATCGAAAATTGAAAAAATGAAAAGAATCAAATTTGCAAAAATGGGTTTATGGGGTTGATCTAGAATTGGGTATGCATATGAACTTTAAAGTTCAAACCACAAACCCAAAATTTTCTCATTCTTTGAATTTTTCCCTTTAGGATAGCACCAAACATCAAAGTGGAACTCATATGCAGTTTCAAATGAGATATTACGTCACTACGATGTTGCTGCCCTTGTTCTCTAATTCCTAAACAAAAAGAATCTGTCATTGTAACTCAATCGTTGAAACTTCTTAACAACTAGAGAGAGAGAGAGAGAGAAGAATTCCATGTTCATATTATCTCATCTTGTTTCCTCTCCAATCACGATGTTACTAGAAGATTAGATCTGTACAGTGGATCCCCCTTTTCTTTCTGATTATCCATATGGGATTCAATAATCAAATGAAGATTGTGGTAAATTTGAGTTATTCTGTTGAAGATTTTGATGGTTTTGGGTTTGGATTTGTAAGCACTATGTAATTTGATGACTATGAATTAGAATATGGATTTGATGAGGATGAATGACAATAGGGACTTGACGTAAATGAATAAGATTTAGGGGAATATCATATTAGAGAGAAGAAAATTGTTTGCTATTATTGGGTTTGATAAATTTTGCTTAATTTATCATTACATTTGTTTATTTTGTTATTGTTTTTATTTAATTATTGGGGTAAGTTATTTTAATTGAACAAATTAGTTGAATTCATTATTTTATCTGGATTAATTTATTTTTAATTAATTGGATTCATTAGTTTATTTGGGTTCCTTGATTTTATTTAGATAAATTAGTTTGATTTTGTACGTATTTATACACTTTACTTTGTTATAATTAGTATTTAACATGTATTTGTACAACTTAATTAAGTCAATTACGGTATTTATATGGTCAATTATATTTAAATATTAAATTTTGACACGTGGTCATTTTTCGGCAAAAAAAATGATGAAAAATCTGAATAGGGTCCATCGTGGTTACTTAACGCTACTTTGGGTAGCAGGATGAAAGGGTTTAAATCTCGGGAAACAAAATATAAAGGGTTTATAATTCGTGGTTCGATATGCAATTAACTTTTACTAAAATTAAGAGGTGTTGACATTAGAGAAATTATTGTAGTTATTAGTTCTATTTGATTAGTTACCAGTATCGACACATTTAATGCTAAAAAATAAAAAAAAATATAGGAAGGTTCATTAGATATATATATTTCTTTTAAATATAGAAGTTGAAAACGAAATAACTGAAAAAGTTGTCGTAAAGAAAGATCAGTATCTTACTTACGTCATTGAATTAATTGGTAACCATTTTTCGGTTAACCTAACCACTTCCATCTCTTTGAATTAACTAGAAGTTGTATAAAATTACTCATATTTTGTCCTTTGATTACGTGTTTCAGTTCGAACTTAGGCCCCAATTATTCCATAATAGCGACAAGTGAACTGGAAGCAACCTAAACCATGAGATTAGGCTTTTTCAAATGAATCATATCGTCCAAAAGACAAAAATATGTATTTCAAGATATATAGTAAAATTTACAAAGTTGTCATGTTTACCCTTCAAGTTTATAGATGTTTAGCTGTGTACTGATGACACGACTATGATTGTATTGATAAACTTGGTAGGAGTGTATTGATAAACTTGGTAGGAGTATATCTTTTAAAAGAAATGAAACTGTATTTCTTCAAAAAAATTGAGTAATGAATTTTGTGTGTGAAATTTAGTAGTATTTCATTTTTCCCGCAAAACTCATGTGGTCCTGATCCAAATAACTTTGTGCTTTTATTTACTAATACCGAAAAGATCATGTTGTTTATACATAAGATCATGCCTAAATGGTATTGAATGATATATATGTATTAGCCGTCGCACATACTCGCAAGTCAAAGATAATAATTTTAGTCAACACACGTACTTGGAGGCCAATTCACAATATTCACAAAGAAACTGGTTCTTATCACAATACTCAATAAAATATGAAAATAAAGACTTTAAAACACCAAAGGAGGGGTGCCCTGGCCGACGATGCCACTGTTGAAGATTGAAGAGAAGACAAGTTGGAGTCAAAGGTAGTTTGAAGAGCCTAAAGATAAATTCCATTTTCAACCACATAAATACTCGTATGAGGAAAATTAAGATAGTAAAGAGTGCCCATTGTATTATCACTGTCAAATTTCTACCTCGTCACCTGGTTATGAAAAAAACACAATGAGAAGGGAAAAAAGAAATAGAACAATTTAGAGATGTGGTGAGATATTGAACATACAATAAATTAGCAGTAAAAAAAAGGGACATGAAAAACAAATGATAAAGATATATAGTGGAAGTACAATTGATAGAAGCTCTCATTGAGATAGGTGAGAGAGACCCATCAACTGCTGGAACTTTATTTTTACCTAAACAAGATGTATAGGAGATAAATAGTGTTAAATTTTCAGCCACATGTTCTGAAGTACATGAATCAATGATCCAAGTAGAACATAGAGACAAACTATGAGAAGTATGAGGAGCTACACCTAACTGGACATAATGGGAGGAAGCAGAGTTAGACATGATGAAAAGTTAAAATTTCCTCGGGAGTAAGAGCAATAGAAACACCTGGAGCACTCGACGTAATATCTGCAGGACTAAGAGCAAGTATTACGGCCTGCGATGGAGTAGACAAATGAGCATGTACCACGACTGCCTCCGGCACTATTACGACCTCCTAACCCCAAATAGGACGTCTATGAAGCTTATAACAAGGGTCTAGGGTATGATTAGACTTCCCACAATAATCAAATCTTACCAATTAAGTACCCCTTTGAAATTTCTTAAACAAATAGAATCTTTCCCGTCTCAATCCCAATTAAGCTTTGCAAACTAAGAATTGCATTAATTTGTCTCTGTTAACTTGCCGCATAACTTTAGTAGAAACTTTGGAACATTGAGGATAAAAGTGTCATGGGGGTTACTTTCTTGCATAGAGTAATTTGTATTTTAATGCAATCCTACACAACACTCCATCAAACCACACAAAGACTCTCGTTTGCAAGATTACAATTACAAGAATATATTTTTGTTTCATGTTATGCGTTTAGCTAGTTTTGAGTTATTCCGTTGAAGATTTTGATGGTTTTAGGTTTGGAACTGTATGTACTATGTAATTTGACGAATATGAATGAGAAAATAGATTTGATGAAGATGAATGAGAATAAGGATTTGACGTAGATGAATTATATTTAGGGGAAGATCATATTAGAGAGAGAAGAAAATTGTTTACTATTATTGGGTTTGATAAATTTTGCTTAATTTATCATTACCTTTGTTTATTTTGTTATGGATTTTATTTAATTATTGGGGTAAGTTATTTTAATTGAACAAATTAGTTGAATTCATTATTTTATTTGGATTAATTTATTTTTAATTAATTGGATTCATTAGTTTATTTGGTTACTTGATTTTATTTAGATTAATTAGTTTGATTTTTTATGTATTTATACACTTTACTTTGTTCTAATTAGTATTTAACATGTATTTGTACAACTTAATTAAGTCAATTATGGTATTTAAATGGTCAACTATATTTAAATATTAAATTCTGACACGTGACCATTTTTCGACAAAAAAAGTGACGGAAAATTTGAATAGGGTCAATTGTGGTTACTTAATGGTATTTTAGGTAGCGGGATGAGAGGGTTTAAACCTCGGGGTACAAAATATAAAAGGGTGTATAATTCGGAATTCGATATGCAATTAACTATTACTAAAATTAAGAGGTGTTGACATTAGAGAAATTATTGCAGTTATTAGTTTTATTTGATTAGTTACCAGTATCGAGACATTTAATGCTAAAAAATAAAAATTATATGAAAGTTCATTAGAGATATATTTCTTTTAAATATAGAAGTTGAAAACAAAATAACTGAAAAAGTTGTCTTGAAGAAGGATCAGTATTTGAATTACGTCTTTGAATTAATTAGTAATCATCTTTTGGCTAACTTAGTCACCCCCGTCTCTTTGAATCAACTAGAAGTCGAATAAAATTACTCATATCTTGTCCTTTGATTACATGTTTCAGTTTGAACTTAGGCCCCAACTATTCCATAATAGTGACAAGTGAAATGAAAGCAAGCTAAACCATGAGATTAGGCTTTTTCAAATGAATCATGCTAATTTTGCATGCAGAATCGATATATCTCATATCTATTATATTTCCAAACGTATGAGTATATACATATACACGAGGAAATTAAGACATTAATGTACCTGAAGGTCAGTAACATCACAAGAAGTGACGCTTCCATTATAGAAACTTGTTAGCTTCTTTTGATCCAGTTGTTCCTCCTTTGAACCATTAATCCCATCCTCTTTCCTTCAATCACAAAACCAAATTTAAGACAATCAATAACATGATATATATACATACACTGATATATACACAAAGAGATCAGAGACTTTACATGGGTTGCTGGTGGTAATTTTGATCAAGTGAATGATGATCAAAAGAAGGTGATAGAAGGCTAAGTTCCAAGTTACAATTTCTTCTCATCATTTTTAAGATTATATATATGTATGTATATATGTATATGTATAATGATACTGAAGAAGAGAGAATTAACATCAAAGGCTATAATATGAAATGGAGGATAACTAAGGTAGGTTTGTATGTGTATATATATATATATGAGTGTTTTTTGTGGTCCACCAGGGTTTTGAAAATCTTGCACACGAAAAGAGAACAAAAATTTTAAAATTTTCGGCGGTGGGCATGAATGTGTATAAATTAATAAAAACACGTGTTACATGATTTTTCTTAGTTACCGCATGGATAGAGACCGCCAAACTTTAGTAATAACACATGACTACTACAGTTGTATAAGACCGTGAGACGGCATGTTAATGCGCTTGTTCTTAATTATTCGAGTTAATTGTATATACGAGTTCGAAATATATATTTTTTACATTAAAGTATAAAAAGTTTTATTTTATTATTTAAAATAACATGATTCTTCTAAAATGCACTCGTATTATTTTTGACAAAAAAGAGGATTGCAATTATCTTGGAATTCGATACAGGGAGTACTAATTACGACAAAAAAAATAAGTGATCTGAATTATTTGACCATATTTTTACATATTTAACCATATAAAATTAACTTAAAAATAATTTAATATCAAATTTATACAAATAAAATATTCATTATCTTCAAATACGCAAAGATAATTTATTTATTTTTATCTTTTTTATCATCTTTCACATTTTCATCGTCTTTTCCATCTTTCTCATATACCATGAAACTCAAAAAAATTAAAATTCAAAATACCCTAATCATTTGCCATCTTCCCTTCAAATCCCAAACCCAAATCCACAACCATCTTCACCAATAACAGGAGATAGAGAGAGAATTAGATCCGAAAAAGAAAATGGGAAAGAAGTTCTCAAAAAACTAGGAGAAGAGAAAAAATTAAAATTAAATGGGAAGAAGAAAGAATCGATAACGGGGCCAGATTATGCATTAATAGTGCCTCTGTTAAGACTTTGTATGAATTTTCCTGTTAACGCTTGAATTTGTTAGAACGCTTGACCATCGTCAACGACGGGGGCTTGGGCTATCAGGCCGACGTGAGAGTAAGTACAAGTTTCAAAAAATATTAACAATAAAGATGTTTAGAGTTTAGTGAGAAAAAATTGTCATCCCCTTTACCTGAAATGTTCACTCTTCCTTTATAGTTGTCTTCCCCAATTAATCGTTGCAGACGTGCAATCGTTATAACCATAGTTGTCACGGCGCTATGGCGAGATGCGGCAGTAGTTGACCGTCAAGACGCCTAGGCGATAAGGCGTCCGTCATGTCGTCCATATAACGATAAGTCGTTAACAATGTGCAATTTATACATTATTTATTTTATTTTAAAATTTTATTGGACAATAAAATTTTATACGCATTAAAACTCAAAATATAATAATTAACACTATGAAATACAATTAAAATCACAATTATATGAATACTAGACAATCAAAAATAAAACACTTGACATTGAAAACTAGTAAAATAAGTCAACAAACAATATGTAAAAAATAAAGAATCAATCAAGTCAACACCCATCATACATTAAAAGTCTAATAAATAATAAAATTACACCATATAGTTAATCCATGAGATGAGTCATGGGTACAAAATGACTTAATCGCTTCACTTAAAGCAACTACCAAGGCATGAGCCTTGAGGGCCAGCTCGGCGTCCAAGTCGTCGCATTGTTCTTTTCCAACTCCAAGACGCCTAGTCGTCGCCTTGCCTAGGCGACGCCATGACAATTATTATTATAACTCGGAGAGATAGTGAGCATTACCCGTGTGATTAGTAACCACCATAACCTCCAGGAATAAATATTAGAGTGGTAATTATAATGCAACGTTCACTATATTTAGTCATTTGAATTTGGGGTTTAATGGACCAAGTCTTCTGAATTCGGCTACTAGGCGAAATGGGCTTCAGTGACAAAGACCAATTATATCAACTCATTTCTTTTAGTGAAAATACGCCGCCCAATATTTTCCTTTTTACAAATCAATGGAGGAGAGCTTCTAATACCCGATACCCAGATTTATACTAATGTAATACCCAGATTTATACATCTATATAAATGTAATACCCAAAATTTTTAATACCTTAATCTTTTGCTCCTTTGATTTCTCCGATGATAGAAGAATCCACTGGCAACGTGTTAGATGATTACTAGCGATGGAAGCTAGATGAAGCTTCTGATATGGATCTTCAATTCGATAAAAAAAAGTATAATTGATGTTTAATGTTTTTTGTCTTCTTCTAATTTACTTTAAATGGTAATTCATTCAATTGATTTTTAAGTTTTCCTGAACAAAGATAAAAGGGTTTTGGTTACTGAACTTTAAAAAAAAAAAAAATTAGTGAGATAATATGGCTAATAACATTTTTAAAAACGTATTTAATTAATTAAATTTATGTGTTAATGATAGTGCTTACAGATATTTTTATTTTTTTATATTTTAATTTCTAATTTGAATGTTCTAATATTGATAATACTTTTATTTTGTATTTTTTTATATTTTTGTTTATATTATTGATTTTTAATTAATTAGTTTGCTTGATTAGTTGAGTAATTAATTGTTTATTTGAGTTTTTTAGTTAATTATTTATTTGCAGTTAATTATTTAGTTTTAATGATGTTTTAACATTAATTATTAGTGAGATTAATTATTTAGAATTATTAATGGGCGAATGTATTAAAACTCTTTTTGTATTGATTTTATAATTTTTATGTACATGTATTAATTAAATAAGTCAACTACGGTCAATATATAGTTAATGCGTATTATATTTCAAATTCGGACATGTGTCAGCTTTTCGGTAAAATATTTGCCTGCAATGTAAAATGAGATCCATTGTGCTTGCTTAACACAATGTTGAATAGCGGGATAAAAGTTTTTATATTTTGGAGTTAAATATGCAATTTAACCCAATTATTTCTTTTCTTTCTAAAAAGATGATAGTAAGAAGTCCTACACCATTTTTGTTCATTTAGTTTTTATTTGTATTTTTTATTTTGTATTGAACGACGTTGAAGGGACTAATTACTAAAATTAAGAGGTGTAGAACTTAGAGAAATTATTGGAGTTATTAGTTTTATTTAATTAGTTATTAGTATCGACACATTTAATACTAAAAAATAAAAATAATAGGAAGGCTCATCAGATATATATTTCTTCTAAATATAGAAGTTGAAAACAAAATAATTGAAAAAATTGTCTCGAAGAGGAAGGATCAGTATCTTTTTGGGCTAACCTAACCATCCTTGCCTCTCTGAACCAACTAGAGGTGGTATAGAATTATTCATATGTTGTCTTTTGACTACGTCTTTTAGCTTGAACTTAGGCTGCAACTATTCCATAGTAGTGACATGCATAATGGAAGTAACCTAAACCGTGAGATTTGACTTTTTCAAATGATTTGTATCGTCAAAAAACAAAAATATGTATTTCAAGATAAATAGTCAAATTTACAAATTTATCATATTTACCTTTTAAGTTTGTAGATGGTTAGTTTTGTACTGATGATAGGATGATAATTGTGTTGACAAACTTGATAGGAGTGTATCATTATATATCTTTTAAAAGGAATGAAACTTTATTTCTTCAAAAGAAAGTTGAGTAATGAATTTTTTTGTGTGAAATTTAATAGTATTTCATTTTTTCCACAAAACCCGTGTGGTCCTGATCCAAGTAACTTTGTGCTCTTATTTATTTACTAATACCGAAAAGATAATGTTGTTCATAATATTACATCAGATCATGTCAAAACAGTCTTGAATGGTGTGTGTGTGTGTATATATATATATATATATATATGAGGGTCGATTCATAGCAAATAGTTACTATGGATACTTATAGGGCATACATCATTTATACTCTTCAAAATAAGAGTAAATGGTCAGGATTAAAAACTGAAAATGGACGTTCGTTATTAGTAGTAGTGAACTTCGCTGCTAGTAGTAGTGAACTTCGCTACTAGTAGTAGCGGACATTTAAAAAAAATTAAATCATCTGTTAATAATAGTAGTGGACGCGCTTTTAGGATTTGGTTTAGGGTTTGGCTTTCAAATAGACGTTCGCTATTATTACTAGTAGTTTTTTTAAACATTTGCTACTAATAGTAGCGGAAGTAGATTTTCAATTTATAATCCTAACCGTTTACTTTTGTTTTGAATGGTATGGATAGTACCCCATAAGGATCCATAACAAATACATGTTATGGATCACTCCCTTATATATATATTTTTGAGAATGTAAGTAGTAACAGGCTGTCATTAAGATAATATCTTAGTCATCACACATACTTGGAGACCAATTTGCAATGTTCATAAAAGCAATTGGTTCTTATCACAATATTTAGTAAAATGCAAAAATAAAGACTCTAAAGCACCGAAGAAAGGATGCTTCAGCACACGATGCTACTGATGAAGAGAAGACAGGTTAGAGTCAAAGGTAGTTTGAAGAGCCTAAGCAAATATTCCATTTTCAACAATAGAGTCTAATTTGAGGAACATCAAGATAGTAGAGGTTGCCCACTGCACTATCACTGCCAAATTTTTACCTCGTCACTAGGTTTTGAAACAAAATACTATGAGAAAGGGAAAACGAAAGAGAATAATTTAGAGATGTAGTGAGACGTTGAACAGACAATAAATTAGCAATAAAAGAAAGGATATGAAGAACATGATGATAAAGATATAGTTGAAGTACATATGATCGATTGAACCTCTTCTTGAGATAGGTGAGAGAGATCCATCAACTACTAGAATTTTATCTTTACCTGAACAAAATGTATATGAGATAAATATGTTAAATTCCCAGTCATATATTCTAAAACACCTAAATCAATGATCCTAGTAGAACATGGAGACGAATTATGAAAAGTATGAGGAGTTATACCTGACTGAACCTAATAGGAAGAAGCAGAGTTAGATATGAGTGTTCGAAAGGCTAAGATTTCCTTAGGACTGAAAGCAACAAAAACAGTTGGAGGAATCGATGTAGGGACGAAGTCACATGCATGTGAGTGGGGGCAATTGACCCCACTGAATAAAAAAATATTTTATAATATATAATAAATTTAGAAAATTTGGGGTAAAATATATAAATTGGCCCTACTAAAATTTATAAATTTTCTAATATACAAAGTCAAATTAAATTTTTTATAACTTTTGAAGTCTTATATCACTCCTACTCCTTATATATGCATCTTCCTCTAATTTTCTTAAAACAAATAATAATTTAATTTAAATTATTTTTTAAACCAATTAAAAAATCATATATTTATGAAATAATTTGTGATTAAAAATACATATTAAGAGTCAATATAGTGTACATAGTAATGTTATTATTTATTATATTATCATTATAATTAAATACATATTTTATATATATAATCCAAAACTACAAAATTATCCAAAAAAAAATTGAATCGGGAGCGCAGTCCCCATAGTTTGCCAAATTTTTTTAGCTTCATAATATTATCAACCCCATTTAAAAAACATCTGGCTTCGTCAACGTAATATGTGCAGGACTAGGAGCAAGTATTAGGGTCTGTGATGGAGTAGACAAATGAGCAATTATGACGTCCATGATAATTTACAACTTGTTTTTGTGAGGGTTTTTGGTGGATGGAACTGCAATTATTTATTGAGTCAAGGAATTTTCCTTGGTTTTTGCTTTTCTTTACTTGTGTTGTCCAAATGATAAAATTTATGCGCTAATTAAAGATATCAAGAAGTCAGTGGAATTGAGTTAATTTCATCCCTTCTTAAGAGTTTTGTAGCAATTGCTTAGAGTTAGATCAGCAAGTTCATCCCATAGGGTTTCAAATTGGGTGCAATAATTGGTGGAAACATTCACACATCATTATTCATTGTGGAATTGATGCATTATTCTAAGCAATTGTGCACAATACTGGAGGCAATTTCAGATTAAAAAGAATCCAAGAGACCTAAAATTAATATAATGTTAGGGGTTTTAAAATTTTGAATTTGAAATGTTTTTCAAATACACGTCATTATTATATTGATTGTTCAATATTAATATTATGAACCCTTACGCTCTGTTTGTGCATTTGCGTTTGGAGAGAAGAAAAGAAAGAAATTTCAAATTACTGAGAGAAAAAAGGGTGAAAGAAATGAAACTGCTATAACGATAGTTTTGATATTTTAGTATGTCACCTAAGTCCTTAAAAAATCTCTTTCCAAATCTTACCAAATTTGACAGGAAATTTTAAAAAAAATAATTCTCCTTCTCTTTTTTTTTTCTCCTAAAATAATTACAAACAAATGACTTTTAGGGGGGTATATTCAATTAAAACTTTTAAAAACTTTTAAAGACTCTTTTTAAATAACAGATTTTTGTAGAGTTCGTTGATTTTTAATGACTTTAAAAACTTTTAAAATGACTTTTAAAGACTCCACGAAATAAGTGACATATTTTTATAGACTTTTTACTAAAGACTTTGATAAATTTTTAATATATCTTGTAGCTTACATCATTAAGCATTTTGTTGAAGAAGTTGGACAATATGCTTTGAAAAAAACTATAGAAATTATGAACTGGATAAATTGGTTTGGTCTTGAAGTATCCTCATCTTTACACTTTTGAGATAATAGAGTATCACATAACCTAATGATCACAAATGGATAAAAAATTAAGGGGATAACTGATTTAGAGAAAATTACACACTATCTTATAATGGAAAAAATTTATAAACCACATAGAACTTTAAAATTTTCTATTGTTTTTTTACTGCTAGTACCTAAATATTGTAATTACAATTTTAACTCAACAACATAGAATGACATTCGCAACCAAATGAAAGGAGGGGTTATTCATGAAAATTCTCCATAGAAACAGTTGCTAAAATGCGAACAATTCTATTAGACAGTTTACTTAGTATATCATTATTTATCAAAAGTTTTATAGGAGGCATTTTCAAATCACCAGTATAAATGACACCCAAAATATATTAAATCAATACTAACATGTAAGCTTACACAGTTGATAAGGACGAACTATACTATATTTTTATTCCCTAAATGCTAAGTTTTTGTAATTATTTTGTACTTAAATGTATTAATATTTATTTTAATTTAGTTTTGATATATTTTGTGCTTTTTCAATTAATTTATATTATTTTATGTTATTTTATACTATTTTTATTTGTTAGTTTTTAAGTGTTTTTAAGTATTTTTATTATTTTAGAAAAATTATTTACTATTATGTGTTTTTATTAATTTTATTTCTATTTATTTTATATTAATTTCATCTTCTCCCTTTCTCATATATTGGGAAGTCTTTGGATATGAGGCCAGACTTTAGAAGACTTTGAATATGAATAAATCTTGTTTTAAAGTCTATCAAACTCCACCATTTGATATAAATCTTTAAAATTTATGACTTTTTGAATACCGAAATACTTTTATAGACTTTGTAAAAGTCTTAATTCAATACCACATAATTTTTAAAGACATTATAAAAGTTGTAATTGAATACCACTAAACTTTTATAAACTCTTTAAATGTCTTGATTGAATACAACTAAACTTTTAAAGTCTTTATAAGTCCTTACAAATCATAATTGAATATACCTCCTTAATCTCTTTTCTAAACTTTTCTCATTCTCCTTTCTTTCTATCCTTTTTTAAAACTCACAAACACTATGTTAGTAAACATTACATACCAATAAAATAGTATTTGATGTGAGACACTGCTAACATTATTCATAAAATTATCATGTCATTACATCCTTTCCTTTCCTTTCCTTTCCCGTGAAGGAGATATGAAGTGTTATTCCAAACAAACCGGATATAAGAAATAAGTATAAGTAAATAATATTCAAATATTAAATTTATTTTAATCATTAAAAAATAAGACATGATATTAAAATTCATGACATGTCCTATTTTTTAATAATTAAAATAAATGTAATATTTAATTTTATATTTAAATATCATGTGCGTAGACTTGTCCGAATATAATAGTGTTTGCAGTGACAAAAGAAATATATACAAATAACAAGAGGAAAAGAAGAGACATAATATCTTATTCCCAATAAATAAAGTAAAAAAAAACTTGGATCTAATCTATAGATTTCATGCAAATAAATGTGTGTTCACGTATTGGCCACTTGTTATTAAGGCTGTAAATCGAACTAAATGGTTCGGACAAGATTCGAAAAAATACGAATGAGATTCGAATTCGTTAATAATATAATCTAAATCTGAGTACAAAAAATAATTCAAATAAAAACACTAGTAGAATTTGAGTAAAATGATACTCGGTTCGTTTAAAATTCAAATTACTTGAATTTTTAATCATGATTCAATACATACACGATTGATACATATTTAATTAGATACTTGATATATTCTTTTATAATATATATACAATTAAACAAAATTTGAATAATTAGTTATTATTATTTTTTTATTTGTTATTTTAATTATAATTCTATATTTATAAAGTGTAACTATAATTATATTTTCTCATTTATAAGTAAAATAATAAGTTTAATTAATAATTATATATATTATAAAGTTAATTATTATACTGAGACTCAAATTCGAGTTTAAATTTGAAGTTTGCGGGTAATTTGAATATAATTCGATCTGAATCGAATCAAATTCAAGTAACAAAAATTCGAATCGAGTCGAGTCGAATCTGAATAAATTTTTTTAAATATGATTTGAATCTGAGTAAGAATTTAACCTTACAAATAAAATTCGAGCAACTTAAAATCTAAATTAATTCGACTCGTTTGTATCATTACTTGTTATTACCACTAGAAAATGATACTCTTTTATCCGTCTTAATTTTATTTTATTTTTAATTGAAGATAAATATTGAAATTTATTTTAGAATGGAAGGAGTATGTTTTGATAAAAATATGTAATTGACACATTAATAAATTATCTACGTATTTATTCACTTACGAGTAGGTGTGTTCATTATTAACCGAATAGGACCGGTACGAACCGGACATGTATTTAATTTATCCAAAACTTAGTATTTATTTTGATATTGATATTGGTATAATGAATTGATTAGGTTTATACTAAGAATATACCGAAAATTATAAAATCAGCGAAAAACTGGAAATTGATTCCATCACCACCAGGAAACAACCAAACTTGATGATATGCAAGTAGGATTCATGATCATATGCAAGTAGAAACACCAGACATGATCAATTCAAAAGATAATTGTATATATATTCTCAAACATCACTGTATTCTCAAAATCAAAATGAAAATGGCAAATGAACCAATTCAAAAGTTTCAAGTTGAACAGGATTTACCCAAACTTGGGTTTAAATCAATGGTAGAAATGATTACAAACAATTTACCAGAAGAGAAAGAAAAAATATTAGAGAGAGAAACAGAGCCCAACTCTCCGACGATGAGACCCGTCGTCCGCCGCCGACCCAAAGAATCATTCGCACAAGAACGAAAACCCCCACCCACCCTGACCGCGCCAGATCCATGGCAGTATATGGCTGCAGGCCATGACTCCGATGCAAGCTTATGCAACAGCCGTGAGCCGCCCCTCCATCCCCATCTCAACCGGGAAATCCTAACGTTCACTCTCTCTGCCGGATCTTTCCCCAAGTAATAAACTTGATGAATATTTGTTTACGGTCCTTAAGCATCTGAGGAGGAGTAAAGATAACTAAATAAACAACCAGAAAAAAGAATTACAAGTAACCGGTATATGCGGTGCGGCGGTTAATCAGTATCGTAGTCGGTAAATTCGGTATATCGGACCGATTGTTTCTACAAATTTATATAAGGGTCCTCTTAGCATATGCCTTTAGGACATATGTTAAACGCGAAAAATAATGTTAAATTTTATTTGTTTATATATTTACATTGAATTCAATACATGGGTCTACTACTATATTATTTTTTTATGTATTGAATTCAATACAAATACATAAACAAATAATATTTAGTGGATCTCGTCTCTTATTTTTCGCACCTAACATGTGTCCTTAAGGTACATATTAAGAAAAACTCTTTACGTAATAACTAAAAATTAAAATAAATTACAATACTAACATTCCATTATGTCAGTCAAGTATAAAATTGAATTAAAATAAAAATAAAAATTGCATGAGAGTAGCACCACAATCAAACAAATTAGCAATAATTAAACAAATTAAAAATAATTGAGAAAAAAAAAACACAGACAAAAACTGCAATTGTCTTTTTGCCACATATAAGTACAACTAGAAAGTATTAAAAATCGTTTCTTTAGGAAAAGCTTCGTCTTTCAGCATCTCTATATCTTACGCATAAAAACCAGATTTGTAATCTTATCAACAGCTTCCATTTTTTACAACTTGTCAACTTCCATCGATTATTTATATACGTAAGTTTAGCTTACTAATATTTCTTTTGTTTTTTTCTGGTTGTTTTAGTTCTGTTCTTTAAATTCAGCTGTATTAATCTTCTGGGCTCAATGTTTTTCCATTGGATAATCTCTGGGGACCATAGAAATCCATCAATTTGCTAATTCGTGAACTGGGGTTTTTCGTTTACTTCTGTTTTTTGTACTGAAATGATGAGAGCGAGGAGAAATTAGTGGATTCTGATGTATTGTATTATCTGGGGTTTTGATTCGAATTGGCGTTTCATGTTCTTTTAATCATTTAGATAAATACCATAATTTTAATTTTATGGTTTGTGCTTCAGACGGTGGAGTGTAATTTATGAGAGAGAAAGAAAATTAAAGTTTTTGTTTTTGATTGAAAATGAATTTGATATTAGATTTTGAGAATTGATATTTACACAAACGAATTTGATAGTTTCACAAAGCTCTCCTCACATGAATAATAATTGAACCCCATTCGTGTGGGTAAGGCCTTCTGGAATAGCAAATTTGCCGGGTGGAAATAACATTTTCCATGACCCAAGAACTGATAACTGGGAGAGTATGGCCTATGGGCTGCGGGAAGGCTGGACTGGTTTGAGTGTTGTGGTTTATGGGCACTTATTTGTTGTTTCAGAGCATGAAAGGACAAAACTTAAGGTCTATGACACAAATACTGATTGTTGGGAAGCTATCAAGGGTCCTCCTTTACCTGAGCAGATATGCAAGCCTTTCTGTGTCAATTGCAGTGGTTGCAGGATTTATGTTTTGGGTCAGAATCTTCATGTTGCCATGGGCCATATCTTGAGGCTGAATCCATAAATCACTTTGAATAAAAAGTGGAGCTTTTCTGTTCAATGGCAAGTGGTGAATGCACCTGAGGCCTTCTCTAATTTGGATCCATCAAGTGCACAGGTTCTCTTTGCTTAAAATCTTGGATTTATTTGATATGGTGTTTACTTGTTGCTGCTTATATAATAATTATATAGGACTGTTAAGGCATACTGCAGTAGAGCAATGATAGTTGTAGGTTTTTAAGTATATAAATTTTCTTAATTTTGTTTTACTTTGCTTGTTTAGGGCAAGTTATGTCCACCAATAAAAAGCTATTTTTTTTTTAAGTGTGCCTAGCAATAATACAAAATGACTTCTTTGCCATAGAAGGTAAGTTGTCGCTCATATTTGTCTCATTTTTAATAGTATTTGGAACCTTTTGAGTATCTCGAGACCAAAAAAAAAAGTCCATTAATCCCAAGTCCCAACTGGAAGTTTTAGATGAAGAAGCTCAGGAATGAGTCCCTTTCAGCCTGTCTAGCTCTTCATCTTTTCAATCTCTTTTTCTGCCCTATATCTACTTTTCTCTGTTTTCAGTTTAAATTTTTTCAAACAAAATCATTTTTTCGTTCTTTCATTTCGGGTGGTTAAAAAAGTGCTTTGATCTTTTAGCAGAGAAAAAAACAAATAAACCAAACATTTAACAGCTGAAGACACCCACAACTCCTCATTTTGTTTACATCTTAACTGCCGCTTAAGAGACCATTGACTAATTCGGTAAGAGACTGCTGTTGTTTGGTAAAAAAGTCAAATTCAGTCCAAATTATTAAGAGTTGTCTTTTAATAAAAAAAAATTGATAATTTTTTTTTTATATAAATGCATTCAACAATATTATTCACTCATTTTTATTAAGTTGAATATTTAAAATTATCAAATAAAATTTTTAGACAATTAAAATGGTAAAATAGTACTTTTATGATGTTTTACATTTTTTAGTTATCAAATAGATTTTTAAATTTAGATACTATTTCATTTAGATAATCTAATTTATTAAAAATTAATTAGTTAAATCTTAATTATTCAATTTTATCAAACACTGCTTTTTTAACCTTGATCAGTAGTATCCATTTCACTTTATGTTGCGCCTTGTAAATTAACATGACAAGTGGGTACTTTTTGTTTTGTTTTATTTTTTGTTACCCGTTTCAGGAACTTATAAACTGGCTGTTTTATTATTTTTCATGTTTCTTTGCAAGAACAAATATCAAAATGAAGTACCGAGAATTCGAGCTAAGCCGAACTACAGCAAGGAACAACTTATATATATCTATATATCTATATATACAAAAAATTTCTCCAACATAAATGAACCAAAGATGAACCGATTATAGAGACAGTTCGTCTGTCGCTAAATTACAAAAAACCGATGTCTTTGAATTATGACGACGGTTTGAACCGTCACTATAATTATAACGTCGGCTTTTTATGCTATAACGACGGACAAAACCGTCGCTATAGCCAGTTCATTAACGAACCAGTTAGTTGGATAGCTAAACTATATATATATATATATATATATATATATATATATATATATATATATATAGAGAGAGAGAGAGAGAGAGAGAGAGAGAGAGAGGTTAAGAGTTTGTTACTGTCCTATCCTAAATCTAGAGGTTAAGAGTTCGGTCTGGCTAGCACTGACTGTTACTCCTACTAGCGGCTAGACAAAACGCTTATTTTCCTTGACCATTAGTAGGAATAACTGCCAATCAGTACATACTTACTAAGCTCAACTAATGAAATCAACCAGTCCTTTTCATGGAACAAACTCGGCATATTATCAGTGTCCTCAACAGCTGCACTGACTTTCCAAACATCCAAGACTCTGTCAGACTAGCACGGATTGCCCCCATTTCTAAGAAAATTGTCTGCTCTTGGAGCATGGAGGACAATATACTCCCCCTCACATGCATATGGGTTCCATATAGACCCCATCACAAAAGGCCCCAAATACTTGTGAGAGATAAAACAAACTGTTTCCCATGCTCCAGAAACAGAAAATAATTTCTCCTATTTCTATCCCTAATTACAATAAAAATAAAAGAGGAAAAAAGGGAAAAGGTTCCGGTTCTTACAAAGAGATTCAACTATTTCATGTATGCTTTAACAAAAGTAAGATCGAATGAAACGTGCAAAAACAAGATATGCTTTACAGGTACAGAGTACAACAGTAAAAAAATAATAATAACAAACTGAGAATAAAAACTAAAAGTTCCTGTACAAAATCTGACATGGGGGTGTTCCCGTAGAGAGAATTGCAGCTTCCCTAGTCATTTACAAGAAATAGGCATCACATATTATGCCAGGTAATTGTATATCTGAGGATTACTCTTGTCCCGCTCTAGGTACTCCCTTTCGATGAGGCTCTCAATCCTTTTCTTCAAATCAGCCGGTTTGATTGGAAACTTGAGCTGTGCCACCAAAATAAAAACAGAATTTATCTTCATCCATATTGTCAAATTCACTTGAGACTTCACCCAAGGAGTTTTACCTTATTTTTAGAAAATGCCTAACAAATCATACCCAACTCTATGCATCATTGATCAGACCAGAAAAATAAATATATTTTTTAAGTAATTGTTTCATGACGCAAACACAATCAACTATGTTCTCTTTCTTCTTTGAACTGTGATGACCAGATTAAAAAAGCCAAAGCCCATTTCTCTGTAGGGGGAAAAAGCAAAGGAAAGATAAAAAATTTACCTGCTGAAAGAGTTCAGTTATCAGTAATGTGTGACTAAGCACTTTCCTTGTCTTCATTATCCGAACAATAGCGGCATCAACCTGCAAAATTGTTAAATTTTGAGCATATAATACTCTGCATAGGCTCAATCATTGAAATTTAAAATTTGCAAAAATATATTCATGTTCTGAAAAATTATTTGAGGGGTTAAGAATGAAGTAAACCTGATATTGACGGTCCTGGAATACTCTTTCAGTGGTGCTTGTGTTCTCCTCCACTGTTTCCTTCATCTGGATAGCATTTACCTATATCCACAAAAAAAAACATCACCATTTGTTCATGCGAGTTATCAGCTCAATAGGATATCATAGTTCACTTCTCAAGGTTTGCCATTAAGTAGCTTAAAAAGGAATTATCAAATATTTTATAACTGATAATGATATGGTATGCTAATCATTGGGTTCACTTCTGACACGTAGTCAAATTTGTTTCTAAATAAAGATCAGACATCCATCTCAACCTTTATGCGATAGAGAGGAGCAGTAAATCCATCATTGAATGAAAATGAATCATCATCATCCACTTCTCTCCCTTTGGGAAACTGCAAAGACAATTATCAATCATTGGAGGTAAAACACAATCAAAGCCAACATTTCCAATCATTTAATTTAAAATATAATGAGGTTATGCAAAGACATGCACCTTTTGGAGCACACGGACTTTTCCACAAGCAAGAGACTGTAGAGTCCTCCTCAGCTCCTTATCCTCAATGCTAGTAGCATCCTTGATATCTTGGAAACTAAGCTTTTGGGCATCGTTAAACAGCATCAATACAACGGTCTGAAGGTTGAAACACAATTAAGACGACCCTAAATGTTAGCTCTTGTACTTATGTGTGTGGAAGCAACAAATAGAGTTAATAAAACTAACCCAAAACCAGGAGACCAACCTGAAATAGAGAAACTGCCAACTCCTTTCTACCTTTAGGAAATTCTGCTTTTAACACACAGTGACCTAATGAATTTTGCCACATTAATCGCCTCCCACTGTACTTGCTTAAGTAGAACTCCTTGAAAATGTCCTGTAGAATTAAAAGAAAAATGTCAGATAAGTAGTGTGTGAAATACATACAGCCAAGGGATCAAAGCAGCCAGCCAGACTGCAGTTTGGACCACACCTGATAGACATTGAGTTCGTGAGGAAGTCGAACATCCATAGGGGGGTATGTTGGCCAGTACCTGCAGTCAATCAAATAACATATGACAAATTCAATACCCTCCAGCATTTTACAATCAAAGTTGCAATAATCTAAGCTTAAGAAGAAAAAAATATAACAAAAGATTCGAACCTACCCTGTTGTTAAGACATGGACACTCATCTCAATTCCAGATGGGAGCTTTGACCTAGCTTGAGATGATTGCTTGAAAGACTCATTTATCTCTTTTGATAATTCAATGTCCTGTAAAAGTGTTATCAAAGTATTAGTAGATAAATGATACTCTCCCTCAGTACCAATTTAAGTGAAGTCTTCTTATATCCTAACCATTCATCTCTAATTTAATTTTTAATATTTCCATCATATAATTGTAAGATTACACCTCACCTAAAACTATGCACCAGTCAAACCAACTCACTTGGGAAATAGGGAGTAACATCTAGGGAGTCTACATGAGCTTACTCAATTAGACAACTCATACAAAATGCTACATTGACGAAAAATGGAGAGGAAGGAGTGCAGGGAAATTAAAGGAGAACTCCCATTGATAATGGAAGTTCAGACAACATTAGGATTTTAATTAACCCATTTCGTCTCCTGTCTCTCACTCTTACCCAGTTGATAACAAGAACCAAAAGATTAAGAATCGAGGAAAGAAGGCTTTAAGTAAGCACAAATATATATACCATAAAGGCTATATTACTTGATAGCTTACACAACTCTATATTAGATGGCACTTGCTTTTGCAGCTATTAGTAAAATCTTTATTTCAGAGCACGAACAGAACAATGATCAAATCATTATTTTATTTATATATTTGAAGGTAATTTTGGTCCCAAGTAAAAGGATGACACATACATTATAATGATGTCAAACAACACTTCAGGACCTCAAATGTGTTTTCCACTTCAGTACCTACTTTTTTTTATTTAAATTTTGATAAGTAATTCTGCGCCTATAGTTTAAATTTTTGCAAATCAATACAACAAACTTTTTCAATATTTGAAATAAAAGTTAAATCTCCCTAAAAAAATAGATAAGAAAGTGCACGTAGCTTGTGCTACGATTCAACATTAGCCTACCTCAAGAATTAAACAAAAGCACAACCCCACTTCATGTATGATAGAGAACAGGTAATGGAAGAAAAGAAACCCTTCCCATCACCATACTTTACGATTTATAGACATGGGTTAGGTGTGTATATATCTTCTAATTTCAGAAGTCAATACACGAGGACACAACAACGTATGCCGCCATAGAGACAACATAGTAACATACAAATACGTGCACATGTTTGAGAGGCTGTAGGCATGAATTTTCCTTGTGCCTTTATGTGTTTTGGATGGTATCATCTATCATTGTACCTGGTGTTACAAGAGTTCGTAAAAAAATTGTGGTAGAATTCATTTCTAGGATTCTCATAGGTGAAGTGGGATATATATATATTACAGAAACACGATTAAATTATTTGAAATAACAAGACATGAGATGATTACATAGAAAACAATTCCACTTCGCAAAGCAGTGAATTAGTGCTAGGATTGCAGGATTACAAGTCATCTTCCCTTCAAACAGGAATGTCTCTCTTCTATTCTTCTTTTTCTGCCTCTTTTTTTGAGTGCTTATTAGGGTAAGGGGTAATCGTTAACAACTACTTGGGTTTGCTAGACCATGAAAAAATTACAAATTCCATGCTCATGTCAACAAGTGAGTTTGAAATCAGCCAATCCATGTACACGACAATTTCAGATTAACAACTTCTAGAATAGAGGTCTTTCAATATTTGTGAAAAGAATTGTTAGAGAGAGATAGATACCTTGAACATCCCTTCAAGTTTGTTGGTAAACTGACTGCCACACTCCGTTTTTAACTGTAAAAGTAACCAAAACTCTTAAAATTATCAAAGCCATTTTTTTATTAAAAAAAATTTGTAAAAACAACTAGTCAATTTACACATTCTTCACCTTAGAGATCATAGACTTTTCTGCATCAATAGAAGCACTCTTTCCTAACAGTAGTCGTTTTGCAAGGTCCTTCTTATAGAATGCTTCAAATACATCCTTACCCTAAATCAAAACATAATAAAATGAGACAGCTTAAAAGAATTTGAAACTTCTTACATAGTGAATGAAAGATATAATTTCACTATTGCCTTATAAGTGCGTTTAGCTTACCTGTATAAATCTGAACAGAACTAATACTTTATCAAGTATTCCCTCCAGTTCTTCCTCTGATGTACCCTTATTTCCAGCACGGAGCTTCTCATCCAAAAACTTGGCAATCAATTCAGCAGGACGGTTCTGGTATAAAGCACAAAACTATCTAACTTTCCGAAAGTGAACAAATATATTATCAACTTCAAACTCAAGGTTGATCAATATGGAAGTAAGGGTAAAGATTCAGTCCATATTTACATGGGATTTTACTTGGTAATTTACATGGTATACTACTGACTCTGTTATTAGGCAAAGATGATACTCTAAAATGGAGTTATAACTTGCAAGTCAATCAACCTCAAAATCTTCCACATCAATCCTACCTAACTCTCTCCTCTACCCCCAAACAAAAAAAAACTTCTCTGAAACACAATTTAAAAGAAGATGAAGAAAGGGGAAAATGCAGAGGAATCTTTCAGCTTGGAATTGGACATATAACAATTATTAACCCGGTAGGACATGTAGAAATTTGAGGTTGCATTTTTTTCAGATTACCATTGAACAATCAATAAACTAGTAGGTTTCCGCCACAAAATGCCACTAAGAGGGAAATTTATGTTTCACTATTGTTTACAACAACAATCTTATACAAAAAAAAAAAGGAAGAAAGACAGAAAAAAGAAAAAAAAAAAAAAAAGCTTTCTTGTGTTGTATGCAAAATGCTAGTGGCTTTATATTTATTAGTTTCTTTCTTCTTTTATTTTTTATTTTTTGTACATAGTTTTCTTCTATACTTCTAGTGCTGGACGACTCCTCACACATGGTACCCGCCTTTTTTTAAAACACATAACTGTTTGGTCAACGAAAAAATAAATAAAAATATTTGGATCGCATCCAGCAGTGTTTAAACGCGGTACAAGGGAGGAGAGATGATCAATGTCATAGCTTATTGCCTATATGTAGTAGAAAAAACTTGAAAGGAGAAACTCAATCTTTCAACAGTAGCATCAAATATTCTGTTCCCTTAATAGAAATACTTTTGTGACGAGAGAAAATACCAAGCAAGAAGATAATACCTGACGAAGATTAATGAGATGCTCAAATGCATCCTTTACAGTGTTGGAAAATGCTTCATTCTTGGAAAAGCTTTCTTCCCATATTGTATCAAGAGATGCCTTGAATTCTAAGAGGCAAGACACCATATCTTTGTCCTTCTCTTCATCAATAACGATTCCCTGCCCTGTCCTTCGAATATAAGAGTTAAGTGCTTGCCTTAATGGTTCAAGGGCATTAACTCTACGGAAAAGCAAGTACACCCTTTGAAGATCCTCAATGCGATTTCCATCCATCAGCATCATAAAACCCTGTAATCATCGAGGAAACTATAATTGTATAAAAACAACAAAATTCTGGAAGACAGAGAAATTGGCAAATAACGACTTAATAGACCATCAGAGATGATCGACTGATTCACACCTTATCAAGAATTGCGGAAATATGGCGTTCAAGGAGTTGTCTTTCTGCAGTTGCTACAAGTGGCTTTCTTGTATTGACATCCAAATAAAGTAAGCATCTGTCATTTTCTTCATGCAACCTTATCTGCAAGAAAAGAGTTTCTCATATAATTATAGAAAAATCTAAAATCATGGAACGTAGATCGAAAAAATAAGTAATTTTTTTTTTAAATTAAAAAAAAAAAAGTCAGCAAAATTTACAACTATCTTTTGCAACCCATGAATTGCCAAGAAAAGAAAAACAGAAACTAGAGATAATGCAGACGAACATTTTGGAGCTGAAATAGAATTAAAAAAAGAAACGAGACACACCTCCACATGCTTCAAGTAGTCAGGAACATCTGACTGTTGCATGTATTTTACACCTTCAGCAGCATAAAACTCAGATGTACGTTCAAGGAATGGCTTCTCAAAGCTTTCAGAGTAAATTCCTAATGCAGTGAACATCTTCAGTAGATGATTAAGGAGAGTCCTATCCACTGCTTCACCTAGCCTGAAAGACCAAAATCAGAGTGCAGCAATTTTTATTTTATTTTTTTATTTGGGGGGGGGAGGGGGTTGGGAGGTGTGGTTTACCGTACATGAGCAAACATAATCACAAGCAGAAATCTGAATATGGGAAAACTTAGAAGTAAGAAAATTCAAGTTCAGGCTAAATTAAAAATAACTTGCTCGTCTGAAAACACGCAAGTCAATTTTATTCAACGAAATGCAGATTGCTGAATAGACCGTTCTTCATTTCTGGCTGAAACCTAATGCTAGCATCTATAAACCTTACGGTAGTCAGAAATGAGACTGCGTTAGTTTGTGTGTGGGCTAGTTTGCCCGTGCATAAATATGCACCACAATATATTCTTGGTGCTGCTATGTTACAACAGTGTGCTACGTTACAACAGTACATAATGGTATCTAGTTAAGGGGCTATTTGATAAAATTGAATGAAACAGTTCTGAACGTTTAAGTAATCTGAATGAGCTGATTAAAGTATAATTCTGAATGAAAAAAGTTGTTTTATAATTGATATATCTGAAACATATGAACGAGTGTATTTTACAATTTTAACCCTCAAAGATGTTTTGAACTAGTTTGTATGATAATTTAAAACATATGCAACATAAAAATATATTATTTAAATATGAAAAAATAAAAACTCAAAATATGTATTAAAAAATCATACTTATTTTTTAAATTATTGAGGTAAAGGTAGAATTTTAAATTGTTTAGTTTATTTTTTTTTATATATTTATACTTTAAAATTTTCTATCTAATATTTAAAAAATCTAAATGACTTTTTTTTTTGGAATGCAAAGATTATTTCACTTTATAAATTGTTGTTGGTGCCTATCCATTCACTTTATAAACTCCCATTGCATACAATATTCCGATCTGGATTTCTTCTTTCAATTCGACCTTCCAGGCCTCAAAAAAAAAAAATTCCAATTGTATATAAATTAGAGAGAGATCTGCAATTTCTCCTTCGACTTCACTTGTTCTCACGCATATATATACATAGAGATCTGCAAAATTTTGATTATCTCGACCCCTAAATGGCACAGCTCGTGAAGAAAGACAATGATCTCGATGTGGAAGATATGCCACAAGAATTTGAATCTTCAATCAATATATTTTATCTTTTGTTCAATCGTATTCTTCTATTATCAGTACAATTTGCAATTAATTATCGTCACTGGGAGAAGGCGTGAGGGAGGAAGCCAAAAAGAGAAGAACTATTGAAACCTTCAATATATAGATAGGATACTAAATGTAATTTTCTATGTTATGTAAGGGTATTTAAGTAAAAGTTCATTCAACTTTTCAACTTACCGATCCAGCCAAAAATTTAAAGCTAATTTGTTCAGACCACTTTCATCTTCATGTATCCAAATCAAACAGTCTGAATAACTTAGCGATTCAGATTTGAAGTCATTTAGACTCATTAAGTGTTAATCAAACAGTCCCTAAGTTCCATCCTTCTTTTTTTACTTAAATGACAAATGTTACCCCATTTTTCTTAGGTTCTAGCAAATGTCTCCTACGATAAACTACTGAATTAAAAGTAATGAATGTCCATCTTAGTACTCTCTCTCTCTCTCTCTCTCTCTCTCTGATTTGATATGGGGTGAGAGTGACTACGTGAGTCGAGCAAAAAGTGTAAACTGAAGTTTATATAGCAGGAAATTTTTTACCTCTCACTCTCAATCATTCTAAGAAGGCCAAATACAGTTTTGTATTCAACTTCTGAAGCTAGGGACAGATGCTTGCGGAATAGCTGCAAACCCATGTCCCACAATGAATGCACGTTCGGAGTCTGCTTCACATAAGTTCGATCTAGATACAAGGCTATACCACGGATCATCAACATTTGTTCACAAAAATCTTGCCAGCACTTCTCAACAAGCGATAAGAAAACCACTAGATCCTCGCTCTGGCCAACTAGTGATTGTAATGCAGCAGATATGTGTGTCTCGGACTCCTTTTCAATCCGTTGATATAGATTTCCCCCCATTTTGTGTAGACAAAGGTCATTGACAGCCTAGTGACGAAAAAGTTGGTCAATTCACAATGAAGATCTAATATTGTATTTAAACATTTTAAAAGAAAGAATGTTACAGTAGAATTCACCTGATAGAGTTTCTCCAAATCACAAGGATCTGGTTGCTTCAAGAATATGGCACTAATTGCTGACTTCAATGTTGCCCATGTATTCGCCTCAAAATTTGTAGGTAACGTCGGTTTAGCTTCAAAGAAACCAAAAAAAAAAAATTATTTACAAAAAATTGAAGGAAATAATAACGACATTCCCCAACAGATGGAAGGAAAAACATTCCTGTTAAGCTTCATTTTTTCAACATAGAATGACTCTATAGAGGTTAAGCTAAGGGAGAGGGAAAATGGAAAAGGAAACCGCAGATTCAAAAGTTAGCATAAAGATAGTAACTATTCCTCAAGCTAAATGACGAGATATGACATACAATAAAATGTAGCATAAGAACTGTTTTTCCTTGATCTAAATGAAGAGATATAAAATATTGCCCGAAGGCTAACAACGGAGGATTTTTTCCAGCAAAAGCACACATACTTAAAAGACAAATAAATCTTTACTATAAATAATTTCTATAAACTGTTTACATAAAAGCATAGAACCATAATAGTTATAGATATGGTCATTTCTTTTTTAGATACATTAGCTATATGTTAGTCAATCCTAACTCTATAACATTTATAGGAAATGACTATTTCCACCAAATATTTGCTAGTTCCACTAGGTCTCCTCTCAAATAATGAGTCCACCCTCGTGAGAAAGATGACCTGGTGGAACTAGCAAAATAATTGGTATATATATATATATATACATCTAATATCCACCAAAGAGCAAGAAAAGTATTGTGGTAGGTTACTGAGCTATTTGTCTCCTATTCCATTTATGTATATCATTACACAGTTGATATACAAGGTCATTTCAAAACTTTTTTTCACAAGACCAATGAAATGCAGAAATGGAGAAGCGTATAGGCTTGAGTACTTTATTACAGTCTATAAGATGCCACACCATACTGATCTGATTCCAGAAAACCATAGACTAAGAAGTGATATTATTGTTCTAGCAAGGTTAGAGATATCTTACCCTATTTTGGTGACTTTTAGCTGTGGGCAAGGAAGAAACAAGTATTCAAAGATATAAAAAAATATGACACTTTGACTTTGATCAGAACTGATTGACATAACGAATTTGGGTCATCATATCTCCATTCTCGTTGAATCTTTTTACTATTTCTTCGCCAATAACAGCTTTTTATGAATATATAAAAACTTTCTCCACAAAGAAACCACTGTTCATATGTCTTTTTCATTTCTGGCAATTGAAGCCGTACATGACCTGCCCTCAGCTGAGCAGAGCTTAATTTACCTTCTTTAAGTCATTAACCACACTGTTTTAGCAGAAATAAAAAATAAGCACTTACTGCATCACTCTGGTAAAACCATAAATTATGTCTTAATAGTAAACTACACAGTCTTTCCAAAACCACAATAACTCGATTGACTTAAAAGCAACCAAATTGTCAAGAGCTCTACATTCTGAACATCATCCTGACCCCAATTATGTAGCAATTTTCGAATTCCATCCTAGTTGTTAACATAAGGTACATTCTATGATTTCTATCCAACCAATGTGTTCAATTAGGAATTCATTTCAGCTCACATTCAAATTTCCAACGCCTAATCAGTAAAACTAACCCCCACATTTATACACAAAAATACACTAAAACCAGCAATTACCAGATCGAATCATTGAAATTAATGACAAGCCTTCACCCAAATCTATAACAATCCAAAATTTTAGGTAGTGAAGTGAGAGGACCAAGTTTTAGATCAAAAATTAAACCTTTGAGGAGCTTAATAACAAGCTTTTTGGCAGGCTGAGGTGGAGTGGCCTTCTTCCTGGCCAAATTGGCTGTAACGCCGCCGGCGGAGGCTCGGGAACCAGCAGGCGAGGAGGGCTCAACGACGTCGTTAGGGTTGGGGCCTTCGATCATGGAGTCATCCATTTCGGAGTTGAAACGGACGTGCTGGAGGCCGTTTTTATTGGTAGGAGAGGAGTCAAGAGAGGAAGCAACGGCCTGAGACTTGGCCTTCTTCATCGCCGGAAAACGGGGACCTTCGGTGGCGCCGCCGCTGCCGGAGTTTGTGTTTGTGTAGGCTGAGCGCTTACTGGAGTTGGTGGTGGAGCTGGGTTGTTGAGACATAGAAGTGAAAAATCTAAGAGCTCATTGCATACCTAGGGAAGATGAAGAAGAAATGAATTACTCCCAGTGTGTAAAAACTCTCTCTAGATTAGGAGAGAGAAATAGAGGAAGAGATGCAGAGTAATTTTTATTTTATTTTTTTCCATTTAAATTTTGTTTCACTTCACGATCACGGATATTCTAGTTGATTGTTTCCCCTTGTGAGTCGGGTGATGGGTTAATTTGGATTCGGATCTGTAAGCCATTTTAGATTTGTCCGGATAGATCCAGCAAATCACTAGTCAGTATATAATTAAGTTGATAGTTTAATGATAAATATTTTTTTATTATTATATAAAATTATATATTTGAATTTATTTTAAACTAATCATAATTAACTAAATTGCTACATAAAATAAATTAGTTTTCTCTAAATTCTCTTTTCGGCTCTTTTTCGAGGTTTTCCCAATAGAAGAATAGGTTTTAAAAAATTATATATTTCAAAAATTAAATTATAATAAAATAAGTTCTCAAAATAAAAATCGGAGGTGTGGTACTATATCCTAAAACTTAGGTATTCTGAGTAGTTGGCTCGATTAAGAAATAATTCTACTGTTCTAAAGTTACAAATATATTTTAAATTAATTTTCTAATATTTAAAACTAATAAGTAAATTTTAATATACTATTGTAGGAGTACTAATAATCTCATTTCTTACTTTCGAAGCTTACAAAAATCATATTAATTTAAAATTTTATAAATTAACCGAAAAAGTCAAAATGTATATATAATTTAGAACGAAAAGATTGTAACCTAAGAACTCTCAAAATATAAAAAATGTCCACGGGGGAATAAGTATTTTAAAAGAAATATAAATTAAAACATAGGGAGAAGTTTAAAAGACTCTTGTTATGTATTGTAACAGATTCATACCGAATTATAATTATAAAACATAGGGTCCTCTTAACATATATTCTAAGGATACATGTTAAGTACGAAAAATAAAAAATAGGATTCACTAAGTATTATTTATTTATGTATTTACACTGAATTTAATATATGGGGTCCATTAATATATTATTTTTTTATGCATTGAATTTAGTGTAAATACATAAACAAATAATATTTAATAAATTCTATTTTTTATTTTTTGTGTTTAACATATACTCTTAGAACATATATTAAGAAAACCCTAAAACATATCAACGTAACCGAAGAAAAAAAATATCCACATAAAAATTCGCAATATATATCCTTCCTCAAATCTGACGATGTAGTGTGATGGATTGTCTATTTGTCTTAAAGACTTAAATTTTAAATTTATCTCGGCTGGTCTTTTCATTGGAAGAAAGAAGGCCATGGAATATATGTGATGAATCTATCATAATTGAACGAGGCAAGGGCCAAAAACTAACTTGACCTTTTATTGTTGTAATGGGCTTGTTTGAGCAAATATTGCACCGAAAGTTTCTTGTAGACAAATATGGCTTGGGAGTAATTACTTTTTTTTATAAAAAGATTCTTATTTCCAAAAAAAATAATATTAAAAATATATTTTTATTTTTTATTTATCCAAAAGATAATCAATTGTTAGATTAGTAATAGTGGTATGAAAATAAAATTAGAAAAGCAAAGTCAAGAACATTGTATCATTTGTATCATTATACTATTATTAATTTTAAAAAAAGGACTCTCTTTTGTTGAAAAACAAAAGAAGAAAAAATCAAACTCTTATTTATTTATTTTTGGTAAAATACACAATTCCATCTAAAAAAGATTTGGAAGTCGAGACTTGCTTATATATATGACGAACTTAAATAAAAGACTGACCAAATAAAATGTATTATCATACTCCCTCCCTCTCCCAAGGGATGATGAAGTACAAATTTTATACAAATTAGCAATATTAAATTAACTAGAGAAGAAATTGTAAAATAAATTTGACCTTTCTCCTTTATATTTGGCTTTCATACAATATTAATAGACTCCATAATTTATAAAAATGTACGGGATAATATATTATTTTTTCCCTGTAGTATCATAGCTTTGAGTTTTGTATTTAAATCATTCTTTTAAGAATAAAATATTTTGTCATTGAGTCGTTCTTTAAAAAGGAGGGACTTGGGAGTATAACATTATATAACCAACTTTTTTTTTATGTTGGGTTGTGTATTTATTAATCTAAATAAATTGTTTATATTGAATCTTTTCTTTGTAGTTTAATAGGCCTAGTCTCTTACATGAAAACTCTTAAATTCAATAAACTTAGATTTGTTACATTATCACTTAAGACACTGATTAGTTATCATGTCCAATACTAATTATATGGTAGTTACATTTTTCAATAAGATCTATACTTCATAATTTCTATTCGGAGTTATGACCGTATCAAGAATATGTAATTACTATAAATATAATGCGAATAATAGAGATACGAGAATGATATTCAGTTTATTAAATATTTATTCCCTCTATTATTAACACATCTTGAAGTTTGTATTTACTTCTACACAAGAGATATTCCCTAGCAATCTAAATTGTCAAGTTTTTTTGTGTGTAAAGGTTCACATATAAACCAATGATTAAACATGTAGAAAAATTTAAACATTAACACCCTCCCCTCTAATTACACTAAAAACTTAGCATGCAAGTAATGAAGCTTGTGATACATGTGGGAAAGGGCAAAAAAAAGGATTGTATTATCATGTAAAACATATTTTGAACATGAAATGTTTATACAAAATTTTAAAAAAAAAATCATAAAAATTATTCAAACGTTAAAGAATACAATAAAAAAAAATCTAATAAAATTAATGGGTATTGCGCTAGTAGCCTTCCCGTGAGCCAAGAACATGATTGGGATATCGAGGCATAGATTTGAGGTTGCCTCTCTTTTTTCTTAATTATAAGACAAAATTGGTCTTTAGTCGACTTGATAGTTTAATTTTTTTATTTTTTTCAACTCAGTATTTAAAGGTTTTTTTGTTTTACCATAAAATATGCAATTAATATATTTTTAGAATATATTTAATATATTTTTTAGTTGATATAATACATTAATATTGTTACTTACACCATATAATAATTTTTATTTTTAGATTTACCAATGATATATTATAATTATGATCATTTGTATTCTTAATTAGTATAAAATTATCTCATTCTAGATGAAGAGATATGTATTATTTTTTCAATATCAATACAACAATATAACAAGGTAAAGACCGAGTTATTTTAGTTAGTCCCGAGTTGACTCGATAACTCAAAAGTTTTTTTTTGCTATCAATTTAGTACTTAAGAAGGATTTTTTTATTTTTTTACTATGAAACATACAATTAATATATCCTAATAACATATTCAATGCATTCTTTAGCTGATATTATACATTAATATTATTGTTACATACATTGTATTATAATTTTTATTTTTAGATTTATCAATAATATATTATAATTATGACAATTAACATTTCTAATTCATGAACCTAATTAGTATAAAGTTAATCTTATTTAACTTTTTCAAATACTTTATAAATAGAACTCTAACTACATAATAAACTACAGACAAAAATTTTATAAGTTTATTATTAAAAAAAATGACTGTCAAGACCAATGTTATTCCATTAAATGAAGAGATAAATATTATTTTTTTTAATCTATTAATCAATGTCTCAAGGTATAAATAATTTTTTCAAATGACAACATAATTTATTTAAAAATTGTACGTCGCTAAGAGACTAATTTGTTAAAAAATATGGCCATAATTTCCTTTTCAATTATTTAATATAACATATATCCATTATTTGAATAAAAAGTGGTATGTTATAATGACTTTATTTGAAATTAAAGAAATTATCACTATTATAAATATTTGTTCAAAATATGTGATTTTTAAATTTTATCCAGTGCATAATTTTTAAAATTTACCCGTATTTTGTATAATTATCGAGACTGTTCTTAAGTATTGTATTTGAAGAGAGATGATAGAATTTGTACAATTGAAGTTGTTGTTTAAAGGAATGAGCCTTCCTTTTGTTAGATCTTATGTTAAATTCTTTTGTTGGGATCTTATGTTAAATTCTTTTGTTGGGGCATTCAATTTTGAATATAAATAACGTCGGGTTGTTGCAACTTATTTTAAAGTAGTTTATTAACTTATTTATTAGTTTATTTTAAACAATTAATTTAATAAGTCTAATTATAATGCAGAGTAAGCTAGAAAATAAGCAAATAGATATCAACTTTATTTTGTACATTGAACATGTTGTACTCAATTTACAATTTATTTAAAATAAAGTAAAAACAAACTCTACTTTTTTTTAACTTATTTCTTAAAATAAACTACATAAATTGTTTCAAATAAGCTGCAACAAACATGACCATACTAGGCCGATCGAGCTTCAAATAAAAGGGAGTGAGCTTAGGTCAATTCATTTGCTGCCTAATCATAGGTACATATAGTTAGATTTAAATCATAGCACCAAAAACAGATTGAAAATAAATTAATTAATAAACAAAAAGAGCAATAAAAAAGGCAAAACAAGATATTTCTTTCCCGCTAAGGACAAAGAATCTGTTTTAATTTTTTTAATCGGCAAAAAATTGTTTCAATTTAGTATTTCTATCTAAAAATGAACTAGCAAGGGGAACAGTTAAGTAAAGGGTAAAGGTGCATCTTTTAAATCTTTCTATCCAAACTTATACTTAACGTACAACTTTACATACGTATAAACAGAGATGAAACTAAAAATGTATTCAATGAAATCAAAATATTTTAAGTTTATAAATAATTTAATAAGAGTTCGGGAATAACACCCTGAATCAATTTTTTGGATAAGTTTACACTTTTTGATTATATATATAGAACATATATTTGGTTACAATGTTAATATAATAGGTAGTAATATATATATATATATATATATATTCGCACACACCTTATTAACCTCTTATACGCTTTTTTAATAACAAATTTATTCATAAATACTTAATTCTTTAATTGTTTTTTTTATAAAAAAAATAGTATAAACTATATTATTATTTATTTTAAGAAGATTAGAGGAAAATATATATATAAAAGAGTATGAGTGATAAGTGATTGAAAAAATATATAATTATATTTGATCCCCTTATATTAGAAAATTTATAACATTTCATTGGATCAATTTATCTATTAAATTTAAACTTTTTCTAAAATTATTATATATTATAAAAATAATAATTCAGTAGAGTAAATTGACCCACACTTCAATTTGTGGCTTGCCTGCATATAAGTGTGACCAACCCAAATATGAAGTATTGTGTACTAATTTTGCCAGACCATATAACATCAAAGTATGAAAATATATGCTACTTGTTTAAGTACCCAACAGCTAGTTAGCAGGGACCGATGGCAGGAGAAACTCTCAGGCCGCCCCACTAGGCCACCATTGACTAATAACCATTCCTGCTTTTCATTTCTTGAATCAACTTATCATCTTGACAGAGAAATGATCGAGAGCTAGAAATTCAGATTATAAAGTTTGGAATCCTTGGAAAGAAGCATGTCTTTGAGCAAACAAAAATCTGGACTGAGTTATACAGTTTCATGCATGCACTGGCCTCTCATACTTTCGCAACCGGTCCTTCCAATTTCCTTCACGAAGCTAGATTACTTTCTTTACACCAAAATATATGACTTTAACAAAAGCATTCTTGAACAAAATTAAAATATCTTCTTTATTACAATATCTTCCTCGAATACACCTAACCCAAAATCCCTTTGTTTTCCTTTAATTGCAAAAAGAAACGTCATTGACCACAAAACATGCATGGCCCTCCATGCATGGTGCCATGATCTTCCTTTTTTGTTTTTTCCTTCTAATTCTTGGTTCCATGGAATGTGTATATATATTATAGGCGATAACATATATACATGCATGACAAACACAACACACACAACTTATCACAAAACATTAAATGAATGATAATTTTGCCAACCCACTTATTTTTCTAATGATGTGCACTTTTGTCATTTTAATGTTATTTTAGACTGATTGTCGCAACGACTTGACTGTAACAACCAAACATAATATATATAAATATAAATGCGCTTCGCTTCGCTTTTTGAGTTTCATTCTTTTGCTATATGTGTGTGTGACTGTGTGATAGAGATGGTAAGTAGATGTGTTAGTTAAATCATAATAAGGTTGATCGACGCAATTGCTTTCCTTAAAGCATGCAATCACTTTTGCTGATGCATGCAAACTTTTCTTTTTTATCTCTTTACTAGTCAGATCACATGCATAGCTCGGCCGGGGCTAGCTGATCATGTTGATGCAGCCATTCAACTCGTCTCTCCCGCAGACTATATATATATATATATAAACTTAGGTCTATTTTGTACAGCTAGCTGAAATCCATTAGTTCTTATTCATGTACAAGTATAATTTAGGGGAGAATCATATGCCTATATATATATACACTGTACACACACACACACACACATTAATAAGTGCTATAATTAAGTTATAATTTCCACGGCAATGTTCTGTGCATGCATGTATATGTGTTACTTCTCTATATATGTATCTGTAAATAAAGATATGCAGAACTTTTGAAGTACTTAATTGGGCTTTTAATTCTTCTTTAACATGCATGCAGTTGAGCAAAGTCTAATCGCGTGCAAGTGCGCGCTCATCCTGGATGATGCATAATAAGCCACTTTTTATACATCTTGAGTTGCAATTAATTGACTAAATGACATAATCCACCAACTGTTGGAAAAAGATAAAAAGGAAAAGAAATGATAATCCGCACTTAACCTACCAAGTGGCTAAGTGGAACTGAATCCAAACAATTGGACATGACACACACACATACATATATATATATATATATATATATATATTATTCATTTTTATTAAAAGAAATTCTAAATTCATACATTGCATGTGTACGTACGAATGCCACCTAAGTAAAGAAAAATTCACCAAAATGTAATTTTACACCAATGAAAGAATTTAAAGAAAATTGATACAATTATAAGTACCCCATCAAAAATCAGTTTCAATATATCCTTCATCTTCTATTATTTCTCTCAGTACAACTCACAAAAAATACATTATATCTTTTATGTTACATCTTTAATTGTTTTATACTTCTTTCTTTATTGCGTTACTATTTACTTAATTAAGAAAAAAAAAAGATGAAATTCAAAAACGCATGTCGGCAATAGAAAAAAGAGAGCCTAAATGTAAATTTTTGAAGTAGCCAATTAAGCAAAGGAAAAATCACACAAACGGGAAAATTTTGAGATAAGGACACTTGCATCCCATCATTCCCACGTATTCCATTCCTTATCCACTTACCAAACACACCTTTTCTTTTTTCCTCTCTATGTTTTCCCTTGGTAAGTCATCTTTGAATTTCCAACCCTAAAATACAAAAGCTCCAATTTTACAAACGCATTGTTTTGTCTCCTTGTTAAAAGTGCTGTTACAACTTTATTCCAAGTTGACCAAGAATAAATACCATTTATAATTCCTTTTTTTTTTATAATTATAATCATTCCACCCGTGGTTTTGTTGTTAATTGTATTAGTTAAAGGGCACTATTCTTTAATCATAATTAGGAGTGTAAAAGATATATTTGAATACGAATATAATAATATATATATCTTTTTATTTACGGACACTTTAAAATTAAATACGGATATATTCGCTTAATTTCAAATACGAATAATATCTGTTTTATTTTAAACACGAATACGAACGGATACGAATTTTTCGGTTACCATTTATAGCCCTAAATATAATCCAAATTTTAGCACAAAAAATAATTCGAATAAAATATGAGTGAAGTTATAATCTACTCGTTTAGGATTCAAAATGACTACTCGAATTCTCAATCATTATTCGATGTATACTCGAATTATTATTGTATTACACTGCACAATCGACAATGTTTCAAGTGTTAAATAATAAACTATTGACATTTGTGAGCCCATGAATAAAATTAGGGTTCACGTTAAATGAACTAGAACAAAAAATAACGAATAACGAACAAACGGACAACAAACGAATGAACAAGGACCAAAAAAGATGGAAAAAGATTAGGGATTGGACCCCCTAGGATTCGCCCCTAGGGGTTAATCACTTAGGGCCCATTTGATGTTTCGTCTTCCGAAATCCGTCCTGAAAGAGTTTTAAGCGGTACAATGAACGAATAGTGAACTCGAAACCAAGTAAGCTTGTGAAAGACTTAAAAGTGATCATTCTTAACTTCTATATGACAAGATAAACTTTTCATAGAAACGAGAATCGAGAGAAGCAGATGAAAACCAAACAAGAAAACACAAAACGAATGAAACACGACAGAAGAGGAATGGGTCCACTAGGGTTTGCCCCCTAGGGCTGGTTTCCGCCCGCTTTATGAGGCATTTTTCTCAAGTTTTTTTCGATAGTAATATTGTTTTATATGATTTTTCTTAACTTAACAGTGAAAACTTAGAAGACATGATCTGAAAGGTGTTGTCACGAGTTCCAAGGTAAAAAACTCGTGGTACAATTCATGATGGGAATCGGTTGAGGGAGTGAATTGGTGGCTAGAACAATTGAATGATTTAGGTATTATCTGGGTAACCAGGGGTATTTTAAGAATTTTTCTGTCATTAAGGGTATTTTTAGAATTTTTTCTTTTGGCATGTGTCTGGCACAAGATTTGGACCCTATAAATACCCATTCACTTGACAAGTTAAGGGACTTTTTTGGCACTTGGAGATCTTTGCCACCTAAAAGCTCTATTTCTCTCTCTCTAAAAAACTAATAAGAAGTTGGAAGGAATTGAGAACTTGTGATCAACTCCGAATCGAGTGAACAAAAGTGTTGGCGTTGCCTATAGCTCTCGAACACCAACAATTACGCTGTGATTCCGAGAGTTCTGTCACGTATAACTCTAGTAGTTGTTCACCGGTTCTTCTCCCCTCTCCAATATTTCGACCGATTCCATACTTTTTGCAAATTTCTCGCCTCCACCATTACTACGAACCCTAACCATAGTATGATACGCAATTTTCGTGCCTACAACATTTAATTAATTTGAATGTTATTATCGAAAATATGTTAATTTTAATATGAGTTGAGGTAAAAAAAATTACAAAAGTAAAGTATTAGTTATAAACATTTTTTTTCCAATAACACATGTATTTAAAATTTTTAAAATGTAACATTCAAATTAGTACTAAATTAGTAATGTGGACTATAAATGTATATGAATCGTCATTTGAAAAAAATGTTTTACTTAATAAATGGTGATTATATTACATGTACATAGAAAAAAATAACACAAGGATATCCAAAATGTTGAAAATTATGAAGAAAAAAAAAAGGTTATTAATTTTAAAAATGTCAATTCAAAAATTATGAATACTTTGCAAATGTATAAATTTGAATTTAAACTGTTGTAGACACAAAAATTATGTACCTTACTAGGGTTAGAGTTCATAGTAATGATGGAAGCGAGAAATTCGCAAAGATTATGGAATTGGACGAAAGATTAAAGAGGGAAGAAGAACCGGTGAGCAACTACCAGAGTAACACGTGGCAGAACTCTCGGAATCACGGCGTAATCGCTTGAATCCAAGAGCCGTGACAAGTGTTTCGAGTGAATTCAAGATAGGCAACGTCAACACTTTTGTTCACTCGTTTAAGAGTTGATCACAAGTTCTCAATTCCTTCTAACTTCTTATTTGTTTTGAGAGAGAGAAATAACTTTTAGCTGGCAAAGATCTTCAAGTGCCAAAAAGTCCATTCACTTGGTATTTTGTAGAGTCTAGGTCATGTGCCAGACACATGTTAAAAGAGAAAATTTCAGAAATACCCTTAATGACAAAAAAAATTTGAAAATACCATTGGTTACCCGAGTAATGCCCAAATCATCCAATTCTTTTAGCCACCAATCTAATCCTTCCACCGATTCCGATCATGAGTTATTCCCACAAGTTTCAACCTTAAAACTCGTGACAACACCTCTCGAATCATGTCTTTAAGATTTTCACTATTAAGTTAAGAAAATCAAACAAAATAATTTCACTGTCGAAAAAAACCCGAAAAAAATGCATCACGGAGTAAGCGGAGACCAGCTTTAGGGGGCCAACCCTAGGGGTCACGTTCCTCTTCCATCGCATTCCGTTCATTTCGTGTTTTCTTGTTCAGTTTTCATCTGTTTATCTCGATTCTCGTTTCGATGAAAAATTGATCTTGCCATATAGAAGTTAAGAATGATCACTTTTAAGTCTTTCACAAGGTTATTTGATTTCGGGTTCATTATTCATTCATTGTACCGCTAAAAACTTGTTCAGGATGATTTTTCGGAGATGAAACATCAAACGGGACCTAAATGATCAACCCTTAGGGGTTAAACCCAAGGGGGCGAACCCTAGGGGGTCTAATCCCTAATCTTTTTTCGTCTTTTTTGATTTTCGTTTGTTGACCATTTATTCGTTACTCTTTATTTTTGTTTTAGTTCATTCAATGTGAACCCTAATTTTATTCATGGGCTCACAACTGTTAAAGAGTCCATAAAAGCTTATCTTAAATAAGTTTCGAAAATAAAACACATGTATTAAACTAATAAATTATAGTTTTGTTCTTTTAGTATATATATTTTTTGTTAAATGTTACATTTTAGATATTTTATATTTTACAATGGGAAAAATACATAAATTAATGTTCTCGATTGGCTTAATTGTATGTACCTAATAATGTTTATTGGCTTTTTGTAGATATGTAAAAGAATAATAAGATATATTGATTTGAAAAATAGTCAATTTGACCACAAAAGACAAAGTCATAAAAAACTTTTATCTTGAGAAAAATTAAGTATAAATTATTCATATACAATAAATTATCTTATTCATATTTTCAATAAATTATTCCAAATTGTGAACTTTGATATTTAAAATTATTCATGTACAATAATTTATTTTATTCATATTTTCAATAAAGTATTTCAAACTATGAACTTTAATATTTAAAGTTATTCATATACAAATTTCAAATACGAATCCGAATATCGGATACCGGATATCTGTTATTTATCGGATATATTTACGGTTGGATGTTAAACGAATACGAATATTGCTACATTTGTACTCATATCCGTTCACTACAAGAAAAAAGCTTACCTCCGACGGAATTTTCCGTCGAAAATAAGCAAATTTTGTCAGAATTACCTTATTTTCGACAGAAAATTCGGTCGTAACTAAGCGCGTCGAGATTAATTCCATCGAAAATTCAGTCGGAAAACTAAAAGCTATTTTCGACGGAATTATTTCCGACAGAAATTCCGTCAGAAATAACTTTTAGTTTTTTTATAAAAAAAATATGCAGTGGATACCTTGCAAAAATGGGTCAGCCATCTTTGGGAACTTCCAGCGATCCATATTGCAAAAAATAAAGGAAACAGGAAAGGAAGATTGTTTTCAACACAATAAACATGCTATATATACACTAACAGAAATTGAAATTGCACAAAATAAATCTAAAGGATAATTTTCAGCAATAATATCCCAATTTCAACAACAATATCCCAATTTCAGAACATTCATAATCCCAATTTCAGCACACACAAAATTTCAGAGCATCAATAATCCCAATTTTCAGAGTATCAATAATCTCAATTTCAGCAAATAATCATAATTTCAGTTACAATAATCGCAATTTCAACAACAATATATACATATATATTTAACCAAGATGCAGCAAAAAATTAATATATATATATATATATATATATACACACACACACACACACACACCCACAAACCTTATACACTCGGACGGGGCGGAAGAGAAGCAACGCGGAGGAGAAGTAACGTACACCAACGACCGGAGGAGAAGCAACACCGGCGCCGGAGGTGGTGGGTCGGAGGGGAAATGAGAGAGATGAGAGAGAGAGAGAGAAATAGAGCGCGGTGGAAGAAATTAAAGAAGGAAGAAGCAAAAATGAACTGATCGGGCTGAAGCACTGCAATTTAAAACATTATTTTCGACGGAATTCCGTCGGCAATATTCCTTCGGTTTTAATTATATGTTCGACTGAAATTCTGTCGACATTAATATTATTCCGTCGAATATAACTTTCGCGGTGGCGAGAACTTTGCCGCCAAAACATCCTGCATATTCTCGACGGAATTCGGTCGGTTATAAATTATTCCCGACGGAATTAAATTCAACAGAATATTCCGTCGAAAATAACATAATTACGACTGAATTCATTCCGTCAATCTTAATTCCATCGGAATTAAGCGTTTTTCTTGTAGTGGTTTATTTATAAATATCTTAAAATTAAATACGAATATATTTATTTAATTTTGAATATAAATAATATCCATTTTATTTCAAATACAAATACAAATAAATACGAATTTTTTAATTATTATTTACGGCTAAAATCATGACCGTGGTCATTAGAATTGTTAATATGATTATAATTATATCGCTTTTTGCCAATATCATTATCATCTTTTCCGTAATTGATGTTGATGTTGTTGTAATACAAAATCCTTTTGTTTTATCCCAATGAGCTAGTTTCTAGACCGTTAATAAATCAACAAAAATGGTATTCAATTTCCTTTTAGCTAGTGTTAGTTGTGAGGTTCAATATATTTCAGAACCATATCCATTACTTACATAGAGAATTGTTATTTTCACATTTTTTTTATAACTTCGTAACGCTTTTCTAGGAAGAATATTAATATTGCGGATAACAAAAGAAAAAAAATTTATATAGTCCGTAATATTAAATTACAAACGGTATAATTTTTTTTAACCCGTTCGCACAGTGGCGGAACCAGAACACTTTTAGAGAAGGGTCAAAATATATCAGTAAAAAAAAAAATTTCAAATTACTGTAAATTAAATTAATTATATTTTTTTTGAAAATAACCCAGGTCTCTTTTTAAATAATTCTTCTGATAATCGCGTACTCAACTGTTATGTATGCTAATTTTGATTTATGTTATGAGATGATCGCGCACTCAACTGTTATGTATGCTAATTTTTCAATTGTTATATTTTTTCATGAATTTTATGTATGCTAATTTCAACTGTTATTTGATATTTCTTTAGTTAAAAAAATAATGAATTGGTAAGAAAACAAGTATTGAATTAGTGGCATTCCCCGAGAATTGAACTCAAGACTTCTTCCAACTTAAAAAAGAGTTTTACCACTAGACCAAATGCCCATATGATCATTTCATATTTACATATATATATATACATTAACCTCCA